>RJWH01000049.1:0-1200000 GCA_004363575.1 Solenodon paradoxus
GAGAGAGAGAGAGAGAGAGAGAGAGAGAGAGAGAGAGAGAGAGAGAGAGAGAGAAAAGAAGTGTTTATATCAGTCACAACCTATATAAATAAAGAACAACTGGCACGAGAGGCAGTATAAGGAAGCCTAAACGGGAACAGAAAGGTAGGTACATGTTTGGGAGAGAAGTAACTCAGGCTCAGTCAAAATGAGAAAGACAAATAGTGAGAGATATCCTGTGGCGGGTGTTCGTAACTATAAAGACAAAGGAGTTTAATATTCTATTTTAGGATTATTTTCTGCCTTGATCAGCAAACTAGACCTTTAGTTTTTTGCCAAAGCCTAAGAAAGGAGCCACTAAATGCCTCAATGTTGCATTATTGATGCTTTGCTTGAAATATTAAGTGTGACATTCCTCCCACAAAGAGTGAGATGAAATAGATTCAGGAGACAAGGTGACACAAGGAAAACAAACCTAGAGGGATAAGTGACCAGGAGAATGTAAAACTCTGTATCTCCCACCCTGGGGTCATTCTCAGATATCCTAGGAATTGTGTCAATCTTCTAACCATGAATAAAATGGTCTTGAAGTACTTATTCAATGTCAAAGCTATATATATGAGCCAGAAGCCTAGAACACTCAAGCATATTTATTTATGTCACTTATAACAATGCAAACAACAGTGATACAAATAAATGGAAAAAAAAAATTTTAAGTAGAGGTACACTTTTGATTTCACTAACTTTTAGAGAGTCAGTATAAAGGATTGCCTTTTATGAAAAATATGTCATATTTCTTTACACACATAAACCTAAGCTATTTATATTATTTAAATGAGTAAGGTATATAAGAGATTCTTTAAGTTAGGTTAGAATTAGATACATATAAGAATTTGACATAAAAAAATTTGAAGTAGGTTACTTTTATAGATTGGGTATTGATCCTTCCTATATATCATGCATGATATTAACTTGTTTGGCAAATAAAGAGAAAATAATTCTCTGAAGCTAGTTGTTTACATAGTTTTACATGTATAATTGATAGGGGAAATCCCAATGCATATAAACCAGTTTCATAGAAAAATAATACTGACTGATTAGGTTTGGGAAATCCAAGTCTGGGGAATTTTGTCAGCTAAATAGACAAATAGACTACAACATAAACCTCCTTTTCATTCTAGCTAAGTTGAATTAGCCTGAAATGTTTTTTTAAACAATAGATTCGATGCAGATGCTAAAAGTATTTGTTGTCTTTCAGCAAACCAGAAAGCAATTTCAATATTTCAAATTGCTTTAAAATGCCAAATGACAATTAGGCCGTTTTATGAACTAATCGGAAGCCAAAATTAATATTTTAATTTAGATATTCTCTATGAGAGAAATAACCCATGCCAGTAAATATTAGTTTATATATATATTATATATATGTATGTGTATGAAAATTAGTCTGGCGAAAACAATCATTTTGATTTGCAAAATAATTTCCTTTTAACACTGGTACTTCATTATACAGGCCAAATCCCTCCTCAGCCTGTGAATCAATCAAACTTTAAACTATGATCCAAATGTTGAAACAAACCAACTCTCACAAATTGATTTTTAAGTCACTAAGTGAAATAAACCAAATTTTAACTCCCTCTAAAAATAGGAAATGCTTCAAAATGCTATTTTTATCATAATTTCTACCTGGTGCAGAATTTGAGAAAAATACCTGGCTAGTGGAATGGCAGGGAGAGTGTCAAATTTTAACTCACACTTGGTGAGACAATGAACAAGACTTTTTTAGGAGGACAGGTTTATGCATAAGGTAATTCAAGTTCAAATCATGTTTTTACTTGCTGAACAATGGCAATGGGGGAATAAGCAGAAATTATATATATATATATATAGAGAGAGAGAGAGAGAGAGAGATTACAGAATGAGATATGTACTTAATAATTCATAAGCTACAACATGTCTGTTTAAATTTCTTCCCTTTTTTGATGATATATTATAATTTTTAATGACCATGAGTAAGACCTGTGATTGATCCATATAGGGAAAAAAGTGCTATATATTTATGGTAGGTTTAGGTAAATATTAGTTTTGTCTGTATGGTTACATTTTATAAATAGACAAATAAATAGTGCTATGTATGTGTATGTGTGTGTATAGACATACAGTTTAATTTTTAATTGTAGATGATGAAATATGAGTGACTTGAATTATTCTTAGTGCATTATTTTATTTTTAAAATTTTTCCCCAAGCTAAAAGCAATAGTGTTTAATTTTTGTCTTAAAGTATATTATTGATCTTTACATCCAACACTGTTATCTTTTTTAAAAACAATGAAGTTTTATTTTTTCCAATTAAACATTATTAAAGGAATACCACATTATAGCTTTGTATAAGTTTAAGGTGTACATCATTTTAAGTCAACAAATCAACTTCTGTATACACTACACTAAGTTCACCATCAGAAGCACAATTCTCTCACCATATAATTGACCCCTTTTACCCAACTTGCCCCCCTTCCCTTCTGGTAACCACTAATTTGTTCCTTTAGATTGAATGTTGTTTTTGCTCGATTTGGTTCATTTGTTTGTTTAGTTTCCTTATATACCACACATAAGTGAAATCATGTGCTATCGGACTTCTTATTTCTGATTTATTTCACTTAGTATAATTCCCTCTAGATTCACTCAGCTTGTACTAAATGGCAGGATTTCATTAATATCTATATGTGTGTCAATCTATCTATTTATCTATCTATCTATCTATTTTAGAGCTTTGTAATATTCTATTGTGTATATATTTTGCATCTTCTTTATGCATCTGTTAATGGGCACTTAAGTTGCTTCCAACTTTCGTCTGTTATAAATAATTCTACAGTAAGCATAAATATATATACATATATATATATATATATTTGAATTAGTGATTTGTTTGTTTGTTTTTTTTTTGGTAAAAACTCAGAAGTGGAATAACTGAATCCTTTGGAGTTTCCATTGTCAACATTTTGAGTCATTTCCATATTACTTTCCAGAATGGTTGCACCAATTTGCACTCGCATCAACAGTGCATAAGATTTCCTTTCCTCTGTATGGTCAGTACTAGTTTTTTCCCTAGTCTTTGGGAGTCCCTCCTGTGATTCTCCTTGAGAGCACTGCCATAGCAGACCTGGAAGCTCCACAAACTGGTTGAAGGAAAGCCCTCAGCTGTCTGTGCTGGGATTGCCAGCTCTAGCTGTCTACTGCTATCCAAGGTGATTATTGCCCTGGTAGCCATGATTACCGTAACCGGGAAAACAAACTGTACCTCTGTCAGCAACAAGCATGGCTGACGGCAGTGCATGGGTATTTTGAACTCTGAACCTGTTCAGTATGGTGTCCCCCAGTGCTGTCACTGACTACACTGTGGTGTCTGCCAGTGACAGACAAAAGACAGTCTCAGAGGACACTCAGCAATGTCTGTTCAATAGATGTCTAACCCTCTTTATTCCTTTCACTAAAGTTTTTGGTTCAACAAATAAAAATCCCTAAATTATGTCTGTGCATACTTCATCTATTGGCTTCCTTTGCTCTCTGTCCTGAAATCTTTGCTTCCCAGAGTCCTACTCTTCTCCAGAGAAAAACCCCTTTGTTTTCCACATCAGGATGCATGCACTCCCCTCTAGGGTTCAATTCCTAGGTTGTGGAATACTCAATGTGGAGTAAGCTCTTTAGTCCCTGGGAAGAAGCTCATATCACTTCCAACCTGGAAGTAGATCTGGTGATAACATGTCTCAGTTTTTCCTACCCTTTCTGATGTTTTCTATCACTTTTCCTTGTGGAGATGTTGGTTCCCCAATCTCAGTTCTTTTTAAAAGACTGTGATTTGTAACTAGATACAACTTTATTATTCCTGTTGAGAGGAGGTGAGCTCAAGATCTTGCTAGTCTGCCATCTTGTGTATGTCTGTAAATTGGACTCTGGGGTTTTTGGATAGTGAAATTGATAGCTGAAAGATTAGCCCTCTGTGAACCACCTCCAGTCTCTTCTAGTCTCTCACACAGTTATATCTGGAAGACTGGAAGTTCTTATCCTTTGTGTGGTTGCCACTAAATTTATAGTAAGAAAAATTTACTTTACAATCCCGAAATTAATTGACAAATTTGTCACAGAAAACAAGAAAAAATAGAAAGCAATATTTATTGAAGAGTCAGAAACAAAAATTTGTTTGGATACTTGTTGGAAAGCATGGGGCATTGCTATCAGATCACCAGATGACTGGGACCAGCAAGTCCTGGAAGGTTGAATATGAGTTGCTCTTTGAGTTAGGTAGATGAAAAGGCAAAAAGAGGAATGATTTTATTTTACTGCTTCTTTAGGAGTTCCCTGCTTATTTTCTTCCTCCACAATCTCCATGTGCTGGAAAGGCTAAATAAGCTCATCTAAAGATTGAAGGTCATCTGTAGGACCTAAGAAGACAAAGATATTAATTGTATCAACTTTAAAACTAAATTTGGAGTTCTGATATTAATTTGCTATAATATACTACCCACATATATGGAAAGATAGTAAGTACATGTGAAAAAATAAAATAAACCTACAAATGTGATGTCACTTATTTAATCTAACATCAACATTTTAATAGACATAAAAAGTAATTTCTAAATAGTAACATCAAACTAGAATTCTACCCAGTTTACCCTATATATCCATTGCAATCTTTCATGTAACATTTGTGACTTTAAGAAAACTTTAAAAATGCAATATAAACTCCCAAATGTGTCACTGTGCATTTAGAAAATTATACCCCTTTCTGAGAGCTTAGATAGATATATAGGACTTGGCTTTTATTTTTGAATTCATATCCTAAACTTTTATATTATCAAAAAAAAAAAGAATGTCATGAGACACTGTGAGAACTTTCTGAAGTTGCAAAGTGAAAATGTGTACACTTAAATATATCTTAATTAAATGAAAATAATCAAGGCAGTAGTTTAACTGGTTTCAGATTAAATTAATTTTATTGGTCTATGGCTTATTATTTAGACTATTTGAAGTGCTTATAACAGGAACAACTTGTACAATGAAGGATTTGGGAAAACTCCAAGAAAGTGTTGGGTAAATACTCTTATATAATTGGGATTAAGTTGGCTCCTCATTGTTTCAAGTTAATTACTAACCCATATGCACATTTCATTTTAAATGTTTTTCTCTGAATAGAATCCTTAAGTAATACAGGAGATCATTAACTGTAGAGTTAAAATTCTTGTAAACATTTTTTTAATGTGACTTCTGACTTTTAGGAAAGTATCACGAAAGTGTTTATTTTATTGTTGCCTCCTTTTGGGAAATTTAGGAGAGTCAGTTAATTGAGTGTGTTCGCAATCCACAGGGAAAAACAAAGTGATTGCATTTTGATTTTCCCATTTGATGACCCTGAATAAAATACAAAGATATTGCCTATATTAATTAGTGGCTAACTAGGTAGAACAGGTTTCCACATGTTGTTTTTATGCTACTGAACTGCATGTGCTGTTCAGGTAAATCAACTGAAAAATCCAATAAATAGTATCATTTTCTTAAGGAAGACACCCCTTTGTGTTCATATGTAACATCTGTATGTCTGTGGTAGATGAGTGGGGGAGCTGGAGTTACTCCTTCCTTTTTTGCAGTTGAGACTGATGCAGCCTTAATCACTGAATACAGGTCTTTAAAGAAACAAACTTGTCTTTGAGTAGAAGAAATCCACATGTAAGTGAAGTTTCTTTATTGTAATTTTGACAGCAGGAAAAGTCAAAGGAATATTCTTGAACCAAATATTGTGCCTAGGTATGCCAATGACAAAGAACAGAAAGGCAAGTATAAAAACAACAAAATAAGTGGCACTTCACACTTGAGTCTTTAGTGAGATTGATTTCCCTGAATATGAACCCAATATTAATTATCCGTAACACCAATCCCAGTCATCAGTTATGAAGCTTAGTGTGTTTGTATATAATCAGTTTAATAAGACTGTGCTCTTTTGAAAATTCCTATCTCAAATGACTTAAATAAAAGCTTTGACATTTAAAGAGCTGAATTTGAGCTCGACTGAATACCACCACATGGCCTGAGGAAAAGATGAACCTTAGTTAATCAACAGAAAAAACAAAAACAAAAACAAAAAAACCAAAATTGAAAAGAAGTATTCTATTTTGCCAATTCAGTTACTTCAGAATAAAAAAATAGTTTTTTATAGAATGCGTTATTTAGATGAATTTATTTATTAAATCACCACCTGCTTTTACTCTTGGCAAAGCATTGACTAGTTCATATCTACCTCCTGGATGAGAATAAAGCTTTGTCCTTTTCCAAGTGTACTGTCTTCTAATAAGGGATTTTTAAAATTGAATATTTGCTAAAACCTGAATAAATAGAAAGATTGATTTTTAAAGAAGTATTTCTAAAAACAATGAGTCTCGAAAGCCAGGGATGGGGGTGAGACTCGGGTATGGGGCTGCATAACCAGGAACACTCAGACGTTTTTAAAATATACCATCTACCAACACCCTTCCACCCCTCATTGGGATCTTCTCAACAAGCATGCTAAAATGAATCAATCAACAGTGATGGTAGAGAAAACTGGGAGATGGTATGAGCATTTGTTTAATAATGAAAAAAAATTATGTGAAGAAGCTCCATTTTTTTATTTGTGGTTCATATTTGTTCCTCATTCACCCTCCAATCTACCTCCAACCCTGTTCTACTAAAGCTAAACTGGTCAAGTGGATTTTAGACAGAATGGTAAGGGATTGAAGAACATGAAAAGTTTAATTGTTCTCATTCATCATTGTCATTAAATAGCAAATTCTAAGCAATTATTATTAAAAATTAGCATGTACAATGCAGCAGGCAGCGGGTTTGATGTTTTACCAGTATTTTCTCACTGAATGGTCACACACATAGCATGAGATAGATGTATTTTATTTCTTGTTTTATAGAAAATCAATCTGTAGTTCAGAAAGGTAAAATTAACTTTTAACCACAAAAACAACTGACTCCAAAGTATTCTTACCCAGATTTATTTTTGTAGAGTCAAAGAAATTTCCATAAGGTCTTGGAAAGCAACTGTTTCATGTTATATATTTTAATAGGTATCAGTGTGTGTATGAGGATGCTGAGTCATGACATATTTATTCTTGGTTACACCTAACTGCTCACAACTGAAATTACTACTGAACACATTCCATTAGAGGTGTTGTCGCAGCATTTATTGTTTTTCCAGTGATGTAACAGGAGATAGTAGAAATTAATAAACATACTATTGTTTTTCTTGCATTATTAAACAAATCATAAGCTAATATCAACTTTGTGAGATGGACTTTTGTAGTGTATTTATGCTGCATTTGATATTCACCATTACTGTCCTTTATTTCAAATGTATTTCCTTTTGTTACAATCATTTTAAATTTATTCCACAAAATTTATTGTGTGCCTGCCATGTGTGAGGCAGTATATTAGGTTCTGGGAGTCCCTGTATAAGGCAAACACAGCCCCTGATATCTAGAAATTTGCATTCTCCTGAGAGTAGATTGAAAGGCAAAATGACAGCTGGATAAATGTTAGGCTTGCATTTTGTCACAGGTATTGTCATATTTGGATCCTAAGTTTACTGGATCATTGAGTTCATTTTGAAATGTACTAGATATATGAAAGTTTTAATTGAATTTGAAAACATGTATTTTTTTATTGTCAGTTTTTGAAATAAGAGATTCTTGATGCCATGTTAGATTCAGATGGGTTGTATAGTGAATGTTTGGATAATGAATTGGAGTTCCTGGGAAAACCTTGGATTAGTGATACGAATTTAGAATTTATTGCTTTCAAAATCATGAGTGTATGTGTATATATAACAGAAGAAATGGGGAAAAAGAGTAGAAGTCTAAGGGTTGTGTTAATTTAAAGGGATTAAGGGCATGGCCTTAATTGTACTCATGACAGGGAGATTCCAATGGAAGTGCATCAGGCATACTTCTGCAATTGCCGCCATTTGGGAGAGAGTTCTTTATAGAAGGTATCAGCAGAGGCAGGGGAGTGACCAGGCGGGAACAGCCAAATGGGCAAGAACAAAGAATAGTCAAGTAGGAGAAAGACAGCAGAATTCCAGGGCACGGACATCGCAGGTACAGTCAGTGCAGGTGGAGGCAGTTGTCATCTCACAAAGTCCATCTGTTACATTCAAGTCCATGCTCAGCACTGGCCAGTCTCAGGGATCACGTTCAAGTTTGGGGATGGTTCATGTTCTCACACTACCCTATAGCAAGCAAGAAATTGAAGCATAAAATGTAGACAATACTTTTTTGTTCACATGTTCTTCCATTAAAATTTTAGTGACTGCAGTGAGAATGATTTTAGTGAGCTTAAGCTAATGTGTAAAAAACCCAAACACAGAGATTTTAGAAATGGAAACAGACCAGATGGGTACCATCTAACTCATTTGGAGATCCACTTTTGTTACATTGAGTTCAATTATGACTCCCTCCTAACATCTCTCAAAATATACCTTTTATGACATTCTTACCAAAGTACAAAATATGTTTTATACATGTTTTATTTTAATGAGGGAAAAGTCTTGTAACCTCTCTTCACTATCTAGTTACAGTATATCTATATTACTCCTTATAATACAATAATAATTTATATTGAGGCAGCAAAGTTTCACAGTGATTATCAGCACACATTATGAGGGCTCAAATCTCAGGTCAGTTTTTATGGGCTCTGTGTCCTGGAGCATGTTTATACCTCAGTTTTCTCATAGGTCAGTGAAGATTGTTATAATATCTACCTGTATCATATGTGTTCTTAGGGGTCAAATAAAAGAAAAAGTCTAGAAAAATACCTGGCATATAATGAACACTCAGTATGTGTGAGTTAATATTAATCAGTAAGTTTTTAAAAGTGATAATACCTATACGTAATAAATTGGCAGATAAATAGCAAGTAGATTGCACTCTGAAGATTTGAAATGGAACTGAACTCATTTTAAATATTGTGCTTTAGAACTTGAGAGAGATTCAATTTTATGTGTAATTTGAGATTGTCAGACTAATTTCAAAATCAAGTAAGTAGTAAACTTGCAATAATAAATTAGAGTCCATCTCTGTACATTGGAGAGACATTGTATGACCCACTTCACGGAATACCTGGCAGAAATGAAAGACTATAACACATAAAATATGCTTTTTTTTTACAGAGTTTTGAATATCATACACACTGAAAACTTGACTATCATAAGTATAATTACTATGTCCTTTTATAGATTATTTTATTCTGGGTCTTAAAAATTTTATGATGCCCTAATCTATGGTATGACCGAACCTGTTAATTATCCCCACTCTTGTTGTTTCCCTTCTTTCCTTCTGTTAGAACTTCCCGAGCTGAGTTAGACACCTCTTCCCCTTTCCATTATGTCTGCAATTAAGTATGGCTATGTGAACTTTAATACAATATGAAATAATAGGTATGTCCCTTTCTATGAACTGCGCATGATGAACCAGGCAGAGTAGGCTAACATTCTAGGACAGTGGTTTATAAAATTTAGCCTGTTCCCTCTAACTTAAGAAAGCTTGTTAACAGTGCAAATTCCCAGATCCCCCTAGGCCTATTGAATCAGAAACTCTGGGGGAAGGAGGAGTAGGTTTAGCAATCTGCTTTGACAAGTCATCCAGGAGTCTCTGATACACCTAAAGTTTGAGAACCCCTTCCTTTGGAGATAACAGAGCAGCAGAATAAAAGCCTCCCCTGGGTCTTTAGATGATCTCACAGAGAAGAGCCTTTTGCCCTCCATAGTCTGCCAACTCTAACATGAGAGAGAAATAAATTTCTATTTTGCTTGAACTTCTGGATTTTTTGACCCTTTGTTGCGGCAGCTTAGCAGCCACTCTCTTTAGCGCTATCCAGGACTTTCTTGGCTTCTCAATTTAAAACCAGCCAACTTGAATGGGAAATAACAGGTAAGAATTCACATGAATAGATATTAATAATTAAACACTAAAGAACAGTACAGAAAATGGAATGACTTTCAATTTTCTGAGCCTGTGATAACCAAAAACATATGCACAATCAAAGTCATTCGCAGACATGCATCACACATTTTTTTGTAACAGAAATATACTTCTCAGGAGTAAAATAATAATGGAAGTAAATCACATATAATCAGAGTGATAGTCACCTGTATTTAAATAATTTTACAATTAGTCATAAGTTACAACTAGGATTGACATTCTTAATTAATTTGATTTGGTGCAATTCAATAAACTGCAATAAATATTTCATAAGAGCATATTAAGCTTCAGAAAATGTAAAAGGTGTTGGGAAAGCAAAGGTGATTGAGACATGGAAACTGCCCTAAAGAAGCTTACAGTCTCACGAGATAATTACAATTGCATTTCCCAGAAGTGCATTATGAGTTACGTGCTTCAGATCCCCCACTCGAGTCCATTCTTTTTAAAATCTTCGTTAAGTAATACCTGAAAGGACAAATTCTTAATTTTCCCATTAATTTTCCTTTGGTACTTTGTGATGATAAATTTTTTTATGTGTTTGTTTTTTCTTAGTTAATGTTCATTATTTAAAATAAAAATTGTGTTCTAATTTTCATATGCTAAAGTGCCCCCATCTTCAGTATATATTCCTTAGCTGATGTGATGCATAAATATATATCATGACAGGTTTAAATGAACTTAGCAAGGATTTTGAATACCAGCTCTGATATATTTACTATATGGTCTTGAATAAATTGCTTAACCTCTACAAAGCTCAGATTTTCTATTTTTAAAGTGTTGACAATATCAACTTTCTTTGCTTTATTGTGAGAACTAAGCCCTCTCAGTCAAATTCCTTGAAGAATTTGTTGTTCCTTAATTTTTACATTTTGTCACTTCCCATTCATTCTAGTGGGTCTTATTCCCATCACTACACTGAAACTCTCCCTATCAAGTGCACCCTGCCTTGCAATGAGTCAATGGACATGTCTTAGTCTTTATCATAGACGAACTTTGAAAAATACTTCACACTAGTTTCCAGGTTGTTAGAATATATGTACATCTTTTCATTTTCATTCTGCTTGACCATTCTGTACTAGTTAGTAGGCATCTTCTTCAAAAGACACTCTTTTCTCTTGAGATTTTGTGAGCACCTTCTCTTTTTTTCCCTACCTAAGTGAATACGCCTTCTTAGTATTCTTTAACAGCTTCCACTCCTCTGCTTGCACTTATGGTTTATGATTAGATTTTTTTCTTTAGGTGCTCTTCCTTTTTCCTTCCTTTGCCATTCTTTTCTCTTCTCACCTTTTCTTCTCCTTCCCCAAATCCGTTTCTCTCTTTATCTCTGTCTGATACTAGAGGACATTTTTAATTACATTTTTTTCATTGAAGTAACATTAGTTGATAATATATGTTTCAGGTATATAGTATTTTATCACCACCAAAAGTCTCTAATCTGTCTACTACATACCACTGACATTTTATACCCAATTTTTTGACCCCAAACCACTTTACCCTCTGATAATCACACATTTGTTCTCTGAATCTAAGCATTTGTTTTTGTTTTGAATACTTTGTTCGGTTGCTTTGTTTTTTAAAATTCTTCACATGAATATAATCTTATGATATTTGTCTTTTTTTTCTCTGAATTATTTCACTTAGCATAATACCCTCTAGGTCTGTCCATGATGTTGCATATGGCAGTATTTCATCTTTTATATAGCTAAATAGTGTTCCATTGTGCATATATACCACTTTTTCTGTATCTGCTCACCTGTTGATTGACACAGGTTGTTTTCATTTGTTGGCTGTTGTAATTAATGTTGCAATAAATCTGAGGGGTGCATGTATAGTTTTGGTTAGTATATTTGTATTTTTTAGATGAATATCAGAAGTGGAATAACTGGATCAAATAGTTGTTAAATAGTATGTTACTTAGACTACATACTTGTGATTTTTTTTGTTTTCTTCTTCTGTTTGGTTTCTAGTTACTATCAAAAAATATGCTTTATATAATTTTAATCTTCATAGATTTCATCCCAACATATAGTCTATTTTTTAAAATGTTCCATATGTGCTTGAGAAGAATGTGTGTTCTGCTTCTTTTGGAGGGAATGTTTCATATTTGTCTATTATGTCTCTTTGCTCTAATGTGTTCCTAAGGCCATTGCTTTCTTGTTGATTTTCTGTCTGGTTGATTTAGTCATAGTGTAAGTGGGGTGCTAAAATATGCTACTAATAATATGTTGCTATCTATTTCTTCATATATATTTGTTTATATGTGTTTTATGTATTTTAATGCTATAAGGTTGAGTGTGTATGTATTAATAAATGTTACGTTTTATTGGTGGATCAGTATATAATGTCCATCTTTGTCTTACTACTTTTTTGATGAAAGTCCATTTTATCTGCTCTGTATATAGCTATTCTTGCTTTTTTCTTTATCTTTATTTTTTCCTTTCAGTGTGAATCTGTTTTTCTTTAGAGATGATATGAATCTCCTGAGGCAGCATGTATTTGAGTCTTTTTTTCTGTTTGTTTTCTTTTTTTTTCAGGAAAGGTACAGGTAGGAATGAAAGTAAGTAGGTAGGCAGGGAAAGAAAGGAGGAGAAGCATCTCCATTTGTATTTGGTTGCTCACTCTGCTGCCCCTCACCTCCCAGATCTGGAACTCGAACCCTGGGGTATATGGCCTTCTTTCTCCTTTGGAGGCTGTTGCCCCATCAACTGTGTGCCAAGTCTTGATCTTTAATCCATCAGACACACTGCACATTTTGATTGGCCAGTCCATTTCATTTACACTTAGGGTGATTCTTGATATATGAGTCTTTATGATTCTGTTTTATCATTTATTTTCTGTAATCATAGTGGATCTTATCAACACCCATGGTTTTATTTATTTTTTCTTTTGCTTTGTTTCTCCAATTATTTTTATTGTAGTAAATTCGTTTTACAAATTAAAATAAGTTCATATGAATAGGTTCCCCATATGTACAGTGTCCTCAATCCTCAGATATGTCTCAATACACCCTGACTCCACAAAAACACCAAGTGTTCTTCTCACACCCATGGTTTTAGATATAGTTTATGAAGTAAACTGTGTTACTATGTATAAATCATGCTCGTTTTTGATGACAGATATGTCTATTTTATTGGATATCTTTAGTTTTTCCCATAGGCTATTCAAATTCAACATGCCCCCATATTAAAAATATTATCTCCATCCTATCTTTTCATAGGTATTTCCTATGGCACTAAGTTGTACCTACAGTCATTTAATCGCTTAAACCTTAGATTGTAACCATTCGTATTCATCTGTCTTCTTTACTTTGTTGGGACTGTACTGTACATTACTAATTTTTTTCCCTCTATCTAGTCTTAATCCCATTCAAATCCAATCTCTACCCTGAAGCAAGATTGATTTATTTTAATGCAAATTAGATCACATGAGATTTGTCTTTAAAGTCCTTAAGTAACTTTGTCATACTTGCTAGTTCCAAATTCTTAATATGTATAAGCGACTGGAGTCTTTACTCTTGTGAAGGGAGTATTAGACTGTATCAGCATTTTATATCTTTTCTGAAACCAAAGATCCCATACTTTAAAAAAAATTCCCTTCTTTACATGATCTATGTATGCTATCAGAGTTATGTGAGGTCTGTTTCTAGCAGGAGTTTATCTCCTTTTCACTTCAGATCACTCATGTAAAAATTGAGCCTTTACTCAACTCTCAGCAAGTATTGTATTCCTTATTAACGAATGAGTGACAGAGAGACAGAGACAGAGGGAGAGAGACAGAGAGAGAGAGAGAGAGAGAGAGAGAGAGAGAGAGAGAGAGAGAGAGAGAGAGAGAGAGAGACGGTGATTGAATTTACTGAGGACACTTACAAGTAAGTGTCAAAAGTAGTGGTGATGCAGATCAACATTCATATTATAACCACTCATAGCAATTAAAATTGCGCATTAGGCTTCTGAATTTTCAAAACTTGCATCTTCACTTCATATATGACGTCTCATAACTCAATTCTCTATAGTAACCAAAATTTTAATAATTGTCACTTCTGTGTTATATGCCACATTTACTCCTGGCACCTGAATTCATGCAGATGTGGTTGACACCACACCTGTACATTTCCATATATCTTTCTAAGTTTTTCACTTTTTCTTCCTTAGGCCTTTCTCCAGTTCATCAGAAGCTGCTCTACCAGTGTGCAGAAGTAGATACACATGTAGGTTGCTAACACTCTTGAGCAAATCTTTAAACAGAGATCATCTGAAGTAGATTCTTTAAAGTTCTCAGAGTCCTGGCTGGAACATGCATTTATGGCTTTCAGGTCAATATCATTCTTTTTATTGGCTTTCCTTCCTTTCCCAATCTTACCCTTTCCTCTCCATCACTCTGCTTCCTGAGAGCACCTCCAAAACTAACTCTCATGCTTAAGACCATATCAATTACCCGTATTTTGGGAAATCTAACACACACAAAAATCTTATTTGTCCTCTCTTATTCTTCTGTACCTTTCCTTTAATCTCTTTCCCATTCTAACATGAGAAAAATAAGAGAAGTCTTTAAAAGTAGCCCAACCATCTCCCTCCCTCAAGTAGAACAGAATATAGAATACTTCTGCCTTCGCTGACTCCATCTCCACACCAAATGACTAATTAAGGGTCTTTTCCAGATAGAAGATAGGATCTTCTTTCAGAAGACATTTTGTTATGAGCTTAGCATGATCCTATTCATGTTGAAATTTTATACAATCTCCTTTCCCCTCTTTAGATTCATATGAGATTCCTCATTCCTGGGTTTTTTTCTGTTGTAACAAGAAATATGGGTTTAGTTAAGTTTCTTAAATATATCGGTCCTTGTCAGTTCTGTTGTAGAATCCCATAACTCTTGAACTGACTAACCCACACATATTCCTTAAATTCCAACTCAAATGTGACTTCCTCAGGTAGTTGTTTCTTCACCTCATCAGTACCTGCTTCTATGTTACATGAACTTTCCTATCACTACTCCCACTTTCTTTCTTTCTTTCACATTGGAATATAACCCCATGAGAAAAAAGTTGATGTACACTCTAAATCCTACTGTCCAGAATATAGTAGTCATTCAGCAAATATTGTTGAAGAGAATCAGTTTGAAATGAATCGAAAGGTAGAGGATTTGGATAAAGACAATTGTGGATAGCTGCATGTCATAGTTTCCGACAAAACTTTTTAAAGTAATATTCTACAACTTCAGGATTAAATATCCCAATTAAATGCTCTGTGAGATAAGCTAACCATCCAGCCAATTAAAGTAATATTCCAAATAAAATAAAAAATGTAAGGAAGAAGTGCGCTGCTTTTAAAAGTAAGTCAGCAAATGGAATATTGTTACCAGGAGTAGGATGAAAGACCTTGTTAGGTGGTTGTCAGATAACAATTCTCTGCTCCAAGTAAAATCCTTTTATTTTTGATTGTACAAAAAACTCTTACAATTTTGTTCCATCTCCCTTTATTTGATAAATAAATTAATTTTGGTAACATGAATACTCTGAGACCCTTGAAACAATTAACCCAATGAGTAGAACTTTTGTGTAAAATATAAATTTAGGAGGTTAGACATAAAAACAGAAGAACATAAAGAGATGGTATATTGTTCAAACTTCTGTGAATCTAATTTACCTTCATAAATAATTTTTCTCTACTAGATCTAGTCTGTCTAGTTAAAGTAGTGCTTTATGAAAACTATGCCTTGGGAAAATTATTCTGGGGATTTGGACAGTGTAGCAAATAGGTGAGATAAAAGTAGAACACACCGAATAGAATGTTTGTTTTCTTCTGACTTATAATGAGTGGGCAGTCATGGTAAATAATATCAATTTCCTTTAACTGAATATCTGTTTCATCTAACACATTATATTAATTGCTACTGATACTTTGGATTTTGCCAGTAAATTCTAAATCACAAATTCTAAATTACAGTGCAAAATATTTCCATTTCAGTTCTTCAAGGTTATTAGCTTGTTTAAACTTCAATTTATACATCTTGTAGTTTTCAAAATAATATTTAACTTTCTGTTAATGACAGATTGAGCATTGAAAATGACCCAAAGGAATATAGAAATACAAGAAATGTTCATCCTGAGTAGCAGGTAAGGAAGTATACTCTCAGTATGCCAGAAATTATTAGGAAAATCTATGCAAGATATATTACAGGAAAGGCAAGAGTGAACTAAGGGGACTCTAGCTAGTGATATACTATATAAAGAGTTCTTGGATGGTATACAAAAATGTGCACAACTATTTCTAATATTTCTGCCAGAAATGAGATTAGAGGAATGAAATAGTAGCAGGAGGATAAAGCAGGTCAAAATAAGACTTATGTAGATGACCTAGTAAAGAGGAAAAAACCACAATGATTCGCTAGAGATCAAGGAAAATAGAATAAATGTTACTGGTAGGGTAAAAGGAGATAGAATCTAGTGTAGATGTGGAAGAGCTGGTTTTCAATAAGCTTGTGGGCAGTTCATTCTTTGAACAAGAGGAAACTGAGTGGTGACCAAAAGGTGTCACTTAGTTGGTAGGTAGCTGTGGTAGGGTTTATGTAAGGTCCTTTCTTCATGTTTCAGTTTTATAATACTTGAGAAATAGAGACGAAGTGCTGCATTTTATTAAAAAAATAATGTGAGGTAACTGATTTCAACAGTAAGAAGGTGAAAAATGTTGGAATGTATAGCAGAGAATTAAAAATAATGAAAAAGTCCTCACTATATTAAAACATAAAAGAACTCAGATATATAAAGCAAAGAATACAAGATGTAGAATGATACATAGAGTATATCATCCATGTTTATAGGAAAATGTATATACATGCACAGGCATAAAACAAAACAACACTCTTGCAGAATACACATTAACATGATGCCTGACTAGAAGAGGAGGGTGGCTGGAGAAAGGATTGTTTGTGCGGGTGGTCAGAAGGTAGAGGCAAAAGGGGAACATGGGATTTAGTTTTTACCACAATGTTTTGTTTCTTCAAAAAAGATTTGACGTAATGGTGACAAAGATAAACATTTCATTCAGAATGATAGCAGAGATTAAGTATTGTGATATAATCTATTAAATGTATTTTTGTGGTTTTACAAAAGCATGCGTGAATTGAAAAAATTGAGACATAACTGCAAATTTTGCTAGAATCCTCATTTTAAAAATACTTGAATAACAAAAACTTTAAAATAGTTATTCAAAGTAACATAATTAATACTTAAAAATTGTAAAACAATCTTTGTCACATGTCCTCAGATTATTTATAAAAGATACCCTTAGAAAATTCTAAAAGTGAAAATGAGTACAGATTATACCTTCTTGAAAAAAATCAAGTAAAAATAAGAATAACACTGTCTTAAGCAATTAAAATATCAAATGAATTAGAAATGTGTAAATACTTCCCTTAGAAACATAAAGCAAAATTCTTGTGTAGAAGAGAAAGATAAACTACTAATTATAAACTGTACAAAACATCATGTTGATACAACAAATCTCAAAATTTACTACAGCCACATTTACACTTAAGCATATATTAATGTCCTTATCTTGCTTTTCCTTTAAATAAAGAAGGCAAGAGATAAAACAGGAGTATCGAAAGAAGAGAAGAAAGAAATTAGGGCAGGAGGAAGGATTGGCTTTTCATCTTAGTTCAGAAAACAGAGTACAGTGAAATACTTTGAAGAATGAAGATGACTTTATTAATATCAATAATAATTTGCCTTGATAAATTAGAAATATAGAAAGATTATAAATAATATGTACTTCAAGGATCATAACATCAATACATTAATACAAATTGACAAATATTTTTTAAAATGAATGAAAAAAAATCATCGAGTCGATGAATATTAGAAATCAAACATTACATTACACTAAAATTTGTTTACACAGTGTCAGAATTTTTGCCTTTTTTTGACTGCTGTTGTGTCTGAATCTCATCAGTCCTGACATATAACAAACCTCACTATATCTTTGCTTGGTAATTGTAGATAAGATGGTAAACATGTGAGAGAAGCTAACATCAACTCTTTGCCAATAATTATTAAAAAGTAAAGATAATATTCAAGGAAAAATCAATCACCAAAAGAAATATAAGCATTAGAATAATAATTATGGCAAAAATACAATAGAGATCACTGTCTGGATAACGGGAATTGAGCTGAGATGACTGTTGAGTCTTTCAAATTCATAGGAAACATAATTTCCAGGCAATATATGGTTATGAAACTTCAGAAAACTTGACTTCAGAAATAATTTCAGGAAATTTGTATAATCTGGATACCAAATCCAAGAAAAATACTGCATAAATATGTATGTGTAGATACCAATCAGAATAGTATGTAAAGGCAGTCTTCCTAAATAAAATCTTAAATTTTTAATATTAAAAAAGAAATGGAAATGAAAAGAACACTTTGAAATGGGTTATTCTTTCCCCAGTTCCTCTACTGAGTAAATATGCTCCAAATCTTAAAGTTCTTATGATCCTCTCTGCAAAATTGAACATAAAGGAAAACTAGTCTTTGTCTTTTACTCTTATCTCTTATTAATCTGTCTGTCTGTCTCTCTCTCTCTGTCCTCTTTCTCTGCCTCTGTGTGTGTGTGTGTTTGCAGGCTAATGTGTGCCTGCATATTATAAAAGGCAGTATTCTACATCAAGGACTCAAGTCTGTACTTGCTGCACTTCATTCAATCTCTATTTGAAAGAGAAACCTGTATCACTATGGATGCTAGTTAAGTAATATTAGTCATCTGCATGCTGACTAAACCAGGACCTCCCACTAACAATAATAAGCACTGAATGGCCAACAGGAGAAATATGTATGTGTTTACAAACAATTACAATCTCATTGGTTTAAGATGCTGAAAGACTTAGAGGGTTGTTTTTCGTGCAGAAGGGAAAGCTCTCCTCACATCTGTTTTTCCAGGTGAATAAACAGACCCAGCTTGAGATTGCAGTCTAGGGCAGTGTTGAAGCACATGTATGATAGAAAAGAAAATAATAGTTAAAGTATAACTTCAAGGAGATTTTATTTGAAATCCCAGCAATACTGTTTACTAAATGTGCGCAATCTTGACAATGTTATTCCACCTTTGGTTCCCACTGAATTTTAATCTAAAACATAACATTGTTTTTAGACTTAGTAACTTAATATATTTAAGCATTTAGAACAATGAGTAATTTCTCCTAGAATGTCAATTAATTTTTTTCTTATTTTTTTTAAATTAAAATGATAATAAACAGAGTAGCTTCATAGCTTCAGGTTTTCGCTAAAATTCTAGCTTACATTTCTTTCTGATTGACTACAATTTGGAGATCAAGGAAATAATTTATATATAGTTTTTACTCTTCTTTTATGTCTAACTCTTACATTTAATCTACATCTTTCAGTGATATTAATGGGTTTCTGTCAGACTTAATTTCCTTATAACACTTTTATTTCTCCCAATGAGAGTTTCAAGTTCGTCTTTGGTTTCTTCCTTCACTTTGGTTGTATCTACAGAGATTCAGCAAAGATTTCTGCACAATTCCATCATTTCTTAAAAAAGCATTTACTGAGTACCTACTCCATGTCTGCTTCTAGAGAGCTATAACAATAGCTGTAAATTTTGGATTACACTATAGTATTGAGGAAAAACGATAAATTAGTTAACAAATACATATATGAACATGGAAAATATTTAATAATTTTATAAGTAAAACTTGTTCTGCCATGATAAGGGATAGATTAATACCAATGTAGAAGGACTGGTTTTCTTAATTAGGATAAAATGATCAGACAAAGCTTCTTTAAAGAAATGGGATTCTATTAAAACTACAGGGCAGGAGGATATTTCATATTATAAGAGCAGTTTATTAGCTCTCAGATATTGCCAGAGGTGAAAAAGAGTTTGATTTGCTGTGGTATCCAAGGTCAGTAAAAAGAAAATTCATTGAAAAAGCGAGAGAATGTTTTCATTTAAGTTCAGCATGTTTGAGTCAAGTCACACAGGGCCCCATAGTCAACAGGAAAGAGTTGAACAGTTTTACAAATGTGTCAGGAAGTCTTTGAAGGACTTAAATATTTATGGGATATCAAGTAATTTATATTTCAAAGAGGTATTATTGATGATTGCTTGATAAAAGAGTTAGAGGAGGACATATTTAAACATCTATGGTCTTAGTCTGGAAGAGAAGGGATGGTGTTTTGGGCTAGTATAACTGTGGTGAGGGAGCAATTTAATTTTGACATGTCTGTAGACTCAATGAGATTGAAGATAGCTTGGAAAATGGGTGGAAGGAATGAAGGAATCATTGTTTCCGTCTATATCTTTCACTGTGTCAAGTATATAGAGGTCTCATTTGGTAAGATGTAGAGGATCAGAGAAGACCACGTCTGTTGAAGAAAGAAAGAAATATTTGCTGGCCCTCTCTGTGTGAAGCTTACGTTTTCCTGCCCCATTAAAATCAATTTTAGCAAAAGAATTTAAAAAAATAAAAGTAAAATTAAAAACACAAGCAACAACAAAATTGAGCTTGACCATATAATTTGCTTTGGCAAATAAAATGCAAATAGGACATCTGCCATTCCTAACAGAAGGATTTAAGAGTTATTTTGTGGTTTTCTCATTAGTCTTTCCCTTCTGTTATAAAAACTGCATATCCTAGATAGAGGTTGTGCCTTCAACCTTCATTTAAGGATCAAAAAGATTCAGTGATCAGACTTCTTCACTGGATAAACAGACAGCATTTGATGAGGATATAAATGACCTTCTAACATGCTGAGATTTGTCAATTCTTTATTATTACGGCATAACTTAGTCTAAGTCTACTAACCTTGTGGCTATGTTGTATAGGTAACTGGTGATACAGTTTGCATCTTAAACAAGAAGTTAGGTTTGGAGATATAAATCTGAAATTTGTCAACACAGATTTTATATAAAGCTAAGGAACTGGATGAAATCACCTTGAAAATCCACTGACCATATTTCCTTGAGACAAAATGGGACATTGGAATGGTAATAATAAGATGGGCAGTTTTGCGCTGATAAATAAGGGGTGGGGAGGAAGCAGAACAATTTGAGTTGCAGCAGAGAAGCCAGACTAGCACAAGTCAGTACCATGTGATGTTAATTTGTGATTGCATAGTAAAGACATGTGGTCCTTCAGGAATTCATACAAATGACTAGGGCTAGTGCAAGGAGTTTTGGAACCTCAGGCAAATTTGCCATCCCAATAAGCAACACTCTAAATGCCCTGCCTAAAACACATTCCACATTAACCATCCCAGTGCCAGAAATGTCCAATAACCCCCAACTGTGCCAGAGATAACCCCCATAGTGCCAGAACTAACCCCCATAGTACTTGCCTGCAGCTCAACCACACTGTGGTGTTATGTTCCCTTCACGGAGAATGGGGTATCCTCTTCCTGTGGCTTCTGTTTCTTCACAGTGGTGGGAACATCAGTAGTGGCTGTGGCTTGCTGTAGTCAGCACAAGCAAGGGCTGTCAATGCATTGGCAAAAGGGGCAGCCATTTTGGGTCCTCTCACCGGGATGGTCCCGGGGAAGTCCAACTGCCTTTTTTGCCCCATGCTAAAGATGGTCCTGGTTTATTAAAAATGGAACACAATTGACATTTATATTAAAGCAGTAGGATGGTAGAAAAATATGAAAAAACTTGGTACTGTTCCATTTAAAATAGTATGTATACTTAGTTTTGGGTATAAAAAAACACTATAGATGTTTGATTTATAAACAGTAATTTATTTCACATGATCTGGCTAGGAAATCCAAGATAAAGTCACCACCAGATTTGGTGTCTGGTGAAAGTTCATGTCCTAGTTCATAGGTGGGTATCTTCTCTTGTCCTCACATGGTAGAAGGGATGAAAGAGTTCTCTAGGGTATCTTTTATAAGGACAATATTCCCAATCATGAGAGTTCACCCATATGAGCTGATCACCTGCCAAAGGCTCGACTACCATTGCGTTGGTACCAGGTTTTAACAAAATGAATTTTGGAAGGCCATAAGCATTCAGTCTGTAGCAGGAACTGAGTCTGGTGACATGCCAACATGGAACTTAAAGAAAAGAAGTTGCAGAGAAGAATGAAGAGAACAACATGATGAAAAAACAAGAGAAAAGAGAGAATGGAATTACTTGTGTCTAAAAATGAAGATTATGAACTAAAGTACTTCATTAGCCTGCAATCCTAGAAGTCATGTCCTTTGTGACCTCCTGAGAAGTAGAAGTAAATTTAGACCAGAGTTGACTGAATATTTGATGCGAATATCCTTATTTTTTAATATATATTTTGGTCATTTCAGTTAGGATAGAAGAGATGAATAAACATCTATGTTCCGATCTCCTCTTAAATTTATCATGAAACAAGGACTTTTAAATACCTCAGCAAGAGGCATAGTAGTGTTCAGATAAATATCTCAGCAAGATAGCATAATAACCTTCAGAAAACTCTACTTGACAGTATTCTAAGTGTATTTTTTTCTATTCTATATATGTGATTTTTATACACAAATATGATTACATCTGGCTTTTATTTTTCCTTTTTCTTTCAAAAATACTCTTACTTTCTGGGATGCTAAAGGTTAAACGAGTTTCCATTAATTCTCTTAGATTTGCTCCTTTTATCTGATAATGTTGTTGTGGACATTTCCAGACTTTTACTTAAAGTAAAACTACAATTTCAGAAAAATCTCATTATGTGGGATATGTCCATCAAACAATTTTCTTGTCACTAAGTACTCCATAAATATACTTAATGGGAAACATTGTAATAGCAGGAGAGAACCTAGCACAAAACTGGTTATTTATGCACTTACCTTACAAAAATGTTTTCTATTAGATTTTTCTCTTCTTGAAGAAAGAGCTAATAAAAAATCCCTATTACTATTTGCAGTGTAGTCTTTGCTGATAATATTGTCCCTTCCTTGACTATCTCTCTCAATTGGTAAATAAGCCCAAATGGAATTTTCACATCTTCTATAGTAACATATTCCTTTATGACATTTCTGACAAAAGCTTTGCAGGATTTTGTGTTATGGATTCCTAGTTAGGAAGACAATAGAGGCACAGAAAGCAATAATAAACACACCTCCAGTAGTAGATAATGGCTTAAAAAGTGTGCTATATTCTTTTGAGTAGAGATTATGTGTGTAAATACTGCAGTTCAGAAGGCAGAATAAAAAATAACTGCAATTGAGGACAGCAGAAGTAGGATGATTTTTGTAAACAAACACAAAACAAGATTTTTTTAATGGAAGATGGGTATCACAGCAGATAAAACCTATCGTGTAAACACCAAAGGTGCTGGGTGAAATAATTCTCCCATGTCATTTCTTCAAAATGTTCCCAAGGAAGTGTAAATTTTATAGGTCATGAAAATTGTCAAAAACAACAGCTCAATTATAAAGCAATCTCAATGGTAGAGGATAGAGTCAAGAGCCTAGAAGCATTAGAAAAACTCCAACAGCAGAAAAAATTTCATAAGCCTTACTCTTCCTACATGCATCTGAATAGTGTTGTGTACCTAGTATGTGACTAGCTGTGCTAGGTGTTGGAACAGGTGACAAATCAGAGATGATTTTTCTCAAGGATCCTACCATCTAGTGGGAACTTGGAAACAGATGGGTTGTGAATTTAACTGTGAATTAACATAATATCCATGCAAGAATTTTAGATGTCATTTAAAAATTATTTTTCTCTAAAACTATCATTCTAGATGATTATTTCTGTGATAGGGTTAATATAGACATACAACTGCTGAAAAGAGTGAAAACAATATTTGTTACATGTAGAGATGAGACTTTATAGAGATAATAGCATTTGCAATAAAATTAGGTAAAGAACGTTCTTTGAGTTTTTTTCAAAAAAGAGGCATAATCAAAATTCAGTAAGTTGCACACATGTAAATATTCACTTTAATCAGCTATGATGTTACCACAGTCAATATACTGAACATTTCCATTGCACACACACCCCCGCCCCACAATTTCCTCATGCCTCTTTACAATCCATTTTTCATACTGTAGGATTAGTTTGCATCTTTCTGGAACTTTAAATAAATGACATCATACAACATGCACAAATTTTTGTGTCTTGCTTCTTTTACTCAGAATGATATTGAGACTTCTACCTGTTATTGTATGTGTCAATAATGTCTTCCTTTTGTAGTGAAGTGATAAGCAGAAAGTACATGGTAAGTTCATTATAGATATATAGCAAAACATATCTGTTCATCCACTGGAAGACATTTAGTTTGTTTTCAGTTTAGGGTTGGTCTTCTATAAGCATTTGTGTACAAATCTTTCTGTGGACACATTTTATTTTCTCTGAATAGGCATCTGGAAGAATAATGGCAGAGTGAATGGCTGTATGGTAACTGTTAATATGAAACCAACAAACCACTATTCGAAGTGGCTGTACCTTTTTGTATTACCAGAAGCAATGCACTAGTGTTAGTTACTCCATGTCCTTGCCAACATTCAGGGTTTTCATTCATTCTAATAGGTGTAGAGTTATTTGTTTTATGATTTTTACTTGTATTTACTGATGATTAAGAATTTATTCACCTTTTTATGTACTTATTGATCATTTGTGTATCTTCTCTCATTAGGTCATTTCAAATTTTTTCCTGTTTTCAGTGGCTGGGTTCTTTGTTTCCTTAATATTGGATTATAATGTTCCTTCATGGACTCTAAAAGCAAACCTTTTGCCTGATCTATGTGATGTGCCTTCTTTTGTTATCATTGAAATCATTTAAATAAAAGCTGAAAAAAAGAGACATCAGAAAACTGCAAATCTCAGATAATTGATCCAAAATCGATAGCTACTGAATAGCTTCAGAAAAAAAATAAAAGGAGAGAAAAGTAGTTAAGAGGAATCCGGTGCACAAAAAAAGAAGTAGAAAGCATCTAAGTTCTTGGAGTTATTTAAATTATTGGAATGTGGATATATTTTTAAAGGAAATTATAAGCATTCAATATTCAAAGGAATGACTTCCTTCCCATTAATTTAAAAAGCTTTCTACCATGTTCAATCTTTTGCAAAATCCTTTTACCTGTTTTGACTGCCTTGACTCTCCACAATAACCATTTATGAATGGAAAATGCATCCTCTCTTCATCACTTTATTTTTGATATTCAATTTGTATGTTGTAAGGAAATTACAAGCTGATAAATTTGATTTAATGCTGTGGAAACTAAAAGGGTAACTAAAGCTGCTTGAAGTTTGAAATGGAAAGGGAAAAAAAATAGAAAAAAAGCTGAAAATCATTTTCCCTTTATCCCCAAATTATTTTATTAAATCTTTCCCCAAGTTTTCACAGACCTAGATTGTTCATCTTGTCTTCTTTAGAAGCTTCCCTTATATTCCTCAAAGCACATCACAGAAATGTATGAATGGAACAAGAAAAAATATTTATTTTCCTTCTCTTCAAGATCTAGTCCTGTTTTTGTGTTTGTGTTAAACAGCAGTACAATTTAATCAAACACCCTTCCCGGCATTCCTTTTTCTTTTTTTGCTGAGTTTGGCTTCTATTAATATAAATAAAAGCTATTAGTGTTTTATACCTCCATCTTGCTTGATCAATTCTCAATTAGGTTTGCTAAAGCTATCTTTATTGAACGTGTAATAGAAAAACTTGATTTTGAAGGAGAAAATAATACAAGTGGCTGTGCTCTAAAATCATGATAGTAAACTGCAAATTCCCTATTGTCTGAAGTCCTATAATCCTCTGGTGATTGTTTCAGTATCACACTTTTTAAAGAATATCATGTGAGGCTATCTTCTATCATGTCAAAGTCTCTGCATATATACAGATACGTTACTGAACTACATTATTCATTGAAATAAGGTATTCCTGCTTATAGGTTTTCTATGTAGTCAGCCTGCAATTAATAACATTAGCTTTTTCTTTCAAATCTATAAACCTTGTTTCTTTTGCTTATCTGAGTGCATTGAACATATTGTATAAATAATAATAAGAAAATGTGATATCATTTCCACTAGGATATCTTTTGTGACCAGACACAAAAAAGTTTAATTCTTAATTTGAAAACATAGAAAATAATTTGAGTTGCTGTATTCTACAATAATTTGATTTTCATAAGAAAAACATCATGAATTATTTAAACTATTTGGCATATAGGGAAAATGCTTTATGCTTAACTTTCATGTCTCATCATATGGCCATTTTTTTTTGTAAGTGTTAAGCATATCTTAAAAAGGATACACATTTTGCAGACAATGGAAGTGGAATGCTATATATGGCCCTTCATATATTTTTTGGAAAGTATTAATCAAATATCCTGTCTTCTTCTAGTCATTTTTGTCCAATATTCTATCAATTAATGAAAGACTTGTGCTATGTGTCTCACAATAGTTGTAAATTTATCTATTTCTCTTTAGGTCTGTCGATTAATTATTGCTTTATTTATCTTGAAGGCACAGAATAAGGTACTTAACAGATTTAAGATTATTGTATCTTTCTAGTTAATTTTGATGCAACATATGGTAAGACCTTTTACTTTAATGTCTATTAGGTGTAATATTAATACAGTTGCAGTATATCAACATGCACATATTATCTGAATATGCCTTCTTTGCCCTCTTATTCTTGAAGGAAAATTCAGACACACACACACACACGTTTTATAATTTTCTTTAAACACATTAGCCACCCCCATTCTCTCTTTTCTCCTGCCTTTATTTATTCTTCTGATAAATCAAAGATTAATTTTACTGTAGCTTATTTGAAGAAAACCTGCCTAACTACACTAATTAACATCAAGATTTCCCCTTTGTCTTTGTCTTTCCTATAGTTTGTATATGTTGAATCTACATGTAAATTTCTTTTTAAATTTTTTTCTGCTTATAGAATGTTGACATTCTTGATTCTATGGATTTAGGACAATATCCAGCCATTAGCTCTTAAAATCTCACCTCTAACTTTCTAGCTCTCCTCTTTGATTAGTTCTGATTAAAGGGCATGCTAAATATGTCACTATAATATCTGTCTTCTATCCTCTCTTTTGCATTTTTAATACATATTTTTTTGTATTCACGCTCTACAGGTGGTGTTTGAGCTATATCTCATTTCAAAAATTCCTTTGTAATAAGTAACCAATATGCTGAAAAATATTTACTGATTTCTTCTTTCTTAGTTTTATACTTTTTTATTATGTTAATTCTAAAGTTTCTATTTAATATATTTTAAACTCCATTTTACTTAGATTTTTTGTTTCCTATGCAAATTTTTTCACACTAAGCTTTTATTTTTCGAAATATATTAAAGATAACTTTCTTTTATTCTGAGTCTGATATATCCAATGAATTAAGTTTATTGTTTTGGATAGTTTTCACTGGTAGTGTCTTATATTCTAATATGTTTTTTTATTTGTAAAAGTAGCTTAAGGCTAAGATTATGGTATACTTTGCTCTATAAGCATATAGGAGTATAGACTCTGATCACCTTAACCCAAGTTTAATTATATTTGTGGATCTCAGGGTTACTAAAACTTTATAAACTCAGGGCTAATTTTCTTCTTGGTCACTTATCTGGGAATTCTGTTTCATGGACCCAATTTAAAGTATGGGGTTTTACTTTTCCACCTTGGGTAGATTCTGGAGTTTTATATTTGCCTTATTTTATGGACTAAATATTTATGTATCTCTCTCCCAGATTCATATATTGAACTGCTAACTCCATAGTGTTTGTTACTTGGAGATGAATCTTTGTGAATTAATTAGGTTTCAATGAGGTCATGAGCATGAGGCCCTGGTTACTGTCCCTATAAGAAGAGATACCTGAGAACTAGAGTAATCTCTCTCTCTCTCTCTCTCTCTCTCTCTCTCTCTCTCTCTCTCTCTCTCTCTCTCCCTTCTCTCTCTCTGGAACGATTCGCCCTCAATTTTACTGGATATAATCTAGTTCAACCCTTATATAAAACCCTCTTAGAACAAATGTTTTTTGATGACTTCATATAAATTAGTGCTCCTGTAGTTAACTCCAGAAAGTCTACTTTTTTTCTTGACAACACATCACAATTTGTAATGTCATAATATGTATTTGTGTGCTTTTAATGACTGTCTCCCCTCTTATGTAAAGGTAAAGTCTTGAGAAACAATAGGCACTTGCAACGACATAGATGGACCTAAAAGGAATTATTCTTAGTGAGATAGATAAGCCAGAGCAGAAAGACAGACATCATACAATATCACTAATACGAGGTATATAGAGAAACCTAGCAAACAAAGGAACTAAATCACATAAAAATAGATGTTTAGTTTACTAAATCAAATTAATGGCTATTAGAAGAGACGGGAGGGAAGCTGGCAAATTGAGAAGGGGTCGACTCTATGGTGAAAGTAGAACTGGACTGGTGGTATTGAACTTAATATATACAGATATTGATTCATGATGAGCACAACTTAAACTTATGTAAGTTATGATGCAATGTTCCTTCAATAACATGAATAAAAAAATAAGTGACATAGATGGAAAAACATAAAATTAGATTAAGTGGGACACCCTTTTTGTATCCGCAGAAGAAAGTGTCTCCACTGTCCTGGCCACCAACCCTATCTTCTGGGTAGATTCTGAGTGGGCCAGGGTCCCCTGCTCCCAATTTTGATCCAACTGCTATCAAGTATTTGGTGTATCTCTCTCCTGATTTTTTTGTTGTATCACTGATCTATATTACCTAACAGATACAGGTTGTATTTTTAAATATTTACATGATTATCATGTTGTATTATTCTATAACCTGCTTTTTATTCTACAAAAAATGTTTTTGATCTAGTTTTGATATCTATCTCTATATACATACATGTATTTATTCATTTAAGCTATTACATAGTGTTTCATCTTATGACTAAGTTATTTATTCCCTATTAATGACTACTTGGGTTATTGAAAGTTTTTCCCTATTATATGCAGCACTATGATTAGCTTAAGTTTAAGTAGTTCTGAAGATATTTTAAATGAAAATTAACTTTTCCATGTATAATGATACCTTAATTATAGAAAATATAAAAATAAATGCAAGTAAAGAACAAAGAAATATACAAAATTTCTCAATCTTACCCATACAGAATCAAATTTTAACACTGTGGTATTTATTTTCCAGAACTTTTCTGTATATATTTATATTGTATATGCATAAATTTATTTACATGTATTGTGAGTGGCTATATTGAATAAGGTTTATATAAAAAAAGAAAGATTGCTCACTATGTTAACAATGTGGCTTATGATTTGTACTAGAATTCTTTGAAATAAGCAATTTTATAAAACAAAAGATTTATTGTATTACCTCCCTTCCCTGAAAAAAGACTTTCATAAATTTGCTAAATATTATACTACTACTAACATTTTAAGTCCAAATAGCTGACTTTGTCCTGTGTTTTTCTATCTTTATTCATCAGAGTTAACCTTACATGGTTTGTTTCTGAAAGGAAATGGATATTTCTCTTAGGTATAAATTGTTTTCTTTGTCAGGAAAATAAGTTTGGAACAAGTAATTGGCAGAACTTTTTGAGCTAAATTGTTCTAAACTTGAACCAATTTCATATTCATAAAAGATTTGGTCCTAACATAAAATAAAAAGCAGCAAACAGAAACACAATGATAGAGAAAAATGCTTATCTTAGGATGTGCTCTAAATAGCAAAACAATCATTGCAGAGTAAAGTATCACTTCAGTCATTATGAAATACTTTATATTTTCTCAGTTAAGAAACCTAAGACCTAATGTCTATTGTATAGGGCCACCAGTGAAATTGGTATTGAATAAAAATTATGAATGTTTCCAGATGTTTCATTTTGTAAATTTACATCAGAGACAAAACTAGAAGACTATGTTCTAATTGAAGAAAAAAATGAGTAAATCATAAACTATGAAAAAACAAAGCCTTATTAAGCAGTTTGATGTCAACACTGTCTATTAAAGAGCCTTAAAAGCAAATAAAAATAGAAATCCAAAGCTAAGACTCGTTTTACTGTTGCTGGATATCTTTGTAGAAAAATTTCACAGTATGTTTAGAATTAATAGTTGTACGGAAATACTGATAAAAATTAATAACAAGTATCATGAGGAAATTTGGAGATAAAATTCTGCATAACTAAGTTGTCCCCTGGATTCTGAAAGTGGTAAAGTGAAAATCTATTTGTAGATAAAATTTCAATCTTGTCTGGATGGATTTTTGTGGTTCTGAAGTTGTACAGAGCTGACCCTACAAATAACCAAAATCATTAGCATCAATTGGTGAGTAATCAAAAATGATACAGTGACACTACTGAGGTGTAGGTAGTCAACAGATATTGTTATTTTCCGCTCAAGTTTGGGAACAATTTATAGAGATAGAGTCAGACTAATGGAAATTTAATCATTAGTCTTAATAAAATCTAGGTTGGCAGATATGCCGATGGTGTGAAATCAAATGGACTTGCTGATGCTTTCTACTCCCCACCCCTTCTGTGTCTTCAGTCTAAAACTTGCAACCTTACATCTGAGGGAAATTTAGATTTCAGAATGTACACATTGACCCAGAACTTGGTGAAAAGAGAAGAATAGAGATGGAAGCACCAGTGCTTATAGACTTTTAATGGTTTGGAGTATCCAAAATGAGAACTATAAATTAAAGATGTCACTCCTTTATCCAGTAACTAACTTCTTTTCTGTGAGTCAGAGGAAGAAATGTGTAAGAAAGAGGTTATCTTAGCCTCTATTTGGAAACAGGTGGAATACGAAGTGTTGCCCTTCAAAACAAGTAACTCCCATATATTTTATAGCCTAATATCTTTAACTTAAAAACATTACTTGAAACCATAATATGTATTTACATTACAATCTCAGTTACCAAAATACGCCAACACATGTATTTTCTTATTTTTAAAATAAATCATGGGGATATAATGTATTGGATAATTGCTATAGATAATATTGTCTTGCATATTTGAAAGCAGCCGAGAGTAGATATGAAAAGCTTTTATCACAAGAAAAAATTTTTGTAGCTGTAGAAGTTAATAGATATTAGCTACACTTATTGTGATCATTTCACAGCATATATAAATATTGAATTTTATATTGTTGTATCCAGTAAGCTAACATAAAATCATGTCAATTATACCTTAATACAAATAAATGAAATTTAAAAATTTTAAATTATAAGTAAAATATATCTTAATTGGTAAAATTTAAAGAAGGTGTATGGGAAGTGAATGGATGAAATCAGGAAGTAACAAGAATAACTGCTTTAAGTGGGTATGTCAGATTTTTCAGAAATGTCTTAATTAAATTTTATTCTCTCTGGGGTGTTGGTTCAGTTCAGAAAAATACTTTTTCATAATGTGACACATTTTTCAGTTGCAACACATAAAAATTAAATAGCTTGTCAATAGAAAAGTCATAAACAAGGAATGACAGCTCATTCTGATGTTATTAATGTATGAGCCACTGAATCAGTTGATTCTGCGGTTTTTGTCAGACTAAGTGACATAATTGATTGGATCTACTCAATTTTTGTAAAGTGTTAAGTTGATGACTGAAAAAACTGGGCTTATTATGTTTTCCAACCACAGTTTCTAGACAGGATCATCCTAAGAGACAGGATTGGCACTAGTTCAAGCTGTTGAGGAAGATGGAATTTGCTTGAGAAATCAAGGGTGGGGAGGACACAAAATCATGGCCTGGAGCCAGAGAGGTGTTAGGAATTGGCATCATAAGGTAATGGAAACAAACTGTGGCAACACTCATAGGGCTTTTAAATAAAAGTCTTTTTTGAGACTGAATTTTTAATAAGTTCACCTGTGTGTTTCTTTGAACTATATTGCTTCAGAGAGTCCCAAAATGAATCCTATGTGTCAAGTGAACTTTTAAGAAAAGCCTTTGTGTAATTATAAGGAATGAAATTGCATACGATAATATTGAGTAATGTTTTTGTTTACCAGAAGTAATGTTCAATATTTTGGTTAATTTTTATATGCCTTGACAAGTATTTATGCATATTAATATATAAATCCTTCATATATTTTAAATGAAAGAGATATATTACAAATAAATACAAAATAATAACCATACTGTTCCATGATCTATCCTATAAAGAAAGTATAACAAATCCTTTGTTTTCAGTAGATCTATGAATGAATAAATAATTCCAACCTCAAGAGGCTCTATCAGTTCTGGAAAGTTCCATACAAATATGCATTATTTTCCTACCGGCTTATTAAACTATAATATATATCTTCCCTCATAGATTCCCAAACCATTGGTCATGTCCAGCTCAATTCTTTTATCAGACAATGATTCATTTGCCTCTCATCCTTAAAAAACAACTGAAGCATTTATTACTTAAAATTCTCAGCAGTGTGCTTAGTTTAAGTTCAAATATTCTTAGAAATAAGCAGAGCTGTGTTTATGGTGAAGGTGTTTCCCTTGGAAACAAAACGCCTTTATCATGTTTCATTGCTCTCTTCACTGGGAATCACAGCACAGTTCTGAACAGTAACCTGACCAACCATCATGGTGATTTGAGGAAAGCTTATTGACAATAAAGTGATTTCAAAGCTTGGGAGTAAATTCTGAGAATTCTGATCATTGCTTTAGACTGTAATCCACAGACTCAAAATACAAGGGAATACTAAGCTTTGATTTCATTTGAAATTTGGGAAGAGGTCAATAGATTTTATTCTTTCAATTGTTACAAAAGTATTAAAATATTATAGAAATATCTAAATGTAATTAGACTTGAAATTTTGTACTTCAGTAAAAAATTATCCTATTATTTCATTAAAGGTATTTGAATAGACATGTAGACATAGATATTGCTAGATAAATGAAAAAATATCATTTTGGTCATATACTAGAGTCTACAGTACCCCATATTCTTTCTGATACTGAACTTCAGTGTTCTTTTTATTATTTTATAATCATAAAAGGTAAACATGCCATGTTATCTTTGAAATGTTTATATATTTGATTACTAAAGTGAGTAAATATTTATAGTATTGAAAGTCTTTTCTGTTTTTTTAATTTATGAATTGATTCCCACATCTTTAAATTTTGTCTTTCAAATAGCTTTTAAACATTCTTTAACAAATCTTAATGATGTTAACCATTTGTAATAAATGCTACTATTTATCCCATTTTGTTTTAAGGTGATTTTGACATACTAATATCTTAAACATTTGTGTGGTAAAATTCACTATTATATTTGTGCAGTATACATTTATGTCTATTATTTCAAAGACTTGACAAACCCAAAGGAGAGCAAAAACATTAGATTACTTTTCCAGTATTTTGTCTTTTTTAAAAATTCAAACCTTTATCCTTATTAAATTTATTTGGGTGTAATATGTGATATAAGAATATAAATGTATATATTTCCACAACATTTGCCGAATAAAAACCTTGACAAATACTTAAATGCTATTTTACAAAAAATTTATTCATTTTGGATCTGCTTATAGACATCTGATTCTATTTAAACATTTACTTATTCTACAAAAGTTATATATATATAGCTCTTATTCTAATTTTGAAATACTTTATTATCTAATAAGACAAAGACCATAGCAATACTCCCTTTGTAATTTTCCTATGAAAAAATTAAAATTTTTGCTTCAATTTCAAGTCAAAACCATTCCAGTTAATAGTCACTGAAGTCATTATGCTTAGCATCATTGAAGTCTATCTTATGCTATTTTCATTTATATAAACTTGTAAAATGTTATGCAATAAAATGTTTGTTTTCTGCATAATTCTTATTAAATGGCATTTCTTTTTGTTAATAGGAATTTTATCTCATATTTTCAATATATTATCATGTATTATATCAAATTAATAGGTCAAATGAGAAAATTATCTCAATAAATTCTAAAAAGTTCTTTGAGAAAATTCAATATCCTATATAAAACTTCTAATAAGCAAATGATAAAACATTAGCTAAAGTCAATAGCCTGTAAGCGGCTATTGAAACACTAGAATTAGAGTAGACTGCCACTAGTGAAAGTTTCAACTTCCTGTCTTCATGTTCCTTAAAGTTCATGAATGAGCATCAGGGATTCTATGTATTAGTAAAAGTAAATGTAAAGGCCTAAGTATGTATATATACATATTTTGATGTTTGAATTTTTTTTGAAGAGCCGGTTCATAGCTCTGATCAGTTTTTTTAACAGATCCAAAGTCAAAGTGGTTTTTTTAAGATCAATACCTTTCATTACTATTTCTAAAATATTATTATTACTTTAAAATTCCATTTTAATTAGGTAAGAAAACCAAATTGTATAATCCTTGCTTATTTCTCTAATGGAATTCAGCTTCAGTTAAGGTTAGAAATGAATGGATTACAAATTGTCAAATTTTCATTCTTTTTCTTCTCTGGTCTTTGAATAGAAGTTTGATAGATAATGTGAGATTATCTTCTCTGAGGAGAACATGGAGTTTGACATCCTTAATTCATAACTGATCTGAGATCCCTTATGATTTAGCAACTTCAGGAGCAGGTAAATATGTAGTCTTCCATAAACTATTAGGAATAATATATATGATGACTCTTGGTCAGATTTCTTACAATGGAGGTCAAAATGTACCATTCATTTTTTTTTTGATTATCTATAATTATGTCTACATTATTTGGAGAATGTTGACTCAGAAATGTGCATGTGTCAATATATTTACATATTAATTATTGCATATGAAAACTGATGTATACTAAAGGCAAAGATATTCTTTCTCATTACTACTATGAATAAAAATAATAATGTTCCCAATAGTTTCACACACCATGAAATAACATGTTTATTGAATGCCTGCTATTCTAGGCACTATGTCAGTGATAAGCAATATTTTGTGTCTCTTTAAATTTCCAAACTATTGTCACATAAACTATCATTATCAGCTTCAGAATAGATGACTCATTGTTATGATATGTACAGCTCTGTAATTAACCTCACTGCAAAAGATTTCCCATTAATATGAATTAACACATTGCAAAAAATGAGTTTTTGTCTACAGCATTGTTTTCTGATAAAGGTTTATAATGTTATCTACCTTCCTTAGTCTACTCCATGCATTGAAATAATGTTCCCTGTGCTTGGGTGTCATCCAGACATTTAAGAAGACTGTTTTTGGAGTGATCAAGTTATATCAGGCCACAAGTCACTTCACTGTCCATCCTTGTAGTAAATCTCACTTTTGTCTTCTTATCAAAAGGAAATCTGTAACAAGTAGACCTGGCAAATGTCTTCATTCTACCTTTCTTCTTGAGAAATTCCTGCAGCCTACTTGAATGCAAAAAATACTGTAGGTATTGGTTTTAGACTTCAGTTGATTCTAGGGTTATATAGAAATATTTTCTTCAGGTCTTTATAAGATTATCTCTAGCATGTTGGTGCTCCAACATGAGAAAATAAATAGGTTGGCATTTTCTGTTGGTTGGCAATCCTCCATTATTATTTTATCCTCATAAGTCACTATATCTACACAGAGGCCCTCAGTAACCACTTCTGCCCTCTCAATAATCTACAGTAATTAAAATCCTTTTGTTAGTGCTAATATTTTCTATATTACATTTACATTCATCATACCAAAGGAATGAGTTCATTCTAGTTTTAACTTTTTTTAATAATTTAAATATTATACTTACTGTTTCTGTCACAACACAATATTATAAAACCTTTATCTTTGTTGTCATTCTTTAAGTTCCATAAATCTTAAAGGATTGTTAAAATTGTAAACTTTTTGTGTGTGTGTAATTATATGATGCATATCTAAGACATTTAGTGGCTAGCAATGAATGACTTGTTTGGAAAGCTCCATCTCACAAACTGTGATTCAAATGAGGCTGGGTTCCATGAAAGCACATCTGGTAGATTCTTCTGAAAGCAGACTCTATATGGAGATGGAGTTTAGTGGTAGTATTAAGAATCACAATGAGCTCTTTTCCTTGGTGAGCATCACATAAAAGATACAAAAAAAAAAGTTTCTTTAAATAAGAAAGATTTATTACTTGTAACAAATAAGGAGACTGCATGGTAAAGCACTGTCTCTGAGAGTTCTCTGCTCAGAGGGTTTTATGGGGGTTCAAAGAGACAGTAAATGGATATTGGTCAGGGAGTTATGAGGAAGATTCCAAGTTTACTGCGTCAGAGCCAGCCTGTCTTGGGTTTGGTTCCACTTGCACATATTAAAAAATGGTATGCAAGGTCATCTTTAAGTTAGTTCTGGCTATTCTGTGGGTACTCAGGCTGAGGGTGGGTCAGAACCACTTCACCTGGATCAAGCCTTCTCCAAGGCATTTATCTTTCTATTGTTTAGAACTATTAAGTTTTGAATGCCTGTTCAATGGTCTAGACTTTAGAAAATTCATCAGGTTTTTAGGGTGGCTTCATGGTGTATTTTCCATTATATTGTTAAGACTTTCCTACTGCTGGTCCCTTAACAGTGTGTTATGGAAGAGAGAGAAAAGGAAAAGAATGATTGATCAGAAGTAAAAATTGAGCTCTGATACAGGTTAGACAATACTTGAGTCTACTCTACTGAGCGGAAGTGGTTTATGGGTGTTATCTCACATTGGATGAAAAAAAAAAAGCAAAAAAAACAGTGGCCAGATCTTTACAAGATAGCTTTAATCAGTCACTGAATGTGAACCACCTTGGGCGAGATGGATTTCTATTGCTAAGGCAATCCCTGAAGGTACTGACAAATCAAGGTAAAGAATATATTATGGCATCCGTGCAAATGAAAACATAACTAAGCTTTTAAGATTGACTCTCTGTCTTTGTATTCCAAATACTTAAGAAATAGCGATGGATTATTTGGTCTGAGAATTATTACCTTTGTTTCAGTCTAGGACAGTTTTCATAAAAGTTTGAATCAAAGAATTGATGACACAGATAATTATGAGACCACAATGACCTTACAATTAAAGTTATGAAAAAGTGTCAATACTTCCAAAGTTAAAGGCAGTAGAGGTCTGGATTTATAAGAAGAGATGAACAATACTAGCAGTAAACAAAGGTCGTGAATATTTGGTCAACATAAAATATTTACATATATGTATCCAAGTGCCTGTTTGAGTAAAATTGAATTAGTAACTTGTAATTGAGGAAGTAACCTATAGCAATCATTTTTTTGTTCTATTTAAGGCAATAGAATTCAGACTTGCTTTTGGAGAAATACTTTATGCATTCATTTTGTATATTTCACTAACAAATTATAGCCTTAGCTTTTCACTCAGAACTCCCATTGGGAACAGTGTGCTTCATAGAAGAAAAAAAAAAAAATCTGGATGCATTCAGAGACAAAGACAGAGGGTGAAAAGAAGGTCTGACAGTACAGAGAGACAAATCCTGTCTTCAGAAGTATTGCAGGACTAGGGTACCCACCAGCATCCATGGAACCCACTATGGAGCCTTTGCTGGGGCCAGCCTCCTACAGAGGAATGTCTCCAAGGGAGGAATGGGGAGTCTGCCTATTGCTTTCTGGAAGCCTGCAGCTTCTTTGTGTGATCTGAATAAAACTAAGGCTACCTAATTATGTAGTCAAATGTTTTGGTTAAATGCCTCACTCCTTGTTCTAATTATCGCCTATCTCAAAGGGGAGAGCTTCACTTTACAAAGAGCAGGGAGAACAAGGTTAACTTCACCTCCCAAACCTCTTCATAGATGAGAAAACACACAGCTGGAATCCACATCACAGAAAGGGGCACTTAACTGCAGTGTTTATCAATGTAATTTGTTGTTTTTTCTTAATAGGAATTCACTCAAAACTAACAGATACCCTCCAAAAAAAAAAGAAAAAGAAAAAAGAAAAAGAAAGAAAGCTATGTAGTTTCTAAAATGTAGATGCTTTGCTTGCTAGAAGTTTGAATTAATGGACTCAAGCTATTTAAAAAAAAAAAATTGTTAGTAAATCTCAAGTTGGTAAGAGATTAAATTTAGAAAAAAATTAAAAATTGAAAACTATTTAGCACCTAATAAAATTATTTCTTTTATGTCCTGATACAAATGAAGGCAATAACACCTTAATGACTGTCTCTCACATGCTAATAAACATTACAGTTCCTATGAATAGATCCAAGGGCAGGTTGTACTTTTAATTCCAACCTTCAGCTAAGTAGAAGTTTAAATGCTTTCTTGCATTATAATGTTCTCCATTCCTTAAAAGTATTCACTGACACCCCCCCACCAAAAAAAAAAAAAAAAAAAAAAAAAGATTTTCACAAAGCTTATATTATAATTTGGCCAGGAGCAGTAGTTTTCTTTTTTGAGTAGATTCTCTACCTCTCCCTTATTTTAATTTTTTTATATAAACCTGCTAATTTTGACTTTGTTAAAACCTGTTTCTGAGATATTCCCTAATGCTCTGCTTTGAGTCCTCATGACATCTCCTATATTAGTGTACTATAAACTTAGTTATAAATTGGTCTCTTCTGAAAATAGATAGCTACATCAATGTGCTATTTTTCATTTGTAATTATGTGCTATTAATGTCCATTATCTCACCCAAGAGCTTATCTATCCTCAAGATTCTACAAATCTAGAATTCTAATATACATACTCTCATGCTTGCAAGTACCTACTAAAGTAACTTTAATGTCCTATCACTGCCAACTCAATATATTTGTAATCATTGTCAGATTTCTTTATCTCATTAAATGTTGGTGATAATATATATTGTTTTTTTCATGTTTTTCAATCTCCATGTCTTGACCTATACCAAATCATGTCTATTTGTTCTGAGATTATACTTGACAAGATCTCAATTCAAAATAGAAAAAAAAAAAAAAGGAAAACAATACAGAAAGCATATAGGTCCACCAGGATGGATCAAGTACATGAATACAAAAGATTTGGGTTGAGAGGAGACCCCTTGAATGGCAGTGTGTAGCATCCAGAGTGTCTGTTGATGAAAATAAACATGAGTCTATGCAGACAACCACAAGAACAAGCTGGACAAGCTCATGAAGGTGCCAGAGATAAAGATGGTACTTGGATAGAGAGAGGCAGGTAAAAATGAAAAGGAGAGTGCATAGAGACTTTGAAATAATGAAGTGGAAATGGGTAGAGAGATTTTTATCATGGACATAGTAGACAGAATATCTCAGCCAAATGATGTTTATTTCATGTATCCTTGATATGTTGTTGGTAGTTTTTCCCGTGAAAACTTTTACCCCCTGCTAAATCATGAGAAAAATATCAGACTTACCCAACTTAAACAGCATTCTACAAAATATTTGACCAGTACTCCTTAAAACTTTAAAATAATCAAAAAACAATATATGAGAGAAACTATCACAGTGTAAAGTAGTCTAAGGAGATACGAAGATCAAATGTAATGTGGTATTTTGGATGGAATCCTAGAACAAAAAATGGGACAGTAGAGAAAAACTAAAGAAATCTCAGAAAAATATTGCCTTTAAAAGTTAATTGCACGTGTCAATGTTTCAATATTAGTTGTAATAAATGTATCAAGGAAAAGTGAAAGTAAATAGATAGGAACTCTGTAATATTGTAACAACTTTACTGTAAATTTAAAATTGGTATAAAATAAAAATGTATTAAAATTATATTGAGAAAAAGTGTAAAAGAGATTGAGAAAAGTATTCAAATAGACATGAGAGACAACAACATAGAGAAAAAGATAAAACAGTGGATTGGATGCTAGGGCAACCGGCAAGAGCTAAGCCGGATTTTTAGATAGAGGACAGGACACTTATTCTGTCATGAGTCAGGTTGTAGTAAAATAATTTGGGGTTTGCAGACCATGTAGTCTCTGCTACAACTCCTGAAATTTGTCATTGCTACATAACAGTAACCACAGACATTTGTAAACAAATGGGTAGGATTGCTTAATAAAGCTTTATTTACAAAACCATAGGATAACTGGTTTTCGCCACTAGGTTGCAGTTGTCAACTTCTGCCTAGGGTGTGCTGCAAAGATAATCCAATGAATTGAAACAGCAACAAGAGAAATAAGACAAGGACTTGGTCACTAGAACTTGAATTTAAAATAGAACTTAGTTAAAGAAACACATGATCTTAATTACCTGAGCAGTGGTACAAATCAAAATGATTTAGGAAACTATTGTGGGCTGTCAGTCTTTAAATCCAGCTCTTAAATTTTCTCAGCTGAGGACAAAATCTGCTCCAGAGGCTGTGCTAAGAGGACCAAAAGACATGGAGCCTGAGGCCATTCTCCCTGAGCAGTACCTAGAAAACAGATTGTTACTGCACTTTTGATCAAGCTCCACCATACATTTGGTCTGTAGTTAATTTAACCACATTGATAAAATAGCATTTTTCCTATCAAATCCTATGACTTGTCATGACTCATAATCAATTCTTTCCTGAAAGATACAAAGTAGAAAATTGTTTCTGTTTGTGTTTGTTTGTTTGTTTGCTATAGTTGAGGAATCTAAGACTGGGTCATTGCTCCCTCAAGAATTTCGATGCTCTATTCGCTCATTTTGTCTGAGGTAAAGGAATCATATATTAAGAGCATCAACTTTTCTGTGGATTTCACAATCTAGAAAAATAATAGACATGAACATTCTTAATATATTTCCAAGAAGTTTGACATGCTTCAAGGCCAAGGTGAATAGAATTGAATGAGATCTGTCAAAGGTCAGAGAACGTTATTTCAAGGAAATAAAACAAATTGATTGAAGGTCAGCATCTTGTCAGAATTCAAATAAATTCAGGATGAACTCATAGGTTAGGCTCTGTTAGTCTGATTATTTTTCCTAACAAAGACTTTAAAAAAATTTATCCTTACGTTTTATTTTTCATTTGCCCTTTTAGTTGTATTACACTATCCTTTAAGGGTATTTTCAAACTTGTCCCCTCATCACTGTATTTGAGAAAACAGACAATATTACTGTAGAACATTACAGGACTGTACTGTAAGGGAGGGATCCCCATATGGTTTATGACTAGGAACTCTTTTTATTCCTCAAAATGTCTTAAGGTTAAAGTGAAAACATTTACAGTGGTGGAAAGGTGGAGGTTTCAAAATAAAATGTGTCTAGTAGAAGAAGAAAAGATGACTAAATCCTAGAACATATCAAGAAGTGGGTCATAGTACTTTCAGGAGGGTCAGAAATCTCCCAGGGTGTCTACAAAATACTGATAGAAACTTTCTAAATTAAGAGTTCTTCACTAGAGCTTTGGCTGCATTGTGAAGGACTCAACATTTTACATCTGTCTCTAAAAGTCATTGGCCAGAGTTAAGGGGATATTGATCTAATACAGTCAATTTCTGAGGTGCAGAGTGTCCTTGTGTAAGCCAATTGACACTTTCTAGAATTCATTTTATTCAAACATTTAAATGTTTGACTATATCATTGATTTCCAAGATGACAGCATACCTGCATTAGTTAATAATAAGGTTCTAAATAGCAAAAATAGTTTTTAAAACTTTCGCAAACATATAATTTACTAAATAAACTTTATAGTTGATGCCAATATTCATGGTATAGATACACAAGCAAACTACAAGGTCATGAAAAAGGATAGCTTTGAGATTCTAAGGGCAGGTTATATAGTTCTTTTTCCCTAAGTCACTGCAAAGGGGCTGATAGCCCCAAGCATCTCCAGTATTTGGTTTACTCCATTCAGACTTCAAATTCTACACAAAGAGAATTTAAATGGAACTCAGTGGGTAAAGGTTCTACTAGTACGTGATTTAGCTGTGTTATAGAATCATGTCGCACAAACATAGCCATGGGGTGGTCCACACCTGTGTGAATACAAATGAACTATTCTACCATATATTCAAAGATTCCCCAATTAATATGGTTCTCCTGTGATCGAATGATGATAAATGCACTCACATCTTTTCTAATAAGAGACAAGTCATTTTTACTCCCAGTTCCTGGATTCAAATTTTATGTTATGTGATCTCTATTATAGAGTACATTGTTACTCTGCAGCTGTCTCATCCCGTTTGAATTCAGGTAATTTACCTCTTTGTACTCAAATACATATGCTTCGGAGATGACCGCATCCCCAACTCTGCTAATATATAATGTAATAACATCTCTTTTGTCAAAGATTATTTAGGATTGGGTCTATAATTTATTTCTAGAGAATGAGCTATGAGGAAAAGAAATATATCCATATAGTCCTTGGGAAAAAAATCTTGACTTTTAGACATAGGAAGTAGGTAATGATTCTCTTATTATAGGTGTTTGTGTGCCATGATGTGAGCTCCGAACTTCCAGAGGCCATTGACTTCCCCTTTCAGAGGAAGTGATGTATAGAGGAGAGGAAAACAGATAACCTAAAGAAAATTATGCAAAGCCTGTTATATTTTGATCCTATTTTAATTAAAAATCTCAGTTTTAGTTTGGTATGACTTCCAGTCAAAGAACTCTCATTTTTACTCTGTTCATTGATTTAAAAAAAGACTATGGTAACATATTCTTCCTCTGCATCTTTTTTGATCATAAGTTGTCTGATTCTATAGGGAAATAATAACACATTCTCCCTTTACAAATATACCCTATATATGGTAGATGAGTTAAAAAAATATATACATGCTAAAATATGTAATTTTTTAAGGCAAGCGTGAAATTACAGGGAGAATCCAGGGTCCTCAAAATACAATTGGATTATGGTTAGAGCTTATTGCCATCACTACCATTTCTGTTTTCAACAAGAGTTCACGTGATGACTACTTGCATGGAGGAGTCAGGAAATTCTCAATATAAGTAAAATGAAGTTTGGACTATTGAGATAGTAAAATAGGAGGCATTCCATAGGAATCATTCTTCCAGATATTATTGCATAATGCCTATAATATTCTGTACTGTCAAATTCCATATCCCCAACAAATATCTCTTTTTCATAATTTCCCCATTTATATTAGGTATTCCATAAAGCCAGGTCTCCTTTAGCTTCCTGTTCAGAGCAACCATGCTTAGAGACTCATTCCTTTGCTTAATACAGCCTCTAACCTGATACAACCTTAGGAAGTTATAGTTTTATAGGTGGGCTCTTAGCTATAATCCTCATATATATCTTTATGTAATCTACTACTACTCCTTTGTTCATGGCATTGGATTTCTCTCAGTGGGTAAGAGATAGATGATTACTATGAGAAAAATAGCATTGTTATCATTGAAATGCATTGTTTCTTAGCTTCTAATAGGTTTTTTTCTGCCATTTAGAGAACCAGTTGCTTGCAGCTGATGGAAAAAAAATAAGACCAGTGTATCTCAAGCAAAAAAGCCTGTTGTTGACTTCTTTTATGTTGAATTGTTTTTTGTTTTTTGTTTTTTTTTGGTTGGATGCAGAGTATAAAGAGTATAAAGTAATTTCATGGATGAATGGTATTGACAGCAGTAGGAAGGTAACCTCCAATCTAGATTAGGTGTCTATTTGGTGAGGACAAATCTTTGCCCCTTTCATGATAGAAAAGGTCACATGTAATCAACCTACTACCAGGGAGCTCCTTGGGTCTCTAATGCGTGGTGTCGTATCACTGACTCAGAGGTGATCTCAGCATGGAGGATAACTAAGTCAAAGCTGGTGTAAGGAAATTACTTCTAGTTAAAGCTATCTTTGCCCATCTTTGCCCTTTTACCCACTTTGTTTCTTGGCTTTATGGTATGAATACTGATCAAGATCAGAAAGAAAGCTAATGAGTATCATAGAGGTTGTTTTGCAATGGTATCCTTCTGGTGAAAGATACAAGTATTTTCAGACTCTAGGCCAATATTTTTCAAGACATCTGCAGTGAAAGACCAATTATTTTTAAGTCTAATCCACTGCAAACCAGCAATTTTGCAGCACTGTCTAAATCCATTCTTAAGATTTTCAGCCACATGCTCTTTCACCAAAACTCCTTGTCACAAAATCCTCTGATATTGCTATTCAAGTCCTTTATTAGATATCTGACTAGACTATTAGTCACTGTCTAAGAATCAGCATATATCTTGACCGGAGGCCATCTCTTCCTACCAGGCAAAGTGAAAAACAAGGTGTAGTTTTTGAAGAGCTGCCAATGAGAAGATTGTTTTTCTCTATTATCTGATAATCCCTGAGAAGGGTTTTAATACTGCATCAAAACACATTTGACTGTTGCTAACATATTGTGTGATGCCATTCAAATTTTTCATCTTCATCTACTGATCATTATATCATGAAGTCATAATATAATGAATAGAAGATACACTGAGTTGTGCTTTTGTATAACTATTTGCAACTTCCTGTTCTTTTTGTTTTGCTTTCTTTTGCTTTTTCAAAGGAAAGGTACATATAGGAATGAAGACAAGTAGGCAGGCAGGAAGCAAGAGAGAAGAGAAAGCATTATGCATTTATTTGTTCATCTTGACTGCTTCCCCCAACCCCCAGCACATGAACCTGGGTCTCTGGTGTGTATGTGGACTATGCTAAGCTAGAGGTGGCAGGCCCAACTGATACACCACCAGAAAGCACCCCAGTGACTTTCTTATGGAATGTTAGTGGGTATATTTAGCTAGAAAGTTCAGAAAACATCTGGTCTATGCTGCCATTCAAGTTCAAAGGTCATTTATTCATGATCATCAGTTCTTTATTTAAAAAACAGCAATTTCTTGTTAAATGAATCTTGACATTAGGATTCTCTTTTCTATTATTCAGCAACACCAGATCATTAGCCCATCTTAGGCAGTATTACTGTTAACTATTAGTTAACTTGAAAAATTGCCCTAGAACTTAGGACATCAAACAGTAAACACATATCTTTCAGATTTTGTGGATCAGAATTCTGGAAATAATTCCATTGTGTTCTCTAATTCATTCTTTTTTAATGCTTAACCAAGATGCTGCTGAGGGTTGCAGGCTTATTTAAAGGCTTGAATGGGCAGAGAATCTGTTTTCAATCTTACTTATTAGCTGAGGAATTAGTTCCTTAAAGTCTGTTGAGCTGATGGTGTTAGCTCCTCTCTGAAATTTGACCAGAGATCTCCCTTAGTTCTTTGATACATGGATCTCTTCAAATGACAACTTGCAACATTATGACTGATTTTATCAGAATGAGTATATGAGAGAGGAGAAGGAAGTCAGACATTTTTTGTAACTTAATCATGGAAGTGATATCTCATCAATTTTACTACATTCTGTTTGTTGGACGCAATTTGCTAGGTTCAGTCCACACTTGAATAGGTGGGATTAAAAAGAATTTAAACTCCAAGAGGCAAATATCATTGGGAATTATCTTAGAAACTGTCTGCCACAGATGATCTCCACTGAAAACATGAAACACGTCTATTCATCTGATGAATGAAAGCAGGGTATCAAATATCATATTTATTAGCTTCAAAATGCAACTAAGCAAAAGAAAGATTATATTCCCCTTTTAGTTAGACATAGATTGTCTTCACTTTGGAGTTCATATGTCATCCTAGCCCCAATCAATGTACTATCGGGAACTTCATTATGATGATAGTGTTCTGTATTTTGCTTCTATTGTGAGATTTATCTCCTGTTCACCATCATCTATTTATTTTTGAAAAGTCTTTAGGGAAATTACTCAGTCCTGTCAGAATTTCATCATTAATGTAATAAACCAGTCTGGTGTCTTGGTAGGCCCCCAGGGATCAGCACTTCCACAGTTTAAAAATCTCCCTCTGCTAATGATGGAATTATGTTCCACTAAACCCATTGTAAACTAAGTCTCCTCAGTCAAAATGCTGACTGGGAGCTGCAATTTGCCACCACTCCTTAGCATCAGGAGAGAATATTGTGAGGCTACAGCTTAGCACCCGGAATCAGTATTGTATCCATGCTTATGTTTTTCACAACCTTGTATAGTCAAAAAAATCATAAGTTGGGGATCATCAGCTATAAATTATGGAAGGAATAAAGTGACAGAACCTGACCGGTATAGTGTTCTCACAGAAAGTGGGATAACTTGAATTTTTGTGGCCTTTATGTATTGGATAGGGGGAAAGTATGTTTGCTAGGTCAATAATGATGCATCAAGCACCAAGAGCCATATATGGATCAATAGCCACAATTAAAGTCATCTACTGCTTAAGTTAAGTGTAATAAAAATAATTTTAGACCCATCAGTCTAAATTCAGGCAAATTTGGAAAATTCATTATTACTGATGAAGAAAGGATATATGGTTAAGCACTTTTGGAAGATTCCAAAATATTCATTTGAATGGAGATGAGGGTGGGAATCTACTGGATTTTAGTAGTGTATAAGCATGAGGCAGTGGATAGGCAAAATATCATATTTATAATATGGTATTCATATAATGAATATCTCCTAATGGTTTGAAATTCCTTCCTCTGCCCTGACCTCAGTGTTGATTAGCTTTAGCCATGACTGCTTCAAGTTTGTGTAGTCAAGTCAACACAGAACCATAGCTGGTTGGTAAACTAGTATACAGAATATAGTATTTCAGGTGACTTATTGCACCAATTGCAATTTATATTTATCTCATTAGCTGTGTATCTGTACTTATCTATCTCTTTATTCTTATAATAATAATAACTGCATAGTAATGCAAAATTTTGGGGTTTTTTTCTTCTTGGTTAAGGATCTTTACATTGTCTTCAGAGTTTTTACAGCATACAAGACAAATATAGATTTTCATATGAATTTTTTTTTTTACTTATATTGAAAAAAGATTGCAAGAGAATGTTATGTAAAGATTTTCTTTCCTTCTCTTTTTTTAAAAGTAAAGTTTCAGTCAGGAATGAAGGCAGTAGTAGGCAAGCAGGCAGGAAGAGAGAGGAGGAAGAAACACTTTATTTTTCATTTAGTTGTTCACACTTGTTCCTCCAGGGCCCTGAATTCGAACCTAAGGGTACATGACCTGCATCCTTCAGAGGTAATACCTAACCACTGCTCTATCAGGGATCACCACATAAAGATTTTCATAGGTATGTTTCAGTTAACATTGCTGCACAACAAATGACTACAGAAGTTTGTGGCATAAACAATTTTAGTATACTTAGCGATTATGTAGGTTAGAAATTTATGAAATTCATCCTAAATTCAGAAAATTTCTGTTACGGTCTCCAAAGTTTAAGCACTTTAAAGACTGGGAGTGATTTAGCATCAAGAATCCATAATCATCTGGATGCATTTTCACTCATCTGTCTTGAGGTTGATGACATCTGTGGAGCAGAATAGCTGCACAAGGCCACTCCAGGTCATCTCTCCCCTTAGGCTAGTGTGGGCTTCCTTGCAACATGCTAGCTGTGTTCTAAGAAATTTTGGGACCATGCTATGACTTACTGTAGGGATGTGATTCTTTAAAATTTCTGACTCCTCTCTGTTATTTTCATTTTACTTATTTTTAGAATCCAAAAATTTCCTTATAAATGCTCTAATGTTCATGTAAGAGTCATAGAGAATCCAGTTTCTGCAATCTTAACCCAACTTTAACCATTTTGTTGAGCAAAATTCAGCTGCTACATAAAATGCCTGAGTTTTCTTCATCTTGAGCTGAAGGATTTTTAGATATGAGTTTATCAGTCTCTTACTTTTTTATTTGCCATTACTTCAAGGAGTCCAAACAATCACATTTCCCACTTCTCATTGTCCCTCAGTCAGTGACCCACATTCAAATTTAAAATTTTCTGGAATCTGAAATGCAGAATCAGAGTAAGAAAGACCTGATTATACCTATTCTTTGGGAATTATAGAAAATTGTTAATCCATATCATAACAATTTAAGGAAAATTTTTTCAATTGTTTTAAACATCTACATGCCCCAAGTGAACACAAGTGATAATGTGATTATGTAATTGATTAACACCTAATATAAGTACTAATGTGCCTTGTTCTCATCTTTTATTCAAAGTATTTGAAATTGGTGTGATTGGAACCCACAGAAACTGAGGTTGACTGATTTAGATTAGGAGGATTTGTGCAATGTCATTGAAATCAAAGGTAAAATGTACCTGTTTCTTCAGCATCTCTGCTTTGGAAATGTATGTATGTTTCTTTTTTGAGAGTACTGTTTAGCTGACTTAACTCTACACATATTCATTAGTCAAAATTCTTTAAAAAATGATCAGTTGTGCAGACTATATAGCAATTAGCAAGGGCATCATTTTAGTTCTGCCTGGAAATTCTTTCTCTACCTTATTGTAAGCATGAAAAGTTGCTGCGAGGGCATGTGGAAAAACCTCTCCCCAGGGAATAAAACAGTTTTGTTTGTGTCCATACACAAACTTCTCCTTGGCATTCAAAGATCTGCAGCAGATGTCAGGGAAGGGTGCTCTTCAAAGAAAGTGGAAGACTGCCAGCCTCTGGATTAGCACTGCCCCTGTCATATTTCTGGCAACTTTAGATTTGGGCTGAATCCAAAGGCTACTTTTCTAATTGAACGATTCTGGTGTGGTTCCCTATGTTTCTTAATTTACTTGTCTTCAGTTATTCTGCATCTTCCAGATCTTTCCAGCCACTACTGGATTGCACATAGTATTTCCTATGTAGAGAACTGACAAGCCCAGTGAAGAATATTAAAGAATTAGTGGTTATTAGAAGTACACATAAATTAGTTGCTGGGGAGAGCTTCTTGATTTTTGTTCTTTGTATTTGTTGTAACAACCTAAAGTTAGATGCCTCTTCTCCACCTGCCTCTGTTCCCCAAATCAAGTATCTTCTTCAGCAAAGTATCCTCTACATTGAATGGATTATCCAATTAAATATGACCAGAAGATAATTGACAAAGTACATATTTGCCTGTTGATAGACAAATTTAACTAATTTTAAACTCTAATTTTGGGGTTCTAAATGAATCTTTCTTTGTCCTTTTTTAAAAAAATCAAAATTATTAGATGAAAGTTAAATTGTCAAATTATTTCCTTTACTTTTATTCATGCTTTGTATTGTTCAAATTATTTTTAGGTCATTTTTCATCTCAGAATGAATCATTTCTTGGTATGACTTTTACCATTTGTTCCATCTTTTCTGAATATTTCTTTGAAAGGTCAATTGTTCATAATTTATATATCTGTTCACTATATCCTTATCATAGTTTCTTGATGTTTTTGTAGATAATTATAGTTTCTCCTAGAACACTGGCAAACACTATTGAATTATTACTTTTTTTACATTCCTAACTTACACAGTAACAAATTGCCTATATATTCTATAGTTGTATCAGCTATTTTGCCCAATTTTCTTGGTCAACATTTTTTAATGTTAAGATTACAAAGTAGTCTATAAGCTTCATTTCTATTATTTCAAACATATTTCACCTAAAACTGTTATCCCTTCCTTCTATTGATTTTTGTATGTTACAGAACCTCTTAGCAGACCACTGATATATTTTTCATTTACTTATCTTTTCAAAAGTATTTTTCTTTCTTTCAGAGCGAAGACTCTTTATATGACAGACAGTTTTTCTGAATAGAGTGTACTGAATTTCATGTTATCCCCATTTTTCTTCCCAGATGCTCTTGAAATCCTTTTCTCTCTGTTAAACTTCAGGGTTTACACATAAAATTTGAATCACCAGTTTGTTGATCTGTCCATCTATTTGGAAAGATTGGGATAGATTGGTGGATGAAGGAAGCTCAAGAACTGATTCTATACAAAGTATTTATTCTTGAAACATTTTCTTCTTTCTTTTATGTCATTTTTCTACTCAATTCCCATACTCAGTTTTAGAGTGCTAGGCTTCAAAGTTGTGGAATTGGCTGAGACTCTGTCCTTTCCCTTCCTGTGTCTTTGTCCTCAAATGCTGAGAAGACCCCTTTTATACTAAAGAGAAGTACTGCTGCCATGTACCTGCTGTCCCATTGCCATTTTAGAAAGTTAGTTTCATTTCAATTGCTCCCTGGTAGATGAAAAAAAATCAGTATTGTGTTCTTTCATTTCTTTCATGATTCTCCTTCCTTACATCCCTTGAACATCCAGATTTTGAAATTCTTCTGGGTTCCTTTTTGGGTTACTTCTTGCAATTTCACAGTACTTATTTTCTCTGTTTGGAGATTTACTATCAAAGTTTTCTTCTCCTTTGAGATTTATTTTCAAGCTCTTCTTCTAATATGGTCTCATATATTCTATTTCCAATAACAATTCTTTGACATTTATGGAACATCAGTGAAATTATTTTCTAGTTCTTTCATTGTTATGCATTTCTGTCTTATAGATTCTCACTGTAAGAGTAATAGGAGGTGATTATGCTCAAGTTTCTATCTTTTACAGAAGTTCCCCGCCTTTCATTGTTATTGTTCTCATAATAGTTAATTTCCATAGAAAAGAAGAAGAAAAATTATACAAAGAATTTGTGAGGTTTGCTTTTGGCCATCATGTTAGAGCAAGGAACCATATCTAATCTTCATAATTTGTAGGCAACATTCCCTTTGAGCCTTAGTTAGTCTTTGGAACAAGCCCACATGTTCTGAGATTTAATCTAAAATACACAATATCATGTCCCATTTCCCTTAGCCATATCTTTTAAGAGTAAGCAACCACACCAAAGTGTTACTAGAAGAAGCATTTAGTTTTATAGAAAATAGTTAAATTCTAAATGACTGTTAAATTCTAAATGACAAAGTATATCTTAAAATATTTTAAAAAGCACTAAAGAAATGCCAAATGTTAAAACAATACAAGAAAGATAATCTATATTTTGTAATATGCACTTGAATTTTTAGCAGGAAAAAAATTGTGATTCCACATCATTCCAAAAACCCATTTCAATATTGAGAATCTGTATCTATGTTCCCTCTAGCTCTTTAGTGTCTCTGTTCTAGTAGAGTTGATCTTTCTTCTATTTAGCTTCACTCTACTTAGTTTGAGCTATGAAAATTACACTGATTAATATTTTCCCAAGATATACATTTATGTAGCCATTTGCCTACCTTAACTTACCTAAATGAGTCAAAACACAATGGAACAGCACATATTTATTGAGTGCTTTCAATATTTAAGGACTTTTCTTAAGTCTTTTAGCTCAAGCTTACTACTTCTAAATTAGTGTGTTGGGGCAGTCATAGAAAAGCACCACAGATTGGGGTCCTTAGACAGCAGAATTTTTAAAAATAGTTCTGGAGTCTAGAAGTCTAGATATTAAAGTATCACTAGGGTTTGTTCTTTCTGAATGTTCAATCCTGTCTCCTTGGTTTGTAAATGACTGTTTTTTTTTACCCGTGTCTTTACATTTTTTTCCATCATGCCTCCCTTTGGTCCATGTCTGTGTCCAAATTTCCTCTTATGTGGACACCAGTCATATTAAATTAGGAATACCCCTAATAAACTTATTTTAACTTTAATCACTTTTGTAAACACCCTAGCTCTAAATATAGTCATATTTTGAGGTACCTGGGATTAGGTCTTCAACATATAGACGTTCAGGGGATAAAATTCAGCCATAGCATACTATATATTGTATACATAAAAGGCAGTGAGGTATATTGTTTAAAAGGAGAAACTGTAGAATCTGTTGCTGTCTGTATCAAGATGTTAACTCTACCTGGGTTTTTCAGGGGAGATTTTTCTATATTTTAGGAACTACATCTATAAATGTGGAGTCATCCTTATTTTATAGGTCTTTAAGTAGGTTAATGAATTAGTACGTCAGTGCTTACAAAGTTGATAACTCAGAATGCATATTCAATATATTTTAGATTTAAAAATTAAATAAACTGCAGAAGCTATGACATGTATTATATCAAACCATCAAGAAAACTACATCTGGCAAACACTTGCTAGTGTTTAGATTGCCATTCAATTTTATTGTGACAAAATTAATTGATGGAAAAAAGATCTGAGCATTTTAAGCACAGTCATTTTAATCAACTGTTAGTCAAAAGCATTTGAATTTACTAAACAGGTCCTAGTTCTGATAAGATAAAGATACTTTGTCTCCTGCATTGAGGAGAACTATAAAATTTGAGTAGCACTCATGAGTAAGTTATTTGAGGACTCTGAGACGTTATTAGCATCAGGCTGATTGGGGAAGAAGAATATAATTTGAAGTATCACCATACTGGTGGTAATTTTATCTTTTTTCCTTCTTTGGTATTCACCTATCTGGACTTAAGGTTTTCCTAAAGTGCATGTTGTTACAGGCAGAGAGCATTCCATGAGACCACCTCTGGTGCTGCCGCGAGGAGTAGGAAAGGGGTACCTAATATTCAGACGGTGGCAGAAATCCCCATATTTTCTTTCCTTCTCTTCCTTTTACCTACTTCTCTTCCCTCTCTCCCTTCCCTCCTTTACTTTCTTCCTTTTTCATTTTCCACTTTCATTCCAGCCCTGAGGTAGATCTACTTACAGGGATTGCGGTAATGACTACAGTGGAAGCAAGGCAACCTAAACTCACAATGAGGAAACTTTTCCTCTCCAGTCTGAGGAACCATGGTCCCCAGAGGAGGATGGGGTAAACTACTGTTGCTCTCTCTGTCCTCACTCTGCCTGGGTCCAGAGGTAAGCCCACTAACAGGAAGTATGCAGCAGAGAGGAGTACATAATGCTTTCGTTTTCTGGCTAGAGCCCAAAAGGGAGCTTCCGGGGGCCAGGAAAGCACCAGAGTGAGTCTAGATGGGGAGGAGGTCAGAAAAGTAACTCCATAATTTTTATTCAAAGTCCTGCACTTGCTCACTCATGAGCTGAACATATATGGATATATGGATCTTATGCTAAACAATATAACAAATGACTGAAAACAAAACTAAAATGTAGACTACTAGTCAAGGTCTCAGACTGGTTTTTGGCTGGTGCACAAATAGGACAGGCTTGAATAATAAAGACAAGGATAATAGAACTGACATGTGACCTATAATCAACAGAATACTGGTTCTAATTTGTTTCTTCAACCCAACCGTGTTGATTAATGGATGAAACAAAAATATCATTTAAATAAGTCATAGAGTCTCACAGAACAACATTCAAAATGTGAGGCTACAACTCCAAATTACTCAGTATACAAAGAATCAAGAAATTCTCAACTTGTAGGAGAAAACGCAATTATCAGGCACCGAGACTGAGATGACACAGATGTTGCAATTGTATAAGAATTTAAAGCACCTATTATAAAATGCTTCAACAAACAATTACAGTCAGAATTGTAGTTAATAGAATGAAAGAATGTGTCAGCAAATTATAATATATGAAGAAGATCCAAATGGAACTTTTAGAACTGAGCAAATAACAACAAAGGCAAAACCTCATAGGATAGATTATGTGTTTTAACTTAGAGCCAGTAGATGACTTCTTGAGTGTGAAGAGGGGGCTATGAGAAACTTTGCATGGAATTGTGTGCATGTGAAGTGAGCATTTTTTTTCCAGGGAGGTGACACACTGTTAGAAATGCGGATGCGTTGGTCACAAGCTTAGAGATTTTAATGGCCTTTAAGTAGGGCCAGAGTAATCAATGTTTTTGAACATCTACCTAGACCATCCTCAAGTAACCAGGGGTGAGAACCAATTGTCATTGCAATACAGTAAGCTTTGATGAGGAAGTTGAGGTATAATGGATTTTCCCCATCACTTTCTTTGCCACCTAGATTGTGAGTATTTTTAATTACTAGTTTTTTTCTGTGAATACTGATATATGCTCTCATATAGCAGCGTGACACAACTTTCATTCTAATTCTTTATTTAAAAATTTTGATGGAAGAAACATTGTCTCATAACATTATCTAGGTTTAAGGTAGGCATCACTGTAAGTCAACATATATATATATATATATATATATATATATATAATATTCTAATTCCTAACAGTCCTCAACTCTGCCTTTCTATATTACTGTATTATTTTATTTCTCAGAAAGACCATATATATCCATATGTGTGTGTGTGTGCCTTGCTTTTTAAGTAAAAAATAATCATTGGTTTCTACTTTTGCATACTTATTTCTTGTATACTTTTATGAAAAAATTAATATAATTCCCAAAACAGAAGGAAAAGGGGATCCAGGTGGATCTCAGATTGTTGTTTAATTGCTCCAGACCAGAAGTGACATGTCATGTCTACTAACTATTCTATGGACAGAATAAGTTACCTGATCCTAATCAAATGCATTAAGGTTCAGGAAGTATTGCACTATCACATATATTAAAGGGAAAGGTTACAAAATTATTTGCTTAGCAGTGTGAATTTTTGTCAAAGCCCTTTTTTGTAAGACAAAACAATGAGTTAAATGTTGCTATTATCTCTCAACAAAAACATTAAAAAACACTAAAGCATTATTTATGGAAAATTAAAACATATTTTGCTTCATATTATAATCGGAGGTCAGTATCACTTCTACTTGAGTGTTGAAAGATATAGTTGCTTTGAGTGGCCTACTTCTCACAGTGAGGCTCTCTGCTTAGTCATGGCTGAGTGGAAGACCATGGTTCTGAGCTGTAAGTTATTTTGTGTCCTACTTATACTCTCCTCTAACATTCTGGCAATATCTGGTATAATTCTTTAATTGCTGCAGCTGGACAGTGGGGTTACTGGTAACTTATGGGTAGAGGCAGTGAGGTGGCTAAATGTCTTACAAATTTACAAAATGATTTCACAATAAAGAATGAGCCAACCCAAAGCAAAACGCACAAGTAGAAAACTTTAGTATAATGTCTAAAAGAAAATAAACAATTTACTTGCTTTAACTTTCTCTCTGGATATATTTATTTTTCTAAAGCATACATTTAGATGTCAAATAACCTTTTTGAAATACTATGTACATTCAAAGTCAAAATATAAAGATGTACATGAACTCCAATTTGTATGATACCGACCTCACAGAATGTATTAGATGATTCCTGAGGACTATATTCTTCCTTTGTATAATGTTTACTATAATGGTAATGAGAAATAACTTATCAAGGCAGTCACTCCTCTTCAGAAGAAACATTCGAACAATTTTAAAATAAAAACCACCCTATCTAACTTGATCTGTTCCAGGAAAAGCCTAACTTCAGAAAACCCTTTCCTTCTACACTGAATAATCTTTCCTTTTTTGATACGTCCCAAATTGTTTGAACTCGAAACCATGCAAGAACTGCTGAATGTGCCTGAAGACCAATTAGAAGTTTTTCCCACTTCAGAAATCCCACGTTAGTCGAATATTTGCCAATCAGAGACCGTCTAAGCATGCCCAGTTTTTCATTCCACAAATATACTCTTTCACCTAAAACTTTCAGCTCATGCTAAAATGAAAGTGATGGCAGACACGGTCCCTTCCACAAATTCCGAGTAAACAAACTTGGTTAATATTGTCATGGACTTGTTTTTATCTTTGAAGGGAATTAGATCACTAAATGTAAAACTCATTTATTTCTAGTTACTCTTGGGTAGATAGTGTCTATCTTTGTTCATCACAGTACCTCTTTTGTTAGAGAATATACTACTTGACAAGCTTTTAACTAAACTTTGACGTAAGTTTAAAATGCTGCTTAGATGAATGAGTTTCCCATTGCAATCATCCAGCCTCCTTGATACATTTAGTGATAATGATATGTTTCAAAATATTTTATCCAGGGAGATCCAACTAAATGAAGTAAACAGTGGATTAGATTAGGAAAGGTGATACAATGAATTTCATTAAGTACATTAATTTCCCTAATGTTAGCCATGGTAAACTTCCATGAAAATTGTTAGCACAAAAATATGATTCAAAGAATTTAAGATTTGGTTAAATAGATAAAAACTCTTTCAGGGAAAGGAACATAAAAGGAACAATAATAAATTCATTTTCAATGATAGGTGTTTATAAATAAGGGGATATGTATAAAAGATAAAGATTGCTATTTAATAACTCAAATAGTATTATTAAATTTATGATTCTATAACTGCTTTATAAATCAATGCCAAATTAGAATTTTACATTTTATTACCAGATTGGTATATTAACTGAGTTTAGGATTGAGATATATAAACAAATTTCTTTGTTTGCCCCATGAATTTTGTTACTGTTGGTAAGCAATAGGACCATTTTAAAACTATTTTGTTTACATTGCTATGTGCTTTTTAGGGTATTGAAATAGGACCTTTGAAAAGTAATTTAGTTTTTCTCCTTGTAAGCATTTAACAAAGTTATACTTTTCTCTTCCTTCTGAAGGGGTTTCCCTGCCGCCCCGCCCCCTTGGCTGGTAATGTGACTTGATTTGGCCAATAAAATGTGACCAAGACTAGAAGTAATTCTTTTAAGAGTTAAGTATAATTAATCAAGTTCCCTTCTCCCTGTTTCATAGGTCATAGAAGCAAACAGATTGATGGATTCAATAGTTTGATTCTCTGAGTAGCAATAATAAATAAAACCCTTCTGATGACTGACCCATATTGGATATATATAATGATTAAGAAGTCAAAGTTTGTTGGTTAATTCACTGAAATATGCATTGTTGTTTATTGCAGCATGACCAAGCCTATCTTGACAGTTACTTTACCTAAAGCCATCCATTTTTTTACAAGGTAAAAGAAACACATACAAAGTAGCCCTGGAGAGTGAAAGTATCTTCCATTTCTTGTAACTGGGTAATGGCTTTAAGGTGTCAGCTCAATGAAAATGGCTTTAAGGTGTCAGCTCAATGAAATGTAATAACAATTAGCAATTCAAGTATTTCTTCATAGCCATCAATGAAAATAGACAATCGTACTTAAGAATGAGAGACTTAGCCTGAGGACTTTAAAGGAAGTATATGGAAGTCCTCTTGCATGATCATTATATCTTTAAAAAATATGTTTATATAAAGGAATGGTTTAATTTTGCTTTCAATGTTTTATGAGATCTTACAGCTGATAAGATAAAGGTGATATATACGCTTTTGCTTAAAACTATGATCACTATGGAGCTGCAATTCTGAGAAGAAATCTTTTTCTTATTCCACATGCAAATAAATAGTGATAAAAAAAGGATAGTAAGGACCATCGTTTCAATGGCATTTGAAAAGCAGATATTGTGTTATAATTCCCCTAATGTAGAGCAGACAATAGAAAATATGGTTGGACATGGGACTGAGAAGTTCAATTAAATATTAGTATATGTTAAAAGGCAACATACCTGAAAGAGTGGAGTTTAACCTTAATAGTGCAAGTTTGCTTTAATCATTCAAAATCAGTCAATGCATTTAATTATGTTAAAGAATAAAGATGAAAAAACAAATGAAGATCTTAATAGATGCAGAAAAAAGCATTTAACAAAATTTATTATCAACTTATGGTAAAATGGTCAACTACCACAATAGAAGAAAACATTATGTTTTCTACAGAAAAACTCCTAGAACGAATCAATGAGGGTTATGAAAAGTATTTTCTTTAAAATCAGGAATGAGGTAAGGAGGTGAATGTATTGCTTTTATTCATTATTTTTACATATATAAATATATATATGTTATTGTAATAAGAACAAAAAGGTAAAAATATTATGAATGAAGAAGTGCAACTGTTATTATTTGTGTACCTATGATTAAGTATAGAAAACCCTATACAATATACAAATAACTATGAGAACTAATCTTTTAAAACTGTTTTTTCACAGAATTCTACAGCAATATATAAAATATACTGAATTTCTGTAAACTAATAAAAAATCCTAAACTAGAAATAACTATCATACTCTTTATTCCATGGAATAGAGAGATCACTTTTCCTAAATAATCTATAGATTCAACACATAAAAATCTTAGTAGGTTTCCCTTTTTTCTTTTTTTCAGTGACAAGCTGAATTTCAAATGTATATGGACATTTACTATTAGATCATCAAAACGATCTTGAAGAACAAAATTGGAGGATTTATACCAGACTCTAAAACTTGTTATCGAAACCAAAGCAGTGTTATATTTGAGTAAAGAGCAAAGAATGTAAAAACAGGCACTGATTTTTGACTAAGACATCAAGTCAATACAGAAAGAGAAAATGAAATATTTTATTAAATAATAAAAATATAGATAAAAATAAATTTCAATTCTATCCTTTCTTCACTCATTACACAGATATTAATTTGAGATAGATAGTAGACCTACATGCACAAACTAGAACCAAAAACTTCAGAGAAAACATAACTATGCAAAAGACTTGAACCAGCTACAAATGTTTTTGAGATATGCTTACTATTATTAGCAATTATGGAAATGCAAGTTAAAATCACAGTCTAAGGAAGCAATAACTTAAATTATCCTCAAATACTTAAAAAAATATAATAAGGAACACTTTCTAACTCATTTTATAATGTCAAAATTGGACCAAAACTTTATAAGCACAGAAAATCGTGAATTAATACCCTCATGAATAAAGACGATGACCTTAATAAAACAGGAGCAAATCCAGTTATATTTTAAAAGATAATGGACTGTGAAAAAGAGAATTTGTCCCAGGGATAATAGGTTATTTTAACTTTAAAAAATCAAGCAATGTGATTCACCACATAAACAGATAAAAAGAGAAAAAAGAGATCACATGAATTGACATAGATGCAGGTGAAGCATTTTACTAAATTCACTATCTATTCATGATTAACACTCTCAGCAAACTAGGAATAAAATCAACCTGATGGAGGGAATCTAGAGCAAATATTATAATTAATTCCTGAAATAATGAGAGCTTTCACCTAATATGAAGAGTATGACAAAGTATATGTGTGTGTGTGTGTGTATATATCTCTAAAATCCTTAGAGATCTACAAAACAATCAGAATTAATAAGTTAGCATAATATATCACAGCACAAAAATATATTTCATTATATTTGTAATGAATCATTAGAAATATAATTCAAATAAATAATAAAATTTATAAAAGCATCTAAAATGTGAAATACTTTGTTTGGAATAATATATTTTTAAAGGAAAGGTACAGGCAGGAATGAAGGTGACTAGACAATCAGAAAGGAAGAGAGAAGAGGAAGAAGCATTCATTTATTTTATTTTATCATCATCTTGTTTTTGCACCCCTACCCACTGACCCCGGGTCTCAAATCTAAGTCCTTGGGTTGTATGTGAACTACGTCCAGTGGCCTTATCCACTAGGCCACCAGAGTGCACTGAACAAATTCTTTGAGTACATGTAATATATTGACACTGAATATCAAAAAATTTTGCTGAGATAAATTTAAAAAGAGATAAGCAGAGAGATATGCAATATTTATGTATTGGAAGACAACGTTTTCACCTCTATCCAATTGATATATAAACATTACTGAAATTTCAATTAAAATCCCAGGAGATATTTTCCATATAATTTGCCAATGCCTTTCTAACATTTGATGAATAATAAGATTTTAGAATAGCTAAAACAATTTTTAAAAACAAGAACAAAATCAGAAATTTAAATTATCTAATTTGTGTGGAAATATAAATCAGACATATTTATAATGCCTACACTAAGTGAGGTCATTTGAATTTGTCATATAATAGACATATAGATCAATTTAAGAGAGAAATATCTAGAATTAGTCCTATACATAAATACGTTCACAGTTTGTTTTTCTTAAAAATCATAACACATATATTTGACAAGCACATTATATGTAGATTTAATATTTTTAACTCTCAAATAGAAGACAGAATTTTTAAAGCTGGCAGACACTTTAAAAATGAGATATATAAATAATTAATAAACACAAAATTTTCAACATCAATCTTCAAGAAAATGCAAATTAAAGTATTAAAGTATTTTGAGATACACCTACACACTACATTTTGTATTGTGTATATTTTATAAAACTCATCAAACTCTACACTGATTCATTTTATTTCCATATAAATTATATCTTAAAAATTTTAATTTAAAATATTTATGATGCTTGAGTTCTAATATCCTTCCTTGACCGATGCTAACCTCCAGTCCCTCTTTTCTTTTTTAAGTTTTTCTGGTTTATTTGTGTCTTACATGGGAAATTTTTCCAATGTTCTTCAAAACTTTTCCATCTTTGAAAATTTGATGTATTTGCTTCTTCAGTCACTGATCACTCTTCAATTTCAATTTAATTCAGTTCTGGTTGGTCTTTAAAAGCCTCCTTTTGAGAAGTCAAATATAGTGGCCAAATGGCTTCAGTTCCACTTGTGAGATATTAGAGGCTCATGTACCAAGGATGTGGTTTTGAAGAATCTTTTTTAGAAGTGCATGTGGGATTTATACTATGTGATTTGTAAGAAGCAGTTTTGATTTTGCTTTTTTAGTGTACACCATAATTACTTGGAGAATTTTTTGCAATGTAGGTGGTCTGAGTTAAAAGTTCCGGGATGTTGATTTTTTAACAACCCTTCTGAGTGATTCAGATGCAGGTGGTTTTTTAACCATATTTTAAAGATATAGGTTTATTAGAAAGAAGTTAACTTGGACTATATGGGGGTAGAAGTGTGTGTGCCTGACTGGTGGTCATACGGTTTAGGGAATATCCCAGTTCTGCCATTTTCAAGTTGCAATACACTGGTAAATCACTTAAATTATTTGAATATCAGTTTCCTTCCTCATGAGAAAAATAATGATTATACCTATTCTGAAGTTCGCTGTACTTATTAAAGGTATGATGTTTGTTAGGAGCCTATAACAGGACCAAGCATATATTGCACTTTAGATGTTGTTTATCTTTTTTATCTTCTATTTACTTTAAAGACACCAGACATATTCTTAAGCTTTATTAATATGTTTAACATTGAGATTATATCTACATTAAAATACTTTTATCTCTATATAGTTATCTAAACCTCAAATTAAGAAAAAAGTAATAATTTGTCCTTTGCTGACAACTAGCTCTCTTTTTAGGGAAGAGAGTGTCTAATTTTTGTTCCTTAAATGGTTTAAGTTTAGGGGTATGGAATGGAATACAAAGACCATTCATTTTCTCTTTTCCTTTCCTTTCTTTTTTCTTCCTTTCCTTTCCCTTTCTTTTCTCCTTCTGTAAAACTATCTTCCCCTCCCCTCCCCTCTCCTTCCTCCTTTTCTTTCCCCCTCCCCCTTCCCTTCCTTCCTTCCATCCTTCCTTCCTGCCATATTGTATTCCATCCTTCTTGTAAACTGATTAAATAAAGATTTTAACTGTGATCTAACCCTCCTTGTTTCCATATCTCTTTCACATAATTGCCATAGACTGAATAATAGCACCATTTTCATATTTTTTCTAAGATAACACTACCCTGTCAAGGAAATCTCTCTAGGTATGGGTCAAGTCTTAAAAACAATTCATATAGATTATTTTATCTATGCTGCATAGTTAGGTATATTGAAACCTACTAAAGTGATTCTTTACTGCCATAAAGTAAGTTTATAGTAAAGTTATGAATTCATCCTAAATTCCTCAGTTTGGACTTTCATTTCATTCCAAACACTTTTAAAGTCTAGGGCAGAATATAGTTGTTTTTACTAAACTTGGATTTCATTTCAGTCACCTAAAGGTGCTTGTTTATTTTCTATTTATTATTATTTGCTTTTGATTCAGGTTTATTTTTCACTCTCCAGAAATCTGCACATACTATACCAGTCAAGTTTATATATCATCAGTCACTCTGCACACATCTTTTCTCCCACCTCTCTGCTTTGAATCAAGCAGTTTCTTCAACCTGGGACAATCTTTTCTGCCAGCTTAAATTCTTCCCATTACTCAAGACCCTATTCAATCTCCACATTTCCTCTAGGAAGCATTCTTCAATAACTCTAACCTTCTCTGAACTCCTGATATATTTACAGACGAATCACAGTGCAGCTTTCTAATTACACACAGAATGTCAGAACTGGAAGAGACCTTAGAAATCATCAAACCCAGTGTCAGTACAGATGCAATCTGGAGAAAGTGGAAGGACATGATCTTAGAGAGTAGATGGGGACAATATTTGGATGTTATGATAATAGTTTGGGGGAATCAGGTGGAGTCTAGGTAGAAGTCAGTGTTAAGAAGAGTAATCAAGGTTAGATTTTTACAGGAGGGACAAATAGATTGGTAGTTAACCAGAGATGCTCTGGTGTATTGGCAAGAAACAATGAGGTTTGGGAGCTGAGCTGTCAGCCCCAGGCTGGTACCCTACTGACTATCGGAATGATGCAGAGACAGAGGGCAAGGACATACAGATCACTGGATATATTTACTCTATTTCAAAAATCATATTCAGAGCCATTTTTAAAGTAAATTATTCCAATTTGTCAACAATATTTATTGATAGATGATTGGAACGCAACCGAATTTTAAAAGTTGTGGAGGTGGAATTTCAAGTAAAGAAAAACATAAGGAAAAGTCATGGCCCAGAGCCCCATTTAGTACAAAGGAAGACAGTGAATTTAGCCCTGACTTGATGGGAATCCCATTAGCATGGCATTAAGAACAAAGTTCATGGTCCTGATATGTATTTTTGGGTTAATAGAAATGTTTAGAGTGTAACTTAGTAAAAGAGTGATAGAGATAAAAATATTTATTCATATAAAGGAAATTATTTATTCACACAATGGAATATCTTCAATGATCAAAATAAATGAACTATTAAAACAAAAGACAAGATAGAACTTAAATACACGTTGCTAAGTGAAAGAAGGCAATTTGAAAATTGTTGCAGAATATGATTACTACTATATGACTAGAAAACAAATACATTTTGCTCTGTGTAGACTATGAATTAAAGGATAAATTGGAGCATTGCTGATCTAATATAAGTGAAGTGGTATTCAGCTCTCTGGACTTACCTAACCACTTTCCTTTGGTTTCCATGACATCACTTTGCTGGTTTCCTCTTACCTCTCTGGTGCCTTTTTTTTTTTTTTTTTCAGTATTTTTCTAAGTTCTTGGTCAATACTTTTCTCTATTTAGGATTCTTTTTACTTTTGTAGCTCTACTCTTTCTCTAAGTGACACTATTCATTTCTATAATTTAAAATTGTTGAAATGAAGTTTTAAAATTGTATCTACTAAAGATTCACTATTTGCTATCTTTACACCTGAATTCATCTCAAGACAAGGTAGTTATATATAAAATAGACATGTGGACATGTTCAGTTGTAATTCACTATAGATAATAATCTTTGATGTCCCTTATTGTTCCATTATAATTTTAGTAACATCACAGCTAGCATCATAACCAGAAAGTTAAAAGGTGTCTTTGATTTTCCCAGTTATTAATTATTATATTAAACAAATCAGCAACTCTTTATAAAATATATCTTCAAATGATTCATGTCTCAGTATCTTCTCTAATTTAGGTCTCTCAAATTTCTCCTGTCAGAATTCAATAATTTCATACCTGATCTCACTGTTTCCTCTCTAGCCTCTCTCAAATACTCTGAGTGCTCTTACATAATACTAATTGTTATTTCACAACCTTATTTAAGATCTTTCAACAGCTTTCCATTGCACTAAAGATAAAATGCAAACTCATTATCCTAGCCTAAGAGGCCTTCATGATCTGTCCTCTATGTCTGTCCTCTACTCTCACGAAGCCCCATTCAGGCAGAACTTTTCTGATCCTTGTACAATTATTTTATTTTATTTTTTTTTTAACTTTCTCGGGACTTCACAACATGCTGTTTGCTCTATTTATTGTGCTTGTCCTCTGATGTTTTTCATGGCTCACTTGTTAGTTAAAACATACATTTATTGAGAGGGCATTCTTGAGTGTCCTTTCTTAAGGTCAGAGTCCCTCTCTCTCTCATGCATACACATACACACCCATCTATGCACACATGTATGCAGGCACACATGCTTGCACATGCACACACAGATACACTTTTTCTCTAGCACATATTTCCTCTTTTCCCTTGCAAGACACTTAGGCCAGTGTGTAATCTAAGTAATGTTCACTTTACCCTTGGGATTCGTATAAAACATCCATAGCTCAAAACTTTGTGTTTCTATCTTACTCAATATCATCCATTTCCAAACATTTTCGGGGTCCTTCTGACCATCTCCCTCTGGCTTAAACAAACACTGAGGGGACATGATCTGACTTCTGGGTAGTTTTTCTGCAAGCATATACTCTGCAAACATTTTCCTGCATAAATAATTGGCCAGAAGCAATTTTACCATAAAAGAGACAAGAACAAAAGAGGACATTCAAAAAGACATCATGAAACATAAAAAATTAATAGCAAAATACAAGGTATTTAGGTACCTTTTAAAATTGTGTAGATTTATGGTGATGTTCCTCAAATAACTGATTTTCTTTTGTGAATTGTACCTAAGTATTTGTCTTCGAAGTCTTTTGTTCATTCTGATGTTCTGTGTGTGTGTGTGTGTGTGTGTATGTCAGTGATCAAAACGACTCACTGAAAGTGTGAAATCAGAGGGTGTAAAACCATATCTCGTATTACTGTACTAGACCATGGTACCATATCAGCTTGCAATGGAGAAATAAAACCAAACTGCCAACCAGTTAGTTCTTTTCACTTTTATGGCAAAATTGCTTTAGGTCTAATTAGTTATGCTGTGTGAATATTTGCAACGAAACCACCAGACATGCATGTCCATCAGCAGGCCAGTTCCCTCTGACCCTCTAAGATGAGGAAATCTCTTTCTTTCTCCGAATTAGCCTTGTTATGAGAAAGACCTAAGAACAGATTGGTTTTACTACAGGTTGACTTCAGGGTGGCAGAAAGAAGTATGTTGACTTGTTTTAAATACTGTTTGTATACATGCCTATTGCCTCTGCGTTAAACACAACTCTAAGAGCAAGTCTATTTCGGGGTCCTTGTGCATATGACCAGCACCCTTTGGTGGCTGCCTAAGACCATGCATTGATATTTGTTGAACTACATTGAATTGGATATTTTTGGTTAGCAGATTATAATTCTCCTATGGTATGAGAAAAATTTTCTTGCAGTAGGAAATTTGTAACTTTTGTATTATTTTTCCTTGTTTTTAAAAATATTTTTATTATAGATACTACCAGTTGTGTACAAAAGAAGAGCAAGTATAATGAAATCTTATATAATCATGAATTGAATCTCATCTTGCTTCATCTGAACCTTGATCAACCTCTCCCTTTGCAAATCCTTTTTTTTTTTTTTTTTTTTTAGGAAAGGTGCAGGCAGGAATGAAGGCAAGTAAGCAGGCAGCAAGAGAGAGGAGGAAGAAGCATCTTTATGTTATTTTTATTTTGTTGTTACACTGATTGCTTTTCCCTGGTCCCAGGGCATGAACCCAAGGCTCTACCAGGGCTTGCCCTTTGCGAATCTTTTTCAAGCAAATTCCAAATACTGTTTTATTTCACCAGTAAGCATTTTAGCAGTGAATCTTAAAGATAAACTTATTTTAAAATAACACACTACTGTTGCTACAGCTAAATATATTAACATTCATTTCTTAATATCAGGAAATATTAACATGGCATTAAACATGAGGATGTTCTATCTCACTAGGATTCACAGAAATTAGGGAAAAATTTTCTTCTATGATTTCCTAAATTTTGTTTGTTATCTGTTTCAATGGAGGCATAATTAAAATTTAAATTTATAGTGACAAAAACTCGTCATTTTTATATATTTGTTACTCTTCATCTCTTCATTTCATGGAAGTAGGTTTTGTTTCTTTTTTTTTTTTTTTTTGCTTTTTCTAACAGTGTGGAAACATTTTAAACACAATTAATTTCTGTAAAAACAGTGGTTGCCAGTAACTATTGAGTTGATTTGGGTGATGTTACAGAATCACAAAATTTCATGAGAATATGGAATCCACTGAAGGAAGAGGCATCAAATTAATATCTTTCCTTATGTCTATAAACTGGTAAATATTTTGAAGAAAAGCAGAAAAACAATAAAGGAAAACTAAATCTTTGAATTATTTCAGAGGTTAAAGTAATAAAAATGAGGTTCCACATTATCAAGAGGAAAAAGCATAGCCAGCAACACCAGCATTTCAACCATTACCAAGAATCTAGAAAAGTGCTTGTCACACAGTAATTATTTAATAATGTTATTAATAGTTTGATATATTTAAAATATGTTTAAAGAGGCAGAAAATATGTGGGAAATCACAAGACACTAATGTTAAAGTTATGAGTCAGATATGTCCTGAGAACTGTCTTTAAAGGAATAAGAACAATTTAAATGAATCTTTTTAAAGCTATTATTTCCAATGTATATTTCTATGCATCCAACAAATAAATAGATTGTTTTAACTGACCCTGCATGAGGGATACTGGAAAGTTATTACACACTGAAAAATTCATTCAAGATATCCCTATACACTCATAGCTTTCCCTATTCCTAAACTTTGAAATTGATGTGTATTCTATAACCATTGTTTTATGTTTTTGAGACTGTTATATAAATAGAATAATATAGCACGTAAATCTTGAGACTAATTTTTCACCCTCAGATCAATATATTTGAGATCTAAGTTGTTGCATGAATCAAAAGCTCTTTTTAACTGACTAGTATTTCATTCTATGTGTGTTATCGCAGTTTATCTATATTTACTGATGAACATTCATGTTATTTTCTGTTCTGAGCAATAGTGAATAGAGTTGCTTTAAACATCCATATGCATACTTTTGTGTGATATTTTTTTATTTGGAGAGGGTAAATATCCAGAAGTAGGTTTGCTCAAGCATGTGATAAATGATGTTTAAGTTTATAAGAAACTGCCAAATTACTTTCCAGACTTACTGTAGCATATTGTATTCCCTCTAGCAATGTAGTTGCTCACCAGAACTTAATATTTTTATTTTAAATGTTCCAATAATTGAACAGTTGTATCTCATTGTGATTTTAATTTGTATTTATCTGTTAATTATTGATGTTGAACATTTTTAGGTGATTATTTGCAACTTATATATCCTCCTTAGCAAACATGTACATTCAAGTCTTTTGTCCATTTTGGTGCAAATTTACTGGTTTCTTTTCTTTTATTATTGTTCAGTTTTATGTTGAGTTATTGTTATGTGCTGGATAGTAGTCTTTAAGATACATAACTTGCAATTTTTAAACAATTTCTGCCGTGTCTTTTCATTATCTTAATGGTGACTTTCACAGAGTTATTAAAGTTTATATTTTAATTATGCCCAATTATATTTTTCTTATTTTATATATCTTGCTTTTAGTGTTATATATAACTTTCCCCCCTAAACTTGAATGATAAATATTTTCTCAAATGTCTTATTGTAAAACATTTATAGTTTGACATTTTCATTTAGATATAGTATTCACTTAGATTAAATTTTGTATGTGATTGATGTTTAGTTCAGGATATTTTCTTTTGTCATATGAATGTCCAATTTTTCTGTTGACATTTTGCAGACTATTCTTTCCTGTTGAATTCACTTTGACTTTGACTATTTTAGTTCCTTTGTATGTCTATGTAAATTTCAGCATCGTTTGTCATACTACAAAAATCATGCTGGACTTTTGATTGCGATTACATTAAGTACAAAGATAAATTTGAGGAGACTTGACATCTTTTATTTGTTGACTTGTGACTTACGATCAGACTGGGTCACTTGATTTCTAGAGATATTCTTTCATAAAAATGTTATCATCTTTATAAGAGTTACAATATATGATTTAGTAGACATATCTACTTTGGGGGGAAGGGTGCCATTTTAAATATCATTGCTTTCTTTTAAATTTCATTTTCTAATTGTTCATTGTTTGTAAATACACTTTTGAGAGTTGATGTTGAAACATGACCTGCTAAAAAGTATTTGTTGTTGTATGTAATGTTTTATAGATTCTTTTGAATTCTGTATATCCATTATCGTGTTGTCTATGAGCAGGGATGGTTTCATCTCTTTTCCATTCTATATGCTTTTTACTTTTCTTAATTGTCAGTTGTAATGACTAAGACTTCCAAAATGATATTGACTAGTAATGGTGAGAGTGACATCCTTACTTAATCTCACTCTTAGGGGAATATCATCATTCAGTCTTGTAAAATTAAAGGTGATGTTAGCTGCAGATATTTTTAGAAACACTATCAGGTTGAGAACACTACCTATAATTCTTAGTTTTCTCAGAATTGTAATTATGAATGAATATTGAATTTTGCCAATTTTTTTCTGTATCAATTGATATGATCTTGTAGTTTTTCTTGTTTAAGCTGGTAATATGGTATATTATGCTGATTGATTTTAATATATTCAAACAGATTTGCATTTTCAGATAAACATCTCTTGGATACAGTTTTTTTCCCTCTATATTCTTTTCCTATATTGCTAGATTTAACTTTCAAATATTTTCATATCTGTGCTCATGAGGAATAATGATCTGTAGTTTTGTGGGAATATAAAAATGTGTATTCATGTTTATGTAGAATTGGGATTTTCTGAATAAATTTTGCTGAAAAAAAAATCTTGGGATAAACACAAATATTGGGGAATTAATTTTCAATTATATTGATAGAGTGAGCACCAGAGAGATTTCCCTAACTATGGAGTTATGTACTTATATTTCAAGGGAAAATGAAGCCTGGACTTTGTAGAAATCTCTGTGCTCTAAGATCTGGAGACACCAGCTATTTGCTGTCCCTGGGAGAGATGTATTTATATATTGTTTATAATAGTAGTTTATTCTTCTATATTGCTGTAGATTATTCTATTATGTGTACACATATATATATATATAAATATATACACACATATATATGTATATATATATATATACTCACACACAAATATATTCACTATAAATTTTTTTATCCTGTTAGCATTTGATACACAAAGGAGTTACTTCCTGCCTGGTGTTATATGAATAAATATTTCTTCTTGATAGCTAATTACTTAATCTGAATTTTATTTAAAGGTGGCTTTTTATTTCATTTGTAGGCATGTTCCTTCTGCAATATTTACTGAGAGTAATTTTCCCTATCTTGATGAACTTGATCAGATATAATCATTTCCTCATCCTATTTCCAACTCAAGTTCCATGTTACATTCTCTTTTTGATTTTTTTTCTATTATTGTCTCTTAGCCTCTCTCTAATTTGTTTAAAATATGTATCTTTTGGAGGGATCTTTGGACAGATGAGAGGCTCTCAGGTCACTTTTTCTAGATACCTTATACAGTCATGCTTATACTATGAGGTGCTGTGCTAGATCCTTCCAGAGCTAGACTCCATGATGAGTGGGTTGGGACTGAGATTTTACTGGTTCCCTTGGGTTATATTATGTCTCTTCTTCCCAGATATTTATGTGAGAGTAGAGTAGAGTAGGATTTATACTTTCTGAGATCTTCATTTTAATATCTGTATGCAAAGGGTCTTCACATCCTACCCTGTAGTCTATATCAGGAGGTGTACAGGCATATTTATCTAGAATATGATTAAGTTACAGAAAAAAAAGTCTTTCTGATTTGTATTTGAGTTTACTATTTTGGAATTTTAAAACTAAGTATTTTCTTTTGACTGACCATCGTGAGGCAAATTCAGTCATATCTTACGTCAAATGGACCAAATCCTGGAATTGAATATATGAAAACATGTAAAGATCCCCATATCTTCATGCCACAATGGTAGATAAACAACTGGTGATAACAAGCTAAGATATATTAACATATTTTTAAATGTTTCTATATTGCATTAACTTGATTCATACTGTAAATTATGAGGTAGGTAATGTTTTCATGACTATGTTACAGATCAGAGAACTGAATTTGTTGATGGTGGGGACTAGATTCAAACATTGGTGTCTGAGTCCAGATCCTGAGCTATTAGTTATTATCCATTAAGTTTAATGTCTCTATAGATGGATTAGTATTTGCATACAGGTATGTTCTTATTGTTTCAAACCCACACTACCCATATTAAGACATCTAAATAAAGATATGGATTATGAATGACTAATAGTTTTTTTCTTCTCTCCAGTCACAGAGATAATTTTTCTTTTTAAAAAATAATAGAATGATTATTCTATCTGATAATACATGATTAATTTCAATAAGAACATGGGGTAAAGTGTGTTTGGAATAACTGGACGTGCAGAGAGTATCAGGAAACAAGATAACATCCTGTAACCAATATAGTAAATATCAGATTTTCTGTGTTCAGGTTTCATTGTTTACTTAGAAAATATCAAGCAGACCTGTAAATAGACTGCTTTTGCTTGTGAAGACACAGAAATATAAACCAACTTATAAAATGAGGAGGAAGGGAGAGAGGGAGAAAGCGAGAGATTCTGAAGAAAGTTATTTGAAAAGAGAAATATTTGACTAGCAATTTTCTTTATTGGGTAACTTTTTTGGGGAATTTGTTTGCTTCCTTTATCATGAATACTTTGGCTGCAATGTAAAAATACCTACTTATATAATTTTTGTCACTGAAATGCTTGTAACAGGAGAACAATTGAGAATATGAATTTATATTCAGGGGCTGTTTCAACACATAAAAAAAAAGGAAATGAGAAATAAGAAATGATTAGCAGATGTAAAAATATCCATACCAGTGTGGTAATTGGAAAGAGTGTGAGTATATAAAAGGGATAGAAAGACAGTTATTGAACTTTCAGAGACTGAATGTCACTAGGGTGTAACAGATTTTATGCACACCAGGTAACCAGTCAAGCATAGAGCCAGCTCTGCTCATCCTATTGTTAGTTATGTAAAAACATCATTTATATCTAGTTTTGATGGCATTTTTAAATGTTTTAAATAAAAGGAAAATTTTAAAAGATTTCATTTAAAAATATTTCCAGATATTCTTTGATTATTTTTTATTTTCATCTTTTCTTTATACTTTCATGAGTTTCAGTACAATAGCTGTATCCTAAGATGGAGGGGCACATGACCCAAGCTTATACATCTGATACTGCATTGTCTCCAGTTTCACATTGAACAAGTGCCCTGGTCAGAAAAGTAAGGAGATTCAGCAAGGCAGATGCTAGAGATTCTTCTTACTAACTCTATATGATGTAACTCTAGAATCAAAGAGGAAATCTACTAAATTAACAAATAATTTATAAATAGTGCTAGGGAAATAATATATCAGTGGTTATGAACTGTGAGGGAAATAGAGTGATGTAGGTCAAAGGGTATTGAGTTGGAATTATGTAGGATGAATAAGTCTGGGGATCATGTTGATGCATGATGACGATAGTTAGCAATAGTATATTGACTATTGGAAATGTTCTGAGAGAGTAGATTTCAGGTACTCTTACCACACACATACATCTAAATGGTAAACATAGGAGGAGATGGATATGTTAATTAGTCCAAATATAGTACTTGTTTCACTATGCATATCAAATCATCTTGTTATACATCTTAAATGTATACAAAATTTATTTTTAAAAAATCTGTATTCTAAATTGAGAACAATGAAGATGTTAAATTGAGGTGTTGATATACAAATAGTGAGGGGGATGCTTTAGGTGAGGTGGTCATTAAGGTGTCTCTAAAGAAGGAATGTTTGAATTGAGATTGAGAAGGGAAATGACAACCTTGTATAAGTTGGAGGGAGTGTTGTCCCTAGCAGGGGTGGCAGAAAAGACATAGTATGAAATAAACATACTGTGCTGGATGGCCAACAATAATTTCATTGTGACTGAAATATTATTGAGAGAGTGAGGCAGATGAGATTACTAGTGGAAATGCCCCATCCAGTGGACACTTACCTGGTTCCATAAGGCTATAGTTTTCTTCTGCTGAGTATTAACGAGTTCACAAAACATCAACATCAAACCAGATCCCTCTGTGAACATAAACGGAGGAAGACAGAAACAAGATCATTCCATAAATGTGTCCGGTAACAGATAAAAACTACACTGTCAGTCCACAAAAATATCCACAGCCTTCTTTCTGACTAGCATTCGTGATTACTTCTTGTCACCAATTACAGCCTTAACTTTACTTTGTTCCTCTTGCTTTCTTGATAAAATTCATTTAGATACTCAGTCATAAAATCAAGCATAGCTTGCTGATAGCATATTACCTAGAATGAACTCATGCTTCCTTAAAACTATTTAAAGTATGGATACAAGACATGCACTATAATATGTCCTTTGTAACACCTTCTTACTGAGATACCTCTTGCCTCTCCACAGTTTCTTTTCTTTTTTTTTCCAATTAGTTTGTAAAATCAATATTGTTCATAATATGCCCTGGTAGAGTAGCAGTTATGATCTGGATTTATATCCTGGGGAGGGGTGTCTGGAGAGAATATTGAGGGGTAAAGAACCAAGATTAACAACTAAATAAAATAAATAAATGGTTCTTCGTTGTCTCTCTTCCTGCCTGCCTGTCTGCTTACCTTCATTCATGCCTACACCTTTCCTTTTAAAAAAATCAATATTGTTCAAATACAGGTAGATTTTGGCTAGATGGTACCAATAAGATCTGCTTGAAGAAAAATATTTGCTAAATTAGATTTTAAAGAAGGCAAAGTCAGTTGTAGTAGTATTACATTTTTCATGAGTATATTTTGCAATTGTTAACAGAGGATACAAAGAAAATGGCAATAGACAGTCGATAAACAGATAATCTTCAAGGATATTACTGCTTCTTTTTCCTATAGAAAATTTTTTTTTTACATTTATCTTTCATCATTATAACCTGTTGAGCCTAAACAAAACAAAATTTTAGGTGGCTGCCCCTACCAACCCTCAGAGATTCTGATGAAAATGCCTGGACAAAGAGTTCCAGTCATTCCTGTTTTCAAAAGCTGCCAAGGTGATTCTAACGTGAAGCCAAGGTTGAGAACCCCTGCTCTAGAGGCAGATGATGGTGTATTTAAGACCTATTTAGTCCCTTACAAATTGTATTTCCAAAACTTCTACAAAATTCTACATAGCTAGAGAAATAGTTATTAAGAAGGACAGCATATAATAGTGGAACAATTTCTTATTTCCTGTAGCAGAGGAGAAGAAACTGGGGTAGTGTGTGATAAATAATAAAGTACACCCTACAAGGGAGTGGATGGCCTTGCAAACCACGGCATAATTAGGGGAATGATGAATTTTGTGGGCTAATTGTACTTTTTTTGAGAATTATTGTTTGTCCTCAGGAACTATTGATTGATCCAATAGTTAAAGGCTAGATTCTTAGTTGAAAAAAAGAATTATATCTCCTACTCATACTTATAGGAAGAATCAAAAAGTTTCCTTATCTGCCCTACTTGTGTCTTATAAGATGTTATATATTTCCTTTAGTTTCCCCTCACCTTTTATGATTAGCTAGTACATTTCCCTCTATGTGGGGCTTTTGAGGAGGCCACTGACTCAGTTCTACCTCACAACTACTTCACAATACATATTTGAGGCTGTTAGCATATTTGGTCTGCCTACCTTTCACTTCCATCAACAGTGAAAGTGTGTGTTTATTTCATTTCTCCACACCCATAGTAATTTTGAATGTTGCAATTCTTTTTTGTTTTGGCTATGAGAAAGAGTGAGCATGTTGCATCTCTATTTTATTCGTACTCATTAGTTATTAGAAAAACTGATAATTCATTGGAAATTATATTAACTTGTGAATTATTCTTTTTTAGAGGAATGAGTGTGATTTTTTTAAATCAAGAAATATATGCATGTTAAATCTAATATTTTCCTCTTCAGAGGTATTCAAAATATATTTTTCTGTTTGTTATTGTATTTGTTAACTTGTAATTTTGAGTGAAATGTTTGAACGTTATTCTTACATAGTAACATCAAGTAATATTTTATCCTTTCATCTTTGAGTTAGCCCTTTACTAGACACAAATGTTTACATAATGTTTTACAATTGTGATTCTATGTTACTTCTAAAATTGGCCAACTTTATGTCATTAAGAATTAAAATTAGTAACAATAAAAACTTTCAAGTAGTCTGTGAAAAATATTTACAACATATGTGAAAATGTTGTAAAATATATAAAATATTTCACTTCATAAAGAAAAGAAAATAATAAAAATAGAAAAAGTGGATCTAGAATATAAATAAGCAATCAAAAAGGAATAATTAAAGTACAGTTTTACTACATATTTTGCACTATGTTATGTCTTGAAATGGTCTGGAAATACACTCAGGATCCCTGGTGATGCAAAGTTTATTTAGATTCATTAATACCATGAGTAAATATTTAATCATGTTTAAGTTCCATTATATCCAAATTATAGCATCAATTGTATGCCCTTTGTTCCAAATAAAAATGAAATTTGGAGAAAAAAAAAGGAATAGGTCATAATATACAATACTGACCATTCAGTGGGAAGCTATTTTTGTATTATCTTTCTGGTCTGCAATTGGGAATATAACTCGAAATCAATACAGTTTGATTTTCAAAATGTTTTATTGGAAATAAAAATGAATTATATAATAAATGTACATTACAACCTTTAAAAATAACTTTTAGAAACATGTAATAACATTAATTCACAAACAAGGCAAAATATGTAGTATGTCTTTAATATGCATGCATGCATATGCACATATAAATACACGGATGAGAAAATAGTTCATTGCATTAAGATTGTAACAAAGTACATTATCTGCCTACCATTGTGGGGATTATGGATTTTTTTGTTTATTGACTAGCTGATTTTTTTTCCTAGCTAAGTATTTTGTGATATTTGAAGAAAACTTAAAAACCTTTTTTCAGTAATCAAAGTATCTATTCAGTAAGAATCTAGAAGTCCTTAGGTGGTAAATTTATTCTATACAAAAACCTTGATTTTTTTCCTGATACTTTATTTTATGGAAGAGTGATGATGACAAGGATAAAATTTGTGAGTCATTAAACAGAGTAATTTAGAATTATTAAACTAATGCATTAGTTACAAGATTCTAAGTGAAGTAGGTCTTCCAATGTCAAAAACTCATATTATATTCTTGTGGCATAATATGTAGAAAGCTCTCAAATTATTTAATTATTTGTCTAACCTTGAATTCCACAATGATAGACATAGCTCCATGTAAGACTATATTTTTCAGTGTCTGGGTATTATAAGAATAAAAGGTTAATATATGTCCAGCAACAGACAAAGATAAGAATAAATTGTTTTATTATTTTAAAAACCAGATAGATTAATTTGATTCTGTCATAACATTACCCCATGAGGCTGTGAACTGTGAGATGATTTATAATTATAACTGTTATCTAATGTCCATTTGCTCAATTTGTCTGTGCTGAATGAAAAATGAATGATATATATACCAGAGCTAAAAGGAATGATCAAGTTTGATGAAAGTCAGGCAAAAATCATATGATATATTTGCTATAACCTGCTCTATTTGTTTTTTATTTTATTTTCAGGGAACATTGGTATCACTTCTGCTTCATTTACTATTTCAGACAAATCCATGGATGGATGATAATATAACCCAGCTCTGGATAATGACACATTCCCAGAGTTTCTGGATAATGTTTTTCTTCTTGGTTATATGCACCCTCCACCCATGCTTAGATATAGCATGACCTCTGGGTCTGTGGCAGCCATCTTGAAACATCATGAGAAGGGACATGCATGAGGAATAAAATCTGTGTTGCTCAGAATGGTAGAAAGAAAAGAGTAAGAACCTCAATCCTGAAGAGCATTGCTGAGCCACTGATCCATACACAGCACGGCCTACTCCCATACAACTTGATGTAGGAAAACTAAACTTTTGTTTGTTTAAGCCACAATTCATCAGTTTTTATTACTCATATCTAAATATTATCCTAATTAAAAACCTTCCTTAATACTCACTTATTCAATAAATATTTAAGCATCTACCAGGAGCAAGAAATTTTGCTTGTGCCTGTGTTTGTGATGATTATTAAGGAAACCTAATCCTCCTTTCAGGAGTATTTAAGAGGGTACATGTTAATATAAAAATTGTTACTAAGGAAACACAAACCAAAGATAGCTTTTTACAGAGAGATATAACACCTAAATTGAACCTGCCAACTGATGAGTTCATGGAGGCAAAGTTGTAGAGACTATTCCTGATTGAGGAAGCATGAAAATTCCAAACAGGAAAGAGCTTATCAAATTTTCAGAGGTCTTATAAAGATACTGTTGTTATATTAGACACAGATATAATTTAAAGGACAAGGTATCATTTAATATATAATAAGAAACAATAAAAATTAACATATTCTCAATATAAATAAGACTGAGAGAGGAATTTTGGTTTTAAGTGATGTCATGATAGAGTTATGTATGTGTTTATATAGACATATTTATATACATCTATGTACTTATGTACACATATGTCTACAAATATATATATGTATATATATACATGTGTATATATATAATCTTCTTTCCTTAAGAAGAATATATTGAAATGGGAGAAAAATGAAAAAATAATTAAAATACATTCACAAAAGTACTACTAATAGGAAAGTAATATGAATGACAACAGAATAATGGAACATAGGCACTAAATTCTCATTCACCTAGTTCAATGTATGTAAAGTTATAGTGTTTTATAATATATTCATGAATATAAATTCTTGAGTCTTCATTTCAGTAGGTAGGAAATATGGAAAGTTAAGTTAAACTACAAGTTAATACTATCTCAAATGTAACATAAATGCAAAAGAGTATATTCATATTAAATATAAGCTCAAAATGTGACTGCAAAGTAAACATATTCATATAAACAGAACCCAGATTTTTTTTAAAAAAGAACAATTACAATACCCTAGAAATATTCCTCATGCTAGTTTCTGGTAATTAATCCAAACCCTTATTTCCAGACTTTCCAGATTGGAAGAAAACAATACATTAGTTTTTCATTTTTTTCATGTGCAATTTTTCCCTAACATGTTGTTTTATGTAGTAGTAACTCATTCATTTATCTTGCTATATAATAGTCTAGAGAGTAAAAACATAGCAATTTATTCACTCATATTATTGTTGAAGGGTATTTAAATTATTTCCACTATTATATTTCAATTGTTCTCAGTAATAAGCCATTGCAATGCTTACTAGCAATAATACTTTAAATATTTATGTTGTTGGGTTTTCACCACTTCTAGTAGGGTGACTGAATTATGTCTGAATATGTTCAGTTTGATATAAGCTGTCAAATGATTTTCTAAATGGCTTTTCCCAATTTCTTCTAGCAGGAAATACTTGAGACTGGTTAGCCTATATCTTTGCAACATTATTATTGTCAGTCTTTTTCATTTTAACTTGTAAATGTTCTTACCAATATCTCAATGCATGTCCTTGATGACTAATGAGATTGAACACGTTTTAATTTTACTATTGTGTATTTGAATATATTCTTGTTAAAATATTTTACCCATCTTTCTGTGTTTGTTTAAATAAATTTGTAGTCTTGTTTTAAATAATTTCAATAATTGTCCATTTTTGCTGTATTTTAAAATTATTTATTCAATTCAATTTTTCTCCAGGAATTTCTTGAATATTCTTAGAACTTGTGCATTGCCACTTAAATATTAAAATAGTTTAATTATTTACAATATTAAAGAATAATAACAAGAAAATCTTGCTGGGATGTTTATTAATATTGAACATAAATCAATCAGAAATAACTGAGATTTTAATCAATATAATTAAATTATTTTTCTGTAGATAATTATATGTTTTCCTTTGTTTATTCTGTAAATGTGGTGAGGCATGTTGATTATTATTAGAATGTTAAACAAATCTTAGATATTGCTTTGTATAATACTAGATGTGATTTGGACTGTAACACTTTGGTTAATAAAAACTTTAATCTTCAATTTTCCCTTTCTGTTATGCCATTGTCAGGTTTTGGTTTCAATATTAGAGAGAAATCATTACAAAAATTGAAAGAGTTGGGATTAATTTAGTGTTATGTCATTCTTAAATTTGGAATTCAATAAAGTAATACAGGTCTTGACTTTTCTCTCTCAGAAGTTTTCCAAACACAGATTTCTCTTCTCAAATAAGTGTAGGTTTAATTGTTACTAAATTCAAGTTTGAGGTGATGAAAAGCTTTGGAATAGCATTTTAAATGTAATTAATGCCACTGAATTGTGTACTTATTATTGTTAAGGCGCACTCAGGTGGAGCAGAGGTTAGGTCTATCACCTCTGAAGGTGCTCATGCCACATACCCCTGGTTCAAGTCCCATGTTTGGGAGGAAACAACCAGTGTGTGCAACTAAATAAAAATACAATTCTTCCTCTTCTCTCTTGCTTCCTGCCTGTTTGCTTTTAACCATTCCCAACTGCACCATTCCTTAAAAAAATGTGTTAAAGCGGCAAATTTCTATGTTACATATATTTTACCATAATGAAAAACAATTAGGTATAAAAAATAATAATATTTGTCATAATGTATTTTCCTGATTTGCTCATTCACATTTGAATAGAAATATACAATTATAAATGAAATATTAGCAATTTTATTCCAGCAATAACAAATTTATTTTACCTTAGAAGTTAAAAATTACTTTCACATGGCAGGTCCGTAATATTATTTACTGCACATACTGGATGAGGTATAACTGGACCCAGGTTCACTAAGCAAGTTACTGGTGAACAGAAATTAGATTTAATATTGAGAGGTGCTAGTGGAGGAGATGGGAGACCTCTCTTTCTCAAATCCACTTCCCTGAGTGAATGGGCCACAGAGATCATATGGGCAGAATACATTTGCAGATGACAGCATAAGGAGGAGGTTAGTGTTTCACAGCCACTTGTGATTGCAGACAGGGTGACACCAGCCCGGTCTACTGTCTTATCAGGCAATTCAAAGATCCTTTTTACCTCAGTGAAGAAATACCATTCAATCTATTGTCTGTCTCTCCCAGGTTTAGTTAATCTCTAGACTAAATTATAGGCTAATTAAAGATCATAGACTCCCTAGTTCTGCTAGAGGGGTAGGTTTGGGGTCCAATTACTGCCTCTGGTATATAAGGAGAAAAAACATTATAAATGTAAGGATTTTATAAAACTTGAAGATGTTCTGAAGCAGAGTCTTATTTTGACATGTGTTGTGCTCCTATGTGCTCCTAATTATATACTGTCTTGTTAAGGAAAGTTGCCAATGAATGTAGCTGCTTTTGCCCACATATACCCATATATGTGTATCATCCGCACATGATTCAGTACCCATAGTCAAGGATGAGTGAATGGAATATGAAAGATGGTTAGTCAAGGCTTTGACTATATGCAGGTGGACAAGAGTGTTACCCTCCTGTCACAAGGGCATCAAAGCCCCTCTTGGTCAGCATTGAAATAGAAGACCTTCACACATTTTCTTGTCTTTGCCAGGCCGTACTACAATGCATAGGTGTTAAAAGGGATTTTTAGTTTTTTGTGTATCTGTTTTTAATGGTTGTTGCTTTCTTTTTCACATGATGTACTTACTTGTATGTTTATTTAAGGGACACTTGTTATTTTTATGTATTCTTTTATCAAGGTACCACTGTTTTATAAAATTGTCTGTGTTTTAGGTGTGTGGTATACTTCACCAACATATACCCACAGACACAAATCAGTTGAAAGTCCTTTCATCATTTTGTGAGAGAGACATTTAGTGATAGAGGCCTCTTTCTTGATCCAGACTAATTAAATTTATGTGGCAACTAAGCATTTTCCTTATTATCCAGCCTCTTCCCTTATACTCCTTAGATAAACAGAATATATGATGCCTTCTTATTTGGAATAGAGTGTTGAAGTGAAACAAAATTCGTGCTAGCCATTAGTTTTTATCCCAGTGTCTCATTCATAGATAAGAAAATATAAACAGGCATCTCTGAATTTTGAGGAAAATTGGTAACACAAAAGCAAGGCAAGCTAAGAAAAAAGCAAAACAATATGCTATCCCAGAGGAACCTAGTAATTCAGAACATAGAAATATGTTGAAAGGTTCTGAAATTAACTTGCTTAGAGAAAGTTGAGACTTTTATACATAAAAAGGATAAATTCTTATGGTAATCAAATATTTGAAAAGTTGTGGAGACTGAAAAAAAGGCATACTGGTTGAAATAAAATTTTTCTGTCGAAGTCTGAATAATTTGCTGAAAAACTCTTTTAGAACATATAGGTAAAAATTATGATAGAGATACAGCAATTCTACTTTTGGGGGTATTTAGCCCAAATAATTAAAAGCGAAAAATTGAACAGATAATTGTACTTTTATGTTCATTGCAATGTTATTCATAATAGTTAAAGGTGGGAACAACCCAGTGGATAAATGGATAAATAAAATGCGGTATATACAAATAGTGAACATTGTTAAATCTTAAAAAGGAAATAAAATTGTAACATAGCACACTAACATAGGTGACCCGTGTGTTATACTAAATACAGCAGCTATCACAAAAGGACAAATACTGTGTTATTCCACTTATCTGGAATATAGATTATAGATTTGCCAAATTAGAAGTAGAATAGTCAAATTAGAACATAGATTAGTCAAATTCATAGAAACAAAAAATGGAATTGTTGCAGCCAAGGGTACATGGGAAGGGACAATTATTTAACAGGTATGGAGTTTCAGTTTGGGAGGACAAATCACTTTGGAGATGGTGATAATGATGATAGTGATAATGTAAAATGGTAAATTATATGTTATACACTTACCATAATTTTTAAAAACCTGACAGACATTGTAAGAAAAAAAAGTTGAGACACAGATAATTATTCAAATAAAATTAATATTTTTGAAAATAAATTCTAGAACTGTGAAAATAATAGGAAAAAATAAGAAAATTTCCCCAAATTGAGGGATTACTCTGTCAATATAATAAATTGGAATATATATGTTTATATAAATATATAGTATATATATCCAGAAATGGTATAAACTAATTTTCAGAATGTAAAACCAAGTACAAGGAGAAGAAAAATTCCAAAGACTAAAGACAGTTATTTTAGATTGACTGTGGATAAGAATTCTGAAATTTGCCAGTCAGTGGGAAAGTCTTAGAATCTTTTAATTATACCTATATATTTTTTTTATTTTTTAAAAAAATTTTATTGAAGGAACATTGCCTGGTTGCATTTTATATGTTTAAGGAATGCATCATTACATATCAACATTTCTTGTCTAACACCAACAGTCTAATTCTATTCTTCATGATATGATTGACCTCTTTTACCCTCTCCCTCTCACTTTGTATAAAGAGACAAGTAAAATGCTATTTGATTCTGAGCACTTGATAGGTTTCATTTGACCTTGATACTTAAATTGTCTCTTTTTAGTGCCAGAAAGTTGGTGACTTAAGATGATAGCATTTTATCTGTGAACTCACAATTCTAGGTTATAAAAATATTTTCATTATAAGATTGCAAATGTCACTTACTAGTTTTCAAGTTTTAACTCAAGGATAGCATGAAAAACAAGAGTTACATCCACAAAGGCAAATACAAAACTTGGAAATATAAGAAAGAAAATTGTCACACCCTGGTGGCATGGCAGTTAGGTACTGTGCCCCTGGTTGAGCGAAGTCCACACACATCCCAAGGACCCAGGTTCACATCTTGGGGTGTTTGGAGAACAATCAAGATGAACACATAAATGAAAATGAAATAAAATGCTTCTTCTTCCTCTCTCTCTTCCTGTCTTTTTGCCTACTGGCCATCATTTCTGCCTGAAACTTTCCTCTAAAAAAAATTCTTTTTGAGAGAGAGATTAACAACAGGAGGAGAGGTGGAGAAAAGTGTTAATTGTGCTGTTTTATTATACATAGTGAAAAATATAATATCTGAAACTGTCGAATTAAGAAAGGAGTTTAAATAATTGATTTTGTGTTTGTGAGTTTGTGTGTGTGTGTGTAAGAGAGAGAATAGATTTCCCTTCCTTTATGAAATAAGTACGTATCAATAAATATGATTTATAGGAAATGAAGATATATATTCATATATAACTATCTTCATATATAACTGTCTTCCTATATAAATATAACATTAGGCCTCAAAATATCAAAAAGAAAGCAATCTAAAACCTGTAATTAGAGTAGATTTGGAACATGAGATATAATTTTATAACTTGTACATATATGACAGAAAATTATATTAGCACTTACGGTTTATTCTACTGTTTAAAAAGTAAAATTAAAAATTGTCATGAATAATAAAAATTTAGAGGCAGAAATATGCATAAAAGTATTGGGTTCAAAGGATTATTACCATTTGCAATAATTGCTTTTGACAACAGAAAACAACACTCATGCTTAAGGTGATATTTTTAGTGAATGAAGAACTATTTGAAATACATTTATTCTCTTATTAATTCTGCCTCCCAATTAACTTGTAATTTTTTGTTCTAGAAAAAAAACTAAAGTCAAAAGAGAGAAGTTATGTGTTAGTTCTTTTGTTTTCACTATCTTTTCTTGGCATAGCAAGTAAACACCTGTTGTATTGCCTATGTACTTTTGTAAAAAATAAGTTGGTTGTATTTATGAATATCCATTCATGACTCTAATTAAAGTTCCTTTGACCTATTTGTCTATTCTTTCACTAACACAATTATCTTGACTTCTGTATTTTTACACTTCCTTAAAGTCAGTTAAAAATCAGTACTCCAACTTTGTTCTTCAGTATCAGGTTGGCTATTCTCAGTCTTTTTCTTATTCATACAAACTTTACAATCACTTTGTTAATATACATAATATAACTTTCTAGGAATTTATTATGACTGCATTGGATCTACAGATCAAGTTGGGAAGAACTGCCATCTTGACAATATTTAGGGTTCTTGTCCATGAACATGGAATATGTCTCCATGTATTTACTTAATCTTTTATTTCATTCAACAAAGTTTTAAAGTTTTGCTCAAATAGATCTCATATATATTTTATTAGACATGCCCAAGTATTGTTGGTGGCAATTGATATTGCACTTTAAATTTCCAGTTCCATGTGTTCATTATTGGCATAGAGGGAGGCAACTGATTTTGTACATGAATTTTGTTCTTTGAAGACTTTCTATTATCGCGTATTAGTTTCAGGGGTTTCTGTCAATTCTTTTTGATTTTTTTGGTACATATATTTAGATCAAGTCATCTGCAAAGATAATTTTGTGTTCTAATATGTATATTGTCTATTTTTTGACTATTGACAGCATGGATTTCCTGTATTGTGGTGAAAGGAATGGTTAGATGAGATATCATTGCCTTATACCTGATCTTAGAGGGGAAACTTGGGTTTCTCACAATTAAATGATTTCAGCTGTATTTTGTAAATAGCTTTTATCAAGTTTAGGGGTTTCACTCTATTCCTAGTTAATTAAGAGTTTTTATTGTGAATAGGTGTTTGATTTTGTCAAATTTTTTTTCCTGTGTCTTTTGATGTGATCATATGATTTGTCTTTTTGTTTTTTTGAATTTTTTTAATTGCAATAGCTTTGGTTTTAAAAATTAAAATAAATGCATATGAATAGGCTCCCATATGTGTAGCTTCCCCATTCGTCAGATATATGTCAACACACCCTGCCTTCCACCAAATCAAAAACTGTTCTACCCCATTGTCCCTTGGACTCCGCCACCACCTGCCCGCCCACTTTTGTCTCATTCCTTATTGGTAATCTCTGTTCTCTTGCAAGTGATGATTTTTCTTTTTTCAATCTGTTGATTTGATGGGTTCTTCCAAATGATCTTCAAAATTTGATCAGCTTTGCATACCTGGGGTAAATCTTTGGTTTTGGATTGTAATTATTTCTCTACTTTTTGGCTTCAATGTGATGATACTTTAATGAGAATTTTTGCATCTCTGTAATGAAAGACAGGTCTGTAGTTCTCTTTTCTTGTACTGGCTTTGTTAGTTATAGTATTAGGGAAATAGATGCCTGGAATGAATTAAGAATCATTTTCTCTGCTTCTATCTTCCAAAATGTATTATGAAGAATTTTACATAATTTATTCCTTAAATATTTGCTTAAATTCACCATATGAGTCTAGTGCATTCTGTTTGGGAAGACTATTAATTATTGAAAGAAACAATTTCTTTTATAGATATAGGCCTATTCAGATTTTCTGTTTATTCTCATGTAAGTTGTGGCAGATTGTCTCTTACAAGGAATTTGTTAATTTGTTCTTGTGGGCATAGAGTAGTTCAGAAAATTCTTCTATTATTCTTTAATTGCTATGGAATCTATATTAACAATCCCACCTTCATTCTTTATATTGCAATTTGTGTCCCTTTACTGTTTTTCTTTAACTTGGCTAACTGTGTGTATCAACTTTAGTGCTCTTTTCATAAAACTGGCTTTTGGTTTACTTTATTTTCTTTATCAGTTTCCTGTTCTCAATTTTATTGCTTTCTACCCTTATTCTTACTTTTATTTTGTTTACTCGGGATTTAATTTGCTTTTCTTTTTTAAAATATTCCTCAGGTAACAAACTTACTCATTTTGGAGCTTTATTACTTTCTAATAAATGCATTAAATGCTGTATGTTTTCCTGTCACTGTATCCTATGCATTTTGATAAATCATTTTCAATTTTTATTTATAAATTATTTTTAAATTGGTTTTAGATTTCTTTGTCTTATGTGCTATAGAAGTGTACATCTATAGCATTTCTGATAGTATACTTAATTTTGTATTGATTTCTAGTTAACTTCCATTACAGTCTGACAGTAGACTTTGTGTAATTTTCACTCTCTTAAATTTGTTCAATAAACAAAAATACTGCTCTTGTGTTAATCAGAAAGCCATTTGATCATTATTTGCCCCTGTAAACATCAGCCAAATGAATAATTTAAACTCTATTTAACCTCTATTCAAATTACTGAAATGATTTTTCTATGATAGCACTGTGTCTGATGTCTTAAACAGTGTCAGGCATATAATAGGGGCTCAAGGAATAATTGTTAAATAGATTATTTGTTTATATCCTTCCTGAAATGATCAAAATGTCCATAGAGTTAAAAACATTTCTTTTACTGCTTGTGTGATGCAATTTAATTCAATTTTATCATTCCTACAGCATAATTGTACAATGTTCTTCCACTTATGGGCGTGTCACAATTTCTTCAAGCTAGTTTTTTTTTCACGTAGACATTTTTGCTATTGTGAGCAATGTACAAATCATGTACAGTCCCTAGGTAATAGTGTTCAGGGAGTCCAAGCCACCATACACCATGATACTGTGTGTGTGTGTGTGTGTGTGTGTGCGTGCATGCGTGTGTGCGTGTGTGTGTGTGTGTCCAACCTTCTAAAGCAGTTGAGGATAATAGGCCTTGAAGTCTTAAATATAAAGCAGTATGGTACAAATTAAAAAGAGCAACATGAATTGAGCTACTATGCATAACATTGGAGAAATAAGCTATTTACCTCACTTAACTTTCTCATTCTCACACATCTTTCTTTTATCTAATTGATTTGATTCCTGTAGAATCAATATCTTGTTTTGATTAATATTGCTATATAGCACTTAAGTCTCATTATTTTAATTTTTTCTATTCTCAATCCATTTTTCCAGATGAACATTTGAATTTATAGAATCCTTAATCCCACTATAATTAAGAATAACTTTTGTTTTAGAATTTAAAGGTATCAACAAAATATCAATGGTTGAAATAAATTGGATGAAAGGAGAGGTTAATTACATGAAAATAGAATAAGAAAATCTGAGAGTGGGGGGATTAATAGTCTTCTGTAGGTTGTAGTAGTGATTATCCATTTATACGCATTTGTCTAAATTCAGAGAACTATAATAAAAAGAGCAAATTTCTGTATGGAAACTTAAAATAGTAATAAAATACATAAAAAGTAAAAAAAAAGGAAAAAAAGACAGGATAAACCCCAAGGATTAAACCATTAATAATCAAATCATGATTATATCAGTGTGTCAGCATTTAACAAATATACCAATAAAAAAATATCTTCTTGAGTGAATTTGACAGGTTACACAACAATTGATGTGGTATATTTAAAATTCCAAATAGTGTTGTTTGTTATAGTACCAAAAAATTGCATTGACATATTTTTATCACAGTGTCAAATGCTTGTGGTAAACATTTTTCTCTGGTGGTTGATTTTAATGGGAATGTTCATTGTTAATGATATTTGCTGATTAACATTGAATAGTTCTCTTTTGCTTTCTTAACTAAACAATATTTTGTCTCTATTTTGCAAAAAAAACTATTTTGGAATCTATTCAGATAAATTGATAACTTTTCTAGTCTGACAATGATTAATTATATTTATTATGATTATATTTATCCATGTCATAATAATGAATATTCTTTGCAGTCATTTATTATTGAAATTATTTGCCAATGCTTTATTTTAAAATGTTGTGATAACATTCAAAATGAGCTAATTAGTTTAACTCTGTTAATAGAAATAGTATATTTCCTTATTTTTCCAGAAGTTTAAATATTATATAAAATATGACTTGTATAAAGAATTTATAGCAAAGTTACTGAAGCGGATTCATTGTAAGGTGTATAGATTTTTCAAATGATTCACTAGCTGACGTTTCCTTTCTAAGTTTTCAGTTCATTTGTATTATTGATAGCTTTTAAAATTTGATTATTTTAAAATTATATGGCTCATTTGTTCTCCTATGGTTATTTTGTAAATAATCAAATTAAATGTGAAGCAATACATTTTCTTGGAGAACATTTTTGGTCACATCCTAAAAATTATTATTGTAGTCATTTTTGTCATTTTGTCAAGTGCTTCTTTTACACTTTTTTGGGTATATAACAATTTTCAATACTTCATGGACCATATATGTTATATAAGAAATTATATTTGCTACACATATATATACATATTAATAAGAGATAGAGATGGAGACAGGTTCTAAAATGATAGACAGAATTATAGATACTGATTTAGATTAGAGATAAATACATATGTATCAGTTTTTAAATGTGCTAAATCTTAAATATTAATGAATATCCAAGACTCATGAGACATTTCAAGAAAATTCACAAAATAAAACTAATATCAAATGGGACTAAAACATAAACATCAGAGAATTAAAAACAAAATTCAGAAAATTGAAAATAAATTTTAACATAATATCAAAACCTTTTCATGGGAATTCTTAGAGTCAAAAGCACGTGGAACAATCAAAACCAAAAAAAAGTTCTTTGAAATGAAAATATAATTGTAAAATACATTTTCAATAGAACGTTAAGAAGATAAAAAATTTGTATGTGATAGAGCCAAGAGAAAGGGCGGGAACTATAATGGGAAGCAACATTGAAATCAGTCCAGAAGTTCTTACTTTACACTAATGAATTGCAGAAAGAATTGAATAAAGATAACAGTGAGAAGGCAAATCATAAAGGTGCAATATAAGAATTTTCCTATAGCCAAAGATCATAATCTTAAGATTCAAAAGAGGCCACCAAATGTTAGCAAAAGACAAACAGTTGGACACAGCACTGTGAGCATTAGAGATAAAGGAAACAAATCTGAAAGGGAGAAAAAAGGGAGGAAGTAAAGGAAAATAAAGCATTTTACCACAAGAGACTAGAGTCAGACAGGAATTGCTAGTATACCAGCTGTGATATGATTTATAAGAATTTTCTCTCTTAGTCAGATGATTAAAATATATTTCTCCTATATGAATGACCTTCAACTCACAGTTTATGGTGCACAGTTCACAAAACCCTTGGAATTTCCTAAGTGTTGAGAAGGATAAAGGTGTCTCTTGTTCTGTTAAAGAAGTAATTTTTGAGAAAGAACCTAAGAAAGGATTGGTTGCCTGAAGAAAGAATCAACCAAGTGGGACTTCCAGTAAGGAGAATGTGTGAGGTTGAGTTCAATCACCATTAGCCAATGATGTAATCAACCGTACCTGTGAAATGAGCCTCCATAAAATCCCAAGAGGAGGAGGCTTTGAAGAGCTTCCAGGTTGGTGAACTTGTGGAGATCTGAGAATGGTGAGCTAGGGAAGGCATGGATGTTTCACACCCTTTCCCTATACCTTGCCCTATGCATCTCTTTCATCTGATTGCTCCTGAGTTTCATCCTTTATGATGTATTGGTGATCTAGTGAGTACTCAGGTTTCCTAAGTTCTGTGAAATATTTAAAAAAAATTAATTGAAACTGAAAAGGGATTCTTGGGAATCTACTATGTTTTTACAAATTGGTCAGAAACACAGGTATTTGAAGTTGAGGCTGGCATTTATTTACTTGTTTATTTATTTTTTAAAGGAAAGGTGCAGGCAGGAACAAAGATGGGTGGGCAGGAAGCTAGGAGGAGTGGGGAGGGATTATTTTAATTTTAGCTGTACGTCTTGGATACACACCTTGGTCCTCCAGATTAATGTGTACTACAATCAGCCGAGGTCACAGACCCAACCACTACTCTACCAGGGCATGCCAAAGCTGGCATTTAAAGTAGGCAGCGATCTTGGGAAAATGAGCTCTTAATATTTGGAACCTAACACTATCTCTTCTAAGATAGTGTAAGAATTAAGCTGAATTCTTGGGTACCCTACTGGTGTGTGACAACTGCCTACTGGTGTGAGGAAGCCACTACACACTCACACCAGACTGGAGTTCAGACACCTAAACCCAGCCTTCCCTGATTTTCTGATACTGTTGTAGACATTCCCCTCTCCAATTTCCTTAGTGAATGTAATGAAAAACTTTTAAAAAGTGTATTTAAACAAATGAACTCACTATGGAATTTAATAGGGATATTAGCATTGGAGAGAAATTAAAAGTGACAGGTAATTTGAAAACATATGCTTTGATTGTTAATTTTATTGACCACTTTTTTTTTTCTAACTCATTAGGTAGTTGTCTTCTCCTAACAATATATAGATCACAAAAAATGTTCATTTGTTTCATGGTGACCTCAATACTTTGGACAGAATATGTTGAGAACTTTGCACAGTATTTCTGAAAATATCCTCAACTCCTTCTCATGCAGTGAACCACTGGTATCTTGGGCAGGGCATTTTTGTTTTCAAATGTGTTTTTTTATTAGGGAAAATTTCCTCATGCTTCTATTTTTACTTGTTATTTTTATCATTATTATTATTTTTACTAAAAGGACATGTAAAATACAGATATTATTATTTAAAGAGAAAACACATAAAACCAAATGACAAGAACAAAAATATAAGGATAAAACCAGTTTTAAAATTAAGCACACATTCCAGTATAATGAACCATATAATTAATCTAAGAACAAAATGATAAAGTCCCTAATCATACATATATTCAACTGGTTCTCTGTCGATTTGGTTACTAACTCAACTGTTTCATTTAATACTCTGAGTTAATGAGGGATCTCACATTCTAACAAGATGAATATTATAGGATTTTTGTCTTAAGTCCAAGGTTCTCATAAGCCTGGATAGCAAGTGCTGGTAGTGATTTAGAGAACTGTGTGTGAGTGTGTGTATATGTGTGTGTGCATGTATGCATATGTATAGTTGTATCTGTATATATTTATACATGCATGGATACACACATATGATGGTCATTTGTATATTTATATAAAGATCTGATGCATAGTGGTTATGAAAATACTATGTAAGAAAAAATATTAACATTTTAACTATCTTCAGAGTGACAAAAGACAACTTCTGTAATTGGGTATCAGACCAAATAGCTAAGATAAGTGCTGGAATACAGTAAAACTATAGAGAAATATATACCTTGGATTTTCCTGGATAAAGGCTATGGTTAGGATATTCTTCAAAGACGTTATGGCAAGAGCAACAGTAAATGATAGCTTCAGAGAACAGTAAATATTGCAACTTGTTTGAGTTTATGAAATAGTGAAATATAAGGTTAGAAATTTAAACCTAAACCAGATTGTAATTTTATTCATTTCAAATATGAAATTATCAGGCAGTCATCTGAGAATTACTAAAAACAACAGCAGAGAATGGTACACTCAGAACAATGCCTTAGATCCTAAGGTGTCAGCCTGCATGGGTAAGAGACTGGTTATAGGAAGCTCCTTGGCACTGTTGCATTAATATACATATATACATATGAAAGTTTGAATTTGAAATACAATGGAAACTAGGAATAGAAAGAATGTGGAAGATTGAAAAAAGAAAATCTGACAAAAGTTTATGGTATGTTTGTCATGGGACATGACGAAGGAAGATCTGTGATATCATGTTACTTCAAAATCAGGGAAAGGAGAGTGACAGATTATTAACTTAATACAGAAACCAGATTTAGAAGCTGGATTTGCTTAGGATGGAAAAGGGAAGAGGAAGAGAGGAATGATGGATTAGAAAACTAAATTATTATATATCATAATTTTAGAGATGTTTTATTCAAAATATCATTGACTTTACTACACTGATTTCTTGAATCCAGATGTTGTGCAAAATTACTCCATTGTTTCCGATCACGTAAATATCAATTAGAATACTTGTAAGTGAGAAATGAATCAGAGTGGAATGATATTGACAGCTGTCTCTGTAGCCTGTTTTAATTAACTACATTCTCCAACTTCATTAGTTTAACTGAATATTTTGAAATTAAGTAATTTAATGATTCAAATGAATTTAGAGCAATTTGCATAAATTATACAGAGCCTACTTAAGTAATAGTGTATTGGAAATAGTAGAATAGTGTCATTGTTAACTTATCTGTGTTAGTTCCAACAAAGTATATTCCTGAGTCATGTTATAAAAAAAACTCAGCTTTGCCTGAAATAGTGTGGTTTACTATTTTCTCTTTGGGATATTTGTTTCTAAATACCTGCTCACGTACCCAGAAGATAGCAAAGGGAATTCTGAATTGACTTAAAAGAAAGAATCTGATCTCCAACATCCCGCAAGTAGATTGCTTTTCAGAGTGTATCATTGTCCATTTCCATCACCTCAAACACATGCATAGAAAGTAACAGGAAATCGATAAGCACAAAAGCAATATAGTAGCAAATGCTTTCTTATTAGAGGTATTATTTGAATGGCATACCATAATTTGTGTTAGTATATTTATATAATATTATTTATCTACCATATATTTTATATGTATAATGGATGTGGTATGATGTACTTTTTATTTTACATATTAAAACATATTTTTTCTTGATAAATAACTATATGAAATTCATTTCTTGAATTTTTTTTCTTTTATATAATAATCTGCTCTCCTACTAGTATTTGTCTTACTGGATTTTTGTTTTGTTTTCTATTATGTCAGTAAAAAAGGTATTTATTTGAAGTATGAAGTGTTATGTATCTTAGAATTTATGGAAGCAGGTATAAAAGATAACCATTTACAAATAAAATTGTTTACATCTAATACATATGCATTTGTATGTGTGTGTGTATACACACCTATATAAGTAATGAAATAAAGTATAATAATATTTTTTAAAAATTACATATCTGCTTATCTGACTCTGACACTGACTAGTATGTTTTGCCAGCAAATGGAATGCATTTAATTTATTTCATATATTTTATTTTCTAAAACATCAAGCTAAATCAACAAATTTGACGTGTTTTTAAACTTTGCACCTTCTATAAAATATTTTTTCATATCATTTGAAATATCATTTTGTTTAAATTCATATTATGGGGAAATTAACATAATGTCTGCATAAATATCAGTGCAGGCCAATATATTTTATTATAAAGTATAAAAGAAATAATTAACATTCTTTCATTTCTTAAACTGAAACTATATAAAGATAAAAAACTATCATTTGTAAATTTCTAGAAATATTCTAGAAAAATAATTGTTTAAAATAGTATTTATTTCCCTAGTCATTTTTCTTTTTCACTCTGGGGAGAAATGTCCATATACAGTTTCTTTAACTATTCTCTCTATGTCTATTAATATATTCAGAATATATTTTCAATTTTGGCAACCGAATTATACATAATCTGTTGTTTCTAAAATCCCCAAGAAAGTATAAAAAGGGAAAAGAGAATTAAATTTTTCCAACCATGTGTCATGAAATATGCTGACTATTTTAAGTGTAAAGTTTATCCTATTTTCAAAGCCTGTGTGGTAATTTTTTCTTCACCAGCTAATAGATAAGAAAAAATGTAAATAACCGTTATTACTAGAGCTGATTTTCAACTTCAGGTAAACTCCACTCTGATCAGAATAGCACTTGCTTAACATACTCAGATCCTGTGTTTAAACTTAATGTTATCTTCTTTCAATATTATGATGATATGTTGAGTAATGGCAACACTCTGGTCCTTGTACACAATGGCACCAAAATTACCTTTGCACTCATATGGAAGTGTAAATCTTAAACAGATTGTTCCTTTTACTTTCTCCAAAGAATATTTGTTAGGACATTGGATTCATTTTTGCAACATCCATCTGTTCATGTTTTTTTCACACTGTAAAAATGGGGCCTTGTGTCCACAAAATTAAACAAGCAACTGAAACATAGGATTCTAACTCATTTAACAAATAAAATTCCTTGGATTCTCTAAGATTAAGAACATGCATAAATCTTTTCTGTTTCTTAATTTGAGGAGTTCTCATGTTTTCAGAAATTATACAAAACAAATATCACAGAGGATTATTAAGATAGTAAGATAATACTCATCACCAGAATATGTTTTTAACTTTTCTTCTTTTTCAAAAAAATTATGTCTATACGAGATAAGGGATGTTAGTTAAACCTTTTGTGGTAATAGCTTCACAATATATGTGAATCAAACCATCATGCTCTCTGCCTTAAGCTTATACAGTGATAAATGTCAATTTTCAATAAAACTGAAAAAAATCATTGACTAAAGAAAAAATCCTATTGATTTTTGCTATACATAATGTAATGTGCGTGCTATTTAAAGATCATCTCTTAGCAACATGGTATTTATTTGAAAAGGTACATATGAGCAGAAACCCAACTCCACATTTCTAGGCAGCTAAAGAAGGAATATTAAGAGGAATTTGGTCTCTTTTATTGTATCCCAAATGTCTTCTGACTGGATGGAAATAAATGAAAGAATCCAGTGGTTTTCCAGGTGCTGCAATGATTGTTAATATCTACCAGGTATAATACATAAGAAAAAAGTAGGGGAGAAAAAAATATATGCAGTATTTTTAATATTTAATCTTTATTTCATTTAGTATATCAGCATAGAAATGTTTGACAATCAGAAGTTAGAAGAAATACTGGCTAGATATAAACATTTACATTCTCAAATTATTGAACATAAAGAAGAATTTTAGGTGAGAAGAGAAAAACCTAGATAAAAGTTTCTAATCCGACTATTTGTACTCAAAATTGTTTATAAAATAAAGGTTAATGTTCAGACTGCTATTATGATACATAGTGTCTCTCCTGTCTGTTTTCTTCAACCTAATTTCGTGTTGCTCACCACCCCTCCTTATACAATCTAAATTACAGTCAGAATTGCTGCTTTGTTCCCTAAAGAAGCATAACTTTGTTTTACCTTTATCAGCTATTTATTTACACTTGGAATAATTTCCTTCTCTTTCAAAATGAAGATCAAGCACCGTCTTCCCTGAAAATTCTTTCTTGGCTCATCAGTTATAAGATCTCTTCCACCTTTTATTTCTCATATTTTCACAGAAATATATACTGTATTGTAAGTACTTATATACAATATGTTACATAATTAAAACATGAACTTCCCCAGGGTTCATATTGAAGTTATTTAGTTTCATTGTTCAAGGGTGTTAGACACATTTAACATGAGAAGTGGTATTTGATGGAGCATCAATAATCCAATAGAACAGGATAATTTTTTTACTTTTATGCCACCTTTGAACCATGACCTAGCTTCTTAGATTTGAGCAAATAAAATAACCTTTTTGAATTGCAATTAATCCAACTTTGAAATCTATAGGTATAAATTATACTTAATGTTCTTTAACAGTAAACATTCTATAATTTCACCAATATTTTTCCTCTTGAATGTGTAATCCACAGTCGGACAGCAACTATTTCTTAATCAGGAACAATAAAAAAAAAAAAATTACTAAAATGCTTTGACAGATAAAATCTTTAAAGAATTGACTCACATTGTTAAAGCATAGATTTATAATAAATGGATGAAAATGAATAAACATACATGGACATCTATAGAAGTCCAGTTAGGCAGAAATAGTCATCATGTCAAATAAGATAGTTGGCATCTGTAAAAGGGAAACGAGGTGAGGTAAGAGTCTTACAATTTTGCCTTAAACAAAAGGAATATCTGCTAAAAAGGCATTGAACATTATGATTCCAGAAAAATGTCATAAAATTTACCTTTCATCTCTCTTCCTAAACTGAGACCTAATTTTAATATTATCTATGTTAGGTCTAAATAGAGGGTTTGAAAAGGCAAGAAAAGAATCAGAGTGGAAAATTCTAACTGGACTAGAATAGTAAATAATCTCTAAGAAATATTGAAAAGATAAAGAGCTTAGTTTGATTCATGACAGAAGCACATATGTAAAACAAAAACAACAATCTGAAGAAGTATAAATAGGAAAGATATCAAGTGTGTTTCATTAATTATGTTATTAGATGAGACAGAAATGTTCTAATATTTTTAAAGTATGTTGAAGAAAAACTTCTTTCACGTTATTTTAATGATAGTATCTTGGTGTGAAAAGTTTTCTGTAAGATAATTTTTCAATATATTTCTCTATAGTCTCTATAGTTATATTTAATTTTGAAGTTTTACAAAAAAATCCCATGTATAGAGACATAATTTTGAAAGCAAAATATTTTTAGATTCTATACTTTTTCATCAAAATATTACAAATTATAAAATATTAAATTTTAAATGTTTCCTTTTTAAAAATTAAGACACTGCATTCCTATCACAACAATACTCTTTTTATCTTTGGTGACCATAGGAGGAGGAGGAGCAATCTGAGCAGGAGCGAAGCAGCCAATACTACAGGATGCCAATCTGTGATCACATAGTAACTAACTGTGAGAATACACACAAATGGCTAGGGTCAGTGCAAGGAATTTTGACACCTTAGGTGAAAACCATATTGGTGCCCCTATAAATCCCACTCTAAATATCCTACCTAAATCACAGGCTGCTCTAACCATCCCAGTACCAGAAATGCCTAATAACCCCCACAGTGCCAGAGCTAACCCCATAGTAAAAAGAATTAACTCCCATACTACTTACCTGTTTTGACCATACTGCAGTGTTCTCATTTTGAAGAAACAATTGTGCATGGGTGGGATGATTCTCTTCCCAACTGGCTCCTGTTTCTTCACAGGGGACAGGGACTTCAGTCACAGCTATGGCCTGCCACAGTCAGTTCTGGCAAAGTCCGTCTTTAACACAGGGCTAAAAGTGTAGCCTATTTTTGGCCCCCTCAGTAGGCTGGGCCTGGGGCAACTCAACTGCCCATGTTGAACATGGCCCTAATTTATTAAAAATGGGGTAAAATTGACATTTATATTAAAATGACAAAATGGTTGGGAAAAATAGAAAAAAAAATGGTGCATATGCTCTGCCTATTTTATCATGACTAAAAAGGTTTGCATATTAGATTTGATTCCAATGAATTGATTAGTTTTCAATTGGTATGGAAAGAATTTCTGACAAAGATACTTTCTTCAGAGCTTCTTCTTTCTTATAAGAGCCCCTAGTAAGAGTGAGTTCATTCTAATCAGCAGGAAAATAGAAAAAATTTTACAGCATAATTTTCAGTCTTCCATGTAGGCTTAGCATGGCTTATTCAACATATATGAATCAAAAGATTCTGATCTCTGGAGTTTACTGTTGCATTATTGACATTGTTGAAACTTACAAGCCAAATTAAGAATCACTACAGGCCAACATGTTTACTCTCTAGGGACCATACATATCCTTAGGTAGTTATGATAGAAACATCTTTTAGGTATAATCAAAATTAAGTGTACAAAGGAAATTCCAATTTAACTTAATTTCCATGTCATAAAACATACCTACAATTCTCTTAATAACGGGTCATCCAACTTTTAAATGCTTTTTTTTTTTTTTTCCTTTAGGAAAGGTGCAGGCAGGACTGGAGGCAAATAGGCAGGCAGGCAGGAAGAGAGAGAAAAAGAAGCACATTATTTATGTTTTATTTAGTTGTTCACATGTTTGCTTCCCCCGGACACTTCCCTTCCTGGACATGGGACCTTGCATTTCTTCAGAGGTGACCAACCTAATGGCTACTTAACAATTGCAAGCCCAACTTTTAAATCTTTCATGAGTTCATTCTGAATTTGATATATATAGGCCAGAAACAACTCCAAAAGGAAAAAAATATGAATTGTGAATTTTATTAGGAATAAATTTAAGAATAGAAGAAACTAGTTAATGTATACACAAGCTAAATTGTAAAATATAATAGCTGTTGTAAGTATGATATATATATATATATGTGACTGAATTATACATATTATTTATATAAGTGATAAATATAAGTGACTGAATTATAGGTTAGGACCTGTAGGGAAGCTTCACTTTCTTCCATCAACAGCTCAATTTTGATTTGGGAGTATATTTCTTTTTACTAGTTACTAGGTAGGGGCAGAAAGGAAATTTCACCCCTACCCATTTTCTGGGTTTTTCTGGAGCTGGTAATTAAATGAATATCAGAAAATAAGAGAATATTTGTTTACATAACTGATAAATATATACGAAGAACATACATGAATGTAAATTCTGAAGTAAATGAGGGTATTTATCTTGAGCTAAAGAATGATAGAGGAGCCTGGGGCTTCAAAGAGAAAGGAGGGCCACTCACATGACAGGACCGTATGCTCTGTAATTACATATTTTCCCTGTCATAGAAATGGTTTTTCCAATAAAAATGTTATTTCTGGAGATAGCCCTGAATCTGGATAATATCCCCATTTTAATTTTTCTAGGTAATTAAGAGAATGATGAAAGTTTTTTTTCTTTCTTTTTTAAACCTACCTGGACTTGTTGATTTTTAACAAGAAAAAATCCACATGTTTAAAAGACAGATCTTGGGAAATCCTGATCTGAACATCTTGGAGAAGTCTACCCTTCCCTAAGATTCCCAAGAAACTCTTCATACTCATCTTCTGAGAAGGCTTGTGACTCGGGTAAAATTCACATTGCCTCGGTAGTAATTACTGTTTCAAGGATGGACACCAGATCAGAGAGAATAAAAATGACTTTTATCAGTAATTGTTGAAGCTGTGAGGAACAGGTTTTCTCTTGTTCTCCTGAATGTAAAGTGTAGCCACTTTACAATTGTTAGGCTACCCGGACAGATGCCATTTTTGTATTAAACATGCCATCTTGTACTAAAGTAAAATATGTTTGTCTTTGAAAACCTGCCCCTTTTATCTGAGAGGTCAACACAGCTTAACCCCAGTATTCCAACTGACAATGGCACCATTAATTGTAGGTGAACATCCTGAAATTCACAGTTAACTATTTGCAGTTGATCTCGCAGAACTCTGTGTACCTCAGAAGACAAAGACCCATCCATGTGGGACCACATGTCCGCACCTGAAGTAATCTCCCTATTAAATTTTATCAGTCCCAAGTCTTGGGGCTGGTACATTTCTTTAGTGCATCAGCCTTCTGTGAGCTTCCAATAAGTTTTTAGATACTCAGAGCACCTCCAGGCTTTTCTTCCTGCACTTTCTAGACCAGGAAGTTCCCCTTACTCCCATTCCAGGGAACCTATCATTTTGGTGCCAAAGTCCAGGAAGCAATGGATTGAAGAGCAGCTGATTCCAGCCAAGTTTCATAAATGGTTATCTCTGTGGAAATAGTCAACACTCTATTGGGAACAGGAACTGATGAAGGCCAAACCAGATCTTTTTTGACATTGTTTCATCCTTTATTAAATTAGGTAAAACCTAAAACCTTTCCTAACATTAAGTTTTCCCAAAGTTGCATTAACAAAAATATTCTGAAAGCCTAGTTCTTAAAGCTAAAATTTAGTTGAAGGTTTAGTAGCAACAAAAACATCCTTGTTAATTTCGGAAGAAACTGTGGGTGTTCAGGTATGAGAGTCAAAAGTCAGGGTTAGGTAAGTTAAGAAAATGAGAATAATGACTATATTTTTTACCTACTGTTTTCCCTAAGACTCAGAATAACATAAAACATTCTGCAGACGGTATCTGATGATGACACTGAGGTGGCCAGTATAGTGTGAGTGTGGAAGGTCATTGAAACTGCAGGAAGAAACAGTGATAGATGGGTGGATGGGTGCAAATGTTGGAGCCAGAGAGATGGCTTGAATCATAGATTTCACATTTAGTAGTTGTGTAATCTCAAGAAGATTACTCTCCACTGATAATCCCTAGTTACCTCACATACAGAACAAAGAGGGAATAAAATAATATTAGTTACATAAGAGAGTTTATGCAAAAATAAATGGAAATCTCTTAGCACAATGTCTAGTAATAGTAGACTTTCAGATAAATTTCAACAATTATCATTGTCACTATACAACCTAAATATTAATCTAATCTTTCATTTACTCAGGTTTAACAATAAGCCTATTTTGTTTTTCTAAACTCAAGTATTTTGATCTTTCAAGTAGGAGTGAAAATTTTTGCTCTATCTACTGCACAGAATTGTCATCAATTGAGAAAATGTGGGAGAATCACTTAGAAGCCATTATGAAAATGAGGCAGAATTAAGGTAATGTGAGTAGCTCTAAGATTGTAGACATTCCTAAAACAGTCAGTGATACCAAAATATTTTCATAAAACTCCTAAGGATAATCTGTCCCATTCTATTGAATCAAAGTCTTCCAAGTTAAAGACCAAATATATGAGATTAAAAAAATGATAGACCCACGGTTAAAGAGACCCAGTGAGACAAGGGAGTTGATACACTCCGAGGCATGACTTTATTGTCCCATGTGCAGGTGGGGAAAGCTCCCTCCTGAGAAGAGACAGAAGGAGCAATCAATCTGAGGGACATTACCAGAGAGAAGCTTTTAGGGGGATAGTCTCTGACTTGCATGGAGTGGGCTAGAGGTGAAATTCCAAGGAGGCCATCTGGCTGAGCTGTTAATTTAGGGGTAGGGAGTCCACAGGTTGGAATTTTAGGCTAGTGCGGTGGGGATGGAATCCTTGAGTTTGGTAAAAAAGGTGGGGGGTGTTGTTGAATAGCATCTGATCTTCCTTCAGGCTGCAAATCGTTCCATTTCTCATGCTTGGTTGGAAAGTGACAACTTTCAGTCCTTTTGTCTTCTTTTGTCTCCTGTATCAGTCTCCACACCTGCTGACTCCCACCTATCCTTGGATAAAATCTTGTGGCTGTTCAGAAAAACCTCCACAGATATTTCTGACGCTCACAGAAGTCACAGAACAGATGTTTTCCTGTGGTGATTCTGAACCCTGGCTATTCATTGGAATCACCTGGGGAGCTTTACAAACAATGACAACCTAGAGACTAGTCCAGAGTGATTATTTAATCAGTCTTTGGCAGAAAGGCTGAAAGACTCAGAAATGATGAAAGTTCACTAGGTGATTCTAATGTGCATCTGTGATAGAGAATAGTTGTGCTCAGGAAAAGGGAATGTAAATCGATTGATGGCGATCACCCTATGTATCGAGCATGGCTTTGGAAGTTATATATATATATTATTTTATTTAAGTTTCATTTTAAAATTAAACATAAAATAAGTGCTCTTTCTATATGCTGTAATGAGGTCTAAGGTCACACAAGTCAGGTGGCATGTGTGAGGATATAGAATTAATAAATATGACAAAGCAGTTATTCCTTCTTGAGGTGCAAAACCCTTTTCTTTGTGCATTGCTTCTTCGCTGACTCTAAAATGACTGCCACCTGAAATCTGTAAAGGGTATATAAGTATAAGAAGTAAAACTACAGGTTGCTCTTCAAATATTTAATTAATTAGTTTTCTGTTTCATATTACGTGGTGGTTTAAAAAGTAAAATGGAGCTATTTTGGGGGGGATCAGATGTTTAAAACTAGTCTTTTAAAATACAAACTTAGGCATAGTTCATTGACAGTTTCTATCTGTATTCCAAAGAGAAACACACATTTTGAAAAGTCACTAAAAGAAATCTTTAAAACAGAAAGCCTTTAGGAATATTGAGAACTATTCTAATAGCTTTAAAATAAGCAGATTATTCTAGATATTTGACAAAGCACATAAATTGGTTATTTCTAGGAAACCAAATTAAGAATTTGGAAAGTGAATGATAAACCTCTGTATTACCTTTACCTTAGGGTTAAGAAAGTAAAATTTTTAACTCAATGGTACCCCAAAGGGAACTGTGCTTCTGATGATATTTCAAAGCCACCACTGCTTGAATGTCTTGGAAAAGTAAGGAAGTTTTATAAATGTATAACAATAGATACCTGCAATTTTTTAAATGGGAATAATTTAAAAAAAAATTTTAAAAAAAAAACCCAGTGGGAAAGGGAGTAGGGTAAAAGAGGAAGTCAGTTTTGAAAACCTGAGTAAAAATTCACACTGCGAGGAGTTACAGAAAGTTCCACATACATTTTGACATTTTTTTTCAAACCATTAGGTTCAAACTTTACATTAACACAGCTGCACTACTAACAGTGTGGCTATTAATAATGTCTGCTGACCTCAAAGACTGCAGTTGCCAGCTTGAGCTGATACCTGTAATGTAGGAAAATTGAAACCATAGAATTCACACATTAAATTTCTGGGAAGGCAGTTTCCTAAGTAAAGTGTTAGAGGTCAGAGTCATTTCAACACTCTCCATATGTTGATAACTGCATGTTGGTGTAGATCAGGAATTATTTTTTGACTCATGGTCAAAACAATTTAATGAAAACTGTATCTCTTTCGAAACAAAAAGATTGAAGTGAGAGTGACATGGAAAAATTCCAAATTATTGGCTTATATTTGAAACAAAATTAGGAAGAAATAGAGTTGAGTTTCTTATATAAAGCAATGAAATGTTGCTTGGTTTTGTTTCTAGTGTTGAAAATTAGCATATCAATACTTATAATAATGCTTATAATAATGTATGCCAATCATTAATTTACCTGGTTAAGATTGCTAACAGATCCATTTAGTTCATAGGGAAATAAAGAATGAATGTTTTACATAATTATATATACAATATAAACTTTATTTTGTCAAATATGGCTGCCATAATGATTTTTAGTTGTATTTTCTTTTGATTCAGTAAAAAGACTTACTGAAATTTTCAGCAGTGTGATGTAATTCAATGGCTCTCAAACTTGATAGCATAATAATTATTGGGAATGTTTATTAAAATCATAGATAGCTGGGCTGAAGCCATAAAATTTCTGATTTAATAGGTACAATTGTGAGTCAGAGAATTTGCGTTCCTAATGAGCTCCTAGTTGACTCTGGTGCTACTGGTCTAGGATTCACACTTGCAGTAGCAGGTTGCAAATAAAAGGGTATTTGCAAAGCTAATACTGATAACAAAATCAAAAGCTCTTACTTGTTCTTCATTTGGCCTGTATCTCATTTAGAACTTGCAGGTGAGGAATCAGAAACCCAGAAGGATTGAGACTTTCTAAAAGTGAGATCAATAATATGTGGTCAAGACAGGATTTGAACACGTGTTGTCCAGTTCTAAATATTTGAAATTTGTCAGCATACCTATAATAATTATTATTCTGTGTTCTACATTAACTTGTTAATACAGTTCTTTTTCCTCTAAAAAGGATTTGCTAAATGTTGACAGTATATCATACCACATACGCAAAACTTATCAAATACTATTTAATTATAAATTTAATATTTGTCAATTCTCAACAACGAAGTCAAGAGACTATAGAGCTTTGATTCAAACTCATATACAGTAAGCAGATTTAAATGTACTTTCACCCCAATTCTTGTTCTAACACCGAAAGAAGTTAAGGAGGGAATAGGAAGTGAAAAAAATTGCCACTCTATTTATGTCTAATAAATTAACTCTAATTGACTATTGAGTAATGGTATCAGGTGAAAGTAATCTGGGTAAGAGGTAGCGCTAGAAGAGAAATAATAAATGAAATAATCTGTGTTCCAGATTGCATCGTACTCCCACTGACTTCAGGAAATAGGGGACTGAAAAGGAATATAGCAATTTTCTTTAATTCCATCACATTTTTTTCCCCTGACTCATGAACATTAGGAAAACTGACTTGAAAACACCCAGTGATTATTCTCTGGTTTCATGGAAGCATCCTATACTGAGAGTTTTTCTTTTTCCTTGAAACTCCTAAAAGAATCGTGAGGGTACGTACCATAGATATTCTAGTTTTCCTAAAATCCTGTATTCAAAGTATCAGAAGATCAGTGTTAGAATAAAGGATGCCCAAGGGAAGTTGTAAATATTCTAAAGTTGGACTTGTGTTATACACATTCACCTGCTGAAATCTGAAAAAAGTATCCAGTCACCATATTAAATAATTGCCTACATCAAGAATAGTTCACTTCCTCTATATATAAAAAAATTAAGAGCGAGCACACATGTTGCCTCATTCAAGGAAGAGGAAAATATACTACACACACACAAACACACACACAGTACAACTGAAATGGAATAGAAGGGAATAAATGCCATCTTGCCACATTTATGTTTATAATATAGTTGGTAGTTCAAATCAATAAATAAAAATCTATTATTTCATAAATAATTTAAGTATATTTTAGCTAACTACATGACAAAAAGCTGTAGAATGGTACTTGTTCAATTTACCAAGTAAGATTATAAGATACTTAGGTATCAGGATATTGCTATATAAAATATACTATGAGAAAATAAAAGTGACTATATAATTTGGGAATAAACAAACTTTAAGGAATTGGATTAGAGAAAATAAGCTAAAGGACAAATTTGATAGATTTTTCCATTATGCCATAACTTTTGGGTCAATAAATCAAAATCAGCAAAAATATAAAAATTATTTTTGGAAAACATTAAGAAAAATAAGAAGATAAGATTTTATATCTTTAACATAGACCGATGCTTGAAGTAATTAGAAACATAAAAACAACTCAATAGAAATATGGGCAAGAGAGCAGGAATAGACGATTCATCAATAAAAGTAACAAATGATTAATACATATATTAAAAAAATCAGTCTGTATACTCATCCAAGAAATTTAAGTTTAACAATGATAACATCTACATAATTATTATCTGTTAACCCAGATTGAAAATAATAAAGCCTAGAGAATGGATATTCTTTTCCTCTTGTGATAGAATATGAATTGTCATTCATTTTCTAATCTAAATATTCGGTAATATGACTTTTAGACATTTATGCTAAAAGTTTAAACATTGCTAGAGACAAGTATTTAATTACAGGGAAAAATATACATTACTATTTAAAATGAGAAAATAATTTAGTCAAATAAATATATTTATCTTGTATACATCCATAAAATATTATTTTTATGATAGCTAAAATAATAAAACATTTTATTTAATCATTGGAAACATTTTATCTCTAAAATGGAAAAGTTCAAAACAGTATGAATATTACTCTACTTGTATGCAAGCAAATATGCTGTTGATCCAAGATGGCAGACAACCCTTGGATTAATCACCTCATCATCCTGAAGTCCCTTTAAATTGCAATGAGATAAATTCAATAAAGAAATAAAGGGCCTAAATCAACAACTAACAGTGTGAAATGCATTAGTGAAGACGGAAAGCAGAAGTCGACACTGCTGTAGCACTGTGTAAAAATGTGAAGGCTATCAAATGCCTGTTCTGGGCTGTTCAGGAGGGTATTGAAGAATTTAGAATAAGAAGCTCAGAACTTGGAGCGGAGGCTAGGAAAGAGATGTGGAATAAAAATACCCACAATGGAGTTAATGAAAGGTCTAAACATAATATAAACAGGCTCCTACTTTTCTCCCACGCAGCATAGCCCATAGCCAGGCGCCTTCTCCAAAGTAAAACTTAGGAGTTTCTGCTCTAAAAATTGAGCAAATGGTTTAGGATTAGTTTTGACATCCAAGAATAAAACCCCCACTTCTACCGATACTTAAGAATTCCAAGTCCAATTCAATCTAAAGTGAAGACTTTAGGTCATCAAGACTCTCTAAAGCACAACCTTTGTTAATTTTCTGTCCTCTCATTCTTCTATACAATTTTTCCAACAATAATTTAAAAAGCAGGAAAAATTAGACATTTGAGAAAAACTTGTAGCATGAAAAAGAAAAAGAAAGATGCTAAGGAAATAAAAAAGTAAAACTTGTAGAATGTTTAAGGCAATTCAGGAAACAGAGGAAATGAAACTTTTAGTGTTTTCTGAAAAATTTAAGATGGCATTTCACACATTTAATAATATCAAATGAATTTAGAAGTAACAATTGAGAAAAAGAAATGATTTCTATGATATTTATATATAAAATCTAAAAACATATCTCCTGGAGTTATATATTATTAAAACTATTTAATTATATATGAAGTTAATTATATGATCGATATATATGTATATATATATATACTACAAAAAGCATGGTTTACATTTTTTTTTTACAAAATTAGTCTCAGACCAATAGGGATTATTTTATTTTACAGTTACAACACAAGTATTTTGTTTTCTCTATGAATTGAGCTAAACTTTGGGGTCCTAAACTTGCCATTTTTAACTCCAAGTCTCTAATAGAGTCATAAGTTGCCAGCGCAATTCATAGTCCATGTAATCTGTAGTTTTACTCTGCAAGAGCTATAAAGTCTTATGAAAACTTGCCTTTTATAGACACTTGGTCTCCTAAAGACTTGCCTTTATAGACACTTGATTTGATATAGAGAAAAGGGAGATTTAAATTATAGGGAACAAGAAATTAGTCATTAAAATGAGTTTTTTCTTTCTTCCATGAATAATAATTAGTGTGGTAGTTCTGATTGATTGCTAAAATTTACTCTCCCTTTTTCCATCGTAACAGAGTTGTAGTTGAATACAGAACTGCTGTATTAAAAACTATTTTGTAGTTTTCCTTGCAACTAGGCATAGCCCTGTGCCTACATTCTTACTAACAGACTGAGTGAAAGAATGTTTTGTCATCATCAGACCTGGACTTTAAGTTCCTGGTTGAACACTTCTTTGGATCCCTTGCTTGACTTAATAGTTGAATTCTTTCTCAGAATCTTTTTTTTTTTTAATAGTTTATACATGCTTTTATGTTTTCTGGCACAAAGATGTAATTAAGCAACAGATTTTAGTGATAACACAGGTTTTTCTCCATTATGGTCATTCTTTCAACATTTTAATAGGATAATATGGGATTGAAAATCATGGACTCAAATCAATATATTTTAAACATATATTCTAGAACATATCTAAAGTACTAAACAAAGATGCCCATACAAACTGAAACTACTCCGAGTTCAGTTGTAAGTTATTTATACATGTATATCACATGATTTACTAAATTAACATAAATTTTGCTTTAAAAGTACATAGTATTTTAAATGTTGCATATTTGCATGTTTGTGATTATAAATGTGACTATTTTATTTTATATGCTTATCTCCATTTTCTAAGATGTTTTAAATTAATTTATATTTCTGTTTAGTTTGTGGTAATTAAGAAATTTGTATGTGGGAAGAATTAATATTCGTGACTGGCTTCTCATTTCAATAATCATGTTTTAGTAAAGGATAGAATGAAAATCGATATAAATTAAGCTAAACCAGGTAGTTTAGCAGATAGGTTAACTTGTTTTGAAACTCTTGAAGGTATTTTCAAGAGTAATACAAAAACCAATTAGTTGGAAAAAAAACTCTTGGAGGCTGAGGTGAAAAACAGATAGTTCACAAAATCACAGTTAAAATGCTGTCAATTTCATTGGACCTCAACTTACAAATTACTGGTATTACTTAAATTTCACTTAGATTGTATTTGTTAACTAATCATCAGACTCAGAAAAAAAGAGACTATTAATTCCTGTTTCTTCTTACATAATTCATATTGGGGAAGTGTTGAATTGCCTGTTAGGAAAACTTAACCAACCAAGCAAAGTCAGTAAACCCTGAAGAGCACAGTGTGCTAATCGGGAGTAATGATTGAGAGTCAAACACTTTGCCCTGTGAGAGGAGTCAATTAAAACATCTTGACAGAGCAACCAAACTATAAAATCCAGATGCAAGTAGCTCCTGTAAGGATGGACACAACTGAAGACCAGAATATGTTCAGAAAGTGAACAGGAGTTAATTTTAGAAAGATATTTTATCCAACTAATATTTATTTGAGGCTTTTTCCATATACACTTTCCACCTTCTTTGAAACTGCAAACCATTATTTGCTGTCTGTTTCTCATAACAAACTGTGTGGTAACATGTTAACTTTTTAGCAAAAGTCCTTAAAGCATTATGAAACAGGCAAGGAATGTCTCCCTGAGTGCTAAATATATTGTGTTACTTCTTTAAGATGTCCTGTAAACTCACAGACAGCTTAACTTCTCTTAACTGCCCTGACCTGGACTCCCATGAAAAGCAATACTGAAATGTTAGCAGTTTCACTTCACATAAAAATTTGGTAAGAAAAATAACCTATTCATAATTGCCTTTGCCCGATATGTGACTACCGGCACATGGAACATGGCATGGATTTGGTGACAGTGTTATTTGTCTCCCTTCTACCTAGATATCTTCTTCACATATGATTAGTAGTCATGCTTGACAGGTATATACATGATGGATAAATGTGAATAACAGGTAGATAAAGATATAAGACCTTCTCAGTAAACCCTATCAATCCTATTTCCATGAGTTCATTTGTTGCCTAAACTCATGGTTTTCCTCTGAATACATGCATAGATTATTTAAAAGTCACTCTTTTGCTATGTGTTTACCCAAAACTTTTCACCAGTATTTTAATTTTAAAACACTTTTCACCAGTATTTGTGTTTAATTACTTCAATCTGATGAGTGAAAATAAAATGTCAGCTCTTTGTTCCAAAACTTCTACCTCTGGGACTAGATTTTCTTTAGAGGCAGCCAGATTGCTTTTCTTTTGTCAGCTAAAAGTCCCTAAGCCTCATATAATACCTGTCACCTCTACTTTTGCATTGTTAAGTGTCTGATTATTTCAAAATAACTATTTTAGCCTGTTGAAATACTTTGAATTCTGATACCTTAATAAGATATATTAAGCAATTTATAAGTTTAGTGTTGCCTTCACATTAAAAAAAAATAATATAAGGTATTTTACTCTTCCTTTTAATGGCTCTCTTTCTCCCTTACATTTCATCATGAATTTTACATTTTATTTATATATGAAATATTTGAACACAAGCATAAACAGCAGTTGAACTAGCAGGTAAGCAGATAATTAGAAATCTCGGCTTAAACTTGCTCTTATATTTCTTTTCTTCTCTGTAGCAATAATGATGAGGAAAATATAATTACAGACAGAGAAACTAAAGCTTATAGAGAGTACGTGCAAGTGACAAGACTGAGATTTAGACACAAATGTGTTTCCTTTCCATACCTCTACTGTCTCCCCTGGACCACATCACTAGAAATGGGACATTCAGAAGTCAGCGGTGATAACTATGCACAACTCAGTCTCTAAATCAAGACCCACCAAAAGTAATTGATGGGTTCACTCTGGAATTTGGCTGTATATTTTCTCTGGTGAACTGGAAAGAGGGTTGAGAACACGTTATTTTCAGTCATGGCCACAAAGCTAAACTTATTTTATATAAATAACTCAGAATGGCTTGCTTCAGGAAAACATATTTGAAAAGGAAAATAACTCATCTTAAAAGAATAACTTACTACTTAGTAATTATGAAAGAATGACTTGGAAAAGAGATTAGGATAAGAAGTTAATGTAAAAGCTATTTAGTACTGTTGAGGTTGTGCTGCAGTATGTGGCGAAGTAGAAATGTTACTCAGGCCATGAATTTGAGCATAGTCCTGGAAATAAGACATAAAATCATGAAGTGTTGAAAGTCATTATCCCTGGTCTCCAAACTTGCTTCTTCCTTTGTATCTCTGATACTGATTAACTGCATCACCACTCACAAACATACTTATCTGGATAGGAAAAGAAGCATAAACTTTTAATTTCTTCTTCTCTCTTTACATATTCAACTTATTACCAAACAATTTTTAGTCTTCTTACTAAAATACTCAAATGCATTACATTCCTTTTGACCTCATTGCCACTACCTTAAAGCAGGTAAGAATTCTCTTTCCCCTCTTCAACAGTAATCTCAAAGCTTCTCCTGATTGTTCCCTACTTCAATCTAAGTTCCAAGCTACCATGATAATTTTCTGAAATGAAAATCCAATCAAACATTCTAATATTTATTAAGACTTCATAATTTGGCTTGATAGTATAAAAGTGAACAAAAGCTAGTTCTCACCCTCAAAAATTTAATAATCATATCTATTCTGGAGTTTGCCATTATAGTACTAAAGTTAATGTAGAGATTAGTAAAGGATGACATTGGAAGGCATCAGAGTGGATTAGGATCTATTCTTGGGACAGTTGCTCCCTGTTTAAACTTAAATGATGCCTGCACACCAACTTTAACCTACAGGAGGAAGACCATATTCCCTACTAGTGTTTACATTTATTTCTGTAGAAAAGTTGCAGCCTGTCAAATCTGTATCTGAGATCTTATTCAAGTCAATAAAAATCAGTGCCTTTTTTTTCCTGTATATTCTTCCAAGAGAAGTGATATAAACTAAAGGCATCAATTTCACTAAAAGCAACATTCAGCTATTTCATTTAATATTTTAACTTCTCAATATTATTTGCTGGAGGTGAAGTCTTAGTTTGGTCTTACAATTTTCAAAAGTGACAGCTTCAAGTTTGCACATTGCTTGACTTGTTCTCCCAAGGTAACTGATCTGAGTGTGGTTCAGTTTATTGTATGTGGCATTTATATATGAGACCTTTAATGTCCCTAAGTAAAGGAAGTTCCTCTATGTTTAAGGATTCTATGGCATTTCTTTTTATTCTGAATTTTCCCTTAGGTCTTCATTAATCTATTTTCACATTGAGTTTGTCTCTCTGTTCCTTTTGACAATTTGTCATAAAGTAAATCTCTGGTTTAAGAAGCCCTTGGCAAGAAAGATTGTTTGTAGCCCATAAACAACTCAACTAAAAGTCAAAGCATCTGTGCAAAAGGACATGTACTGTGGACTCAGACAAGACTTATGACCAACACACTCTCTACTTGTCCTAATCTCCCCCTTAAAATGGAGACAATATTAACATAGCTTGATTCTGAAAGTCATGGAACATTCTTGATATCTAAAATTCTGTTAGGCCAGTAGATTACATACTATCTAATATGAAATGACATAAAATACATAAATACTGCATTCTTATGTCAATATTTGTATACATAAGTGAAAAATGTCTGATTATGCTTTTTCAAAGCCATTTTTAAACAAGAAATGTTTCTCTTTTGTTTCCTTTGAATTGGGATTTTTATCTCTTGATATGCACTCACATGAAGAAGTGAGAAGAGTGGTGTAGAGTGAGATGCCAGGGTTGAGTTTTTAGTGGAAGAAATCATTGTATAGTTGATCCTGGACAATGAAAGGGTTGGAGCAATGAAACTACACAGACAAAAACCTGAGTATAACTTTTGAATCCCCAAAAGTTTAAAAACTTATAGCCTGCTATTGACTGAAAGCTTTGCTGGTAACATAGTCTATTAACATGAATTTTGTATGTCATATACTGCATTATTACAATAAAATGAGCTAGAGAAAAGAAAGCATTATTTAAAAACCATAAGGAAATAAAACTACATTTGCAATTTTCTATTCTATTTATTGATGTTGTAAATACATGTCTATTTACAAGAAAACGTGTGCAAGTGGACCCACACAATTCAAATACAAATTGCTCAAGGGTCAGCTGTATTGTGTATACTGACCTAAAGGCATACCTGAATTAGAATATAGCATACCAGAATTAAGCACTCTGATACCTGGTTAAATCTTCTAGTGGTAGATTAGTTCATAAGGACTGAACCTTTACCTCATGATAGTTGTGAACATTAGAGAAGACACTATATGTGAATTTCCTAACATAATAGATTGCCCAAATTAGACACTCAAGAAAGGTTTATTTTTGCTTGCTTATTGGGCAGAGAAGTGGTATTTGATTCTGTTCACAATCTGCCCTTTGCCAATATGGACTTTCAGATGTTAGAATCTATTTTTAGATTAAAATATAACACTTTTAGCAACCACACAACTTACTTCAGGTTTATAAAAACAAACTTGCTCAAATTTACTCAGTTTATTTATATATTTTTGTTCATTTCTGTGGTGATTGTTTTGCCTCAGGCTGACCCTGGGCTTAAATCCATCATAGATTTGATTTCCAAATGGGTGTTATATCCATAGCTTCAGCATTTTGCTAAAATGTGAATAGCTGTTTTACCACAAACAACACAATGCAATATGCTAAAGCGTTCTATTAACAAAATTGTACAGATAGCATAAACATTTATTGAACAGTGGCTGGAATGAATAAGTTAAATAACCAGTAATAAATTCTTCATATATGTGTAAGTAAAAATGGAAATGCATAAAGAAAACTACTGTTTTTGTCAGTCTGTGCTTCTGTAGGTTGCCTAAGGTGATGAACTTCACATTAAACTTTTAATCGGCTAATAAGAGTAAAACATGGAGATGTGTAGCTGCCTACTCACAAGTCTCATGTTCAGGGTGCCTTAGGGTTGTAATTTCTAGCAGCCCTAGGCCATACCTGGGGGTATGCAGGCAATGGAATTTCCTTAGATCCTCCACTAAAGAGCAACATTAGACTTCACTCATCTTTCTGTTTGTTCTTCCTTTAGTTTTCCTTTCAGAAAATCCAGTTAAAGATTAGGAGAGTGATGTCTTAATCTAGTTTTTACCAGTCTCTTTCCTTTTATCAGTCCCTAAATTAGATAACTAGCTTCTATTAATTATACATATGACAATGAGATTTTTTTTTGGCATCTTCATCTCTGTTGTTTTATACCCTATTCCCCAGCATTAGACATAATAATTTTTCTCACTACTGTACATAAGTATGCTTCAGATCTAGGTTTATCATTTTTCTTTTATCTAGTCTTAGCATACTTGTCTTGACTGATCTTTCTTAGGTCTCATCCTGCTGACTCCAAATTTGTTCTCTTTTCTCTGTCAAGCCATAGTTGTCCCATTTATGGCAGTTGTGAGTTATTCTCACACCTAGATGATTATGCAAATAAGTCTAACTCAGAATGGTGGAGCAATCGAAGAATATTGGCAAATTTTGCATGAAACAATTTAACTGATAGGTAGTATTCAATTATGCTTAGTTTAAATATGTATATGAATACTCATATAGTTCGCTATCTACATGTCAATTATGCACTGTTAGTGCAGTAAATGTTTAATGTTGTCGCCTTTTATTATTATTGAAATCTGTTTATTTGCTTGTACTTATAGCCTTCAAATCATCTGTTTAATACTCAATATTCAAATATTTACTATCCAAGGTACAAGGCATTATGCCTGGTACTATTCTTTGTAACTATGGTTCTTCCAAAAACTTAAAAAGTCCAGGCTAATAATGGCAAGAAAATAAATCAAGAAAATTCAAGTTGAGACATTGTGAGATAATAGAAAGTATTTATAGATAATAGAAAGTATTTAAAGTATTTATCTATAGTATCTATAGATAATAAAAAGTATTTATTGCCCCAATTTTACTGGTAACAGTAGAATCATTTTTTATTCTAGTACTTCATCTTTTGACAATGGTTCCTGACACTGTATTCCTGAAAACCTTGTAATTTCCTGGGTAATCAAATAGTCTTTTGTTCTAAGGAGATGCCTCTGAATGGACTCTTAGATGGCTCCCACATGAGAGCTGATCACCAGAAAGGTCATGTGATTAGAAGTTTGGAATTTTCAGTCCACTCCACGTTCTCTCAGGAGAAGCACTGAAAGTGAAGTTAATGATTGATAATTATTATGAAATGAAATTTCCATAAAAATTCCCAGAATACAAGAGCTAGAGACATTCCAGAATGGTAAACATATCTACATTAGAAGGGTAACACACCCCAATTTACAGGGCTAGAACATTTCTGTTAGAACCTCCCCAGACCTTGCCCTCCATATCTCTACATCTAGTGTTCATCTGTATCCTTTGTCATATCCTTCAATAAATTAAGAGATGTAAGTAAGCACGTCCTTTGAGCTATTCTGCAAATTAATCAAAGCTTAGGAAAAGGTCATAGGAACCTCTGCCTGTGGCCAAATTGGCAGAAGTTTCGGTAACCAGAGGAGCCACTACTTTGATTAGCATCTGTAGTATGAGAAGGGGCAGTCTTTTGGAACTGCACCCTTAACATGTGGATCTGACATTATCTCCAGATAGACAGCATCAGAATTGAGTTAAATTGTAGGCCATTAGCTGATGTCACAGAAAATTACTTTGTGTGGGAAAAAACCCATACACATTTGATGACCAGAAGTATCACAAGTGTTGTGTTGAAAAGAAAAGAAGAAACACATAGAAGAGTAGAACTGGATTTTTTCCTAATATTCAGATATATGCTAAAATTTTTTAACTAAATCTTTTTTCAAAATTATAAAGAAGTGTCTGAGACACTATCGGAGTTTTTTATTTTTCATTTTATAACTATGGACTACTAATATTCAATTTTTCATTATTGGGTACTCACGGTATGTGAAACAAGAGTTTTAAATGTAAAGGTTTGCATTTACCTCTGAAGGTCTGGTGGAGTTAAGATGAATATAATAGCACACCGATGGGTTTTTTTTTTTTTTTTTAAGGGAGGACGTGTGAATTGACAACTCTAAAAGAATTTTGCATTTAAGACAATTACATGAAATTAATAGGTATCCATCTTTACTTCTGTTGCTTCATTATATACACCAATAAAAACTTTTCAAAGAAATTTTTCATTTGTAAGAACTTTCTTAGGAATAATGCATGGATCCCATCTATTAAATATTTGTACTTATCACAATTTCACGAACTGTGGATCAAAAAAGTCCTTATTTTTGTCCTAGCTTATTTCTGAAGGTTTTATATAATATTTTTTTCTCATGCTTCTAGATTTTCTCACACACAGTAGTCTAGGGCAAAAGAGAGTGCAAAGTCTCTTCGTGTGCCTTGAAGAAATGAGCCTGCTGAGGGGGGAAATAACAGCTGTGTAATGATGTGTTTCTTTCTCTTTGTTAAGAACAGTGGAAGGTTATTGCGGCCATGGCTTTATTAGTGAGCAAACTCACCTTGTTGGCTGTGAATTATCTTTTGATTCTCCCTATGGATTTTTTTTTCACTTAATCTTCTTCCATGTGGTTTATGCTGTTGAATCTAAGAGAGTACCAAAAAAGATGAGATTTTAGATCTTTGGATTTATCTACTTTCTGCTCAGTGAGTGATACCACAATGCTTACCCCAACATGAAACTAACAAACTCTAAGCATCAAAACAAACACAGAGAAATAGTCTTCCATATTGCAACAAAACTGGTGCTACTAAAATATACACCAAAATTGCCTTTTACAGGCTTCTCTTGTCACTTAGTCTACAGTCATCCTGACAGGTAGGAGAGCTTCAAAATATTTGCTGCTTTATCCACAAAATTATTAAGAAAAAAATATTTCTTTTCAAAGTGTTTTTTTTTCTTTCTTTTATTAAACATAGCATTCTTTTAACTCTGTTTGGGAGAAATTATCTGAATTAGATCCTGCATAAAGTAAATATCAAAATAGTACTGAAGACCTGATTATTCTAGAATGTAAACCAAGATCCTTTAGAATACTTTTGTTTGTTTTTTTAAGGAAAGGTGCAGGCAGGAATGAAGGTGAGTAGGCAGGTAGGAAGGAAGAGGGAGGAGGAAGATGCATTTTATTTTATTTTTATTTAGTTGTTTACACTGGTTGATTTTCTGCCAGACCCCAGTGAGCACTCCTTCAGAGATGGATCTAACCACTGCTCTACCAGGGAACCCCCATTAAAACACATTAAAGGCAGATAGAAATAGTCCATAATTTACCCAAATTATCAACCATCAAATCACTACCTAATGATATTGTTGACTGTTTTGATTTCTACCAAATTGTTGCTAGTCTAATAATTTCTTGCTAAATGATATAATACCTAAAAACCACACTGAGAAATAAAAAAATGTTAATTTAATTAATTTGGGCTCACAATAGAGGCATTACATATATCAGTAAAACTAAATACAAATTAAATGTAGAGATTTAGATTTGGTAAATTAATTAATGGAATTATTATATCTGGATTTATTAAAATAACCTTCTAATAGGTTTTTTCTTACTACCTTGACTCCTATAGTTTATTATTGACACAGCGTTCAGAGTGGTTCTTTTGAAATTGAAGTTCATATTACTTTTGTGTTCAAACTCTCCAGTGGAGTCTCTGGGTCTCTGATGCCTCCATTATAAGTTAAAAAGAAAAAGAACAACATTCCTGCGAGTTCTATTTAATATAATTTGTTAGCATCTCACTTCATAGGGCCACCAATATTTTCAAAGGAGCTTTCAAAACTGAGCTTTAACTTAATTTTATCATGGCCTCAAATAAAATATGGATTATATTAGCAATAAAGAAGAGTAAATCGAATATTAGGTAGACAGCCAACAGGGTTAGCTAGCCAGACAAATTGGCTTAGAACTATTTTAAAATAACCCCAAATTTCAGAAAAATAGTATTAACTTGCTATCACAGTTTCTATTAAATGGGGATATAGATGAATATATTTTGAAGTCTAAATTTTAAGGGATTAGATTTCTGATCTAACTCCTACAGTGTTAGGTCAATTATAATTATAACACATTTTATTTTTCTTTCTCATTTGGAATGAACACAGTTTTTTTCCAGGTATTAAACTGTCAATGGGGCAAATGCCCAAATTATTGTATCAGTGAAAGCTAATTATAAATTTTCTTTTTATTTTAATAGTGACCTCTTTCAGAACCAAAGACTGCTTTGATTTTATTTTAAATTCTATTCAATACAACAGGACATTTCAATCTAGCTAATACATATCAAATAAGCTAACATCTTAAAATTCTTTGCTCATGCTCTAATGGTCTTTAGTTTTTATGTATATTAAGACAAGTTTCTTAATTATGAAACAGAATGAGACAAAATATCTTCATCAATTTCTATGTAGTGATTGACTGCATATTGGTATTGTCAGTGGCAGGATTCATATATTTTCCCTAATTAGATAAGGATGGTGCTTCTTTGAAGACTTTACTAATAGAAAATTTATTGCTGCTGTATCAAAATCCATGTTATCCAGCCTGTGCAGAAGCTTGGAAGGGTCAGTAATGCAAGTAGATCTCCAAGCTCTGACTTTATGTCCAAACAATAGTGTTATGCCCCAAGAACAGAACACCCTCAAATTATACTCCTTACAATACAATAATCACTTCCTCACTATCATTGGGCTTATGTTTCATATATAATTCTGAAAATCATTCCAAATTTATTTTCTTCATCATTTAAGACTCATTTAATGAAGACATCACCCTCCATAGAATATTACTTAGTATTGGAGACTACACAATTTTCATTCATCTAAATTTTCTTTTAACTTACTCACAACTCCATAGCCACTCTATAATCGATATTTACTCCCTATAAAAGTTTTGGCATAGATTTAAATGGCTCTTCCCCATCATAAAGCATGCCCTGCCTGTAGCCTCATAAAGCATCTGTCTGTTCATGGGACTGTAAAAGTTGCTTCATGAAATTACTCATCTTACCTTTTTCGTTTTTTTTTTTTTTTTTTTTCAGTTTTGTCTACAGTGGGTGCAAGCTATTGATTTAATTGTTAACATAGATCAAATAATAGTAGCTTAAACAAGGTAAAATATTTATTTAGGATTTATATATTCGTAACTAAAAATCCAAGCTCCTGGATTGTTGGGACTGAATTCTTCACTGGGGCATTGAGGCATGCAAATATCATTTTTTTAGGTTAGTCTCAGAATGGAAGATTTAACTTGATAGAGGAGAAAAAAAAGTAAAATAAAAAGATAATCTGCTTCTTATTAAGAATGTGACCTAGATATTGCACACATTATCTTATTATTTTGGCCTTAACTTGGTCACAACAACATACCTAAGAGCATAGAAAGGTGAGAAATTTCTATATGTAGTAGGAGACATCAAGAATTCTGGAACTTCTTGAATTTTTATTGAAATCGTACTTATTTGTTCAGAACAAAACAATGATAACTAACTGTCTAATAAGCATCTCATATGTCAAAACATGGAATTTTGATGATAAAGATAGAATGAGTGAATTATGTTTGATTCTATCAACCTTGGTTTAAGGAAATAGTCTGTCTATTTGAATTAGTAGTAAATAAACCATCATTGTAGAAGAAAGTGACCACATCACTGAAATTTAGGGAATTACTGACCTACAAAACTGAATGGCGATTGAGAAGCAGGAACAGATGGATTTTTCTTACCCTTTCCTGTCTAATGATAAGTTATGCAGAGAAATTGAGAGCTAACATCTGGATTACATTATAATTAGATTCGTATGTTATCAGTATGCTGTTGCAAACTTTTCCTTGGGTTAATTGTTTTTATAAACAGTATATAGTTGATTATATGGTATTACTTTACTTTCAACATCATTTTCCGCCTTTGGAAAGACTTCAAATGAATGGGCTTTTCAAAGTATTGTTACACAGAGGTACAGAAATCTAACTACATATGTAGTCAATGTGTTAATTCTAATAACTACTTCCCCAACTTCTTTTTGGTAACAGTGTCTCCAATTTTAGCTGGGTGTATGAATTCTCAGATATATATATATATATATATATATATATATGTGTGTGTATTTGTGTGTATACATATATGTGCATATATATACATAGACAGGTATAGATAGATACATAGATATAGATGTAGATACAATATTTATCATCTTTCCTTCTAGTTAGGCATGGTGTTGTGATCAAGTTTAGGCCAAAAGAATAAAATAATGTGTGCAATATCTAGGTCACATTCTAAACAGGAAGCAGCTTGCCTTTCTATTGTTTTCTCCTCTAGCAAGTTAAATCTTCCATTCTGAGACTACCCTAAACATCTGTAGCAAATTTGGAAGGATACAGCACCTTCATGCCTGGGTGATATTTGGAAATCTTTCCCTATTTCTTTGAGTTCCTTTCACTTGATATTTCTTGTTCCTTTGTAGCAGGGTGGAATATAATTTGTTCTTTGACATGCTTATGATGACCAAAGTATATTATATTCTGAAAGAATCCATTGTAGAGTGCAATTATTTCAGAGGAAAATAAATAACCCTTTATAGAAAGATAGTCACAAAAACATGCACACACATCTGTCATACACAGTGTAACTGTGGCTTAAATGAAAGAAGTGATGGATATAAAATATTTAGGAAATTTAAGATGAAACAAAATATATTCCCTGATTTCTTAATTTCTGTGATAATTTCAGAATAAAAATGGAAATATTTTTAGAGTTCCTTCATCATAAGTTCATTATAAATAAGAACTATTTAATAAGATATAGAACAAAGACTAAGTCATGGGAAGTTTTCAGTAATTGTCTTTCATCATTTTAGATATTGTATTGGATACTCTAAGACTTTAGATCATTCCTGCAAAATACATAATCCCACATCTAAATAAAATCACAACTGAAAGAAACAGTCCATAAACCAGACAGAATAGTTAGTTGCATTTTTAAGTCAAAAAGAGTTTTGACTCTTTTACTCTTTAATATAGTAAAAACAATGGCAAGTAGACAGGTAGAACTTGTTCCAGACCTGCAGGGTGTCCATGGGAATACCATGAATTATAGCAAAGCTCGGACCAAATTCTTCATGAGGCAACTGTGATTAGCAAGTATGAAATGGAGAAACATGCTCATTTGAAAGACTATTTGGATAACATCTCATCATGTCATTGTATGTTATGCTCTCTCCAAAGCCAACTTGTTTAGACATGACAGACTATGGTATCTAGGAAAACAATGCTCTCACATTTAATCCGTTTTCCATTTACTACAGCCACCAATTGATCTTCTCTAGATTTAGAAAAAAAGAGCTGTGGTGCATTTCTTGACAAACAAAATTAAAATCCCTGGAGGTCTTTATTATTTCCATTGACTTTGGTGCTCTTAAATTGGCTTATTTGTCACATCAGCTAAAACTCTCTGCCATTTGTTGAAACTTTGAATTCTATTTCATTGTTCCAATTATGTGTAAATGAAAATATTCTTACTTCCTATAGATTACACACTTTCATGCTTCATATTCATTGCAGCACATTTCTTTATAAAGTTGATAAACAATTTTGAACTCCAAATTATGCCTTGCATGTCACAAAGCTGCAGCTGTAAGCTGCAGTATTTAAAATATGAACTGAGAGTCTTCATTAGAAAAAACAAGGTCATCATCAAATAACTGCTAAGATTAGGTTCATTTTTATGACTTGCTAATTGCTCTATCTACTGGGTTGAAGGGAAAATCCAATATGCCATTTTTAGAGAGCTTCACAGCCAATGCAATATTGTAGTGAGTGTGCCCCTGCTATTTTCTATAGGAAATGAAGGCAAATTTATCCATTTGTTCTATGTATTAAACACTTATTATTCATTCACCAGGCTTTGTTCTATGTATCAGGGATATAAATTAAAATCCCTACTTGCAAAGATTTTACAGTCACTTAGGGAACTAGACAAGTAATATACAAGTTTTTTGAATGAATGAGAGCACATTCATAAATAGAAAATCTTAAAAAGGGAAGGAATATTGTATTTATTTTTGATTGTTATTGGTTATCTATAATAAAAAATCTTCCCAAGGCATATCCAAAGAAGGGTATGTTGTATGTTGTATTGTACATTATCTGTAATACTCACTAAGGAGTTAGGAGGTAAAAAGAATAAAATATTAGATGCAGGAAAAAAATAACAAAATATGCATTACTAGATACTTGACTTCCACCTTTAAATTGAATTTCCTTTTTTTTTTTTTTTTGCACTTTAGTTCATTTTATAGAAATTTATGTGTCCTAACATTCACTGAGGAGCTAGAAAAAGAGAGAGCAAAATGTTTTTTACATAATTCAATACGTATGTGTCTACATAAGGCACATGAAGACCTCATTTATAACCTCCAAAAAGAATTTCCTTTCTCCTTATAGTTACTTTTACAGAAGCTTTAATTTACATAATAAAGCAGTAGATATCAAGTTACATTAAAACTGACACATAGTGTGTTATATGTAATAAACTTAGTGACACTTAAGTCAAACAACATTTGATTTCACAAATTTTCATTTGGGTAGTCTACTGGTGTTTATTGAATGAGCTTTTTGAACTATAAATGATAAATATCATTTAATTGTTCTTTCACTTTTAATTTCTCTTTCGGCATTTTTTTTTAAACATGAGAAAAATGCTACTTTGTTTCCTGTGGGCATTTCTGAATCAATACTCTGTAAAAATTACAAAATACCTTTTTTTCGAGTATGGACAGTTAATATGATTCCTTTCATTAGATGTCCAATGGGAATCTCTAGTAAGTCTTAATTGACAAATGTTGTTTACTATAAGGATAGATATTGACCAACATAGCTGGAGAAGTAGAGTTCTATTATTGAACCCAATACTAACTTTTCTAGAGAAAGTCTTATAAAAGAGAATAGGCAATTCCAACAATAGTTTTTTACTAAGAGTAGCAATTAACTCCTGCTGCTCTATTGATGACTCAAGTCAAGTGCACAGAATTATATTTAAATTACAGGATTCTGGAAAAATTTTATTCAAGTGGAAAAAAGGTGCCTATTCTAAATCACAGTTATCCAATCAATTGATTTTTAAAAGATATGAATACTTGCTTGGGAATTTAAAACAAGTATATTATTCCAAATCTGTAACATAATCTTTTGCTCATCAGAAAATATTTAAGGTTATGGCATATTGACCTTACATATTATTTAACTCATTTTACTTAATAACATATATGTGCATGGCATCTGTATATTCATAATTTTAAATGCAGTATAGTGAGATAATGTGATCCCTGTTTTAACTTCCAAGGGGATATATTCTGAAAATTTTTGTATTATCTCTAGAGGGGGATGGATCTCTTCCACGCAGAAGATGCCAGATGAAAGAGGCATGGTTTCAGATAGTCTGCCATCTTTCATATGATTGCTATCGGAATAACTATCAACAAGATTGTTTTAGATTTGGCCCAAGAGAAGGACAAATTTAGAAGAGGGAAAAGGGATCTCTTTACGTCCATTATCTGAAATGAAGCCAGTTACCTAGTCCTGTAGATTTTCTTCCTCTGTATTTCTTGAATCAGTTCCGTCTCCATTCTCACCTTCTTTCAGGTTGTAATGATTCAATTTTTTATTGAAATAACTAGTACTATAACTCAAAATTTTCTTATCTTCACTTTATTCCCCCCTAGAATGTTTCTATTCCAAATTAAGTGATTTTACTTGATGCCTGTTGACTATCAATTTTTGTAAAATATCTTTCCAGTGGCAATGACGCTCCTCATAAAATGTCTGAGCAAGTGCTATCATTCCCTAGACTCCCAAAATAGAAATGATAGTGCTCAGATGCCAGATTATTTACCCACTTTGGTGATTATTTTATTCTTGTTTTATGCCTTTGAGTATGTGCACAAAATGCCAATTATACCTCTTAAAAACCTCTATTACCAGTTACCTTATTTTGTATTTGCTGACCTTGATCAAACTGATATTGTCTTTCACTTATCTGAAACTTGTTAGCATTTTATAGCTTTAATAATTATGAGTTCTATTTATGCATTTTTTGAAAGTATCTTAATTTTATTTTACTCTGGAAATAACTAGTATTCACTCAGTAAATTATTATATTTTCTCTATATTTGACTATCTCATTATCAGAATATGAAAAGATAGGTCATTATTTTTTACTCTCAGAGTTTTTAAGTATAAAATCAATCTGTTGTATAAAGGCTAAAAAAAAGTATACAAAGAGCCTGCTACATGGCTACATGTAAGCATGATGCTGAAGACAGTAAAAGAAAAGATGATGTGTGATCATGTGATGAATACCTTTCTCTCTAGAAGAAAATCATGTTTTGTTCAATAAAGCACCTCTGTTATGCTATAAGTTCTAAGAGAGCAGAAAATTATGCTCAGAGCTGTTTCCCTAACACCTAGCTTAGTTTCAGGCACATTTAAATTGATTTAGCATTGCTATAGAGTTCATTAAATATTTCCATCTCTTATATGTAATAATTTTGACACTCTACTTATTAAAAAATAAGCATCAAGTGTATGTGTAAGAAATAAAATTAATTCTGTGTGAAAGAAAAAAAAATTCTGTAAGATAGCCTAGGAATCAAATGCTCAATTATTCATTAAATCATTGTTTGGATTTTTTGCTAATAAAAAAATTTTTGAAATTATTGCTATGGTAACTACAGAAAGAATTCCCTAGCAAAACCTAAAACATGTCTCTGAACAGAAGCAATTACTCAATGAGTTTTTAAAATCACATCTATAATAATGGTGTGTGTCTACTTTTGATTTATTGAAGTATTAGAATTGTGGTAGCAGTCTTCATTTATGTAATAAAGTTTCTATAGTAACTGGCCATGAGTAGACAGAAACCATGAATTAGACAGACAAAATCAGGAAACCATAGGCAAGTCATCAAGTCTTCTGGGTCTATTTAGAAAAAAAGAGCATGACTGAAATGGTTAAGCTATAACTGATTCCATAAATCAGGCCAGATAGTTGAGTCCAGAGATAAAGTTCAAAGAGCAGTTATGGAATTTGAGAAAGGAGATTTTTATTTCATCCTGTCTGCACTGCTCTATAATCTAAGTACCCAGAGCCCCTGACTGCAGAATGGAGTGGAAAAGATGGACAGGTCAGGTCTCTTATAGAAGAGAAGTACTTCAAAGTCCATTGTGACTTTTGTGGTCTAAAATTAAAAGGACTTTTGAGTCACCAGTTTTCCTCTGCATACCAAGATTTTGAAAAATACATCATCATCCTGCATTTCCATCACTGAATTTCAGTGCCACAACTTCCCTGTTGATATATTATTTTTAATTTCCCTTTAGACTTAAATTTAACTCCTTGCTCTTCAGGATGTCATAGATGTTAAAAACATCCAATTAGCATTTTAGTAGCAGGTAACTCTGCAAATGTCTAGTGTGACTCTCAGCTGGTGGCCCAGTGTGCATTTGGCTGAGATGATGAAGGGAGCTCATGTCTGACTGCACCTTCACTCCAGGAAGAGTAGCAGGTATCTATCCAAAGGGAAGACTGACTGCAGAGGCCCTAAGCACAAATCACAAGTGTGTAACTAACAAAACACATCTCTCAGAGAAGCACCTGTGTCTTTTATTCTTTGAATCATATTAAGATTATTTTCTTCCTCAAAGTCAAAAAGCGTCCAGCAAAGAAAAAAAGAATGGTCTTGTTCTTTCTGGAAATAATATGTACTTCAAATTCATCCTAATAGACTACCACAATAATCATATCAAGATAATGCAGAGTGGTGTATCTTGAAGACCATTGGCCATAAGGCATAGAAGCAAAACATAGAGATGAACAAGTGAAACTTATATACCCCTCAATAAGCCATGCTTAGAATGCATGACCCAAAGATTATTGATTAGTAGATTTCTATTTTCCTGTGGAAGAAATTATGCATGGCATAGTTCAGAAAAGGACATACATTATTGACAATGTAAAAAATTTTACTAAATTATAGCTTTTGTATCTATATTTAATATCTTTGGACGATGATCTCTTTTATGCATGTACTATTCACTGACAACAATTCTAATAACAAAAGCATCTGGCAAGTGGGAAAAATAAACACACATGGTAAGTTATAATATAGACTAAATCCATCATATTGGGAGTTTTTTTTAACTGTGTAACCAGTTTTCCAAAAACCCCTTTGAAGGGAAGTAAACCAAAGTGTTAGTTTGTAATTCCATGTTTATAATTGTTTTCAGAAAGTGTACATCTCTGTTGTATTGTTTCAATTACTTTTGCTTAATTTTGTTAAAATTAAAAAAAAAAAAATTATCCCCTTCATGTACTAACTTCTTTTCATTGTCTCCCTCATCATGACAAACAATAGACATTACTTGATAAACTTTATAGGATAAATCTTCTGCTTTTGACATATTCAGGATGGTTTTCACTTCTCTGGGTATAATCCAGTCTACTAGTTTTCACTTGTTCAAACATACGTGTCTATATGATTCATCTTTTATTAACACAGTAATTTGTTATCAGTAAACCCCCTTGTACCTATACATATTTACGTTTTTCAGAGATAGTTATATATATATATATATATATATATATATATATCATATTTACTCATCAATGGGAGAAGGAACACCATGCTGCAGAGGTAATTACAAGTAATCTTGTTTTTCTAAATTGTCAACAGATAATGCCTGAGTACAAAACATACTTTTATTTTCTCCAGTAAAGTCAGATACTATAACTAAGAATCTATGAAGCAGATGGTAAGCTATTGGGTAACAAAGCAAGGAAACCTATATACCCATATGTGAAAACTAAAACACTTAATATTATAATGCTGATTTAAACTTCCAATATTTTTAAAATGAGTGATTTTTATCCTGTACATTAGAAAAGTAAGATATCTGCACAGATGTTTGAGTCTATGTCAAGAGCTATGACAAGTCTATTTGCAATCTAACAAGTTAGCTTGTCAGTTTCATGGATGCTGTCAGAAGTTGCAAGACTCCTGGGTCTGTGACTAAGAAGAACTTTATTACTCATGATACAGCAAGCAGCAGGATCTTCATGTTTGCATCAGTTTTCCTTGCTCCCCTGGTCCTGTGGCAATGTATAGTGGGCTTGGCTGGAATTCTTAAATGGGTTTGTGCTGTAGAACACACCAGTTTGTTAGCTTGCCTGCAGCAAAATCAATAACTGGACTCCATGTGTTTGAAGCCAGGAAATGTTTAAATTGAAGGTTCTGACTGAGGAAGTGAGAGAACTACTCTGTTTCGAATTTACTTTCCTGATTGACAGGTGTACAGAGATTACATGGCAAAATGTATATGCAGGGAACAATGTGGGGTAAAGTGAGGTATCTGGAGAATTCTTCAGCCATTGGTGATGGTAGCTAGTGGCATCACCATTTATTGGGCCAGTCGCATGTCTCTGTCCCCATGAAAAATCTGTTTAATCCAGTATCTGTTTCTCCCAGCAAAGTTGATCCATAAAGAAACTATACTTAAGAGCCACAGGTTTCTTAGTTCATGATTAAATTATTTTGCTGGATGCCTAGTTCAGTGAGTCCTGATATACTACTCCCATTACATTAGTATCACAATGGGGATTTTAGTTAAGGAAACCTTAATCTTTTATAACAGGCTTAAAAAAAAAATCTGTCCAAAATTTGCCCTGAAGGGAGACATTTTCTTTCAAGTCCTCATAAGGAAGCAAATCTGCTTTCTACTGGAAGGAAGACACTATCCTTTCTTCTAAGATATTTCGCTGTATTACAATTTTTGTAAAGATACTCTAGAGCAAAAGCTTATATAAACTGTGCAGATGTGGGAGACCCATGGAAAATTACATACAGCAGGTTTTTTGTTGTTAAATTTTATGCTTTAAGAATTCTGGAAGATACATATAATAAGAGTTTATACTGTAATGGGTATTATAGCAAAAGGTATAAGTATAAAGATATAATTTAAAAGAAGATATAAGGTAATAATGTATTTTTGCTGAATGAACTGAAGCTTGAAGCTGCTTGTAAATACAACATATTCTATCACTTCTATACACTCATACTATATACATATATATGTATACATATATATGTATATATATACACACGTATGTGTTTGTGTGTGCATGTATGTGTGTGTATCTTTTCATCAATATTTATTTAGAATGGATTAATAGATATTGTTTAAAAAAGACACAAGTACAAAATGACAAATGGAATCACTAGTTCCAAGTCCGCTTCTCTAATCAAAGATTCAATAAACCACTTAATTACAATTTCAACATCTCCCAAGGAAGTAAATTTGTCCAATTCAGGGCAATTGTAGTTGTATCTGCATGATAGGCTGCCCCCCACCCCCTATATCCTAGCCTATTTCTAAACGAAAATTGGTTTGCTTCAAATAACATTTTCTTTTTCTAAAAAAATCTTGTCCCACCCTCTTTCTGACTATAAACTTTCCATTTGTGTAGTGCCTTTCTACTTCCTGGAAGTAGTGCCCAATTCACGATTAATTTAATAAAGTCAATTAGATCTTTACATTTACTCAATTGACTTTTGTTTTTAGCAATATATTTTGCAGGTTTAGCTTTTTAAATTTGCTAGGAGATAGAAATGCTATAGAGAATTTACAAAAAGTTTTCAGAGAACAAGAAAGAGCTAATAGGGGCAATAAACAAATTCCCATATTCGCTGAACTTTCTTTTCATTCTGGCCAGTCTTGCTTCAGGACTGTAGCAGCAAAGATACAGCTGACCAGGGGTAGAACGAACGCACCCATAGTTCATTGATTAGAACACTAGTGGGATAAGTAGGCAGCATCATTGAAGTGAATGTCGTTCTTCTAGTTATAAATATTCAAGTGATTATGGCTCCTCAAGCAACTTCATAATGGCAGACAGAACAGAAGACAAAACAGAATAGAGAAAAGAAGAAAGATGTTTCCTCTTTCAAAGTGTCTCTGTGTGTGTATCTATGTGTGTGTGTGTGTGTGTGTGTGTGTGTGTGTGTATGTGTGTGAATGTTTCTTTAAGGACAGATTTAATAGCTAAAATGGACTGAATGCCTACTTTGTACTCTGCCCTGCTTTAATAACTTTTCATGTAATATTTAATCATTATCTATGAAGTCAGTATTGTCATTGTCCTTAAAAGTAAAAAAAAAAAAAAATAAGTAGAACAAGGTTAAAGAAATAGACCCAGGCTCTTATTTAAGAATTAAACTACCTGTGTTACACTGGGGAGAAGAGGCTAAGGGATATTGGGTTACCAGACAATTGAGTTAGAGTAATATAAATGAGTGATAGAAAGCTCAATAGTTCAGAGAATGGTTAGATGATCTGAAAGATACAGTGGTCACTGAAGGCTGATAAAATAGATAGAATGTAATATAAGCCTTGTAAAATGATTGAAGGAATGATTTGAGCAATGGCACAAAGGTGGGAAAGTTCATGGAATGTGCAGAGAGAACAGTGACCAGATTAATGTGATTGCAATGGAGAGTTCATTCATTTTCAAGCTTTTTTGTTGTTACTGGACAGCTGTGTTGTTAAACAACTAAAAAATAATGAAAATTATGCTGAATATGCAGGTTGGGTTCAGATAAAAGGAACCTCCTGGATGCAAAACATGACATACCACATTTGCTAATAATTCGTTATGGTTGTTTCCTTTTACCTTGAAAATTTGATCTTTTAAAGCCTGTTTTTAATCTCTCTTCTAATGTTTATAATTCTATTACTCATCTTTCAAATAGCTTGATTAAAAATAATAAACCAGGAGAATTTTTCTCTCCTCAAAACTGCAAATCATATTTTGTGTAACATATAACATCTTCCTTGCCACTGTTATATCTAAAAGACTTGACTTTTAAGGTACTCAGATGTCACAAAATGTTACTGTATCCTTTGATCCTACATTTTAACTTCTAAACAATTTTAAACTCTTATTTGAAATTATTAAATACTTGATTATTCTTATAATAAATTTATTTTCTCTGTTTCTGCAGATATGATGCAGCTACAGAGAAATCGGGTTTTTTGAGGGGATGTTTCTGAAGATATTCGCTGGTGACTCACCTGAGAGCGGGAGGATGGCAACTCTAGCTTTTAACCTGCCCACTGGAGCCTGTAAGGTAAGGCCATTATGGTTTATGCTTCTGACTCTCTGGAGGCTGGGTGCAACTTAAACGATTTCCATTCTAGATCTTTCCTTCTCTCTTCCCAAATACACCTGGTACCTTAAGTTCTCAGTTTTGTAGATTCTGAAGTAGCACGGGTAAAACCCATACTCTTTTGATAGTTCTGTGGTAGTTTATGGCTTTAATCATATCCATACAGAAACTCAAGGCTTCCTTTCTTCAAAAACTCCGTCTTTTCTTTCTGACATTAATTTAGAATAAATATTAATTGCACTTCTATATTCATGAAGGAAATACATTGAAGCCTATCTTAGATATTTTTAATTTAAACAGTTTCATACATTTCAATTAATAAAATTAGATTCCTGCAATACAAGTTTAAAGTACCTAAAAATATTGTTTTAAACCTATGCTGAAAGTTTTCTTTCATGGGACTTAGCAAAAATTGAATTGAAAAGGGGAGACTAGGTAACTATTTGGAAAGCTTTGGAAGTAGGCTGTTTGTGTGGGCGGTGGCAGTTACAAAAAGACAGGTAGACTCAGGGAACAATAGCACAGGAGAGTCACCTGAACTTGAAAAAGAATTGCTTCAAGCATAAGAAACAGTGGGAGAAAGATGATGCAAAGCATATTCTTTAAGATTTTCATACACAAAGCATAGTAAAGGTGCTTTAAGAATTTTAGGGACAGCCAGAAGACTTTAATAACATCAGCTTCTTGCCTCCAAGTTTGGAGGACATGACTTCAAGATACAGGCATCTGTGTCCCTGAACTTGGTTCCTTTACAGATATTGGGAGAGAATATACATTGAAATGCTCTTTCTCATCTAATATTGGATTTAGATTAAAAGGGTATTTTAAGGGACAAAAGTTCACAATATATTGATTTAGGATTTAAAAAATTGTAATTCAACGTCTGGACTTTGTTCCAACTTAAATAACTTTGTCTGCTCTGCAAAACCCCATTAGAGATAGAGAAAATTGCAGAACTGTGCACACGTTTGCAAATATCTCAGTAATTAAATAATCTGTAAATGCATTGACTTATAGAATAACTGAAACTATTTCAGTATTCAGGTTGAAATGATCCAACATATTTCTGATAGAATAGTGTCTTTTTTTGGCAAAGCAATCTTATTTTTAAAACCATTGGACAGAAGCATATTTTTAGTTAAATAGTTGTAGCTATAAAATGCTAATTATGTTCATATGCATGGTTTACTCCAAAAAGATATACATGGCTTCACAGTTGTAAGAAGCTGAGTTTAAAATTGCTTGGTAGTTGAAAGTATCACTGTAAAAACCGGGTTAGACATTCACACATGAGTGAAAAAGAAAGTCCGAAAAGTGTGATAGAAATTTGTTTAGTTTTGTGGATATATTTCTGTGTGTATTAGAATGAAATCTCCATGATAATGGAGCTTATGTTTCTTTAATTTTATATCCTTGAAGTCTGACACACAAAAAATCATCAGTGAGATAGATAATTTTAATATTTGTGTGTATTATACATATGTGTCTCTATATGTATAGCTACAAAAATGCACCTGTAAACATTTATATCTGTATATATACAAATCCATAGAAAACACCTCTAAAATGTTTGTATGTAGGATTGTGGATAATTTAATTTTTTCTATGTTCTTTTCTGAAATTTCCAAATTTTCTACAACAAGCAATTATTAATTTAAGTTAGATAAAAATAGAAATTCATTCAAGAAGAATATAGGCCTTAAAGAAACTAATCTGTATAACCAAAAATGAAAAAATGTCATATTTTCTTTGATGTGTATAAAATACTTCATTCTTTTAGAAAATATCTACAGTTAAAATTCATTGGAATTCTTTCATATGTAATGTAGAAATTGCATGCACCATTATCTAGTTTAATAGCCATTTTATAATTTCTCCAAGATCTGCCAGGGGGGATTAATTTATGAATAATTGCTTAAAGGCTATTTCATTGCCCATTTTCCTATGTCTGGTGTCATTTGAGAACTAGTGAGATATAGATTGGCAATAAGGTCTTAATTTTTGATTGAGACAATCAACGATTTTGTGACCTCTAAAGTGATTATAAACTAGGGAAATAATGACCTGGTAAAGTCACACTAGAGAAAGAAACTTCTTTACCCTATTTTTTCAGAGAAAAATTTGAAAGGAATGAAGAATCAACACAGGAGATTTTTTTTGCTTTCAATCTGATAATGGCTAAGATTTATTTACCATGTGTGTTACAAGCACTGTTGTAAAAGCATTACATGTAAAAAAATTTGATTTAATTCTCACAATTCTTAAAATAGTGTGAATTAGTTTCTAAATGAGAGTAGGGATACACGTGGGCGAGATATGTTGTCCACTGTTACCTGGCTTGTGTGTGTTCTAATGAGAATGCCTATCTAGGCATTCTGACTCCAGAGTTCGTGTCCTGAACTCAGTGATAAACTGCCAAGCCCCTAAATCAGAACTTTACTGTGGTCTAATAGAATGAGGATTTCTCAGGGAAACAAGATGAAAGGGTAACATTTTCTATCTAGTCATATTATCTCTCTAATGTTTGGTTAAAAACTTAATATCCTTTGATAATTGTGATTTCATAGGCAAAATGTGGAAAATTTTACTTGTCTTTCTTGTAAACTTTGTGATCTTTTGTAGGCCCCTCTAGTTCTAATAACTATGTGAGTACTATATTCAATTCACTGGGAAATCTTGAGACTGTGAAATAGCAGGAGAATATATTTGCTAAGGTAATTTGTTAAATGTTTTTAAAATCTCTGAAGAGATCTGCATGTCAAAACAAATAAATGAGAGATTCAAGTTAAACTGCCACTAAAAATTATAGTAAGTCAATTTTATCACTTAAAATTGGCAAATATTTATTTAAAAAAACTGTTCAAACTATTTAAACTTTTCCATATTCACATTATTTCCATGATCTCCCCAATTTATTTGATACATCTAGAATAACCCTATTATCAAAACCTAGAAAAGAGCATAAAAGAAAATGTATAAATCCATTTCATTTCACAGTGAGAAATAAAATAATAGTAAAAGAAATTTAATCTCAATCTAAAAGTAAAGCAGAATTATTACAAAGCAAAAGGATCATTAACAATTTGAAAAGTCAATGGAAATAAGCATTATTGAAAGCAGTCAGATAAAAGAGTTAAGGGAAAAATAATCACAATAAATGTTGAACAAATTTTAAAAGTCGGCAACTTTTTTTGATAGAATAGGAATAATTTGATAATATTACAGACTAAACATATCCTTGTGAAACCAGCAACTGTTAGTATCAAAAGAAATTTAAAAAGGGAGAAACACAGCATTATTTTTAATACTTTCTAGATAAGGAAATAGGATAAGAAAAAGAAAAAATAATAAAAAGAAAATCTCAGTGTTAACATTATGATGACTTTCACATTTTAATGTGTCAACTAGGCTACTTACATTTTCCAAAATATCGTAGCTTTTAGTTTTCAAATCATAGATCAACAAGAGATTTCTATGACAGATTTAGAGGGCAGAAAGAAGGCTTAAGTCATTTGATAGTCCACACACGTTGCTATGTGCTAATTAACTTGTTGGGTCTTGTGTTTTTTTGAACTGCTGTAATAACATAACAGAAACAACAGCAGAAATGTATTTCTTGCAATTCTGGAGATAGAAATTCTAGGGTGCCATCATCATGATGTAAGAATCTTCTTTTAGTCAAAGACTTCTAGTTATATCCTCACATGGCAGAAGGAACAAGGGAACTCTCTGGGGTTTCTGTTATAAGTCATTAATCTTATTCATGAAGATTCTGCCATCACAACTTAACCACCTTCCAAAGATCACACCTCCTGATACCATCATACTAGACATTAGAATTTCAACATATAAATTTTGAGGGGCACACACATTCCAACCAGAGAAGATCTGTAAATGCCCTACTTACCTCTGAGCATCCCATTAGCTTTTCTGATGACTGAATCAGATATGATGATGGAGTGCTGGCTTTTGTAGGACATTCATATCATTAAGATCAGAAACAACAAGAACTGACAAAGAATTTGTTTGTCTTCTTATATTCTAGTTCATCCATGGGTTTTACCTTCTTTTAGCTTTTCCTTACTTTATATCTGTTTCCCCTTCTCAACTGCCTGTCTTGTAGATTTCAAACTCCAATATCAAATCTAAGGACAATGGCTTTACAGAAACTGTGAAACTAGCTTGCACAATTGTGTAAGGTCAAATCTTGCTATTTATCTATCTTCCTGCCTACCTATCCATCTAAAATACATATTGCCTAATGTTTCTGCTTCTCTGGTTGAAACCTGATTAATATCATCATTGTAAAATTGATAAAAATGAATGGAAAATTCTTTTGGACTTAATTAGACAATCCAAGAAGGAAACTCATTTGGAAAAAATGATAGTAAGGAACAGTGTGTATTTTAAATTACCATTTACCAAGATACACGAGATAAAATAAAAAAAAAAGACAAGGCTCTTACTCATAATATGAACAAAATCACAAATCATCTAGTACCAAATGAAATGACAGAAGAATAAGGACCTACATTAAGAAAAATAAAGAGAATTTTTAGAGACATAAACAGGAATTACAATAAGTAAACAGAAAGGTCATGCTTATATAAAGAAAAAAAAATTGTGATAATTTCAATTATTGCTTTGCAAATTTAAAATTATAGTTTACTTCTATAAAGTAGCAACCCAAGAAAATAATGCTAAGGATAATTTAAAAAAAAAAGAAACATCAATTTTGGAATATTTTAAAAGAATAGTGGTGTGGGTTTAATCCTATTAAATAGTGAAATATAATAAACGCTATTGTTTTCCAGGCAAAAAATAAGCCACTGAGTAAATAAAACAGAGTAATGAATCCAGAAGCTTACCCAAATAGATAAATAAGCATTTAATAAATGTAAAATTCCAAATTAATAAGGAATAAATGTTTATTGACATTGGTAAAAGTAACAAAAAGACATTACCTTATACTATATTCCAAAATCAGATTTGTGCATTAAATATATTAATATAAAAACAAACAAAAATTAAGTGTGTTGGAAAACAGGTCATTTTCATATAAACTTCTAATAGAGTGTTCTTTTTAACTATGAGTTTAAAGTCAAAGACATTATCAATATAAAAATAAAAACAATCTGTATTAAAGATAAAACCCAAATGCTATTAACTGTTAAGAAATAAGTGAGAAAATTATTTGTAATGTCTATGATATTAAAGGATGCATTTTATTCATTTGTTGAACTCTTACATAAATCAATGAAAAATATAAATATGTCTTTAGAAAATTAAATTCCATATGAATACATGACAAGAGGTGAAATATTTATGGTCAATAAAAATTATTCAGCCTCGTTACAAAAATTAAACTGATGCAACAATGATGTATCTTCTTATCTTATCAAATCAGCAGAAATTTAAAACAAAAAATAAAAGGACAAATACGTTTGTTGGATAGGGATCAGACTCATATTAATTCAAAACATATGTATCAATAACTAAAGAATATCTATCAAAACCCAAGAAGCTTACATTCTCTTTCACCAAGTAATTTTTTCCAGGAATATGTAAAGATTAGTAATGATAATATCACAAATATGCAAGAAGAAGGTTATTTCCCATTTTTTGCAATGGCTTCATATGCTGAAAAAGTTATTATGTGTTGGTATTGAAAATAAATTAATTTAATAAGCATAAATTCAAAGATTGGAATAGTCTACAGCTATTTAATCAATATTATAAAGATACTTTAAGGAAAACTGTTATATGTTTTGTGAATAAATAGCAATGCATCAAAAGTATTTTGCATATATTAGTCAATATATGAGAAAGGACTGCTAGTATTCCCATTTTACAGATGAGAGACCTGAGGAACAGATAAATTAATTGTCCATGTTCACACAGAGAGTACGTCTTGGTTCTGATAATCAAAAATAGGCTGCGACATTATAGATTCTACCTTGACTTTGTATGACTCTATTTTGGATTTTTGAATTATATTTGTAAGTTTGTTTTGATATCTTTTATTTTCAACTTTTGATATCAGGGTTATGCTGCAGTGTAACTTAAAATTTTCAACTATGTGTAGTCTTTGTGGGATAATATGTTATCTATTCTTGAAAGGTGAGAAGGCTTAGCTTACAAAATATTATTTGTAATCATCTTTTCAGGAAGAGTTTTCTATTACCTTCTTTGATATTTCTTATTTTTATTTATGTCATATTTTAACTTCATTTTTATATATAGCAGTTTGTTTTCCCTAATGAACTTTTGAGCACATTATCTGACCTTTGTTTAAATCTTTAGATTGATATATTCAAAGTCCTTTAAAATATGCAATCTACTTTTTCCTGAGCAAAAGCAATTTAAAAAACACAAATTGTAACTGTTAACTTTTATTTACCAAATAAATCTCACAAAGTCATCTTTGCATGTTTTTCAGGAAGAAACATTCCACATTATTGTGAAAAACAGAATTCATTATGTAAGCAGAATTCCTATATATTTCCTGTGTCCAAAAATTATGCTAGCTTTCTGTTCTTATTTCTATTAAATTTGATGGCCTGCCCATCAAATCTGCCTGAATAGAGGTAATAGTGTTGTGAATGATGTCATCATGACCTGTTTTATTCCCCAGGAGAGAATATAAATAGTTCTGAATACCTCTTCCATTTTAAGGAAGAGAGGCTTTATTGCAGGTATAATTCTGTGGATCAAATTCCACTAGTCCAAAAATATATTTTAGAGATCCTTATTGGCTCATAGTATTGAAAATGAAGAAGTAAAAGTAGATTTACAAGATGAGCTCCAAACTTTTGAGGCAGTGTCTGAATATTGTATAATATTGTTGCATAGATAATTTAATATCTATGCTTCTTCCTACTAACCCGAGTCAGCCTGAGACTGCTTCATAAAGAACAGTATGCACCAGATATGACATTGTATTACTTTAGAGGTCTGTTCAGAAAACAAGGATTTCATGGTTCTCTGGACATGTTGGCTCAGAAGGTAATTTAGAGACCACATAAGAAGTGTAACTCCACTGAGACCTCCTTGTTTGAGATGACAAGACTCTGTTGAGATCCTCAACTGAGCTGTCAAACTATAGTCATCATCACTTGTCAGCCATGTGAGGGACCTATCTCAGTTATCCATATCATGGAATTTACATAAGATTGGAGATCTTATGATATAACCAACAAAAGACTCCAAATAAGGAGCTCCCAAATAAGACTCCCTCAAATTCCTTATGTGACTCCAACATTACAATGCAAATAAAATGATTATTTCAAGTGGTTACATTTTGGGGTAGTTTGTTATGCAGCATTAATAATTGGAACAATTGATTTTGATAAAAACTTAGGGATAACAAAATAACTTTTGAATACTTTCTGTGCCTTTTGGTACCCTTAACTTTAATTATATCACTTCATTCTAAAATAGCAATAGATTAATCTTCACTTAAGAGATTTTGACTTTGATTTGGAAAGCATATAAAATAACTGATTTTCAAAGTTAACACGTTGTGCATAATAACATATCTCTTCTAATTTTTAATCTCCATATCTGTGGTTTAATCACATTTTATCATTTTTGCTATGTACTTATCATCCTCATTCTTCATACTTGATTAGACTGTCTAGTGTTTCTATTTTTTAATTATTTTTTCAGAGATAAAGTACTTAGATTTTATTATGTGTTTATTTTTTTTTCATTTCTAGGTCACTAGAAATTTTGCTTTTGTCTATTTTAGCATAATTTACATATATTAATATACCTATTCTATTTGTTTCTGTTTTGTTGTCATTTATGTATCTTTTTAAGTTGAATGATTATATACTTATTTAGTGTTTAATAAAAGTGAAGTCTCTGAATTTGTTTATTAATGAATACAGGTTAAGATCAAATAAAAATAATTATTAATTATAGATTTGCTTCTTTTAAATGAATATTTTTATGGTGTGTTTAGATTTACAAAACTATGGAGTGGAGAGTACAAAGACTTCCTTTTATCTTCCAAGTATTATCATCTTTTATAAATATGACATATTTGTTACAATTAATGAGTCAAAATTAATACGTATTATTTGCTAAAGTTCATAGTTTATGCTTTATCAGTTTCATTGTTGAATATATCCATAAGAATAGTAATACTGCTTAAGAAAATAAACATACATTTAGGTAAACATACATCTAGGTAAATAGATAGGTAGATGTATGTGTGGATATTACACAGACAAATTTGCATGAATATCCAATATTAGCAAAGCAGCAGTAAAAACTATAATATATGTACCAAGGTAAAACTCTAAGTAATTTAAATGACATTATAGAAGATATTCATGATATAGGACTCACTGAAAATATAAACAAGTAGGGACACAGTGATTCCATTTTATGCTATGTCTAAATCTCAAAATCTCTCTCCATATCACTATATACATAAAATGACAAAGCATTATACCAAAGTCTTAAGAGTGGTGGATTAGTGAGTGAGATTTTATCATTTCAACTTTTCTTTTCTTTTTTTTTTAATCATTGAACAGATGTTTTAATTTTGACTGGTTTATAGCATTATATAAGTTCAGGTATGCATCATTATTAATCATTTTTAATATATGTATTAACTGCTAAATGTCAAATTGCATCCTCCATCATATACTTGGTGATCTTTTTAAAGTGAAGTATAATTTACACAAAGTATTGCATTAGTGTCAGGTACATAATGATTCAATATTTGTATGTATTGAGAAATAATCACAATAAGTCTAGTTAACATCCATCCCCTTACATAGTTATAAAAAAATTAATTTTCCTGTGAGAACTTTTAAGATCTATTCTCTTAGCCATCTTCAAATATATAATACAGTATTACTAACTATAGTTACTATTCTGTATGCTATTTCCCTGTAGTTATTTTACAACTGGAGTTTACACTTTTGGACCTTCTTTACCATTCCTTCCACTTCCCACCCTAGAACTTTACCTCCTGCCTCTGGCAATCACAGTCCGTTGTATGTGTCTATTTGATTGTTTGTTCTAGATTCTACATATAACTGAGATCATTCAATATTTATCTTTCTATGATTAATTTATTTCAGTTTACATAATTCCCTTTATATTATCACAAATGGCAAGATTTTATGTTTCATGGATGAATAATCTTTCATTGTCTATAAAAGTCATATTTCCTTTATCTAATTAGTCATTGATGGACACTTAGGTCATTTACATATCATGACTTTTGTATATAATGCTGCAAGGAGCATCAGGGTGCATGTATCTTTTTCAGTTAGTATTTTTGTTTCCTTCAGATAAATACACAGAATTGCTGGATCATATGTTGAATCTTACATATATATGTAATTTATAATTTATAATTTATAATTAAATTACATATATATTCATATATATGTGAAGGAAATGCCATACTGTTTCCCAGTTTACATTCTCACCAACAGTGCACAGTATTCTTCTATTCTTCCTTACTTTTACTTCAAAATAATATCTGTGTAATAGGGATTTGGCCTCATCTGAAGAGAACTTTGGTTTTGTCTTGACTTTGAGATGAGGAATAACTTCTAAACCCACGGAATTTCTTAATAGGAATAGAATATCTTTATTATTCATAGTGGGCCCTTTGGACTACACTTGATAGTTTAAGCTAAGGATATAACTTGAGGTGGGACTGGACATCTGATTGTCCTAGGGTAGAATGTGGCCATGTCAGAAAGACAAAACATGTAATTAGAGAGTTAGAACATGAGTTCATGTGGTATCAGTATGACATTATTGAGGGGACTAACTAGAAATGAAATTCAACAGCATAGAAAAAGATTAAATCAGTCATATCCAGACAGTGATGAAAAACTCTGGGTTATGAAATTCAGGTGAGCTTCTCTGGTTGGTTGGTGACCATACACACTGATGTCAAGGAGATATTTGGATGTCAGAAACTTCACATTGGAAAGCTCACAGAATCTGCCCTGTGCATCTTTTCCAATGAGCTTGTTCTAATTTGTATCTTATGCTAATAAATATGACAAATACATCCATTCCCTAAAGTTCCATGAGAACCCTCAAATTTATAGCCGGCTGATTGAAAGTGAGAATGGCCCTGGGACACCTAATTTGTAGTTGACTTTAAATTAATTTGTGGGAGCTTTTCCCTCAAACTTTGCAATTTGATCAAATTTCTTGCAGTTAGAGTGAGAAGTCTTTGGCAGCCTTAGCATTCTGAAGGATTGAACCCTTAACTGACTAATTTCTAAATCTACTGCCCAGACTGTGGTGTGAAGTCTTTCTTTCATTGGCATTTTGAGAATTTTCTTCCCTTCTTTTCTACGTGAATCTACTCTTCAGTGGGTGCCATGTATTTGTTTTCTAATTTATCTCTAATTTCAATAAGTTCCAGAGAAAGGTTGAGTAAGAGTAATTATTATGAGATCTTGAATATCTGAGCATGACTTGATTCTATGTTCACATATAATTATTTAGGTTGTACAGACATTCAGACTGGACATAATTTTCTTTGAAAACTATCAAGTGGTTGTTCTATTGACTTCTTGTTATGGTATTATAGGTATTGTGTTTTCTTCTCTTTATAAACTGTTGACTCTATTTGGGTGTTTTGAAATTTTCACTATTATGCTCTTTAGGTAGGGTGGTTTTTTATTTAAGTTCACAGTATACATGTGAGCCTTCAGTCTAGAAACTCATGCTTTTAATTCTGGCAAAATTTCTGGTAGCTTAATTTTTGGTAAGTTCTTCCCTGAGTCTTTTGTTCTCTCCTTTTTGAACAACTGTTAATCAAATATTAATCACTCAGTATTTCATCTTTCTTGTATTTTACCTTTTCCTTCTTGTATGTCCTTATGAGAAGATTGTGAAATTTGTCATTTTTTCTCCTTGTATTTAACTAAAAATTTTGAGTCCTTGTTTTGTTTTGATTGTATTTTACTTTGTTGTGATTTTCTATTTATATATTTTGAGAAATTTTAATTCATTGCACTTGTCTTGAGAACCAAAATAATTTAAAAAATATTTAACAATAAGTACATGATAAACACCAACACTTAGAATGGACAAAAGATTATTACATTCTAAGTACTACCTAAATATCAGATATGGAATTTTGCCAGTTGTCATTACTGTTATCTCACTTGATACTTCTTACTCTTTTACATCCTACTTTTGAAAACATAGACTTGCTGATTACTTTTATGATAATTGTGATGATATAAACTTCTACATTAAAGAAGTTCAACTTATGTTTTTGAAATTAACAGCCATATAAATTCTGTTTATTGACTTAAATTTAAAATACAGGAATGAGTTAAATTTAAATTTTTCTAAGATATGTTTAATAGACCAATGAGTTTTTGTTGGCATAATATTTTATAAAATTGGTGCTTTTGTGTTCCTAATTTTTATGATTAATTAAAAATGTACTGCTTCAAAATTAAATGTATGTATTGATTTGTAAATATATTTTAAGTAAGTTTTTAGGCTTCATGTTACTTTCTGTGTGAGATTAAAACAAATGGATTCTGAAATATATTTGTTTCCTGCAATAATTTTTTTTTGAAATCATGTTCTTTGATTTTTCAAAGTTATATCAATTTATCATTATAACTCTTACTTATGTGCATTTTTCCCATTTTTGAACCATTAGTTATTCCCACACTCCTTGTTTTTCTCCAAAATTTAGCTGTTACATCCTTTAGATGACTCCATACTTTCCACTTTGATGTTTTTAGGACCATCAAATCTTAAGCTGTGTGGTTGACTTAAGCTCAATGATCCTAATCTATAAAGCTAATTGATAAGAAAAATGTCCAAAATTACTTAAATAAATCAATTTAGTATCACTTTCTCTGTGTATTTCCTTGTCTATGCTTGATGATACCATGTTATTAGATGAAGACTGTGTATGAGCAAAGATAAGTGTAATAATTTATCTAATGTGGCATTTGGAGAGTAACCCTCCTTAGTAATTATGTATTCTAGGTCACATTTTCTGTGTAAAGAAAATTATTAGCACATAAACAGAGTCCCGAGAGTCTTTATTTTAGATACAAAGTAACCACATTTCTATTTTTTAGCTCAAAATGTTATATTGCTAAATTAAAAAACCCTATTAGTCTTAGAATGAAGGATTTTAGAACATGTCTAGCTGGCTCCTTAAAGGTAAGCTCAATTTGAGGATGTACAAGGGGAAACAATGAAGAGATATTCCTGGCAGGTATATTTAATTTTAGGCTATGATTCAAGTTGCTTAGTAAAATTAGAGCTTAGTAGGAAATTCACCAAAGCATCTTTTTGGTTATTATTTCTTTTAAAGGTACTTATTAGTTAACTTAATTAGTTAATAATTATGTGCTTTATAAGAAAAAATCATAAAATACAACCTGAGTAATCTGGTTGGTTAAAAACTGCTAGGTTATTTTGAAAGGGAGGTAGGCATATTTTTTTCATCAACATGTAGCAAAAATTCAAATTTCCATATTAAATTATATATGACTAGCATTAGTATTCAGAATATGTGGCTCTCTCCACTGCTATAATTTAGAGACAGCATGTATAAATGGTTGGCATTAGTTTGCATTTTTTAATTTAAAAGATGAAGCAAAACTTTTTGTCAGTTGAAATAAGAAATTCAAATCAGTGGAATGAGGACAATATTAAAAACCTAACTAGTAATTTCCAGGGGTTGTGCAAGAAATCTCTGTAAACTCAAAATTTCAATGTGTGCATCAATATTTCACACTGTCCATGACAGCTTGCAAGATCCATAGAATTCTATCTTAAAAAGTTGTATATATTTCTCTCTCAGTTAATTTGCAGAATTATTTTTATTATATGCCATTAGTTCCAGATCAAGCATATGTAGATGAGAATATGTATAATATCTTAATTTATTGCATACATTATTCTAATATAGATATTTTCTAATGTATCGGTTGATATAGATTATTTTGACACACAAACTTTACATTAAAATGCTTGTGGAATTATGCAGTAAGAATTTACAAACATGGGACTGGCGATCAGATAGATGTGCATGTCTTTTGAAGCCTAGTAATTCCCCTTCAATAATATTCTTATTTTATAAGAATGTCTTTCAATCTCCTTTATAAAATAAAGATGATTATGCAAATTTAGATATTTCTATATATAAAAATAAGTTACATGCACATATATGAACTTATGTCTTTGTCTTTACTAAATCTATATCATAGTTATAGTTATTTGTTACTCCATCTCTTGTTCTTTTTGTTTGTATCTGAGCCCAGGCTGTCACACAGGAAATGAGTGATAACTTAGGAAGGAAAATTACTGTAGAAAGCAGAGAAAAAAATTATTTTCTTCTTGATTTTTTGAGTTTTAGAGGTCTAAACAAAGAGTAGAGTAGAAAGAGTTCATAATAAACCACAATTGGGTAGAAACAGCCAACATTTACTTTTTCACAGACTGAATGTTTGAAATTGAAGGTCAGAGTGCTAGAATAGTTGGTTTCTGGTCAAAGCTTTCTTTCTGGTTTGCAAATGGACACCGTCTTACTGTGTCCTCACTTCATAGAGAGAAATAAGGAAAGCAAGCTCTCTGCTATCTCTTTTTACCCTCCTGACCTCATCAAAACTCAATCACCTACCAAGGTCCTTATATTCAAATAAAATTGCATGGTGGTTTGGGCTTCAACATATGAATTGCAGGGCAAAATTTAGTTCATAGAATAATGAAGTCTCCAAAAAATAAATGAATGTGTCATATATTTATAGAAAAGACTATATTAGAGACCTTCACAAGTTGTCTTTAATATCGAATGGTTTAAGAGGATCAGAATGAATTTGATGTGTCCAACAGTGACACAGGGTGTACAGTCACTGTGGTATTACAGAACAAAATTTGCGAAAATCCCAAAAAAAATATTGTGTTGGGGTGGGAGGGACAATGACTACGTCAACAGATGCCAGAATGGAAATGACATTAATGATCAGTCTAGAGTTTAGCCTTATCCCAGAACTTCAGTAAAAGCCTCTTGGGAATTTGAAATAATGCTGTGAAGAAAGGAGAGGCAAGTAACAAACTGACTCAAATGAAGTCACCGTCATCCTTAAGAATGTATGTTTGAAATAGGTTCAGTTTTAGATAAATCAGCATGAAAATGCAGCAAAAGTCCCTGCATATCAGTGTTTATAGACTATTTTAATTAAAAATTTCATTAAGGGCTGTTAATCAGATGCTGTTTTGAACCAAACTTGAATCCATCACTTTCAGTACATTTGGCCTTCTCTTTTTGAAATACTTTACTTTCATTTAACTGTTCTATCATTCCCTTTATAAGTTACAAACAGAAAGCATGCCATGTTTTATAGTCAATGTACTTTTAAACCACCTTCAAAGAGGGAGTGGTTATACAGGCTTCAAAGGCAGCTTTCCTCCCTCTTTTTATTATATCAGTATCATTTTCTTTATTGAACATTTCATAGAGGAGTTCTGTTATAGCAGCCACTCCTATTTGTCAGTCAGCACTATCGAAGGGATTGTAGGAGGAGTGTAATTACCAAATAGTTCTAGCCTGGTGAAGTGGATAATGAGAAGTGCAGTGAACATGGATTTGTGTGTGTGTGTGTCCATTTGTCTCTGCTTGTGTGTCTGTGAATCAGCATTTTGGTTATCTTTTGTTCTCCCTGTGCTTCACAAGTGAGACTATGCTTTTAACAACATTTCAGAGAAAACCTTAGATTTTAGCTAAGTAAGAAGGGTTCCTGCCAGAACTAAACGGTGTTAGATTTTCTCCAAATAAATCTAAGGCAGACATTGAATTATTAGGTTCAAAAATTTTTTAATAATATCAGTTTTACCAATCACCCAAGATACAGTGTTTCCCCAAATCTTAAGGGCATTGGATTTCAAATCTGTGCATACCAACAGCAAATTCAAATCCTAAAAGAAGATCATGGTGCTATATTTTACACATTCATTTTGGATAAAAAAAATTTCCTTTTGTCTCTTACAAACTTTCACTTTTCAACAGAAGAATTAAAAAAAAAAAAAGCACAGAATCTTGCTTAATTGAATGACATAAATAACAGTTGTTGCATGTCTGGATTCTTTTTAAGTTCTAAGTGTTTAATAAACTGAAAAGTCAAAATATTTCAAAAGGATTTGATTGAATCCATTTATCCTAGACTGCTTTATTGTTAATAATCTTTACACATTTAGCTTATGCTTAGTAATCAAGCTTTCTTACATGCAGATGAGATTATTGATGAGATTGCCTGATTAGTGGCCCAGCCCCACACTTCCTAACTCAGAAGTTCAAATCTGGTGTTACAGAAAACCAAACTGCTAATGAGCATCACTTTGGAAGACCTGGGATGAATAAAGTGTTCTTACCATCACACTCCCAGGAAATACACTTCTCCATGACGGGAAGTATGGGCTCAGAATGTTTTCAGTCAAGTTATCTCAATATCTGTTGATAAAGATCACTTCTCTTAAGTGGCACATCTTTGTAGATGAACTTTCTCATGCTGAAGATCCTTTTATACAGTCGGATCACACTGTCTCAATCTTGTGATTGAGAGACTTTAAAATCACCATAGGACATTCATACTATTGATGTCAGTACTAAGAACACCACTAACATTCTTTGAAATATATAAAATTCTTTCCTTTGTTAAATATTATCTAAGAAGCTTGGATATATATTTCTGTATTAATATTTGAATATTATAATAGCTCCTCTTTAATGTATATCTATGAATGTTATACACACATATTTCTTGTGGTTGTAAGTACAGAGGGAGGGCTAAAGGAAGTTTTAGTAACCAAACATATATAAAATAAAAGAACTTTACCAAAGGTAGGAAAAAGTGATCAGCAGTTACAATGCTATAGACAAGACCATTAGTATTTTGCAAAATTAAACTCAAACTCCAAAAGAGCTAAATCCCATAGATGAATTGCTTGTCTCTAGGAAGACAGAGACTGTGATGGACTCTACTAATTGTAATTAAATCACAATAAAACATAATAAGTAAATAACAAACTGAAGTAACAAAAGCTGTGACAAGATTTTATTGTAAACATGGTCAAGATTGAGTTTATACTTTGTATCAAACATAATTCTAAAGTCTTTACGGGGATAAACTGAATAAGATCCCACACCAGGTCTTTAGGTGGGTACCATTGTCAACGTTATCAAATCTTGCTTCTTGTTTTGGTAAGTAAAAGAATTCAGACACACCATACCAGAGAAGTAAATGTTAAGCAAGAATTTAATAGGCAATAGGAAAGTACATTTGGGAGTAGTCTGAATGGGGAGCCTCAATGGATCTGAGATTTGGAGTTTGTATCCCCCGTAAGTGTTCTGGGGCAGGTTTATATCCCCTCTTGTCTCAGGGACCTATCTGATGAATTATTTCAAGACCACCCCACTGCTCCTCTTGGATGGTTTGCATAGCTGTCAATATCATAGTCTCCTCTCCTGTGTAGTTTCTTTCTGCCTCTTGCCTGTCTAGATTTTTTGTGATAATATAGTCATTGCCATTTTGTCAGCTGTTACACATGTCTTTTGTTTGCCTCCATTCATGTGTACCTAACTGCCTGTCCAAACACCATCATGATATTTAATTTCCAGATAATGTACCAAGTTGGAGAAAGGTTGTTCAAAATGATATAACAAACAGGGATGGAGAAGGGATTTGAACACACAAATTCTGCTCCCTAAGTCTACCCTCCTTAAACCTGCACAATGTAAAAGTTGTTGGTTCTGTGTGACTCTAATCTGGTATCAGGAAAAATATGAGTTGACAGGTGACCACAGTGTTAGTGTTAAATATTATTTTGTGCTAGTCAACTGGGGACTTGTAGAGAAAGCACTACTTGGGTTTAAATTACCAACCTGATGAAAATTAGAAACTAGTCAACACATTCCATATTCAGCAGAAAATCAAAATCTTTCAGAATTATCTAAACAGTAAAAAATTTTTTGAAATGGAGGGATATAAGTTTTCCATGTTCAATGATTATATTTTGAACAGGTGAAAAATAGTTTAAAAAGAAGAAAGAAAAGCAGATTAGATGGTGAGCCTGTGCAAGGATATTGACTTATACAAGTCTCATGAGTACTGCTGATTCTTCATCTCAAATCTAAGTGATTGGCTTAATTTAGTCCCTTAACATACTACTGTTTGTTACCTAGTAAAATGACTCTTGATGATATTTGTCATTTTGAGGTATTTCTACTTCTCACAATTTCTGATTCTGGATAGTCATTTTATGTGGTTTGGCTGAGGGCAATACCTCTTGCAATGGAGGATATCACTCTCTGGTCACCTGGTCAATTGGGTTTTCTGCTGTAAGAATGACTTTCCTTCCTGCCAACCAAGATACCAATAAAACTACTTTCTTGACCCTTAGAAATTCCATTGGTTCTTGCCTGTTTTCTAACTTTTTATTTCAGTCTTCTTTTAAATGTTTGAGTTCTTATTATCTCTCTTCTTTCCTTGAAGTCATGTCTTTTTACACCATATTTGGGATTTCATGCAACTCTTTGACGTTGTCTACACTTCTGAATTTTTTACGGTGTTTTCCCTTTCTCTTGTTCTGTTACTTCTCATTTTTCTTGAACCTCTTATTGCTTTTATTCTAACCAGGTAAAATAGATCTTATCTAGTTAAAAAATAAGATACATTAACACTAAAATTTGCAGATAGCAGTAACTATTTTGTCTTCGAGCTTATATATTTTTCTATTTGTTCAATGGAAGGACTTCTTGTTTCTATCTAAAGCTGAACACATAGCAATGAAAATAATTTTCACCCTAATTTTAGGTTTCTACTGTATTTTTGGCAACTGAAATTCTAGCTAATTGGGATATGTAGTTGTCCCCTTTCTTTACTATCTAGCTCTTATCTAGAACCATGGAACAATGTCAACAATAAAATATGTTGTTCAGGATGTGATTACTCTTAGTATTTTTTCCTTCACCTGAGAATCGATCATGCTCATTCTCCCAGGATATCATCATATTAGAATTAACATGTTCTCAGTCAAGAAGTATGTGTGCATGCACATGTGTACACACTTGAGGGATGCAGATGACTTTCTGCTCAGTTTACAGTGATACATTGGTACTACAGTACAGTGCTCTAATATCAGAGGTTTTTGAACTAAATAGTCTGATAATCTTAGTTTTTAAAGATTTTTTTAGTGTTTGCTTGTATATGGACAAGGTTACAATTTGAGGCAACTTACCAGACCCAAGTCTGAGCCAAATATTGCCTTATCTCTGTAATCTGTAAACTTATGAACCAGAGTCTAGGAAAAGAAGATTTACCTTGACACTAATGAAGCTTAAATCTCAAGGTCCCTCATTTTTATTAGCTCCTTCCAGGGCCCTTGCTAGGGAATCTACAATCTGTCCACATGGTCCTATCAAAATAAGGTATTTTATACTGTTATATATGAAGAGCACACTCTGACTTGTCCTGCTTATGAAATCCTCCCCTGTTATATATTATGAAATGACTATGGAAAATTCTGGATTCTTGCTAATAAGAACTAGACGGGGATACATGTCTGATAGGGAAGTTTATTAAGGGTTTATGGAGACATATCACTTACATATACAATTAAGTTATCACTCACTTAGTCTTGGTATAGGAATGGCTTCTATGAATACGCTAACGACTTTAAGACTAATTTTTCTCCAACTTATGACATAAGGATAGTAATAACAAAATGGTAATGAAATCATAGATTTGTATTCTAAAATTTTTTGAGAGAGGAGAAAAAAACATTTTATTTTATTTTTTTATTTTGGTTGTTCACATTGGTTATTCGCCCCCCGCCCCCACCCCACCACCTATTCCCAGAATTCCAACCCGGTATGTGGCCTGCATTCCTTTGGAGGTGATTGACCTAACCACTGTTCCACCACGGTCACCATGTATTATTATTCTTTTAAAGGTGGTCTCCCTCTTCATCTTCCCTACCCTGCCCCCCCAACCCCCGCAAAACCTGGATTCATTCTTGCACCCAGCATATATCCAAATCAAATTCAGAAAATAATAGAATAATTAAGATTTTTTAAATTGTGCACAGAATATTTGTATTTCAAAGCTTTGTCATATCACATGACAATGAAATATAAGACAATTATGAGTCATCTTATGTATATATAGGCATTTTATTCTAAATTAAAATCAGTTATACATTTATTTATGTATTTGTCATCATTTCTGTCAATTGTATCTTTCCTTCTCACTGTAAAACCTGAATGTCAATTATTTAATTGAAATCATCAGTGGGATACTTGCTGGGGAAACAGGTGCAGTGTTATCGAAAACAAACAAAGCAGTATATTGAACACAAAAGGAATTTATCAGATTAGTTTTCTAGGAAAGGTAAAATAAGGTCCCTGATTCAAATTAAAAAAGATAATTTTGTCTCCTCTTGTCCTGTTTTTTAAATGACATTGCATTAGTGGTGATTCAGATAGTGTTGTACCTATTATAGCTTTTATTTTTATCAGGTCATTAGAATAAAACAAAAGCCTCAAGCAACAGAGATTCTATTTTCATGCAAATCTTCTTAGTAATAAAAGATGAGCAAAGAGAAATTAAAGAACATATCTGTAAGGAGTTGCCTTCAAATTTAAATAGCTTTTAAACAATTCTCATCAACTGAAATCTCTTTTGCATGCATTCTTAATTGTTCAAAGCAAGGAATTTTCTGAAATATATGTGGGTGCTATGTCTTTCAACTTTTCTCCTGTTTTGGTCATGTTTCATATTTGAAGTTAAAGAAGTATATTCAAATGGCAAACAAAGTAGGTTTTTAATTAGGATGTTGGCAATTAGCTCACTCATTGAGATCTCATTTCCTGTCTTTGCTGGTTTTAAGTTGTGTATGTCTTCAAATTACCTTCTAAGTCAAAAATTGTATTCTATTCTACTCTTTATACTATTACCTCTCAGGTAATTCTGTTAGTACAGTGGAATAATTTTCATTATAATTGAAAAGAAATCTGAGTCACATCACAGAAGGAGAACTCAGTTTTTAGTTATGAAGATCATTGAATAAGCCATTGCCAGAGATGGATTTTATGTGCTTTATTGGCAAAAAAAAAAAAAAAAAAAGTTTTTATTTTATTAGGATTTTATATAACTCAGGAATGTTAGAGAATAGTTTTAAATTCAGATAATTTGATGCCAAAAGCCTGCTTCCACTACACAAATGCAAAATACTTAGTATTTTTTCAAAAAAATTTTTGATTCACTGAGAAACCTGTGATTCAAAAATATTCCAGGATTCCTCACCCTGAAAAAATCATGATTTCCTAAACACTAACCTGGTACCACATTACTGAGACCCCTTATTTTTAATCTGTTTACCTTTCTCTGTTTGCCTCTGCTAATTTATCATATGAGTAGAAGAGAATGTTTCATCTAGCTCTAAAACAAATTCTTTCTCAAGTTTGTGCACCAGGCCAGTAGTTTTCAATGCCATTCATTCTCCAGTGTTATCTAGAACAACGATGTGTGACCAGCTAAGAAAATGGAACAAGAAAGAATAAAATGAGTGCTTCATAAGATGAGGGCAGTCATGGAACTCCAGATACCTCAGTAGGGTCTAAAATATGAGTCTGTCTTAACAAGGACTACTTCTTCCTCTCCCCTCCTAGAGGACCACATGACCTATATCTCTATGATAATCCTTGTTCCAATATATAAAAGTAATACGACAGGGATTTAAGAAGCCCTAAGTCAACATTGCAATTTTATTTTTAAATTCTAGTCATATTTCAAAACCATGTAGGTATAGTACCCTTTTACTGATTTTTTTCCCCTTTTTCATAATCTCACATATCCTACTTTCCTATCTTGAGTTATTTCAATTAAAGTACCTTCATATATATCATTGTTTTGGATTCTCTTTTTGGGGGTAACAACTAAATCAATCTAGCCCTGACTTTTTAGGCTAACTGTGAAAACTGAGACCTTTGTCTTATTGATACTTGTTATAACTTTATGGAATAAGCTTTCCCATCTTGCTTCCAATAAGCTATCTCCTATGAATTAGCAAATCACTTATATATCATTATAAGGCCAGCTTTGCTTTAATCATACATTTGCCAAGGGTTGCATGTCTTACTTTTAAGTGTAGCCTTTTGGTTGAAGTCCTGCTGGCCACTTCTTGTAAGTCTTTTAAGCTACAGGAATCTTTTGACTTAAGAATAGCTCTGTATTCCCTGTTATTGTGTCAGTTTGGGGACACATCCAGCATTTTGATTTGGTTATTTATTTGTCTTATTGCTATTTAGGTCACTTTCTTGTCCTAGATCAAGTTGTTGTACAACAGGAAGTTTCTCTACCTTTAAGTGAGTCTCTTCCTTCTCTACATAATAAGCAGGTACAGTCCCAAGTTCCAGCTTTTACTTATATATTCTATCTTGGTGAAGTAACAGTGAAAACACAGCCTAACTTGACTGGATCCTAAATTTGGATATAGGCAGAGGTGAATGCTTCCTTCAGCTACTATAAAACTGATACTTCAGAATCCTTCCTTTAGGAAAAGGATATTTTCAGAACTTCTTTAGACTAGAAAATACAGGATACTTGTCCATAGTGTTGGAAAACCCTATTTTGGGAATATATTTATTGAGCTATAGGATTAATGACATCTCACCCAGCATCATACTTTCACTGAACAAATTGTGTTTCAAAAGCTTTGAGATATTTCTTGGGGTTGACTTGAGGAGATAGATCTTCAGGAAGTGCATATTTTTTTTTAACTAAAGGTCATTTCTAAAGTTGGGTATACAGGCATAAGTAGATAATATAAAATCTATTTCATTTATTTATTTAGGAACTCAGATAAGGTACCATTGTGAAGCATGGAAATGCATCCTGACTATTGCACTGACCAAAGAATAATGTGGTCACAATGACCTCCACTTCCTCCCCACAATTCACCTGCTTATGGAGAATACGAGTTTCTCTTCTTCCACATTCCAAATCTCTTGAAAATGTCTCTGCTCACAAGAGTTACTCTAACCCTGAATCATAAGGTTAATGAGTTTCTGATAAATGTAGTGCTAAACATCTCCCCTGCAATTTAGAACAGAATGAAAATGGAAACAGAATGACACTTAATTGAAAACAAACAATCCAAGATGCATGGATTTTTGGAGGCATCTAGAAATGTTCCTTTAGCTCTGTATGTATCAGTATCAGGTCTCTTTTATACAGAAACACTGTCTTTATTAATTTGATCAAGTTTCATTTCTTCTGTTGAGCTTGACTGTAAAAATACATGTAGCTCTTCCTCTGTAAAAATTTTCACAAGAAGGGGAGTTGTGGGAGTTTTCTCTGTTGTAGAGATGATGAAGTCATATTGTCCATCTCTAATATTCCATTAATTTCCCATATTTATCCAAAATGAGATCCCACTGTGTTTTAGTTGTTTAACTTCTTGGTTTTCTAATTTTTCCTATAGGTTATAAAACAGACAGTACCTTCAACAAAAATAATCATATAAAACACATTACAGTAATGCTTGCCACAAAATAAAATTTCATCAAATATATTTGGTAAATAACTCACCAACTGTTTAAAAAATACTCTTATTCAAAGTGATTAATTCTCTGGTGAATCCAGACAACAGGGGATGCCTGTAGAATTCAATTCTTTATGAAGGAAATAATTAAGAATTCAATGAATATCTGGCTTGCATTTATACAGTTTCCTTGTCTGTGAATTGAGGATGAGGCACTAAACAATACCCAAGATCACACTCTATAACTCAAAGCCTTATGATTCCAATTAGTACAGAACTACTATTCCTTTTTCCTATAGTTATTATAAAAATAAAGAATTTTCATTCATGTCTACATGCCATTTATTAATCACTTGATTTTGATAACTACTGGGCTATATTCCTTATATTCTGACAGTTTATATCATCTCCATTTTATACGTGAAGTGTCTAAAGGAACTGAAGGACATTAGTCTGAGTCCACAGTTACAACAATGCTAGCGAATTCAAATCTTGGTCTGAGTCAAGTCTTCATATATGCTTTCTGATGTACTCATTTTTGCCTTTAAGAGGAGTAAAAACATTCTCTTGTCTCATATTTACCTTCATTTGGCTCTCAAAACTGGGAGAGTCAGTTAAAGCATAATCTGTCATTTTCTTCTCACTGCTCATCTACAAAGGTGATGCGGCAAATATGAATAAAGGACCCCCTCTTCAGACACCACCTCACCATAGGAAGGCACAGAGTAGGTTCTTCAGTGTACCTGTTCTTTGAGCTTTGTGAAGGGTTTTCTAGTCTTTCGTTTCTTTCGGATTTGTCTTTTCCTATTATCAATGACAACATTGAGAACTCTGATGGCCAATACAATAGCCACTAATCATATATGGCTACTAAGCACTCTTAGTGGGGCAACTCCGAATATATATGGTCTCTGTTTAAAAAAAAAAATGTACAACGGATTTCTAATTCTTAGTGTAAAAAAGAAACAAAAACTAAAACAGGACAATAAAAAACAGATTAGCAGATTTTTAAATAATATTCTGTGCAATATATTGGAGGCATCAGATACATAAAATACAATTTCATTTATTCTTGCTTTTTCAAATGTGGCTACACAAAAAATTAAAATATACATGAAGATAGCATTATGTTTTTATTGTACAGGCCTAGTCTAGAGGCCCAATGTTATGGTGCCAACCTAGGAGAAGACACAAGATACTATTAAGTCCACTATTACTTTTGGTGTTAGACTTACTAATAGCCTATAAATGTGTTGACAATCTATAGTATGTCAGCTCATCCAAAGAAGAGACTAAATTAGGGATATGAAATCAAATCTAGGAAATAAATGATGGCATGACTCTGGAGAATCCCATCAATAAATATCCCTTATGTGCAACAGAAAATCTGAATAACAAGTTCTATACCTTGTTCATGGAGGTTAATTTAAGTATAGATTTTGAACTGCCTTTGATACTCCCTTAGACATCTGACAAACTGAACCAAACATAATACAGAGAGAAAATCGGAAATTAATATTGAAAATTATAGGGTTTATTTATGGGAATGAGACAGAAGATAATTCATAGCTGCTGTTTGGGGAGCAATTTTCACAGGCCAGTATCAAGCTTTGGGTCATCACCTTGGGAAAAGGGTCCATCATCAAAGGTAGGGTGCCAATGTGTTGGGTATTTTGGCTGTTGACGATAATTCTCATTTCCTCTTTACCCTTTATTATACATTAAACTTAAAGATTGACAAGTGGCTATGTGTTTATAAGAGTCATGAATTTGGAAAATTTAAAACATTGTTTTAACTATATAGTAGATCTCCTATTCTTCTTAGTCTATTTACTTTCTGTGGTTTCAGCTACCCATAGTCAACCAAGTTCTAGAAGTATTGTGTACAACAATATAATGATGGAAGGGGTGCATTATACAGTAATTTAATTGGACCCCAGAGAAATTAGGGGCAGAAAAAAAGAGACATTTTTGATCTCAGAAATTTAAAAGGTAAAATTCTGTTTAAAAGATTTTGGGGGGCAAACAGCTGCTTGGCATATGATACAATTCTTTGTAACCGCTCCTCAAGTATGAAATCTCAGTAGCAATGACAAGTCTAGCCTGATTATTGAAGGAGACTAGGAGAACAAGGCAGTGATATTCCTAGAGGAAAGATTCTCAGACTGAAGAAAGAAAGCAGACAACCAAAGCAATAAATTGTTTGGGGGAGGAAAGAGGGAGGAAATGATATCATGTAATTTTTTTAATGTTGTTTTTTATTTTCACCTCGTATTTATTGATGGCCCTTCCCTGGAAAGCACCATTTGTTTTGTCTGCTTTTGTTATTATTCTGTTATCAAAATTTTCTATTAATGGAGAATTTCAGACAAATGTGTCTAAGATAATACTCAGTGACAAGCTCAGTAGGAAGGCACATACTCTGATGATAGCTAAAGCTAAAATTATCAAGTAGATGTGGGTACTTTGTGGCTTGTACTTGTCAGAGTGGATACCTTCAAATTATTCCTATAGATCTTTCCCAAGACGCCCAGAGCATTCTTTTTTTCCCCAATACATATCACCTTGGTTTGGAGCTAAAGGTAACTGGAGACTCAGAATTGTTACTCTTACCACAGATACCTAGCATCTATAAAGACAAGCTCTTTTTTTCATCAGAGAGATCAATTTTAAGGCAGGGAAAATGTATAGAAGCAAGATTTTGTTGTGTGAAATCATTCCCCATCATGTGAAGACCCCCGCCTCTTCTCTCCTCAATGCACCAGGCCCCTTTTCTCATATCTCATCACTGTATATAAGCCTTTGGTCTACCCATTTAATTTAGAATATACAGTCATATACATTTTCCATAAGTATATCATTCAATGTAGTCTTTTCTCATACTAATACTGTCTGATGTTAATTTGTTAATCCAGCCCATGAAGAGTATAAGAAGGATGGAAGATTTTCCCATACTCTAATACAGTGAGCATCGTTCCTTAATGACTGATGTTAGAAGATCTGCTACTTTTTGCACCTTGGAATGTCTATATGAAGTGCTATATATAATTCATTAATTCAGAATAATCACTTCATAGAATTTCATTACTTTAAATACTCATGTAAAATGGTGAAAAATGGCTATTCTCAGTACAAATGGGCATTAATGTTCTAGAATGCAAATGATTGTCTTCTCATGTAAGTAGCACAAGGTATGCCATCTAAGTGATCTGTAACTCATTACAAATGGCAACATATTTCACAGAGAAGTTATTTATCCACCAGACTAATAGGCAATCAAGGCTTTGAGAGAATTTGATATCAAGGTGCAGTGGGACAAATTCAAGGAGCCCTAATTGCATTTACATTAAACAATCAAGTAAAGCAAATCCCAGCAGAGATGCAAAAACACAAGGATAGACTTATATGTAGGCAGACTAGATGAGAAGTACGATTAATTCAAAGTGTAAAGAAGACTCTTTTCCCTCAAAATAATCTTTGATAGTATTTTATATTGTGATTTATAATACACACATAAACACACACACGTGATCTTTTTTCTCCTTCTTGGCACAGAACTCATAATTTTCTTAGAATGTCTTAAATGATAAGAGTAACAAATATGTCTTTTCACTTTTCGTAGAAATACCAGAGTTGATGTTAATAAGGTGCTATTTAGAAAGTCCCTTGGTAGTCAGAAGATGGTGTTTGGTTGCTAAGGGAATCAACCTTGTACTTAAAATGTTGGAACTTTCAGTACCAACTTTCAGAGACTGGAGGTCAATTTAATCATCAGTGGTCAATGATTCCATCAATCATGTTTATTTAAATAAAATTCTATAAATATCCCTGAAGCACAAGGTTCAGACACCTTTCTAGTTGATCAACAAGTGGAAGTGCTATGAATGTGACTCCGTGCACCTTACCTCAGACCTTGCTCTGTCATTTTACATCTGCTGGTTTCTCTGATAGTCTTTGTAGTAAATGAGATAGCTATTAAACAAACTTATCTTAAATTTATAAGCCATTCTAGAAAATCATGGAACCTAGGGAGATGGGGGTTGTGGTACTCTTGGATTCATTGAAAATCAATGAGAAAGAAGTCCAGGTGACAATCTGAACTTGTGATTGTGACTGAAAGGGACCATCCCTTGGGACTGAGCCCTTAACTTATGTCGTCTGATGATATGTCCAGATAGATAGTGTCAAAAATTGAGTTAGATTGTAGGGTACCCATCTACTATTGGAGAGTTGGAAAAACTCTATGGAAAAGCCTCCACAGATATTGTCAAAGGTGAAGTAGTGAAAGTAGAGGAGAGACCAGAGTTTTTCCTTTCAATGTTTAACTTAGGATTTCAAATTGTTCAGGTTTTATAGAAGACAGCATGTAGTTGTGAAAACATTGTATGCTAGTCAAAGGAAATAATCAGAAGATAATTTCAAAATGAAATTAAAGGACTTAAGATTGGCAGGAAAGATACTGTGATGTGAAATCACTAATAGTTCAATCAGTTTAGTTAAAACAGTTTTGGTTGCTGGACTCTGGGAATGTACTTCACATATATTAAAAAGTTAAGTTGTACACAGAATACTAATGTAATAATAGCAAAGACAAGAAAGTTTTGGGTAATGATCAAGGATTTGATCCCTGTAGTCAAATAGTTTGCATTCAAAGTCTATTGTAATTTCTTATAAGCTTTGTGATGTCAGATAGGGTTGACACACTTTTAATATAAAGGACCAGATAGTAAATATTTTATGTTTGTGGAGCACATATGATCTCTGATATAAATAAGTAGATAGGTAGACAGGTAGATGGATGATAGATATTTTTGTGCATTGTATGTTTGTATGCTTATAATCCTTTGAATATTTTAACCTTATAAAATTTTCTTTGTATGGTATATTAGGCTTATAGGCTAATCCCTGATCTAGGACAAATTACTTATCTTTACTATGTTTTAGTGTGCACATTTTTAAAATGGGAATTATACCTCACTTGCAAAGTTGTATTAAATATTACATAAGATATTGTTTGCAAAGCATTTAAAATACAGTATCTGTTCAATAAATGGTGATAGCTGGAATCACTGTACAGTTGTAGTTTAGTAGTTGGTTAGTTTTATTTTCAAAATTGTTATTATATAGAAATATAATTATTTATTTTATTGAAACATCATTATTATAAAATTACTGTATATTCTTCTGATTATTATGGTTGTTCCACTAAAACACTCCACATGTATTTTGAAGAAGAGGGAAGTCTTTAAGAAGAGAATACTCCAGCTGTGTCTCATAGGTGTAATAAGTAGACATGCAGAGAAGCAGCAGAGGTAATAGAATGGACAAAAGAATTGGGTAATTTAATAGAGCAATGAGAATAACATGCAGTGTGATATTTCTATCATATATAAATGTGGAATTACATGTAATGTGGTATTTTAAGAATATACATCCAGTGGAATGTGGCAGTCTCTTCTTGACCTAGGTTAGTAAAAAAATCTTCCGATACCTCTTCCCAATGAGGCCTTGACATTTATACTTCCATATCCTACACTGCATTGCTTAATTTTAAAAGGAACTCTGTCTGGTCAGTTAGTCAAAGTCATCCCACCCCTGCTGATCACCCTTGATATCTAATTGAGTTTTTCATATTCTACCATGCCCCTGTTACTGTCTGATCACCTTGACATGCCTTTGGCAAAAATTCTATTACACCAGTTTTGCAGAAATCCCTCCTTAACCCCGATGGTTCTTAGTAATTTTTTATCCACTTCCCCCAACCCACCTCTGCTCGTTGGCTATAAATTCCATTTTCCTTGTTATATGTAGACTTGAGCCTAATCTCTCTCCTCTACTCAGAAACGTTAGAGCAGTATTACCCTCCCTCCCAAATAAAGTCTGCCTTATGATTCTTTAACAAGTGTAATGAATAGTTTTTTCTTTAATATAATATGTAGGGTTAGGTAGACCTGGATCATAAAGCACCTTCTTTTTCAGCACAGTGGAGTAGTGGACATTATCCTTGAGGAAAGGATTAAGTAGGAATGGGCAAGAAATTAGAAGTATGGGGGTCACGTGGACCTGTGCCTTTGGACATTGAGCAATTGTATGGGCAGATCATTTGGCAAAAAGATAAAGGTCATTTTGGTAGGAAAACAAAGAATGAGTTCAACAAGTGTTTAACTGAAAACTGTGAAACCAATTAGGAACTATTCAGATCAAAGATTTTGAATCCGAAATGGAAGGAGGAATTGAGGTGATAGCATTGTGGTCCAGTTTATTAAATATTTTCAAGAAATACTGTTGGATTTTATCTAGAATGAGTCCTGAGTTTCCAGCTGGGTACTTGTATGGAAGCTATTAGTAAAGATTATGATGATGAGTTGTATTGGGCAGAGAAAATGTGCTTAATTCTAAACCCGTTGAGTTCCGTGTCTACCATGGATGCTTAACTAGACATATGGAGCAGATGGCTGTATATTCAGGTATGAAGGCCAGGATCACACATTTACACACACACACACACACACACACACACACACACACACACATTAGGCCATTGTACTAGGTGAGTGTTTAAACAATTAAAGTGAATGAATTTGAGAAGGAGAATATGTGGAGCAAAAGAAATGTGAGCAGAAAAAATGTGGGTCAATACAGTTTTTTTTTTAAACACAAAAATATTTATGTTAACATAAGGAACCACTAATTTTGTAGTTGTGGTTGACATGAACCACTCTAGGTAAAAGAATTATGCAAAGATAAGGAATCATGCAGAAATGGGTAGATTAACCTATTAATAGTCCCTGGAAATATTACAGCCTTTTAAAATCAATATATTTTAGAATTTCCCAAAGTGCAATTTCAACACACATTAAAGTTAATTCAGTACAAGTCTTAAAATTGTAACCCATATCAAAACATGAAGTAGAAGAAGAAATTAGGCAGGTTGGTATGGAAGGTGCAATCTATTTTGCATGTTGCTAAATAAGGCTATGCTTTCTTAATGCACGGGTTATCTCACATTGCTTTAAAACAATTATACCAATTAAATGCAGATTTTTCTGCTAAAGCAAAAAAAAAAGTACCATTCTTTTTACTGATCACATGATCTTAATGATCTTTGAACTGGCATGGAAAAAAGAGGCAGTTGGATCTCTTTGCCAGTATCAACATCACCTATGTAAAAATCAGACATGTATTCACCATCAGAAACTAATCCTCCTTAAATAATTCTACATCACAAAACAATACATTCAGCAGTGATGATGGTCCATAAACCAGAGGCAGCTTTTTTATTATATACAACAAATTGCTGGCCTCTTTACTAAATATTTGCAGATCAATAACAATCATATGGCACAAACATTGGAGGTCACATAAAATAAAAAGGGAGATCAAACAGGCAAAGAAAATGTACTCGTGTTTACTTTTTTTGTTTGTTTCAAATGTTTTGTATTATAGCAATCAAATAATACTATCTGGGACACTAGCTACTTCAAAATAGTACCTGCATACCTACTTTAATATTTGGTTTATTCCATTTGGTATAATTTACCTTGACTACAAAAAAAGGTAATAACATCATCCCTATAGCACTTATTGCAAATTTAATTATGGCAAGTAGTCTTGTCCAAACTTCACATGACTATATTAATTTAATTCTTACAACAACTCAATGGTTTATTAACACTATTTCTAAATACAAGCATGGCTAGAAATTATAAGTAATCTAATCAATATCAAGCAGTTATTAAATAACAAACCTGGGTTTTATACATAGGATGGCGTTGTTCCACAGTCTGTACTTTTAATCACTGCACTGAGTCTTTCCTTACTAATACTGCCTCTCATCTCATATAAATACAGTCTAGTTAGAGTATCAGACCCTCTAAGGGGACACTAGAGATGAAAAAAATGTCAGAAGCAGAAGAATTTGTTAGAGTATCAAAGATAGGGTAGAATATTGCAAGATCTTTATCTACTTGAGGAAAAGAATTAATTTTCTCCTTTTTTGGAGGGTATCCATATCAAGAAAATAGTTTATTTAATCCTTGCCTTTGAATGAGGAGGCAAAATTTTGTGAGATAATGGAATTTCAACCATGGTGTCTTCAAAAGACTATGAATAATTGTAGTAGGTACTTTGGGTTAAGTAAATTTCACAATTAAATGTGTCAGAGCCATAAAGAAGATCATATAGTCTTCAAGTAATGATGCTGCCAGTTTTCCATGAGTTTTTAGGCTGCAAACAAGTATAATTCAGCAATTTATCCAGAGATGTGAGACTTTTTAATTGTTTATACAGATGTAGAAATAAAATCTATCTAAAATAATATGAAATATCTATCTAATAATAATATATAAAATAGCCTGTAGGCATTTTACTCAAAGCTTGCTATAGCAAAGAAGTTAGCACCATCATTTCATTTGACAGATAATCAAAGTTAAGCAGAGGAGTGGGGAAACAGTATAGTGAAAACATGGGTCATAATAAATGGGGGGTGTTGGCATGGTGAAGGTGGAAGCAGGATAACTAGAGTAACATTTTATAAAACTGATTTGTAAATTCTATTTGCCCTTCACTGAATGATTTTGAGTTGGGAATGGGAGCAAAAATTGAAGAAGCTGACAGTTGATCAAGTTCTGAATATTTAGGGCTGATTGCTTCAGAAGTTATGGGTCAGAGTTCTATTGACATATTTTGTCTGGCTATCATTTGTGTATTCAGTTTCACAGACAAATATTTGGCAGAAAATAAGAAAGTCTTCACAATCATGTAGAAAAATACTTCAAAGGTATGAATTGTTACAGTAGAGGTATAATATAAAAAGACCAAGAGATAATTATTTAGGAACACAAAGCAAGAAGTCACAAGATCTATTCTCTTTGTACATATGCAAAGGAACAAGATGTCAAAGTTAGGACCTGCATGGAGCTTCCATGTCAGTTGCTGCTGCTAAATCTTCCGACAGGTGGAGCCCCAGGAGCTGGTTGTTCTCAGGAGTATTATCTTCCTGTCCATGTGAGTTAAGAACTGTGTATGAGTCTCTGTTGGGAAGGATCTAAGGGATGGTAGTAGAGTATAGTGTTAGGCTAGTTTCTTTACAGAATTTTCATGAAACCAAGGATTAAATAGGGTTGACAAAGTTAAAAGTATATTGATTCATATGAAAGAAGGATGTTAAGCAAACGAAAGTAGAATGGGGTGGTTTTATGTAAGTGGTAGTAGAATTGAGAGTTAGACTGTTAGAGAGCTACATTATGCCAAGTGGATGGTATTGAGAAATTTTAGAGAAACTGACTAGGGCTCCTATTAGAAATTTTTAAAAAATTTTTTTAATTTCACACTTTAAAATAAACTCTTATGTTCCCCATTCCTCATATATATGTCAATACATTCTGCCCTCCACCACATCACCAAGTGTTCTTAACCAACGTCTAGTGGTTTGGGTGATATTTTCTTTTTCTGTGAAGAAGGATTTTAGTTTGATCTAGTCCCAGTTGTTTATTTTTCTTTCTGTTTCCCATGATAATGGAGTTGAGTCCCCAAAAACCTCCATAACACTGATTTCATGGAATGTCTTTCCTGTGTAGTCTCTCAAGAATTTTATGGTGTCTAGACTTATGTCTAAGTCTCTAGTCCATTCTGAGTTAAATTTTGGGTTCCTTTATTGAATTCTTTAGGCCATCCGTTGTGTTCTTTCTTTCTTTGACATTTGTTTTGAACTGCTTCATTCTTTCTCTCAATTTTTGTTCTTCTCTTTTTTCCCCTCTATTGTTTTCTTGAATTCCATGAGTATGTTTATCTCTGTTGCCCTAAATTCATCCTCAGGTAGCTCTCAGACGTCTGTTGCATTCAGATTTTCCCCTGGGTTTTTCACTGAATCCATCGTTTCATGTATATTTCTGTGTCTGCTCTAGTGACAGTCTGTTTATGTTCTTGTGGATTATGTTTATCTGCAGTGATGGCCTTGTGTAGGGTATTGCCTTGCACCAAGTAAACCTGGGTTTTGGTTTGGACATGGAATTTCTTGAATTTTGTAGCATAACCACTGGTTGAATTGTTGAAGTTCTCATGTGGGCCCCCTGTTGCTGCCCAAAAGTTCAATCTATGGGGTTAGAGTTTGTGTGGGGGATACAGAACCTTCCCCCGTCTCTCAACTCCCAGCTACAACCACCACCTTGTTCTGACCCCCAATCTGCAGTCAGGCTGCAATTTCACCTCCACCCACAAGGTGGTGATAGTGGGTAGCACTGACTCTCTCTGGAAAACTCTCTTCTTCCTTTAAGCCTCCTGCACTCCTGGGCAATATAGTGGAAGGCAGTGATTTCCCTAGCTGCCTTTTGGTTATGGTGGCACCCAATGTAGTTTTCTTGCCGGGCCTCCCTTCAAACCACTGGGGCACAGGTTCCTCTTCTGCTCTCACTGAGCCCTTCTCCCCCTGCTCTGTGTCCCAGTCCTGCTGGGCAGGATCTCCACTGGTTTTGTGATTCCTGGGAGGGCTGGTTCTTCCCACAGTTTCATCCCCCTACCATGGCTGGAATCCCGAGTCTGAGTCTGTTGTGTAGCTCTGAAACCCGATGTTCGTGCTTTCCCTTTGTTGTCATGCTTGCTGCTATGTCTCTACAGTCTCTTTGTCTCCTTTCTCAGTGTTTGTTTCTGGAAACAGGTGAATTCCTAGTTGCTCTGTGAGGAGGAGGTGGGCATTGCTGCTACCAGGTCATTACTTGGCGAGAAGTCCTTAGAAATTTAAGACCCCATAGATTTATCTTGCTTATAAATGAAGAGGGCATTTAAAATATCAAAAATACAGCATAAACAACCCAGGTCATATGCATATCACATATTAAAAATTACAAAAGTGCTGCTGCAATAGTTTTAGAGATTTATTAAACAACCAAGCAGAGACAGTCACATAGATATTACCTTTCTCTTCTAACAAACTGGGAAGCTTTAAGTACTTATAGAATATATAATAAGTGATAAGAACATTTATTCAATCATTTGTTAGCCATCTGTAAATATACTAATAGCACCTACCTTATAGGGTGGTTGTGAACTTTCAATTGATTAGTAATATAAACTTTTAAAAAGAGTACGTAATGCAGAGGTAATACTATGAAATTACTAACTAATTTACTACTATTATTATCGTCATTATTATTACTTATCAAGTTTTGAGAATGATACAAAGAAAAAAAAATAATAGACACATAAGGACATAGACCAAATCAAAGACATTGATGGCTGAGAAAAGGAATGAGGGACATAATCAAATCATTACAATAGAAAGTAAATGCCATTATTAGGGTTACACACAATGTATCAGGGGTTAGAGAGGAGAAAGTCACAGCTGAATATTAACCTTGTAGTTGGGATACCCTATTGGTCCAATTCCATTAACATTAAAATCACAAGGTTGATTTCCTTTATAAGCATCCCAGATGGCAACTGATTAAACTTGACATGAGTGAACTTTTAAAAGGATTAATTCTGATATAAGAGATGAGTGAAGGGTTTGCTTTTTAAATTTCTAATTTAGAAGCTCTTGAATTTCACACTAATTTAAGTCAAACTACTTTAAATTGAAACATGTCTCTATAGGGTTGGTCTGTATTGAGTATTCACAAATGCACTGCATATTTGCTTTCCAAAATTTTAAGTTATTTATCTCAGTTACTGCTCCTGGAGATGAAGTTAAGGAAAGGCAAAAGATGCTACAATTTTTTTAATGCAAATGTATAATTTTATCGTCAAAATAGTCTTGTAAATATATCACTAGTTACATTTAATAAAAGATGTTTTATATTAAGAATATGAGTAACTTTACTTCTCCCAAAATATTTGTCTATAATTTATTTAAACTCAGGCATTTAGAACCCTGGAATAGAAATTTGGCTTTGTTTTAATATTTATGCTCTTTTCTATAATATAACCATCAATAATTGTATAAATTAATACAATAAAATAATGATAGTTTTTTTAATATAAAATATAGTCAGAGTCTTACGGGCTAGAATTCTATACACTCATATATATAACCAAGTTAACAAAAGTTTAAGAAAATATATTTGGTTTTGTCAAAATAATAATAAATACCATTGACCTCAAAAATCTTTACATTGATTTAAATGAGTTTTAAAAAGTTGCTTACAAGTATCTATGACTTTTTTAACCCAAATATACCAATAGATTAAGAATATAAACTAGCCTGACTACAATGAGTGAATGTAAGTGATCATCTCAATGATATATACATATATAAATACTTTTTAATGAACAGAACAATTCTTTGATAACAATATGAGCAACCAGAATAGAACAGAACTTCCTTTCTCTGATAATGGCTACTTATCAATGTTAAAACAAAAGCATTATTAAAAAAAAATCTTTATTTGTTTAGCTGTTCATTTTGGCTTTTCATCCTGGCCTAACGTCTTGAACGCAGGTCCTTAGGCTCTATGTGGCCACACTCCACTGTCTAACTACCTAAGCACAATGGTGTGCTTGCAAAAATATTTTTAATGAAAATTTAAAAAATATTCCCCTTAAAATCAGGACTAGAATAAGAATGTTATACTTAGTTCTATTAGACATTAGATTGAATAGCTATTAGATAACATATAATTTGCTGTGATAACATTTTAAAAAGTAAAAATGATATAATGATAAAGAATAAGATGTCATCTATGTAATCATATTAGTTTATCACAAATTGATACACTGAATCAATGTAATTCCTATCAAAATCCCAACAACAGTTCATGACACTTGACAAAATACTTATTAATTGATGTAACATATAGTAATACGTGAATTTTTATGGAAGAGATATTGATCACTATAGATCAGGGTGACAGTGGTAAAAGCCCAGAAAGTCACCTACACATATTTGATGGTGTGATACGTAAGAAAGATGCTTGCTATATGACAATGGGAAAAATTAAGAATGTGTCCTTAGATAAAACATAGTCATTTCAAATAGAATTGAGTGTTTTTTAAGTTGGAAAATCTAAATTTTTAAATAAGACATTAAAGTATAAATTCTAAAAGAAAATGAACAAATTTCATTAAGTTTTTCTAATTACCAAAGTATTTCTTGAAAAATTAAAAACATAAAATGTTATCTGGGATTGAAAAAAAATATATAAGACCCATATAGCTGAAAAGGACATTATCTGTCTATTTATTGATCTATCTATATGTTCACATATATAGTTTCATAAAGCATTATTTTTTAAAAGCTCAGTAGAAAATCAGTGAAGACTTCTATATGCTTTCCACAGATGAGAACATATAAATGGGCAATAAAAATGAAAATATGTAAAACGTTTGTACTCAAGAAATCCATAATAAACCACACTGAGATTCTATTTAGTGGAAAGCAGACTGGCAAAACTGAAAAGGTCATTAAATCTACTGTTAGAGAATGTGAAATTTGTACGCATCTTTGGAAAATAGTCATTATCTAGTAAAGTTGAAGTGGTACCTATCCTAAAAACCCAGCACTTTCCTTACGAAGAATGTAGCACAGAGAAAGTCTATTACATGTGCATTAAGAAGCATATGCAGGAGTAAATTTTTAGCAGTGCTTGACTAGCAAAACCTGGATATAGTGCAAATATCCATCAATCAGTAAAATGATAAACAGATTGTATTTCTCAATGGAATACTATATAAAAGGCCAATGAATGAAATAACATCACATTAAATGATGTGTAAAAAAGGGATGTAACAGAAAAATGTATCATCATCTTATTTATGTAAATTTCAAAAACAATGTAATTTCGAGGTTGATATGTGTATAGCAAAACTACGCAAACAAGAAGGAAAATAAAAACATAAAATTTGGGAAACTATTTCCTCTTCTATAGAAAAGGGCAGGATGCATACAGAGATGCATATTTAGAAAGGGACACTCAGAGGATCTTTATTTTATTGGTAATATTTAATTTCTTAAGTTGCATGGTGGGTCTTAGCTGTTATCTTTTTAATCTTCACATTTTATAAATATATATTTTAATTTTTATTTATTAGATATTTATATTAAATGAAGATACTCTTTAACCATTTATAAGAAATGATTTTTCAGATATATTAAGTACAAAAATAAGAAGACAAAAGCAAGAACTACAAATTTATGCCTGGGTATATAAAATGTTACCATTTTCATGACATGAAGAAATTGTATATAGACATATTCTCATGTATTAAAATAAATTAGGTTTAGAATAGGGAAAAAATATATTTCTATGTCTCTGGAGGATTTTCACTGCCCGAGTCATAAAAATATATATGCAATTATAAATCAACACAAATAAATAATATAAAGTTAGGTATGAAACTTTGCAGATTGTCTTATTTTAATCTTAGCAATTTTAGGCAATAGGTAAGGAAACGACGTCTAAGGAGATTTAGAATCAGAGACTTTCTCAGAGTCACAAAATAGTCGCAAAGTTAAGTCCAAATTTATTCTTTCCTTTAGCAATTATTTTTTCAGGAAGTGTTCTGGTCAGGCATTTGGGAGGTATCAGAGAACAAAATGTAGAATTCTGCCTTCACAGAACCAGATTATAGCTGGAGGGGATGAGAATAAAAAGTAAATGCAATAGATTAACAGATAATATAACACACAGTGTGATAAGTGATAATACTATGATGACGTGGTAGAAGAGTGAGTGGTAGGGAGGCCCAGTAGGGGAAGGGCAGGGTTAGGCTGCACTGTGCAGTGTGAATTAGGTCAGAGCAGGCCTCACTGAGGGCACAAAGATTGAGATAAGGCTTAAAAATGTGTGAGTGAGCCAAGTATGTGTCTAGAGAAAACATTCCAGGCAGCAAAGGCAAGCCCTGAGCATCCAGACCTGCAGAGTCAATTCTGCTCATTTGAAGATTTTTCATTGTCATCGCTATGCCCTACCACTTACCCTGCCTGAGAGTTTTGCTGGGTTTTACCTTTGTATGGATTGTTGAACACAAATTGTGCGACTAGAAACCACATTTTTTTCCTTTTAGCAATGTCAACTAATTTGTGGTGTGATATTTATATATTAGCTGCATGTTGTCTTAAAAGGGATATAAACCGGGCTCACATTATCAGCTCATAGAAATATCATGAAAGACAGGAGGAAAGGATGATGAGCGGAGTCTTGATACCTTTCTTTTCTTTCTATCATTCATAGTTTGAATATAGTCCAAGCTCATGGGACACATGAGACTCACTGTTTCCAAACTGAATACATTTTCTTTCAGAATAAAGGAAACAGAAAAATATATTGCTTAAGGTTAGATCATGTTTTATATTGTTTTTGTTTCTTTGTTGATTTTTAAAACAATGGTGGGAGGTTTTCTCTAAACGCTTGCTTTCAAAAAAATTCCTCAAAAAGCATGTTTTCTGATTAAAAAAATGTATCAGCTGGTAAAAAGGAAATAAAGCAGGTAATATTAAGAAATGCAACTTGATGTTACAGGAGAAGAAAAAACAGCCAACAGACTACCTGGGGGAATCTTTGAAGGAAAAAGGAGGAAGAACTAGGTTGGCAACTTTCACCCTCACAAAATATGCAGCTCTAAGGACTTAAGTTGTTTTAATCTTCTCTGTATATACCACTGATTTTCTTGACCTTGCAAAAGTCGTTCGGTATCTGTTCATATATCTGTGAAAACAAGGGCAATGATCTCTTCTCTGTGTGGATCCTTTGGGATAATTTAGTGACTTTAATATCTAATACCAACTACTATTATGCCTATTGCCTTTGTTCTCAGAACTCACACCACTGACCTAATAATGGACAAAATGATAGTCATGTCTACAGCCACTTGCAACAAAAGGCTCTCCATAGCCTCATATTGCAGTATAATGAAGAGAAATTACAAGTGGCTGGAGAGCAGCAAGTTCCCAGAGAGAATCTGAGGATGGAATGAAAAGAACAGTCTCGATGATGCCCTTATAAATGTGCCACCAGCCTAACGGGAGAGAGAGCATGCTTCCTAGTTAATTTTCCATATTAGTGTAATGAGAAGAAATAGACAAACTGCCAGAGGGTTCATTTGGCTAATGTTTCAGCCTGCAGACACGGCACAGCTCCCACTAAAAGGGGTTAAAGGTGGACAAAATATATATTATTCTAAGCTGCTTCTTTTGGCTTTGCAAAATAGAAGAGTAGGGCCACTATGGATAATGGTTTAGGGATGGTACCAATCATTTATAGTTTATTTCTTCTACTAGGTTCTGAGTTTTTTCAAAATATTTCATTTTAATAAACCTCTGTTGGCTGAATTATACCTAGAGCTTCAAACCTAGCCTTGTACTTCCCATTGCTATGAATAGCTCCCCGGGCAACTGAAAAAATAACCTTTTTTTGTGGATGCTCACTCTGCCTGTTTTCAAAATGTAATAGTGAGTATTCATTATTCAAACTAAATAGCAACTATTCAACCTAAAGATTGACTTCTCTTAGGATTTTGACAAGGAACAAATGAAAATAATATAAATATGTAGTAAATACTTGTCTTTGCTTCTAGACTGGGAAAAATTGCTGACTTCTAGCACAAATGCTCTATATTGTAGCCATAGAATGACTGCTTAAAGGATTATTCTTATTAGGCTTAAATATTACAGATCCACTGGGAATATAAGATTGGTTATAAAGTACTTATGTGACATATTTTTCTAAAATGCTGTACAACCAATAGCTATTCCTGACAACAGGTTTATGAGAATTGGGAGTTGGGTTGCTGTCTGCTCAGTGCAATAATAGGGAGTCAGGTATGGATCATATCTGTCTGAAAATTACTCACAGTGATTATTATTGGCAGAAGTTGGGCAGAGATAAAGATGCTCTGCTACTGGATCCTCAGTAAATGCATGGACCAACCTCCCTGTTTGAGAAAATGCTTATTTTTCCTTGTTCATTTGGTTCTGTTAAGCTACTGAAATCCCAAGACTATTTTAGGCAACTTACTTTTTAAGATACAAGATTTATAAAAATTCTTGATTTTTATTTCTTATTCTTTAATTCTTATAATAATGAAATGATAAGAAGTTAAAGATATCAATGATTTATAAATGGACTACCCTTTACTGATTATCTACCATGATCATAAGTAGTAAGCATGACAAAATGGAAAGAGGACTTGATTTGTAGTCAAGCCTAACTTTACCATTTACGGATATTTGGACAAGTAACTATACTTCTTTTTGTTCATTTTAAAAATAAAAGACTTTGAGCATCTTATTTCTAAAGTCCTTACTGGTATTAAAAGCCAGTGACATATATATATATATCCTTCATATTTGCATTATGGTAGATTCAATTATAACATCTTTCTTCCCCCTCATCATCTTCTGAAAATGAATCTGAATCTATCCAATAATACCTAAACCTGTATTTTAATGACTGACTTTTTGGCAATATGATGTGGATTGAAAATGCCCTGGTATCGACTGTGATTAAGTTACTGTTACTAATTTATACCAAAGGAGAGAATGAGCTGGAGAGACAAGTAGTGCAACTGTGAGTAAATGAATAACTCATTATGTATGTTGATGAAATCTATCAAATGTGTCCTCAGTAGAAGATAACTGGATAAATATTCCTCACTAATTATATTTCAAAACCACATGTCAATAGTCAAAAATTGCTTTCAGGTCATTTCATTTTGGATAAACCACTAAGACATGGTCATACTTAAATATCACATTTCCTTAGATATCTGACAATCGTGAAATAATTCACACTAATTAGATGATGTTGCTAAGGTTTCCGCTACATGGGGTAAAATGTAAACATCCTTGAGCAAGGTTTTTAGAAGTTTTAGCTGATCCTTAACACTTACGTGAGAATTAGCTTCTGTGGTTGAATAATCTGAGTGTAAAAAAATGGGACTTCATATAAATATGTGACAGTGTGGTAGAAAGTATACGAAGAGGTTTGCAACTGGTCTCATTTAGGATTATCAGGCGTAGATAATAAACCAGAGTAGGTGTCGCTAGTGAAGCAGTGGTTCCAGAGACCTTGCACTTATGCCAAAAGGAAAAAGAAGCATAAATAGATACATGGAAAAATCTGTTAATAATTTGTGTACATTTCATTACTGCTTGTAGTTGATCTTAGCTTCATCAAATAGTATGTGGTAAATTGAAGTATTGGTATCAATTCTTCAATCTCCTTTTGAAAATAGGGCATCTATATCCTTGCCATGTCAACCTGGTGGCATTCCACACATTTTAACTTGGGCTCAGCAATGTGACTGATTGGATTAAGGGGATGTTAGTGAATATGACACTGACAGAGGCTTGATTTATGATTGCTCATGTTGATATGCCTTTTACATTTGATAATTTGTCATGAGAAAAATATACAGCAGCCACTGGCCAGTGGAGCATCAGAGACATATGTACCCAAGCTGTAACTTGCAGGTAAGTCCAGCCAACCCATAGACCTGAACTCATGCCATAAAGCTGCTCATCTGAACCCAGACTAGATTAGCAGGGTTGTAATGAACCTGTCAACTCGTGGTAAGAAAATGCTTAAACACTGAGTTTTGAACACTGAGAATTTTAAAAACTTTACAGTTTGAGGGTCTTTTGTTACACCACATATTATATTCAACAATGACAGTAAACCATGCTTTAGCAGTACCTTCTCACTTTTCTAGAAAATAGGTTTTTGCTTATTTTGAATATTAAAATATACATGTTTATTAAGAATATTTAGAAAGTAATTTTGTATATTATTTTCCATTAATCTGTGAACATATTTCAATTTATATTTATTTTGACTTGAATGTATAAATGCCAATTAAGTGGATTACTTTGTCTACAAAATAAGTTCATATTAAACCATTTACATAAATAATTGCATTTTTATTACAGGGGTCTGCAAATATGAGAATTAAGGTTAAGCTTGAGTAGAAAGAAACATTATTTGAAAGTGGGTTAGTTTCAAAAAGATCATAGTTATATGTAGAATTTATTTGTTATAGAGTTTTTAAAATTAATTTTGTTGAAAAACATTGCGTCATAAAATGATATAGGTTTAAGATGTGTAGCATTATGCATCAACATCAACAAACATTATGTTTACCATCACCAGTCCAATTGGAAGTTTTAATTGAAGTAGATAATCAGGTTAATTAGAGAAAATTAAATTGAATATTGACAAGTTCTGTGGAAAAATTGTTAGATGGAGTAAGAGACATATCTGTTAAACTCTCTCAGAACTAAGACCGAATAGTGACAAATACTTTTCTTAGTGATTGTTTTTAAAATTATAATTCTCATTGATTCTTTATCCCATTTTAATTTTGCAATGTTACTTTAATGTGAATTTATAAATTTAACTTGAGCTATTAAACATAATCTATTTTCATTGAGTTTTACTCTCTGAATGTGGCAAACTAAATAAAATCAAAACACTTTACATCAGGTGGTGAGTAAGTGTAAAAAATATGCCACATTATCTAGAAACAAAATCGTGTGTCTCAAAACCTCCAACTTATACACTGATAGAAATATTAACTGTGAAAAGCACCATTTAAGCAGTATTATATATTGTTATTTGATTTCATTATTGCAGTAACACTGAGTGAGTCCTATTAATAGTCTCATTTTATAGCTGAGGAAATTAAGGCGAAATCTCAGTTTTCTTAAATTTGTAAGGTCAATTTGCCTCAGAAGTATTCTCGTATCTTATATTAACCCAAAGAATATATGCTCTATTAAAAACAGCTGATACATACACGGCTGCTGCTTTATGTAAGATCACCATGGAATAGAGTAGGGCTTGGTTTAACCTCATCTGCAACTCCTGTTATCACTTACTAGGCTGACCATAGTTACCACTTTAAACAGGATAGTGTTTTTTATTTCCTTACCATCCCATCGTTTTAATATATATGTCAATTTTGTCTCATCTGTAATAAACCAGGGCCATCTTAATACAGGGCAAAAGGACAGTTAAGTTGCCTCAGGCTCGGTCTGTTGAGGAGGCCTTAAAGCAGCTACCCTTTTCCTCCATGTTAAAGACAGTCCTTGCCAGAGCTGACTGTGGTGGGCCACCTCCTTTATTGCTGTTACTGCCCCTGTGAGTTTTCCCCCCAACTCCATGTGACTATTTCTTTAAAGGGAGCTGAATAAGACAGCATGGTCTAACTGCAGATAAATACTATGCTAAAGGGCTGTTTCTAGCACTGTGGGGGATTACCTTTGGCCCTGAGGAGATCATTGGGCATTTCTGGCACTGAGATGGTTAAAGCTATATGTGTTTTTGCAGGACATTCAGAGCAGGGCTTACAGGGGCACCAATTTTCCCCTAAGGTACCAAATTCTTTGCAATGGCCCTGCTCATTCATACGAAGTCTGCTGGACCACATGTCATTATGATACAATTGCTGAGTGACAGCTCATAGTACTTACTTGTTGTTGGCCTGGCTGCTCTGCTATTGCTCATTGCTCCACCTCCTCCCATCCCCTTAGGGGCCAGCACATAACCCCCATTCCATTTTTTGCCATTCCAATGTCCCATTTTTTTGTCTCAAGGAAATATGGTCAACCTATCACTGACATTATGTCAAAGACTTTCTAAATGTCTGTCAACCCATCTAATAAATACAAAGTTGGTCACATTTTTCTATTTGTCAATGATTGATGGTATTAAATGTAACAGCTTTGAAAATCTTGTTAACATCAAGATATATTTAACCTATTGCTTCTCCTTGATCTTCTAAGTCACTCTGACATATAAGGAAATTAGATTAATCTGACATGATTCATTCTTTATACAGCCTTGTTTATTACTCCTCAGTACAAGTTAGTTGGTGTTCCTCTAACTGTTGCCAATTGACTTGTGGTGATAAATTTTATCTTCTTCTTCTCTTTTTTTTTGCACTGAAATTTAGCTATTTTAATATATATATGTATATTACTTTGTGATCCCTATTGTGGGGTAGAGGATACATATATGCATATATATGTATGCATATATAGAATATGTAATAGATAACAGGTAGAATTGTGTTTATCTATTTTATTAAGAATATTTCAATATTCAATATTAATTTTTGATGCTTGAAGTTTAGAAATATAAAAATAATACAACATGACTCAATGTCTTCATTATCCATGGTTTTTGTTCAGTAGAAATAGATTTGAAAACAACAAAATTTGGTATAATTTTAAAGTCATTTATATTTACTTCCTCTCTGACTCAGATATAGCATTCCTTTATTTGTGTGGTTTTTTTATACTAGTATAGTGGACTTTAAAAATAAACTGAAGATAAAATTATCTTATTGAAAGTGTTGCTTTTTGATTGTTTTGCTTTGTTTAGATCCCTCAACTTTGATAATTTAGCCAATCTTCTAAAAAATTACATTCAAAAAGTCACCATATTTTCCTTTATCCTTTAGTCAATCGGATGAAATAAATAAGATTAATGATGGATTATTTTTATATGCAAAGAGTTTATGCTATTAGTCAAAATAAACTAAGTCATTAAAGAATAGACTAATATACAATGACTCAGCATTAAGTTATCAAAAGTTCATAGGTCTGAAAATTGTATGGAAAGCTTAGTCCCTCTGATGGCTTTCTAAGGAGAGGTAGAACAGGTCTTGAATTTTGGCAATCATTTTAAATCTCACTCATTAAAAAAATCTGAGTAGAACAAAGAGTGTTACTGCTTAGGATAAGTCCTTACCATTTATGACACCTCTTTTCATTCCCTGACCCAAAGGTATATTAGTTTACCAATTTTTGGCAACTTATTTAACAGTATACATCATGTACTCCATGTAACTGTTTTCTGGAGGTCACATATATCTTTGGAGAAGTATCCTAACCAGTCCTCTGGATGCCAAAAATTCAAAGGTCAAATATTATCTAAGATAATAGTAAAAACATTAAATATTAAAAAATAAGAGGATAGAATGGAGAACAATTTTATCTATAAAGAATATAGAGGAACATCATGGGGACAAATTTATGGGGATGAACAGAGAAGCATCTCAAGGTTCTGCTATCACTTTTGCTCTATTTCAGAAAAATACTTGAAGGATCTTGTTTCCAAATAACTGCTAAATAATCCATTATTATTTTACGCTGTTGGCTTCATCCTGTCAATTTCATAGTTAAAATTCTCTCAAGAATGATAAGTAATTATTACTTAAATGATATAATGTAAGTTAAAAGTGTTTGGTATAATATTTGTTGAATATAAATACTGTGTACTTCACTGTATTTCTAAAAAATACCCTCATTTTATCTCTTCTGATTGTATCTTACTGTACTTTTCTTCATTCTTTTAATTTTTAGGAAAACACCCTTTGTGTCTGTTTAGTCATATACTTTTTCCATCCTTTTTTCTTAGCTTGGTGAAACATCTGGAATATTTTCTCTCTCATCCAGCTATCAATAGTTTTGAATGGCGGTTCTAGAATCTTTTGATACTTAAACTATATTTTCATGGATCAACTTCTGTGATCTCCATTAAGACTTCTGAAATTCACTTTCTTCCACAGCTTACTGAAAATTTTTAATAGCCTGGAAGTGCACAAAATGATATCTAGTTGAAGTAGCAAAGAAGAGCTCAACAACAAAAAAATTTTGCTCCAAGAGTTCAAAGCCCTTTTATACTTTCAACTTACTATTCATAGAGATCCTTTTTTCTACCACGGTGTTGGAAGCAGCTTCTGAAGAGTGTGCAGAGGTAGTCTCATTATATCTAGCAAAAAGAGCTAGGCACATTGAAAACACACACACACATATACACACATACACACACGTGGTTTTACTATTACATGTTACATTTTGCTCCTGATAATATTAAACATGAAAGAAAACATCAAACTTTTTAAAGGCAATGAAATCTTGGTGGTTAAGAAAATGAGATAAATAAAACTGCTTCTTGACTATTATCTTTTAATTGTCACTATTAAAGTGGCTTAGAAATATTGGATTTGTTTTCTAGGACCCAAAAAAAAAAAAAAGTGTGGGGGGATGCATTTAGAAAAATGTTGCTAGTGGCACACCCTGTTGGCCAAGCAGATAAAATCACCATAGTCCACATACATCCCAAAGACCTGGGTTCATGTCTAAGGCTGGTAAGAACAATCAAGATAAACACTAAGAAAAAATGTCTTTCAAAAATTCCACAAGTATGTATTCTTTATGAGAAAAAAGAGATGATAGCATGCGTCCTATTTTTTCTAACTCTTACAACTGTTCTATAATATTTACTATTTAAATTTGTTTCCAATGTCTTGTTTAAATTTTTCTTTATTTAAATGATTATAATTTTAACTGATTTTATGGTTCATTTTCTGGAATTATTTAGTGATAAATGAGGAATAGAGCTTTATTTGAAATCTGATAGTTTGAGCCCAGTGAGATTTTAAACTAATGTTAAATTTGATCACATCTTAACCATTTAGTATTTATCAATATGGTTTAAAAAGATTTAAATGTGGTAGATACTAGTAATAATATAAATGAATTGGAGATATCTTTACTGTTGGTTAAAATGTAGTAAAATGTTAAGGAGAAATATGAAATAAATAGGAATTATTAATATTTTTTTGTCAATAGACCGTAGAATAGTAGACATGGGTAGAAAGAGAAAATTTTTTTTAGTATTTTATGCTATTGACATTTGCATGAATAAGAGATAGAAATAAACCTGAAATGAAAAAGAAAATATTACTGAACTTAATGTTAGTATACTTAATAAGATAACAGTTCCTTAAAAATAATCCTCTGAAGCTAATAAGGGTAGGGGAGTATGGTAATACATACAAGATTAAAGTCACTGTAGGTTGTCTTTTAACCGAACAATTCCAACATTTTTAATATTTCCAATATTAATATTTGCCACATTAACTTCTATCCAAGAAAGAACAGATAATCTGTGTATTGATACTTTTACTTCTCTTTCTCCAACCCTATGATTTTGTTTATTATTTTTATGCTCATATGGTTAATTCTAGCTTCTACAATAGGACAATAGGGTTTTTACTTTGCCGTTTAAATGATTCATATTTACTCCTTTCTTCATTGACAGTCTTTATAATTTTGATGTTCATGAATCTGTGGGTCACAGAAAAAGAAAAAAGACCCTCATAAGTGTTTCTCTCCCTTTTCCTTCCCACCAGAAGCACAAAGTGATTTCATTCATTACAGATCAGCTTTCTATTCTTGTTGTTTTTAGCAAACCTTTACTCTTCCAGTGATTTCTCTGTGAGTCAATACAATAGATTAGAAAGACTGTTGTAAGCATTTGTAGCTCTTCGAATATATTGTGATAAATTGTTAGAATTCTTTCTTCTCTATGTCACATATAAGATTTGTCTGTACAACAAAAGCACAAATCATTACTATTTATTTGTTACTCTTATAAAATGCATTCCAAAGGGAGGGGCGAGAAAAATCTAAATTGAGATGATTTAAAACAGAGTTCACTTCCAGGCAACATACCAGGAAGATTATTTCACTGTAGCATAAAAATGACTGATGGCCTTATAGGAATATATGGCCCAAACTATTTTCATCTTTGCAAGGTCCATATTAATATGATTAGTAAACATTTGGAATTTATATTGCACTTGATAAACTAAAGCATCATAAAAATAAAGCACAGAGCTCATCTTCATTTTAGGAATGAATAAAAGTAATAAAATAATGAAATATAGAAGATTATATATGAAATATATTTGCATAGTTAGAATAATTTTATTTTATAGCAACACTTTTGCAAGAAGAATTTTATCCACACAAAAGTGGCACATCTTTTAATAATTATTATGTCTCTTTATTCCAATGTTGGTAACATTGATAATAAAGAAAGACAAGTAACATATATTTCCATTGCTTTTAGCTTTGAGGAGCACACAGATTTTTACTAATTATAATGTTACCAAGTATGATGTAGCTTGTCTTTGCAGTAACCACACAGAGCAAATAAGTGGTAAGAGAATCATAAAGATGACAGTTTTAAAAAGTGTTCTCAGTGACTAAATAAGTCACATAATAATTTATCACAATCCAAGATTTTTATTTCTAGTTAAAGATGTAAACACCTAGGTATGAGTCCAAGTAGATTAAAAATCCAGAGAAATGGGAAGATAAAAGACACATTCAAAAATATGTTTAGGTTTTTATCTAAAATTAAACAATATTATTTATATATATTTTCTAATATTTTCTATTAGAAATGTCTGATATGGTAATATCAATATCAAATCAAATAAGTCTCAATAATTTTATATATTTAAACTGTAGAGGAGTCTTCAGCTATGAAAACATCTAAAATTAATGGTATTATTCTAGTATAAATTTTCTGCTGCTCATTCTTGGGAAAATTTTAAGATTTGATGTCTTCAAAATTTTGGAGCTATGCATTTCTGCTTTTAGTCTTATGAATGTTCTTTCCTGAAATTTCTTTTGTAAAAAAATCAAGCTCTTTACCTAGTCATACAATGGTAGCCACCATTTACAAAATTATTAACATTTTTTGTGTATTCATAAAATAGAAAAATCACTACATGCAGTCTAAAAGTAGTTTAGGTTAATATTAATTCATTTTATGAAATGTTTTAAAACATATTTTAAATGTGTTGTGTATTTAAAATTTAAAAATATTTTGAATGTGATGGTCCTGCATCAAAGACACGTTGGAGAATTATCCCTGCTCTGAACAACAGGAGCGTTGAGAGTTCTGATGTTTTGTACGGCACACCTCTTTCTGTCAACGATAGTTAGAGTCACCAGGAGTCCTTGAAATGTTAAATCCTTGGCATTTTACCAATTAAAAAAGATGTCAAGTAACAAATAATAAAAGATCAGCAAAACAAGACCCATCAAGATGTCACTGCTAATGGTGTTTGAGAAAAAACATCAGTTGTAAGACTTTGGGGATTTTGTATGAGCATTAGAGGAAGTTAGTAATAAGAGCCATTTCTGTTGCTTTATTTGCCTCTCACACTTCTTTTAAAATATTTGGTACTAAATAAATAAATAAATAAATATTTAACTATATTGAACTACTGATTAAATATAATTTAAGCACATTGAGAAACTATTTTGTATCAAGATAACATTCAGGAGTCAATTATAAATATCAATGTATATCATTTTGACTGAGCCTGCAGTCCTTCTGAAATATAAATGTGTGAAATGCAAATGCATTCAAAATTTCAAACGTACTTTTATTAATCAATGCATTTGTAAGCATTAACACAACATAATTAGCCTTGATAATGCAATATAAGCAGTTTGGTATTACTTGCAGCAAATACAAACTAACATTTTATCTTTTACCATAAAATAAGGACTCTATAATGAAAACCCTCTACATGTTTACATGCTGAGAAAACATTCTGAAGACAGTTTTTCTTGTTTCATAGAATTTTACTTTTCTTATCCAAACATGCCTGATTTTGCTATATATTAACCTACAACAGGTTACTTTGAAAGCTTCTTTGGCTCATGGCATTTCAGTCTCTTCTCCCTGTGTTTCCAGGGTACTTTGTAAAAAACCAAAAAACCACGGCTTTGATTTCCTGTTATAGTCTAGTTACTTGCTCTAATGCCTGATTTTACATCATTGGCCCAGTTCCTAGAGGTTTGGGTTTGTTTTTGTTTTCTTAGTTAATGTCAGATGAATCCTAGAAAATCATCAATACAAAGTTAAAATTGGCTCTCAAACATAGTGGAAAAACAGATACATTAATGAGTCTAGCAAAATTCCTCAAGGGTCTAACTAAACTCATGCTTAAATAAGATACTTTCAAACCATCACTGAGAAGCAAAGACACTTATTTAATTACTGAAGTATGGGGCACACAGGTCTAATTTATGCACCTCTAGTGATTATCATTCAACAATAGTTATAAGAATCATTTCCTATATCATTTTTCTGAGATTCCATCAAATATAAATCTTTGAAATAGATGAACAGGGTATAAAGATGCAGCTCACAGATGAACATTTGTTAGAGCTGCAGACTGGTAAACAGGCTTACTCATAATTAATACATCAATTTTGTATTTTATCTCACTGGCTTCTCCAAAATCCACACTCCCAATTTTTGGGTTGCTTCTTGAAAGTATCTTCTAACAGGAGGGAATATACCCTATGCTTTGCATTTTTTCTTTGCATAATAGCTATATCTTATTATTGACATTTTATTTTCCCCAGAGTGAATCACTGAAAATAGTAAAAGCATAAAAGACCAGGAAGCAGGTGCATTTCTTGCAGAGTTCTGCAGTGTTCTTTCTATCTGTCCAAGCTTTTGAGTTTAACTTGACAGGAATTAAATATGCTTTGCTTCCTGTGAGGAATAAAGTTCTCCTGATAATCACCTCCAACCAGAGGGAACAAAGCATAAGAATGAAAGCCAGGATTTACTTTTGCTTCCCCTGGAAATCTTGTCTCCCCAAGGGCAAAAACACATTTCTGAGGAAACATCAAGGACAATGATGTTTTACTTGGTGCTATGAACTCAAAGTAGATGGATGTTGATTTTCAGTATTTGTTTACACATACTGTCTTTAAATATACTGACAAATATTCTCTATTCTAAAATATTTCTCTGCCTGCTAAGAAGACATTTAATCAGATTGCTGATTACATTACTGTAGCTAGAAAGTTGAATACTTTCAAAAGTTCCTTATTTTGATTTAGCATCTCACTTTTTCTATCTGTGAAATGGGTAAGTAATATCTTCCTTATAAAATCTTGTGAAAACCACATGAGAACATAAATATCAATTGACAGTGATACATAGACTAAAATGCCTAGTATGATCCTTCTGTGAAACTGAATCATGGAATCATCATTTAAAATGGAGTAGGAAGATAGAGAGCGGGAGTTCTCACAGGCTCCACAGGATGTCAGTTGCAGACAGCAACAGAAAAAAATTCTAATTACAAGCCCCAAAAGGAAGAGAAATAGATACTTGAATTCTTCCTTCTCCAACAACTCAATGAGAGAAAATCAATACTTTGAAATCTCGCTTTCCACCAATACACTTTTCCTTAAGACAACCCTCCCAACTTCATTTATCTTCATAAAATGACCTTAGTTGCTGAATGTGGACTATGTATTTTGCTTGTCCTGAATTGCCATTCCTCTGTTATTTCTGAATAAACCCATTTTGCTGATAAAATAACTGGCCGTTAAAACTTTTTATGTCGACACTTAAAACACTGAAATGTCTCCACAAAAAATATTCTTGCTCTATTCGCTTTCATTTTCAATTTAGTTCATTATATTAAAATTTTCATTTTAATTTTGTTTTCTTCCTTGGGAAACTGAAAAATAGAGACAGTCCTCAACCATAAATCTGAAAGATGGAGGGGAAAAACACCAGTGGCAAGATGCTAGATGTTAAGGCAGTTAGTGATGATGATGAGCCAGACTAGACGTACCTGTCATGACTTACTTCATTCACTGTTAGTGTAAGCAAGAGGCGAGGCTAGTGATTCATTTTCCTCATGGAATAGCAGTTGTTTGAGGGTTAAATGACATGCAATAATACACAAGAAATTTTCCCACCTCCCAGATGTCTATTTGGGAACCAGGGCAGGGAGGAGAGACAGGGAAAGTGTAGGAAAAGGACTGAGTCAGAGTGGACAAAAGTCTCTCAGCTAAGGCCCCCTGAGAATGAGGTCTTGGTGGATGTGAACTAGGAATGTAGAACTGCCTATGAGGGAGGCTGACAGGGCAGGGATTGTGAGTGGCTGGGTCCTTAACTGCAACTACCTGCAGAAAACTTTAATGCACTGACCATGCACAAAGGCTCATGTGGGAAAAGACAAGTTTCCCTCATGTGTTCTGTCATACAAAATTTTCTAATGTCTATGATAAGGCCTAAAAAAATCACACATAATGTTTTCACTTAAAGTCATACTCCTCAGTTACTGTTTTGAATGTTATATTGGAAAGCAATTCACCCCAAAGTAGAGAGAAAATTATATACTAAAGTAAATGTTCTTTTCAATTCTTAGTTACAGAGGAGACGTAAATGGCCTTGGGCAAAAATTAACATGTCTAATGTTGGAATTAATATTGTAGTATAGCTACATGAGAAAATATTAAGTAACAGCTGTAAATAGCTTTTCCATGGGAGAACTAATGGTGTAAGAAAATATTTTCAGTATAACATGATGAATGTACAGTACTACATTTGACAGAGACCAAGACACCTCAATTTGTAGATGAATCTATTCATTGTGTGTTTAACCTTGGAAAATTCCGTCACCTGATGTTCAAAGTAGCTACCTCTAGACAATTGGTTTATGAAAAGCCTTTATAACTTTATGAGATTTAACAAATTCTCAATTAAAAAAACAGATGTAACTTTTGTAATTATTATACATATCTTTTAAAAGTTGAGTAAAGAAAACTCTTTTAAGATGTGATGCCTGTGCAAAGGGAAAGGAGCTGTGAGATGACTGTTCAAGTGCCCTTCTTACCACTCAGATGGTGCAGATGAAAGAAGAAGAGGTGGAAAGGAACCTGACTCCTGTGAGAAATAAGTGCTTATTTCTTGAACTTATAGCTTGTGCTTTTCTAAGTTTGAAAATATTAAACATAAAATATTATTTTTGTAAGCCTAATGTTCATTCATTGATACCTAATTAGCAGTGTTGTTTGTAAGGACCTAAGAGGAGAAAACAATTTTTGAAATAAGGTATTGTGAGATTATAACCACTTATGATGACCCATTTGTTTTTTCTGTCTTCATTTTCTCCCAGGCCCTATGCTATCTTCATTTGCTAGCTGTGCTTAGTATCCTCATGTTTGTCTGGGTGCACATCTGAGAGGGTTGCTCATGCTTTCTACATATGTCACCTCTGCCATTTCAGTTGTGATATATCTTGGTGACAAGGAAGGGGATTTGAGAACATCACTGCATGTTTTCTATTTTGCATCATCTTCCCAAACCTAAAACCTTCCCAAACACCACAATCCTTGAAGAATTCTCAGTTACTTTTTGATTTTATAGGAATTTGTTTTAGAGGATTAAGGACTCTTCGCCTTGGCTTCACCTCTTCTTAATCACTGTTCTTGATCCTGACATTCAAACTTTATTTTGCTCAAGAAATCAGACAGCATTACCACCATTTAGCAAAGCAGGAGGAGAAGATATTGAAATAACAAAAGACCAAAAAATATTTTCTTGAAAATTTATGTAGAGTTGATGACATTAATTCTTGTAGCTTTTTTCTAGATGATTCTTTGTGTATGGACTATTTTCCTCCAGTTGAAAATAACCCAAAGCAGAAGTAAATCAGTTTCAGATTTACTGGAAAGCTCCATCTATAATTACTCAGCAAGTTAATTAACAGAACACACTTAAATTATTATAAATATGAATTTTTAGAAAATTTCATGTGTAATGAATATAGACAACCATGCACTGACAAAAGCCAGAGGTTGGATATTTTTATTCCCTTTTTAACATTACTTGCCATTGTTTTCTCATTCAGATAGATACACAATACCAAACATTTTAATGTTTTGATAGCTTTGATTACATATCTCATTTCAATCAGAAAAGAAGACACTTGTTCCTAACTTCTAGGTATTTTAAATGAGTAGGCCATCTCATAGATATAAGGATAAAATGGAGTCCCAGACTCTGAAAATAGGTGTAACTGGCTTGTAATCTTTTCAGTAAAAGGATAAAGAAACAAAAGTAAAGAAAGAAGCCCGTGTTCATTGATCTCTCTATCTTAAACACCATAATCTCCTGTAGACTCTTGTTAAGACACATATCGAAAGATCTCCTGTTGGGGCTGATACATCTTTGGCTTTGTAAAGTCATGTAGGAACCAGGATGGAGGCCAAATAGAGTGTTTTTTAGACCTTCTGGTATGTAGTGAAGCTAGTTTACTTAGTGAAATGAGATGGAATTTAGAGGAGAGAACCACATTTCAATTGATAAATTTATCTTTTTAAATCATTTTAGCTACAGGATGAGCAAGTTCAAATCCAGGCTCTGACACTCAATAGTAGTGTGATCTAAGCAAGTTTTCAGCTATTCTGCTCCTAATTTCCTCAGCTGTAAAATGAGACTGCTACTTAATACTTTCCACAAAGGACTATTGAGATCAAATGAGTCGACACATGCAAAGGGGGGTTTAACACGTACTATAAGCACTGGTTATATGTTTAATTCTTATTTCCTTTCTTTGATTGAAAATTTTGATTCTGAATATTTCATTACTTAGAGAAATGATTAATAAGTTCAAAATTTCAAGCTAATTATCTAACCTAAATAACTGCAATTTGATATTTAACTTGGATCTAGTCTTAGGGTAATAGAAATCACATAGTGCCCTGGACATATTGTGGATGTATCAAAAGACAGAGCAATTGCTCCTCTGATCTCCCACAGATCAACTTTATTTTTTAATTATATTTATTATTTCTTTAGTTTGCAATGCTAAATTCATTTTAAGATACTGATACTGTATCTGTCTATGTTTCACACCCCACCTACCACCAGAGTTCCAGTGTCCCTTACCACCACGTATCTCCCTCTTCCCCAATCCCTCTCCCCCACATAACCAGTCCTGATTTCTGCTATTTATCTTGAGATTTGTATATTCATTTGTTTCATTTCATTGCAATCCACATATAAGTGAAACCATCTTCTATTTCTCTTTTTCTTTCTGATTTATTTTACTCAACATAATTCTCTCCAGTTCCATTCAGATCGTTGCAAAAGGCACAATTTCATCTTTTTTAATAGTGGCCTAGAAATATTTGTACCATAGCTTCTTTATCAAGTCATCTGTTAATGGGCATTTAGGTTGTCTTAGCTATTGTGAATTGTGCTGCTGTGAACAGAAGGGTGCAGATATTTTTCCATTTAGAGATTTTGTATCTTCTGGGTATATGCCCAAGCGTGGGATACTGGATCAGATGGTAGATGCATCTTTATTTGAGAAATCTCCATTCTGTTCTCCAAAGATGTTGCACCAATTTACATTCCCATCGAGTATAGGAAGGTTCCTTTTTCTCCACACATCATTCAATACCTGCTATTTGCAGGGTTTTTTTAATATAGGCCATTCTCACTGATGTGAGATGAATTATTTTCAATTCTCTCATGATGAGTGACATAGAATATTTTTTTTTTCAGATGTCTATAAGCTACCTGTGAATCTTTATATAGTGGTTCTCTATTCAGTTCTTTTGCCCACTTTTTGAGTGAGTCATTTGCTTTCTTATTGTCAAATTGTATGAACTTTGTATATTTTGGAGATTAAGCTCTTATCTGATGGATGTGGGTGAGTATCTTTTCCAATGCTATGGGCTTTAGTGGTGCTTCCTTTTGCTGTGCAGAAGCTTTTCATTTTGATACAGTCAAAATTTTTTTTGTTTTCCTTTGTGTACCCCCAAAGGCCTCTTTGAGGTTGAGGTCAGAGTGTTGTCCCCATAGTTTCCATAAGAATTTTATGGTATGCAACTTTACGTCTCAGTCTTTGATCTATTTTGACTTAACTTTTGTGTGTGGCAATAATGAGTAGTCTAATTTCTTATTTTTTGCAGATATCCTTCCAGTATTTCAACACCATTTGATGAATAGAACTTCCTTTCTCCATTGTATGCTCTTGGCACCTTTGTCATACATTTACTGTCCATATAGGTGTGGCTTTATTCTTGGGGGTCTCAATTTGATTCCACTGATTGGTGTGTCTGTTTTTGTTCCAGTACCACACAATTTTGATGATAATCATTCTGTAGTATAGTTTGAAGTCAGGAAGTGTAGTTTCACCATTGTTCTTTTTTTCTTTTTCTCTTAGAATAGCTTTGACTATTTGTGGCCTTTTGTGGTTGCATACAAATGTCAGTATTATTTTCTCCATTTCCTTGAAGAATGTCCCTGGGATTTTGATAGGAATTGCACTGAACCTGCATATTACTTTGTGTAGAAGGACCATTTTTACTACGTTGATTCTTCCAATTCATAAAAAAGGAATCTTTTCCCATCTCTTTGTGTCTTCTATTTCTTTTGTTAAGGGCCTATAGTTTTCATTATAGAGATTTTTCACCTCCTTTGTTAAGTGTATTCCCTGGTATTTGATCTTTCTTGGTAGTATTGTGGATGGAATTTCTTTCTCCTCTACTTGATTGTTTGTGTTTAGGAATGCTACTGATATTTGTGTATTGATTTTATATCTTGCCACTTTATTATACTCATTTATTACTTCTAAGCAGTTTTTTGTGGTTATTATCGGGTTTTCCATGCATAATATTATGTCATCTGCAAATAATGAGAATTTTATTTCTTCTTTTCAAATTTGAATGCCTTTAATGTACTTTTCTTGCCTTACTACTCTGGTCAAAACCGCCAGACTATGTTGAATAGTAGTAATAGTAGGTACTCTTGTTTGGTTCCAGATCTTAGGAGTAAGGCTCTCAGTTTTCCCCATTATGATGTTGGTTGTGGGTTTGTCATATATTGCTTTTATTATGTTGGAGTATGTGCTTTCTATTCCTATTATGGTGAGGGTTTGATCATGAATATGTGTTGAATTTTGTCAAATAATTTTTCTATGTCTTTTGAGATGATCACGTGAGTTGCTTTTTTTTTTTTTTTCCACTTTGTGGATGTAGTGTATTACATTGATTGGTTCGTGTATGTTGAACCAGCCTTACTTCCCTGAAATACTTCATCATAGTTCATAATTTTTTCATATGTTGATGAATTCTGTTTACCAGGATTTTGTTGAGGATTTTGCATCTATATTTATCAACAATATTTGTCTATAGTTTTCTTTTTTGGTGATCCCTGTCTAATTTGGAAATCAGGGTAATATTGGCCTCATAGAATATATTAGGGGTTTTCCTTCCTCTTCAATTTTTGTGGAAGAGTTTAAGAAATGTGGGAATTAGACCTTACTTCAAGACCTTGATAGAATTCACTACTGAAGACATCTGGTCCTGGGCTCCTGTTTTGGGAGAGACATTTTTTATTACTGCTTCAATTCTGGTTCAATTCAGGTCATCCTGGTTTAGTTTCTAAGTTTCTAGAAAGCTGTCTGTTTCTTCATGATTGACTCATTTGTTGGCACATAAGTGTTCATAATAGTCCCTCATGATTCATTGTATTTCTGTGATGTGATGTCAGTTGTGATCTCATCTCTTTTATTTCTGATTTTTGTTATTAGGGTTTTATCTGTTTTTCTTTGAAATCCCACTAGATGTGTATCAATTTTGTTTATTTTTCTCAAAGAACCAGCTCTTGAATTCATTGATCATTTCAATGATCCTTTGGTTTCAATTTCATTTATTTCTGTTCTGATTTTTATTATTTCCTTTCATCTGCTGATTTTTCATTTTGCCTGTTCTTCCATTTATAGTTCTTTCAGGTGTGTGGTTATTTAATAGGAACTCCCTCTTGGTTATTGATGTGTGCTTATATGGCTATACACTTTCCTCTCAGAATGCTTTTGCCACATTCCATATATTCTTGTAGCTCATCTCTGAGTTTTCATTTGTTTCTAGATAAGATTTAATTTCACCAATGATTAAGGAATCATTCATGCATTTCAATATCCACATCTTTAAGTTCTTTAATTTTGTTCTTTTGGCTAATTTCTAGTTTTTCCCCACTCTCTTTTATAATTTGAATTTTCTAATTTTGTTGAGACTTGTTTAGTGTTCCAAGATGTGGTCTATCCTTGAGAATGTTCTATGTACATTTGAGAATAATGTATCTGTAGAACACCTTATGAATGTCTATTAGGTCTATCTGTTCTATTATTTAATTTAGGGACTTCATTTCATTGTTTGTTTTCTGCTCAGAAGATCAATTTATTGATGTAATTGGAGCGATAAAGTCCCCTGTTATTATTGTATTGCTGTAAATGTCTGTCTTTAGCTGTGTCAGTATTTGTTTTATATATTTAGGTGGTCCTATATTGTTTGAATATATATTGATGATAGTTATTTCTTCTTCATGAATTGTCTCCTTAACCATGATGTGCTGTCCAACCGATCCTCATGATACCACTTTTAGTTGTAAGTTTGTCTTGTATGGCATCAGTATTGAAGTTTATGATTTCCTTTTATTATTGTCACTTTGATATGCTTTTCCATAGCTCTTGACTTTCAACCTATGTTTATCTTTGATTCTGATATGAGTTTCTTGTAAGTATAAAATCTATGGGTCCTGTTTTTTGATCCACCCAGCAGTCTATGTCTTTTGGTGAGTTCATTCCATCACATTTGGGGTGATAACAGAAATGTAGTGCTTTGTTACTGCCATGTTAGTCAATGTTTTCCATTGATTTTTCTCTGCCTCTTGGGTCATTTCCTATTTCTTTAGGTTTGCCTTTTCCTTTGGATGGTATTCGGTGTCTGTTATGTCAATTTTGTCTACTTTTCAGATATATATCTCTTTAGATTTGGTCCCGTATCTGCCCCATTGATTGTATCTAACCTTATTGCTCTGTGATTTTCTTTTATGAGCTGATGCCATATTATGTTTATATGTTTTTGTAAGATACCTGCTTTTCTTCTCCCTTTAGTGTTTGCTCTTGTTCTCTTATTTGTCTCATTTTTGTTCCTCCTTTTTCTTTCTTGTTTATCACCATTCTTGAGGTTTGGTCAGTCTTTGCTCTTGTTTTTTTTGTTGTAGGATCCCTTTCAAAGAATTCTTGAATAGCAACTTCGGTGATGGAAAAATCCATTAACTTTTTTTTTTCATCGAGTTTCTTTTTTTCCCCATCATACTTCATGATAATTATTCAGGGTAGAGTATTCTTGGCTGATAACTTTTGTCTTTTAATATTTTGAAAAATCTTTTTCTGCTCTCTCCTGGCCTATAGAGTTTCTGTTGAGAAATCCGATGATAACCTAATGCATGTGTCTTCGTAGGTTATATTTTTCTTTTCTCTAGCAGTCTTGAATAGTTTTATTTTGTACTGATTTTTTTCTAGTTTTATCAAATGTATCTGGGAGGTCTGTTTACTTTTAAAAATTTCAGTATTTTCTCTATTTCTTGAACCTCCATGGTTACTCATTATGACATGTGGAAAATTATTTGTTATGACTTCTTTAAATGAGTTTTCTTCTGCTTTCTTCCTCTCCTCTCCTCTGGAACACCTTGATACTTTATGTTTTTTCTTCTCATAGTGTCTGATATTTCTCATAAGGTTTCTTCATTTTTCTTCACTCTTGATTCTCTCTCCTCTTTTGTGAGCACGATCTCTGAAAACTTGTCTTCAGTTTTTTATATTTTTCCTATGCATAGTTGATTCTGTTTATGGAGATTTCCATGTTTATTATCAGTTCCTTGATTGTATCCTTCATTTCTAGCAATTCCGTTAGGACTTTCTTCATGGTCTCCATCTCCTTGGTGTTATGTTCCCTATGATCTGTCACTTCTTTTCTGAGGTCTTCTAATTGCCTTCGGTAGTTGTGTGTGTGTCTCTCTTGCATATAGCTTTGTTAATAACTATTTTTTAACTCTTTATCTGTTTGGTTGTCCCAGTCTTTATCTATGGAGTTCTCTGGTGACCTCCTAGCATCTTCCTCTTCTGTTCCATTTGTGTTTTCTCTGGAGACTTCAGTTTTCCCATAGCTTTACTGTGGCTTTCCTTTACTTTTACTTCTTTCTTCCTCCTTTGAGGTGGGGTGGGTGAAAACTCTTTCTCCTCCTCAGGAGAGGTGCAGGGAGCTCGTGTTCCTTTTCCTCCTTTCAGGTGGGTATTTAGTAGTAAACATTCCTAGTGCAGGGGCACAGCGAGCATACTTTCTTCTCAGGTGGTGCACCTACTCCTGTGGTCTCTGGGCTGACTTTGGGGTCCCTGAACTGCAGCGAGGTTCAGAGAGAATACACTTTCTCCTCAGGTCAAGAGAAATTCATACCTAGTCTCAGGGCTAGTTAATAAGTGTCTGTTCATCAGGGGCAGGGAGCATGCTTTCCGCTCAGGTGGGAAGCAGGTGGTGCCCATATTTGTGGTCTCTGGGTAGGCTGTGGGGTGAGCAAACACTGGGGATCAGAGTAAAAGCATACTTTTTCTTAAGTGGAGCAAGGGAGCACACAAGCCTGCAGTCTCTGGGCTGACTTTAAGTGGTGTGTGTGGAAGGGATTGGGATGTGTGGGAAGTGCATTTTCTCCTCAAGAAGGTGTAGGGTTCAAAGGTGCCTGTGGGCTCTGGGACAGCTGTACATTCATGCAAGGGCATGGAGAGAGGGCACTTTCTCCAGGAAGCAGGAGAAAGGCTCTGGACTGCCTGTAGTTACCTTTCTGCAAGTCTGTGCAGGAGTAAGGTTACTTCCCCTTAGGCCTTGCAGATGGAGATGGAGTGATAGCCCTGGCCCCTGGCCGCTATCTACTTTCCCACAACTCCTTCCCTAAGCTGCCTCTTCTTGGATGTGGGCTTTTCCCTATCAGTCAGATGTGCAATCTGCAGGTTCTGTTCAGAGGGTGTTCCATATATAACCGTCAATTCAATTTATTTCTCAGAGAGGGTATGACCAGGATCCTCTTACATCGTCATCTTGAACCAGTAGCCCCCACAGATCAACTTTAAAACAATGATTTAACCATTATAGATGAAGACTTTTATTATATGAGTTTAATTCCTTTAATGTTGTTATTTTAGTTGCATTATTGTTTTGTTATAGTTTATCTCAAATACACCAATTAGTTCATGGTGCACTGATAGCCCTCGTCTCCATTAAGACTTACCCTCATTCTATTATTTATTATTTCAGCCTTCATATCCTATCCTTCTGTTTTCCTTTACTATAAAAACCCTTGCTGGCCATTATCTGTTGAAACTAGAATCCAATTGGTCTGCTTCCCTGGCCCCCTGCCCTCTCTTAGTCTGCTATTAACACAAGGAACTGAAATAATTTTCAAGACTCCTTACCCTGCAATGTCCAGTTATGCTGGGTTATTGGTTATTGGGAGGTCTAGATGGGACAAAGGAAGGAAGGAGTTGAAGGAAAAAGTCAGATGATTCTTCTGTCTCTCTGCTTTCAGCATAATGTTGACTATGACTCCAGTTTCTGCTAGGAAGCCCGCCTAGTTTTAGTTCCTACCAGATACCCCTATCCCCACAGTAGCCCAGCTGGGACCAGTTTCATGGGCATGAGATCTTTGCAATACAGGGTCTCCTATATAGAAAGTCTCCTTTATTTAATCCTCTGCTGTCACCATCTTGAAATTGTTTTGAATACAGAGCCATGTCTTTTCATTTTGCATGAGCCTTGAAAATTATGGAGCTAGTGTGTTTAGATACCACAGTGGGACTCCCCTTTGTGTTTCCAGCTCCCAGATACATGGACTCTGTGAGAGTACCTTTAAATGGCTCTTACTCTAAATTCTAGCTTCCTTATGTGGCCTTTCTCCTTGATCTGTAACATCTTCATATCTGCCATCCTTTCTGGGTGTAGAGCTTATACAGTTATTAAACTTTCTTCAGTTTTCCATTTCTCCTTATGACGACTATGTAACTAGATCTGTATTATATTTCCTATATTTAAGTATCTGACATGAATTTCATTTTTTTTTGACTGGAATCTACCTTTCCAGACAGCAAATATATTCAAAGTTATGCATGCATTTTTGAAAAGTATATTCTGATATTTGATTTTGTAAAGTCATAATAATGGTTTTGTGCTATAGAGCCTTGTCCTTTACTTACTTGTAACAGTACTGTTTCTAAAATCTATATGTGGTGCTGTATAAATTCTAGTTCTTTATATACGATTCCTTTATAATATTCTATCCTTTATAAGGACAACATTTATATTATCTTTTCCCAAAGTAATAGATATATAAGTTGTTTTCAACTTCCTGATATGCATCCTGACAGCAGAAAATTTTCTGTTCCTTATTCAAATAATGCATCAAAATTTTTTTTTATTAATTATAGTTGGATTAGCTTTTTTTTAACTTTGTCAAAATAAAGATCTTCCCTTTTACTCCTTATTTTCCAGGGTTTGTATAAAACTAGTATCAGACCATATCAAATGCTTTCTTTGTATCTATTGAACTATTATAGCATTGTTCTCCTTTAGTCTATTTATAAAATAATTACACAATTGGATTTTATGATATTTTACTAACTTGCTATCCCCAAGATAAAATCTATGTCATGATGAATTATGTGCCATTTTTGTTATCATATGCTTTCAGAGCTGATTAATAAAAATATTCCTTACTGAGAAAATCTATTCTGTTCCTGATTTTAGCTAATAAATTTGAGACTAAATTTGTTTAGGGATGAATAATTTTATTCATATCTAATTTTTCTACCAAAATTTGAATAGCCAGTAATAAGAGTTCAGAGAGCAAGATTTTTATATGAATAATTATCTGAATCTACTTGCTTCTTGATCTAAGATATTGAGAATCTAGATGAGTTTGTATAGTAAAAAGATTCTTATTTGATTTAGGGTTTTCATATTTACCTATATATAATAGGTTCACATTTTCATTTCATGCTTCGGTTATACTTGTCTATTATTTTGACAAAACATGATGAGCAGCTCTCTTTTATTCTCTTTCTTGAACAATTTAAATAAGATATGGTCCTTGAGAGAACATAAGTAAAATATCACTTAAATATAGCATTTTCTAGCTTTAGACTTGATTATAGGGTGAAGGAGGTAAAAGACTCCATGCTTGCTATTGTAACATTTTAGTTATTAATATTATTTTTCAAAATTATGATCTTTTATCAATTTACATTTTTTCAAAAGATAGCCATCACTTCTAAATTTTTATTGATATTAGTATTTTTACTTTGTTATTATAATGATAATATTTCACTCCTTTCATATAATATTTAATCTGTTATAGTAAATATGTTTCCTTATCATTCAATATTTTGTATTTTTGGAAGTCTATTAAATACATCTGTCTACTTGAATTTTATAAGTGGTTTTTAATTTTTCATATGGACACTTTATCATTATCTCTTTAATTAATTTTTATAATCACTATTTTTATTTTTCATTTTCATGTCTTCATTTTATACCCTTACCCTTATTAATTGTTCCTTATTATTTCTATCATTATTTTTCTTTGCATTTATTTTGCTGCCTTCAATAGTTTCTTATGTTGCACAAATATTTTTCTCAAAAACTCAGTTGTATTTCATGTTTTTCACTTAAATTACTCCCTTTTAATCATTATTTCTCTTAATATTTCTTCTTCATGGAAGAATTTTATATATTTTATTTATATTTTGTTTTATTAGTTTATGTAAGAATTATTTGTTATAATATTTTCAACATGTGTGATTTTTAGCTGTAATACTCTTGTTTTTATAATAGCTGATTTTAATATCATTGTATTATGATATAGATATATATGTGCATATATATGCATATACATGTATACATACACACATATGTGTGTTTTGTGACCTGAACATTCACTTTTTCAATATGTTCTGTCTTTTAAATAACTTAATTTTTATCACTTTGATATGTTATTCTAAAACACTGGGAGATTCTAACAGATTAATTTATGATTATATTATTTAGATTTATATACATTCAGGTCTGGATAACTTTTCATTTTTAGCTAAGTTAACACTCCCTTGATTTCTCTTCTACTGTTTATTAACCAAAATTGTATTTTGTCTAGTATAAATATTGTTATTATAACTGATGTGTATAAGATTTTATAATCAGAGTCTTTATTTTGTATTCTAATCCTCTTTAATTTAATATAATTGCTGCTACATGAGAACTTACTCTGCCTTTGCATATCAGATTTTCTATATGTCATATTTATTTTAGAATTTTTTTTACCATGTGTTCTTTCTTCTTTCCTAACTGTTTTAATAAGCTATATTTTCTTTCTCTAATTTGAAGGTATTTTCATTTTACTTTTTTTTCTTGGTGAATCCCACACATGTATATTTTTATGCATATACAAGTGCATTTTATCCCAACCTCACCAAAATGAGCGTCTCTATTTCCTTAATTTAAATTTTTTATTTAATTTGTAATAATTAATTTGATTAAAGAAACATTGCACCATAACATTATATAGGTTTAAGGTGTACATCATTATAAATCAACATCTGAATATAATACATTAAGTTCAACATCACAATTCGAGTTCTTCCTTCAATGTTCAATTTACTTGCTACCTAATGTGCCTTCTCCTTCTCCCTTTCCTTTTCTGAAATAAATTAAATTTTATTGACTTAAAGTATGCTTTTGTTTAATTTAGTTCATTTGTTTTCATGGTTTCTTTATGTATAATCTATATACATATGTATGTATGTATATATAGAGTGAAATCATATCATTTATCTTTTTCCTTCTGACTTACCTCACTAAGTAAAATTTCATCCATCTTGCTTAAAATGTCAGGGTTTCTTCATTTTTGATATCTGAATGGTATTCTATTGTTTATATGTATATATGTATATATATGTTACATCTTCTTTATCCCACTCATCTTTCAGTGGGCACAGGTTATTTTCAGTTCTTGACTTTTGTAAATAACACTGCAATGATCATGAGAGTGCATGTATCTGTGTGAATTACTGCTGTCTTGTTTTTAGAGTTAATACCTAGTACTGGGATAACTATATCATATGGAATTTATTTTCTAAAAATTTTGAAGAATTTTCATATTGCTTTCCATATGCCTGTATCATTTTATACTCCCACCAGTAGTGTATGAGTTATCTTTTCTTCACATCCTTGCCAATATTTGTTTCAATACTTTAGGAAAACAGGCATTCTCACAGGAGTTTATTTGTAGATGACATGATAGAGGATGACAAAGTAAAAATCTACTAGAAATAATACATAAATGCAGTAAAATGGCAGGTTATAAACAAATTTTCAAAAATTTATTTCATTTATTTATGTAAATAAAAAATTAGAAAAAAGGGAACGCAAGAATTCACTCACATTTATTATGACATCAAAAGAAATGAAATACTTTGGAATAAGTTTAACCAAATGAGTGAAAGGCTCATATTGTGAAAACGATAAGATTGTTTAAAAAATAATAGAAGACACAAATAAATGGAAATATGTTTCATGATCATGGATTGGAAGTATTAACATTGTTATATTACCTAAAAATACAGATTTAATGCAAGTCTCATCAAAATTAGAAAGACATTCTTTACATAAATAGAACAAAAAAAACATGAAATTTATTTTGAACTATAAAAACCCCATAGCAAAAGCAATGCTTAGAAAAAAAGAATAAAAATGGTAGTGTCAATCTCTCTGACTTCAAGCTATACTACTAAGCAATAGTAATTAAATCAGCATGGTATTATAATAAAAAAAATGTGTAAATCAATGAAATAGAACTGAGAGTTCATAAATAAACCCATATATATGCATGCATATATACAAGTATGCATATATACTAGTATTTATATACATATTTTATATACAAATATAATGACAAAGGCGATAAGAACATATGGTGCAAAGACAGTCTTTTCAATAAATGGTATTTGAAAATCTGAACAGTCACATGCAAATTGTTGAAACTAGATCATTACCTAACAGCATTGCAAATACTAATTCAAAATGGATTAAATACATGACCTTAGACCGTAAGTTATTTAGAATAAAGCATAGGTGAAATAGTCCATGACATCGACCAAAGAGATGACTTTTTAACTGGACTCCAGTGTCAAGGGAAATTAAATCCCGGATAAATAGAATTACAACTAAAAGAATTCTGCAAGAAAAATAAACACCTTTCATCAGAGTAAAAAGACATCTCCTGGATGAGAATTTGCATATCATACATTTGACAATGGTTATTATCCAAAATATATAAAGAACTCATAAAATTCAATAGCAGAAAATCAAACAATCCAAGTAAAAATGGGCAGAAGATCTTAATACACACTTCTCCAAGGAGATATGCACATGGACAACAGACACATGAAAAGGTGTTCTACCTCTCTTGTTATTAGAGAAATGCTAATCAAAATAACAATGAAATATTTTTTCTTGATTTTAGGACATTGTTCATTGAGACCACTGTAAATCTGAGACTTAAATTTTCAGTGTCTTGTTTCTTCCTGAATATCTTTCTATTTTATTTTGAGTGCTTCCTTCAAGATGTTTTCAAATAAAGTTTTGCATAGTAAATTTTATGAAGTCTCATATGCCTGGGAATAATATTTTACTTTCATGTTTAAATTATAGCTTTGTTGGATAAAAGGACGTAGTCAGATTTTTCTTCCATCAACATATAAATATAACTCTATTCATTACCTTCTGGCATGCAGTGTAGCTGTTGAGAAATCTGGTTTTAATCTGATGCTTGTACTTTTGTTGGTGAATTGAATTTTTTTCTCTTGAAACTTTTAGAATGTTCTCTATTTTCGAGGATCTCAATTTCATAATAACATATCTACATGTGAGCTTTTACATTTCTGTTTAATAGTTTAAACGTATGTTTTACCTTCTTTTAAACTAAATCTTTTTGTTACTTCAAATATTTTTTCTTTTTCTTTTTGTTTCTCCTCTCAGAGTATGCTTCCTATGGGTGAGGACATTTCTATTTTTCAGTTCATATTATTAGAATTATTCCTTATTTTGACACCCTTTTGGTTCTCTTGTGTGACTTATATAAAAATATTATTTGTCCTTATCCTCCATTACTAATTTTTTTGTTATTCCATTTTTAATTCTTTATTACATATTTTATATTATTCACATCAGTATCTCTAATTGGTTGTTTTTCTAGAGCTTATGTATCTCTTACCAAATCTATGTTTTCTGTAAAAATATACATACTGTGATTGATTTAAGTTCAAACTTTGTATTGTTAATTATTATGCTCTTATTATGATAGGTTGTTCATTCCTCTTATTTTCTTTCATAGATCTTAAAGTCCCAAAAATCTTGTCATTTTCCACTGTCATTACTTATTTTTTTGTATTTTAGCAATTTCGTCCTTTTTATAAACCTGGAGATAGGGTGAAACCACAGTCCTATGCTATGTCTGCCCAGATTAGTTTAAAGAGTTTTTGGAAAAAGTTTCCAAGACCATGAGCTTCTGGTGTTTCCATCAGGTTTCAACTCCATGTGGGTCAAGTGACCTTGTTTATTTGAGACCAGCAGATTCTACATTCCTGTTTTCTAAGTAGACCTTTCTTAGCTTGACATTATGTAACTTCTGGAATTGAACTAAAGAGAAAAGAGAAAAGAATCACTCAAAGGAGTCTGCCTTGTTCCTCCACTCTGTCACCTGTCTTTGTATTCAGTTACATGGATGTTTTCCTGATACACAGGCCACAGGAATCCAAGGACTACCCAGTGTTCCACGGGGGAAAAGACACCTGAAAGCTCTTGTGCAGCCTCCTCTCTCATTTAGCTTTAAGCCTCTGTTCCTATTTTCTTTTCTCTTAAGAATCCTACCAACTTTCAAGTTCCCAGAAATCGTCAGCGTTTTTGTCACGTGTTCTAGACTCCATCAACCTCCTTCTCACTTCTACAGTATAGTTGAGGTTAGATGCATTAGCAGTTTAAATGAAGAGATGATCTTACTTCCAGTGTTACTTAAAGATGCAGAAATGCTGTCTGTGGTATATTGATAATGTTTAGTAATATACCATGTTCACTGTCTAGCAAGTTGGACATATATTAGTGCAGAAAGAAGCGCTGTAATTGAAGTGACACTGACTTGTTTTTATATGTGTTCCAGATTAATATCTAAAGCTGAATAATTTTGTAGTATCATTCAAAGTTTTATTGTTATACTTTTTAAAAAATTTTCTGAGTGTTTCATAATTTGAAAGCTATTCAGGTGAAACTTCAGAACTGTGCTGAATTGTTTTGGGTAATTCATTGATAATAGCTCAGTGATTGTGCCTGGTAGCAGCACAGAGTACACTAAGATTCTGTGACATTCTGAAAATAACTAATATTTGTTTAGCACTTTGCAAAGCACTATCTTAGGGACTGATAAAACAAAACTGTAAAACAAGCTTTATTATAATTCTCATTTTCTGGATGAGGAAACCAGGGTTAAGAAAGGTTCTTTGACTTTTTCAAATTCACTCAACCAAGAATCAAAGTCAGGTAAATAGCATAAAGAAAATCAAAGAACTAGGGGTTCCCTAAATGCTGGAATAAGCAGACACAAATACCAAGTATGCTACAGCAAGCCAAGTCAGCAGAAGGGAGCAAATGCAAGGAATGGATACCTACTTATGAATGCAAAACTGGAAAGAACTATGGTGACCCAATCGCCAGAATTTAGTGTATCACTAGCTCTGTTAAATAAGAAAAATAAGTCAAAAATTTAAGACAGAGAGAAAATACTTAGTTTAAAATTATCTTAGCAGTGGGAAAGCAATAAATGGAAGGCAGGAGTAAAACAATTCTGGTGTTAACTTTCCAGAAAGTTAACAAGTTTTTAGCTTTTAAACCTACTAAAAAATTATGACAAAATAATGTCCATTTATTTTTCCCCAACAACCTTGTCTTCTTCACTGTCTCTCTTTAATTCATTGTTTCTTTCTTCCCTCTCTCTGTCACTTCTTGATTCCAGTGAATTCTATGTTATAGATGACTTTCTTATTCCCCTGTGTCTGACTCACTTATCGTTCTCTTCTGTTTCTCCCTAATCCAGCATCTTGATCATAATCATTATGCAATTGATACATTAGGATCACAGACTACACAATGTTTATGCTCAAAAGAAAGACTTCACAGTGTTTGACTATCCATGAATAATTTGACATTTTTATGTTTTTTGCTTTCTGGTATTTAGATATTTAAAGACTTTTTTCTAAATGATAAATATTTTTCATCTATTAAGATAATCTTTTAAAATTAATCTTAAGTTTAGTAACAGGATAATCATTTCATTCTTGAGAAAATTGATAACTAGTTTTGAATATATTTAAAATTATGTTTTTATTGATGTTCTATGTTAATAATTTAGATTGATCAATGGGTTTTCCTTTGTATTACTGCCTAGATTTTATTTCAGATTTGTTTTAGCCTAGGCAATGAGTTAGATAATTTTTAATCCTGCTTTTCTTAAATTTTTCCCTAACATTGATACTATCTTCAAGTTTTGGTGAAACTCATTTTCAAACTTCTAGGATTGATATCCATCTTAGATATGTCCTTTTGTTGTCATTTCAATTCTATGGTATTTGTTTACTTAGTTTTTTAATGCTTACATTTCAATATATTCTGTTAATATATATTGATTCAACATATTAATTTAACTAAAATTTGGTGGCATAAATATGTCCATAAATTTCTCTCACTTTTTATAGCTATTCTATATTTGTACTTATGTCTTTTTCATCATTTCCAGTTTTTTTGTCTATTTTTTCATCAGATTTTCTCAAGGCCTCTGTATTTTAATGTTGCTTATCTCTATTAATCAAGTCTACCTTTTTTCTATTACATATTTTCTATTTTTATAATTATTAGTGTGCCTAACTCCTAAAATGAAGTATGTCTTGTTTTTATTACATGTATTTAAGGCTCTACATTTTCAATGAGCACTATTTGGGACTCTGCTAGGTTTTAAAATGTAATTATGGCATTGCCATTCATTTTTAAGTTATTTATAATTTAATTTCATTTCTTCTTAACCTGAGAAAAGTTTAATAATTATCTCTCTGTCCATATACATAAAATTGGAGCAGAAGGAGGTAACACTTCTTTTTTTCACATTTCAAATTTCGTTCAAATATTTAGAAAAATAGCCTACAGATTTTCTACTTAGGAAGAGTTGTTGAGTTTTTAACCCCAATAAATGACTTGGTTTATTGAGTTGTCTTTTTAATATACAAATTTATTTACAGTTTTTTGATACCCAATTTTATGTCTATGATCAGACATCCTAAGTTCTCCACTATTTCATTTTTTCCTTCATTATGCATTTAATCCCCTTTACCATTTTTTAGTTAAATGAGCAACTATGCAATACATTTGTATGTACTTTTGTTGATGTTTTAAAAAAATCCTGGCCCCAAACTTATCCTACTTATGAAACGATCTGAAGAAATATAAACATATTGGGGATATTATAGACAGTTTTTTCCCCCAGTTTATATGAAGCATGAATCTGTAAAAAGTTTTGTATTAATTATTTCGATGAGAATTTAGAAGAAAATAGCATAAGTGAATGGACTCTAATTGATCACTGAAAATACTACTTCTTCTGACTCTTTCTTCTTTGTGGCTTCAAACATAAAAATACTTGAATGTCAGCCATTATTAACTGTGAGATCACAGCAGTTTTGAAGTAAAACCTGGAAATTTCTTGATCACATTAAGATACGTACTGATTTCCTCATGGGTCCTTCTGTAAATGAAGTGAATTTAGTTTTAACATTTATGAAAAGATATGACCTAGTTATGAGAATCCAGTTTTAAGTTGTGAGAAGACCAGCAACCGTGGTTTCTTATGAGCAAGATATGTACTGTAATGTAATTTAATATAATCTGATTTTATTTTATGTAATTGCTACTGTATTCTGATAAAATGTTTGCATAGGAAGTGAATGGAAAAAATTCAATAAGCATGTATATAACACTATAACAAAGTGAAATTACCCAAAGCAAATAACTATCGCCTGCCTTTATAGAAAGGCAGAGCATCTCTTTGAATTAAAATCTAATTTTATTTATAAATCATTAGATCATGTAGAAAATAGTATAAGGAAAGCACTTCAAATGTCTTCACAGAAGACCCAGAGAATATCTACATATCCAGCAGGCCATTATATCAACTCACGAGACACAAATAAATAGACCTACCAAGTCCTAGAATTCCAGCTAAGCACAGTTCTGGGATTTCATAAGTTTTTGCAAATATTTGTTAGGGTAAAGATATCAATTACAGTGAAACAGAAGCAATATTTTATGGTAAATGTTAAAGGGAAGAGTCTGAGGTGTCACAAAGTCAGACAACATTATCAAGAAGAGTTGGACCACTTTAATAAAGTGAGGTTTTCTCTGGTTATTCTTTCTTTTGATTTCTTCATTTTTTGAGCACAGAGGAAATTATCACAGCCAAATAAAATGTAAGGTAATCCTACTGATGATTATGGGACAGTTACGCCAATTTTATTTCACATGAATGACCACATTAACAAAACCATGTGCTACTTTGAGAGTTAGATATAGATTATATTCATAACAAAATATGTTTATTAAGTACCTATTATCATTAAGACCTTGAAAAGGCAGTAACTATCTAAGAGCAAGTGCAAACTCACAGAATTTTATGTTATACAACAGAGTAGTTATGGCATCTATACCAACAGCTACAGTCTAATGTTGAAATAACTGTCATAAGATATGTGAAGGTGAAATTATTTCAGGAATTAGAAAATAGGGACATTGTGTGTGGTTTACGACATAAAATGTATATGGAAAATGACATATTTGAAAGAGATTCAATATTAAGGCAGGATTTGAACATGGTGGCTGCATAGAGCATAAAAGACATGACAGAAAACATGGATCTGCTTTTATGCAGAATAAGTAAGGAAGAAATAAATTTTGAGAACTGTATTCAGGATTTGTTAATAGAGATCCCCCAAAATTAACTAAAGAGTTGAAATTCTGTTTAGTGCCCATCTGACACCATTGCTGATGTTATGAATGGAGGGTTAGGGAGGTTTGCTTTAGGGAGATTCATTTAGCAGCACTGCATATACATAGTGGAAAAGAGGCTATGAAATTATGAAATAAAATTAGTAGGTTACTGTAGTCATTTGGTGGTACACGTCTGACTAGTATGTACGGTAGAATGGATAAGGACAGAGTGATGGTAATAAGCCAGGACACTCAGCAGAATGAGATCATGGTTGTGAATGTGCACCAGAGAATAAAAACACTGATGCTTCAAATCCGGATATAAACAGGAGAGGGATATCTTTATTATGAATAAAAGATTTATGAGGACAATATGATTAAATGTTTAAAAATTAAATAAACACTATAAATATTAAGAAGAGTTAATTTTGATGTTTTCACACAAAAAATTCAATTTCAATCCAACATTCTAAAGATCAGAGCACTATAACAATGACCAAATCATAGTTTTCAAGACTGATTGATAAATTTTCTCATTTTATCCATTATCTAATTTAGTACCCAATAATGTTCAGATGAATTTGTTGTATTCTACATTTGATGTTATTAAAATGATTTATCTTTAAGAAGCCAAAGGACTCTAGTTAGGTGAATATCAATGGCAAGTTGGATTGTTAAATTATTTTTGTACAGTTACCTTTGACTTTTAATAACCATTAACAGTAAAAACAATGTTCACGCACTTTTCAGTTAAATAGAGTTCTTTGTGACCTTCTCCTGGGGAATAAGAATAAAATGAACAGAGGGAAAGCTAGCATCTATGATTGGAACTTCTGAAGCACAAAGGAAGGAGGTCATGTTGTATATGTTAGTTTAAAAACAAACTTTTTCATGTAAAGTACACTTAATGCAAGAGAGGACTTAAATTTAGGCTGGAGGAACTATGACCCAAAGAGAATTGTTCCAAGTCTTAACTGGCACTATTTTTTCCTGGAAAAGTAGTGAAGAGACCTTGAAGTAAATTTTTAAGTACAAGAACATACATGCACAAAAGTATTTCTCCATGATTAGCATTTAAGTGAATATCATCCTAATCTTTTATAGGTACATACATAGAGATATTTAAGTCATGCATTGATTATTAAGATCTAACTCTGTTAATATATTCATCTAGATTAAAAGTTCTCAGCTGAGGAAATGTTTTTCATGCCCTCCCCCTTAAGGCATTTGGCAATGTCTGGAAATAATTTTGGTTGTCATAATTGGGGGTAGTGCTACTGGCATCTAGTAGGAGAGGCCATGGATACTTCTAAACATATTACAATGAACAAGAGGGATCCCCACATGAAAAAAATATTCTGCTGTAAATATCAATAATGTTGATATAGGGAAAGCATACTCTAGATGCTAGGGTATCAGTAGTTTATAAAATAAAATCCCTGCTTACATAAATATCTCTTCTGTTTGCATAATTAATAGATAAAAATAAACATATACTACAGAGACTCTATAACTCATAAAAGTATTAGAGACTGATGGTGAGAAGTATCATTTTTTAGCTGAGTGATCATGGAAGCTTCCCTAAAATAGTTTATCATCTGATATACATGATATGGGGGAGTTCATGAAATACCTACTGTGGTAAACATGCAAGAGAAATTGCTTAGAGAAGGGCTAACCAGATAAAGGAGGGATGCCTTGTCAGACAAGACCCTGCAACAGTCAGATAAAACTGTTGTAGAGCACATTCTTGTGGTCAAAAAACGGAATCAAGAATGCAACTTAGCCACACTGGCTCAAACTAGCTAGCTGTGGTTGAACAGGCCCACTAACCAGCCTGAGCAACCCAGAGTAACCACTACCTCATCGTAATAAGCTTAACATAAGATTATATATGGGCCCATACATTAAGCTCATTATAATGGAGTGAATTTTGGATAGTCAGCATGCACAGTTGATTAAAGGAATATACCTGGAAAAGACAACCTTTTTCTCTGAAATCTCCCCCCTAAAATGCCCAATGGGTGGAGAAAGGGAGAAACCACAGGAGAGACCATTCATAAATGTTTGTGCCCTAAATGAGACAGAGGTCGGTGTTCACTTAAGGCCAGTTCATTTCTTGTTGCCTTGGAAAGCTTACTTTTACTTTCCCTTGCTGAACAAAACTTCTGGCTTTCACCTCTGTGTCTGGCGTGGTAATCTTAATCACAGAATACAAGTACCAGAACTCTGAGTTTTTCCCAAAGTCCACTTGCTAACAAAGGCCCCACTGGGAAAGGGTAACTCAATACAAATAGCTAGAAGATAGTGAAAAGATGATTAATAGGTAATGAGGTCAGGAGACAAGTCAAGGGGATAGTGCCTTGTTAAGCATGACAAAGACAGAGACTTTTACTCTGGGTGAGTGGGAAAGTCATTGGAATGTATTAAATAAAGGAGAGACATGATCTGATTTGCATTTTTAAAAAGTATCCTGTAAATAGAGTAGAAAGGAGACTGGGTAGGTTATTCAGATTATCACTTAAGAAACTATTAGAGTTTGTGTCACTGTAATAGTAATAGAGATATTAAGAGATCATTGGATTCCATATATATTTTGCAAATACAACTAGAGAATGCTGCCTATAGGATTAAGATGAAATCAGCAAATTCAAGATATAGAATGGGAACATAAAATAAGGAGTAGGTTATTGAGCATAATAGTGAATGACTTACTTCCACTCTAAAACCTATTGATTTATGGGTCCAATGATTCTAGCTGTGAAAGGTAAAGTACCATACTGTGGATTTGATTGAAAACATACATATTTTATTATGTACATTCCTCTTTTCAGGGTGTGGTTTTCTTACTGGAACTATAAACCATTTCATTAGCAGCTACTTCTCAGGGATGGGGAATGTGGTTATCTAATTAAGTCTATGGGATAAACCCACGTCTGCACTTCTTTTGTTGCAAAATGAATTCTGTGATTAGAAGCAATACAATAGAGAATGTTCTGCGAATCCGCATAGGGTGGTGTTAACAGAAGCATTAGGGGCAATGCAAGGAAATTCAATTCCAGAATGCATGTCTATTTCAGGGAAGTTTAATCTCTATTCCATTGTAATCAACCTACTACTAGATAGCTGGCTATTTTGCCCCAGGAAATGATGCCATAACAGGAGCAGCTGATTTCAGCTACTGAAAGCTTAGATATTTACCAGTACCATCAGCCAGGTCATCTTTGGTGAGGAGATCATTTGTTGAGTCCAATGTATAGCTTCTTACCTTGTCAACATGGCCATATTGTTCATGGGTCCATTGAGAAAGCAGTGGAGTGTCTGGAGTAAAAAGCAAGTTAACATCCACAAATTGAATAGGTCATTTTGTCCACTTGAGTAATAAGAGACTTCCATGCAACAGACATGCTTGGTGGATATTCACATGGGACAAAAATATTCAAAGTCTATGCCCATTCTGAAAGATCTATCTACATACTTGTTCACTAAATTTCACTGGGGTACAATGGAATTTGGGGCCTTTGAATATGAGCCTCAATTCAAAGTCAATAATTTCTGGAAAGTCTGGGTGTTCTCTTTTGCTGATGCATAGCCGTTTTAGTAAATATACTTTTCTTGGAAAAAGCTTTTGGGAAGATTTATTGTGGTGGGTACATTTTGCAATGGTGCAACTTCCTCACAAGGACCCAGATTTCAATAAAGAGTCAGTAAATTGACTGAAGACAGGAAACTAGATAAGAGAATGATATCGGAGACTCCCCATTGTGATTATTCAAGTCATAGTTTTGGCTACCAGACACAGCTTTTTTTCTGCTATATTTATCAAGCAATATCAGTGGACTGCCCAACTATTTTATTACTAGAGACTTCCAACCATATGGCCATGTCTAAATATGTCTGCAGGCCAAAGTTTCTAATTACTGGGTTGCCCTTGCTGTTTTTTTCCTTTTTTCTTCCTATCTTTGGTAGTCAAGCACTGCCAATTGGCATCAGCTACTTTCAGATTTCATCATTCCTTTTGCAATCACAGAGCACATCCCAATGGTGGAACTGCCCAGTATCCCTGACCTGCTGGAAATTCAAACTCTGAGGTCCCTGGTGGCCACTGGGTACTGATAACTACTGTGCATTACAAGAGTCTAATCACAGTAACAACCAGAACCAGAATTCTTTCTTTTCTACTGTCCCTCTAGTGACCTCTGTTGACTAAATTAAAATTGTGCTGCATGACAAAGAAGAAATTTTTACAGAGTCCAAATCCTTTGTCACAAAAGGATAGATTTGAATTTAAGGGATATTAAATTGATGAGTAACACAATGTTTACTGAAAAGGTCCAAGCATGAAAATACTGAGATTTATCTGGAAGCTCCCCAGTTAGTGGAACAGAATCTGTCTTTTGCTCTGCCTTCCACCTGGTTGAAGATATTTTCCAATCACATCAAATACCAGGAAGCAAAATTAAAGAAGAACCATAAGCATATTCTTTCCTTTAAAGCAGTGACTTGAAATTTACCCGCATCACTTTACATATGATACCTGGAATTACATGTATACAAGCACTGTGTATATTCTACATGATAAAGAACTCAGTCATAGTGAAAAAACTAACTACAGGGGAAGTTAGATTATGGAATCTTAAATTGCACAGTTTATAGCCAAAATTCACAGATTCAATTCCTGTAAGAAGGAAAGAGAATGGATATTATGACCTAACTCTTTTAATACCTCAGTTTTATTAAATTTGAAATATCTGTTAGATATTCAAATATCTGCTTCATGTGCCATCTCTGAACTGAAATCACAGTGTTCTATATATGATTTTTCTTCGTAAAATGTATGATCATATTCCCATAGCAATAAGTATCTCATTGCTATCTGAGATTTAATATTGCGTTACACTTTTTTACTAAAATCTTTTTTGCTCTAAATTTTTTAATGTACTTTATATTTCCCTTTTCCTAGACATTTTGCTGCTTCCAAGTCTCAGTAATAAAAATAAAATTCTATGTAATAAGACCCTCCACACATACTTTTTGTTGTTTAAAATAATTCTTAAAATTTTATTATCCAGTCATAAATACATGAATTATTTTTTAATTTTATGTATTGACAAAACTGTTATTCAGAAAAATATAAATAATCTAAAATGGTATGTAAAAATACCTTACCATACTATTTTTATTTTGTTTCTGTTATCTATTCAATTGTTTGTCTCATTTGCAATATTTACACTATGATCTATTCCCTTTATATTTTTAAATGGGATTTTTTAGTATATGGAGAATAATGATATTTTTATATAATATTCACTTTTATTGAAAAATTGCCTCTTTATCATTCTTTTTAGTTTTCTAGTTATAAACTTTTATCATCCAAAAGTAATAGCTACTGTAGTACTTCAACTTTCTTTTTTCTCTTTCTTCAGCTAAAACACTATTAAATAAAAATGGTGATATGGTTGGTCTTTTCTAGTTTCCCAATAAAATTAGAACTACCATTTTATTTCATCACTATGTATGATAATGTTACTGGTTAAAATTATTACTGTTATAATGAATAAGCATCTTTCTATTACCAAGATAATCATCTGTTATCAGTATTCCACTGGCTAAACTCTTATGTAGTTTCTCCTAATCAGGGCAATGATGTCAACAGTGCTCTAGCTAAGATCATATTTAGAGCAGTATATAACAAAACTTCTATAGGTGTGATGAGGGAATGACAACAACATCAGCATCATATCAGTGTAAGATGCTTTTTCCATTTCTTTAGTCTACAACTATTAGATCAATAAGGGCTCATCTGTTCATCATACCAAGATACCAGAGAGATCCATGCATATGTGTGATTGAAGATGTATAATCTAGTTCATGGAGGTGGCAGACCTACAGGAAATGAGACTACTAGACAACCAGTTTGATCCAAAGTGAGGGAAAGGCAGAGAGTGTATGTAAGCCTACATTATCAGCCTAACTGAATCCCAAAGCAGCAGAATTGAGACATAAACAGAGGGTACCTGGAACCCAGATTGGAGAGCTAACAGAGGGGATACACACAGGGACCATCCTCCACCCAATGGTGTCAACTAATGCCCTCTGTGCCTGCTCTCTCCCTAAATATAGTAGTGAAATCTGAGGCACATGGCTGCTACACCATTCCTGGATCATCAGTGATCACCTGAGAATAAAAGAACAAAGTAGAGGTATTACACTCCTAGACTTCGAACTGTACAACAAAGCTGTAGTAATAACAACAGCATGGTATTGTTAAACAAAGATCAATGGAACAGAACTGAGAGCCCAAAAATAAATCCACACACATACAAACACCTAATTATGATGCTTCAAGAAAATACAATGAAGAAAAGAAAGTTCAATAAATGGTGCTGTGAAAACTAGACAGCCACATGCAAAAGAATAATATAACACCAACATCTTATACCTCAGAGAAAACTTAAGTGGATTAATGCCTTTAATGTAAGGCCAGAAACTATAAAATACATAGAAGAAAATATAGGCAATACTTTCCTTGACATTGTACTTAGTGATGTCTTTTTGGAATCGACTCCGATGAAAAGGAAGCAATAGCAAGAAACCAAGCAAACAAATTAGATTACATCAAACTAAAAAGCTTCTGTACATTGAAACTATCAACAAAATGAAAAGGCAACCTACTGAAAAGAGGATGATAGTCACAAGTCATATATTCTATAAGAATTAATGTCCAGAGTATATAATGAATTAGTGCCACTCAATTAAAAAGCAAGTGACATAATGAAAATTGAGCAGAGGATTTGAATAAACACTTCTCCAATGAAGATATACAGATTATCAACAGGCTCATAAAAAGGGTGTTGATCATCTTTTATTGTAAGGGAAATGCAAACAAAAACCTCAGTGAACTTTTACATTTGTGAGATGGTTTTCATGAAAAGAAAAAGAAAAAAGTGTTGATGAGGATGTAGACACAAGGAAACATATACACTATTAATGGGACTGTAAACTGGCCACTCTGGAAAACAGTATGGAAATTCTTCCAAATTAAGTATGAAAATACCATATGGTCTAAGTTATTCTACTTCTGAGTGTTTATATGAAGACTCAAAAACACTAATTCAAAGAGATTAATGTTTCTCTATGATCAGCACAGCATTATGTTTAGTAGTTAAGATTTGAAAACAACCTAAATGTCTATGGAGTAGAGAAATGGATAAAATGTGCTATATATACATACAATGGAATACCATTTAGTTATTGAAAAAAAGGAAAATCACCATCACATGGATGGACCTTGAGAATATTATATTAAGTGAAATAAGTCAGATAGAAAAAGACAAATACTGTATGATTCTACTAATATGTGAAGGATAAATAAATGAAGAAATAAGACAAAACAAAAATAAAAACTCAACTATAAGAGCAAACAAGGTCATTACCAGAAAGAAGGGAAACAAGAATGTATATATTTGGTAAAAAGATTCAATTGTATGATGAAGGACAGAAACTAGTCTGTTTCAGCAAACATAATGCAATACACATAGATTTTAAATTATAATGCTTTACACCTGAGATCTATATAACACTATAGATCAATGTTAATTCAATAATTTTTTATATCATTGATAAAAGTTAAAAAAATTAAGTGTGGAGATGGTGTAGTTAGCAAAGCTTACTGGTGGTATCGGAATTACAGATAATTTATTACATGATTCTTTGGGCCTTTAAGTTTGTTGTTGCTGACATGACATAGATATATCTAAACTGATAAAAGCATTAACAAGCATGATGGTAGACCTAGAATTACAAACCAAAAGAAGGTCATTCTCAATCACATAAACAATTCAAGAACTACACTTTTCTTTGCCCTTATATATATTACACATCTATTTTAAACCTAATGTCGAACAGTTTTGCACAAAGTGAGCAATACACATAACTGAATGATTATATTTTAACAATTTTCTGTAATATACAGTGGAAAATAATTTGTAACATTTATTAGAGAGAGAATTAAGACAAGAAGTTCTTAAATTAAGATGGTCCTGAAGAGACTAGCTTTATCAAAACTAACACAGGAGGAAAGTACTCAGAGAAATCTTAAGGGAGCATTTTAGAGCACCTATATATTTTTTTTCTATACCTTATGCCAGACTGTCTTCCAAATATGATTGATGACTTAATTCTGACTCATTAAATTTTGGTAAGATGATTAAATCTTTTTCTGAATGTTCTTTTGTGCCATAATTTTACTTTTTATGTACTAGAATGTTTTGCCTTCAGCAATTTTGAAGAAAGTAAAATTAATAACTCAATAAGTGCTTCTGCAACAAAGCACTGTTTTCTATTTCACAGCCTTAAGCATTCACACATGTAAGAGACCTGCCCCACTTTGGGGCAGTAATTCAGGTAGAATGACAAAGAATACTAGGGCCCACCTTAAAGCTTTCAGCAGCCATCCTGCCTGCCAGAGCAAGGCTCTTTTGAGACACAAAGACTTTTTGAAAGTAAAGTCAAAAAGTTCCATGCATCACAAGCATTTGCTATCACCACCATCTGTGACCAGAGAGAAGCCCATGCCCTATCTCCTAATAATCTTCTGACACTGACAACTATAGCTAAAGAGAAACAGACCTCATATGTCAGCTACTACGTCTTAATGGAGCTTAAATTAGCTGGGCTAAGTTTAGACACCAACATATTATCTGATGGTCCCACTAAGCTATAATAAGTGACTTCTGTGATGCTGGGTGGGTAGATAAAGTTTGATTTCTGAACTGCACTTGTATAAGTTTCAGATGCTGTAAAAGTGTAAATGATTTCAACTGTGATCATGGCCCAGACCACAGCATGGGAGCAACCCAGAGGACATTAGCACTGATATAAATATAATATTCAACAAAAGATCCATTTCTGGCAAAACTATGAACTATTTCTTTTATAAAAAGGATATAAAAATGTACTTGGGTTATATGATTATTGGTCTCAAATTTAAATAATTTATACTGTAACTTCTATTTGCATAGTTTATGTGTTTAAATAAGAATAATAAAAGTTAGAAATAATAAACCAGGAAAATATTAACAATATTTATTAAAGGAGCAAAGTAATATTCTTATCCTGTAGAATAATTTAACAAATAAAGAATTGAACACATCAATACTAAATAAGACAAGAAGGAACTATTGACTCTCAAAAGAGTAAATATAAATGGTTAAGGTATTTTTTAAAAAGGTTACCTTTACTAGAAGTGCATTTTTAAGACAGTATTTTCCTCAACTTTATAAAACAGAGTTTTTAAAAATGATTATCAATGACCTGAAAATTCTCATGCACTGCAGATGAGATTATAAACTGAAATTTACATTCAGAAAGACAATTGAAATACACATTCATGCAATATTTTACCTAACATTTTTATTTCTAAAATTAACTATGTTATTAAGTTGGTACATATACAGGAATATGTATATATATATATGTACATATTTAAAAAAGATAAAGATAATCATAGAATTTTTGAATCAACATTAAATTGAAAATATCTTGAATATTGAATAATGAGTTCATTCATTTAATAGATATGGAGTTTAAGTAATTACTCTATTTTCAATATGTTATGCATATTTCTACCATTTTTATAGTGCTAGATATTGCTAAATGAGTGTGTATATTCTCTTTTTTCTTTAATACTCACTGAATGACATGTGTTACATATTATTGTTTCAATTTAATTGATGAGAAAACTGAGATATGAGAGTTTAAGTAATTTTTAAAAAGGTTATATAGCAAGTATATGGACAAATTTGGAAATAAGTTCAGTTCATGCTTTTAAGTATTAGTAGTAATGATGATGATGATGATAATAATAATAATAATAATAATAATAATAATAATAATAATATAGTTAGTGTGCACTTGTTATGAACCATTGCTGCTGTGAAGCATTCACATGTATCATCATTTCTTCAATGTGATAGATTAAGAAGATGGATATTATTATGCTAGTTTATCAAATAAGGAAACTATGGAACAGCCTGATAAAATAATCTACCTAAGTTCTTTCATTTAGAAGGTGGAATCTACCTTAAAAGTAGGCAGTCTAATTCTAAAGTATAAACTTTTAATTTCTAAGTACATTGGTGATACTTAATTAAAATCTAATTCTTAAAATGATTTAAAATTATTTTCAAATAATTTAATTTACACATTACATTGCCCAAATTTATAATATAATATAGCTTTTTTTCACCAAATTGCATAGCACCAAATAATTATACAAATTATAAAAACTGAAATTTATAAAATTGTAGTCTAGCAAATATGAACTAAATAATAAAATAAATACATTAGAAGAAAACTTCCTTTGAAAAAGCAGAATATTGAATTAAAAGAGCTCCACGAGTGCCTGTGAAATTAAAGGGAACACTGACCTAAATGAAATGGAATTATATTTCTAACAAGTCAGAAATAAAGACAAAAATCTTATGTTTATTCAGGTAGAAAAACTACAAGCAATATATAAATATGGAAAATGAAGTTAGGTGCACCCTGGAGGCCTAGTGGTTTAAACTAGGCTGAGGCCTCATACATCCCAAAGTCCCTGATTCGAGAACCAGAGGTAGAGAAATAGCCAATGATGAACAACTGAATAAGATAGCTTCTTTCTTCTCCTCTCTCTTTATGTTTGCTTGTTTACTCGCTTTCAATCCTTCCTATACCTTTCTTTAAAAAAAAAAAAATATGAATTTAACAAAGTCTTACTCTCCCAAATACTAAATGTTGAAAGACATTGGAATAGCATTTAGAAGTTTTATGATAAATTTTCCTTGGTCAAATTATATTTCAAATGTAAGTTTTATAGAAAGATTTTTTGGGTTGTTTTTTAAATAAAAAATAGTCGACCACAAAATAGCCAACCTTTTCTGAAAGGTAAATTCTCCATGAAATACTTCACATAATCAAGAAGTTAAAACACACAGATGCACATACAAATGAATCAAAACATTTAGACATAGTATAAAATTAAAACCAGAAACTAACAAAATAATAAAGATTTATACTTAATGAATTATAGATAACTTTGTTTGTAATAAACAATGAAATACGCAAAAACATTTTTAAAGGAGAATAATATGTATGTCATGTTTTATAAAACAATACGTTGATTCTGAAATGATAGACTCAACAAACTTAGAGTCAAGTATTGTTGAGTAAATTTAAAGACTTGCTATATTTTTTAACATAATCAGAAAGATCTTATCAATTTTAATATCTTTAACTTACTGGAGCATTTTATCCACTTAAAATTCCATAGCAAAAGAAGTGAAAAATAAAATTTCATAAAGATAAAAAGAAATATTTAAAAGAAAATAGTAAAAATATTAGCATATAGGGACATGGCATAGAGAAATTAAAAACAAATAGATTGGGAAACACATTAAGTATTATATACAGGAAAAAATAAGAAATATGAAAATAGTGAAGATAAAATGTACTTTATAGAAATTATTTATAGATAGATATTCATTAAACATAACATTTATAATAATGCTGCATAGCAACTAAATAGATTTAAGATTTTAATGCCCATACAAACACAACACATTACAAATTACTATCAATGAGAACAACATTTGTCAAAAATCTAACAAGATATTGACAAAGATAGACCAACAGAAATATCTAATAGGCTTTATTTTTTAAGTGTTTAGTCAAGAAAAAATTAAAAGATATAGGACAATGAATAGAATAGTTGTATGAGGAAGTAATTGTTGCTAAAGATAAAATCAGCATGTTGTTTATTCAATAGTAAAAAAATCACAAATAAATGCCTAATTTTATCAAAAATAGCAATAAAATAGATCAATTAAAATTACTCATGACAGAATAAAGTCAAAATTTCTGTATATAGCGCATATATATAAACACTGACATGAAGGTGTTTTAAAAAATATAATTCTAAATTACTAATTTGAGAATTGCAATTAGATTATTTTGAAGAAATTTAGGATTCTCAAATATTATGCAAGGACAGATAAAAATTTTATAGCTAATATAAAAATGTAAGAAACCAAAGAGTTGTCAAATAACTAAGCATAAAGAGTTACCTCATGCAAATAGTTTTAACTTACGTTTTATGAAAATTCTAATAACTCAGTATTTTGAAAAATTATATGAAAAAGGACACACATTTACTGTGACAATGTCTTATGCATATGGAGTCTCAAGCCCTATAAAAATTAGCAAACAATGATAACCATGTAATCAAGTTAAGGACTGATTCTGGAACTGAACTATTATTGAATATAGGAAATACATCGATAGTGTTTATTATGTAAATTATACTGTATATAAAAAGACTTTTAATTCAATTTTATTCAGTGATTCTAACAATATCTATTTTATGTTAATTGATCAATAAATACTAACTGAATGCCTTCATCAGCTACAAGTAAAGGAAAGAAAAGTAACTAGCTAAAACTATTGGTTGCTTAGATTTTGCCAGGTACTGTTTTAGATGCTTTGCTTATTTAATACCATTAATTTCCACACATACTTGTGAAGGAAGTGCAAAAATTATATGGGAGATACAGGATGAGTTTGTTACAAAGTCAAGTGGTGAAGCTGGGATTCAGTGAGGACAGTCTGACTCTAAATTCCTAGAAATTATAGTGCAATGCTTAAATGATTAACATGCCAAAAGGGAAATTGATACAATTTTATATTTATTATTGATCAAAACTCTTACAAAAAAAACTCCGTCAGTTTATATAATCATATAAGAATGATTTTTAAGATGTATGTGATAGATAATACTATTACTACATTGACCCTGAAACACATGAAGCATTCATTGTAAAATTAGAAAATAAAACATAATTGCTGCATTATTACTCAGGATTATATTGCAGTTTTCAATGCATCAATAATTAAGGACTCAGATATAGTAAATATCTTATTTTGCAGAAAATTTTGTTTTGTTTTTATCTCAAAATTTCATTGCAAGTTATTCAAAACACAGATGACATATCATATCTACTCCCAAAATAAAATATATAAATATATTACTAAGTATTTATCTGCTTTCTTTTTTTAAAAAATGGAATGCAATATTATCAATTTTTAAAAATCTGCTTCTGAGACACACTGTACACTGCCCTCTGCCTCATGTCCAATTTCTATCACCATGTTCAAATTAGTATGAGCATTTCCCATAAATGTAGTTTTATGCAGTATTTTCCCACATAAATATGTATCTCATAAGCAATATATGATATATTGTTATAATTTACATAAATGAATTTATTGCTTTTCATGTAAAGTCCCTCTCAAAGCAATATGTTTTTGATAATTTAGGGACCTAATTCATTTAAGTGCTACAATTATATCTACCATGGGCAACACACCACAAATGGTTTACCATTTTGTTTTGTTTTTTATAAAGGGATATGAACAATGAACATTGCATAGATCTTTTTGTACACATGTTAACATGAGAGCTTCCAATGAGACTCACTCTAGAATCTTGCATTTCACTTGTAAAATTAGCATGCAAGACACAGCAGACAAAAGATTAAGTGGAAAAGGTATTGAAACAAGCAAGAGAGATAGTACGTACACACCTCAAGGTGATGAGAAGTGATGTCAAAAAGACACCAACTATTGTCCCACTCCAGGCACACATTTTTGTGAAGAGGGTCCCTTTGTGATCCCTCCCGGTTCCCATTCCAAGGCATTCAGTTCCTGGGCATTTCCAGTCAGGGATTTCCAGGAAAGAGGTGGCTATTTATAGTGATAGGCATTCTCTTTATTGCACACATTCTCACTTTATCCTTAAATCTCCTGTTTCATAGCATTTTACTACTTTTTTCTTTATAATTTATTTGGCTCTAACTTGAAACCGGTAAATTCTATCTCTAGATTACTTACAAGTCAGCTACAGAATATTTTAATTAATTCATACTATTGAAAAAATTTTAGACATTCTGTTTAGTTCTTTTCAAATTTGACTCCCTTTTTAAAGAACTGTTATTCAATAATTTATTTCTTTCATCATTAAAATTCTGTATTATCTTCTGATATATTCTTTCTGATAATATATTCCCATTATCTGAAATTCTTTTATTAGTATTATTTCTATTATTGCCGTCTATGTTTGCTTTTTTTATTGTTTCATGTGAAATTTTATAATTTCAGACAGTTCATATTTATATATTACTTATCACTTATTACATACTTACATATTTCAAATTCTTTGCGTCTAGGTCCAAGTATTGTTCAAGAATGATCTAAATTAGATTATCCTAGGAATGACATGCCTATAATTGATTCACCACTTCTATCCATATTGATTTCTTAAATTGAAAGCACCAGCACCACTCAGATAGCATAAACTGAAACATCAAGCTTAGGTAAATTATATATTAGAGGTTTTCAATTCTCAGGATAGATTTTTTTCACATCCAGACATCAAATAAATATAGAAAAAATTTTGGTCATCTCTGATGATAAGTGCTTAATATTTATATGGGCTTATAAAAGTGAACAAAATATCTGAATCCTTGCAGATTAACATTATTGTAGAAATAACATCAGTTCCCCCTTTTTCCAGTTTCCTATAGTTATACATTATATTAGAGGAAACTTAAATTAGGGATTTGAGATATTTTTATGAAAAAATTTGCAGACTTGTCTTTCTTCTACAAGAAGGAAAGAATTCTTTGCTTTTAATGTAAATAAAGACTTTCTAATGTAAATGATAGCTCTACATAAATCCTTTGGAAATGTAAACAGATATTTCCAGCCTTCTTTTTCAGAGAGATGGAAATCATTTTTTAACTTCCTGGGCCTTTCCTTTAATCCAAATTTCAGATTCCTTGTTTTTTTTAAGTTCCAACCAAGCAGAAACATCAAAATATTTTCTCAACAGACCCACGGTCTCTTGGTTTAAGTGAATATTGAATTTTTATGAAGGGTGATGCCGTATAGTTAAATGATAAAGTCCCAGTCAAATATGGAACCTTCATTCCACCTTCATTACTCACTCAGTAGGAAGTGAACTGTTCCCATAGTTCAAGCTCTTCCCACAAATGTTCAAGCTCTTCCCAACATGTGCAGAGCAGGATTCTTATAGCAAGTGCCATCTTGGCACATGGAGCTAAGGTCTATTAAGATCCTGAGGGTCTAGACAAACTGTTACCATTATATTTTTTTAACTTTATTAAACTGTATCAAAACATTATATAAGTTTAACTTAACGTATTATATACAGATGTTGATTTACAATGATGCACTCATTAAACCATTACCTTAAAGAATGAAAATTACCAAGAATTAAAGTTACCTCCAGAAATAACCTGTTTTTAAGACAGGGCAAATATCCAGATCACATTCAGTCGTCCATTCCTCCTCGTGTGAGAACCCCTTTTTCTCTCCTTGACATCCCAAAACTGTATTTTATTTCTTAACTCAGGATATAAGCTCTCAGTTTGTCCTATTAACTCCAGAATTTACAACCATGTAAATTCTCCATATGTACGTAATTAGGTTTGGTCTTTTTGTCTATTAAACTGTTTGATATTAATGTCTTTGCTTGACCAACTGAAGAAGAAGCCAGGAAAAATTTTCCTGTATCCCTACAAAGGGATTATTTGCTTCACTTGAATGAGGATTAAAATTCTGGTCTGAAATTGCCAGAATGAATTATACCCTCAAATTCTAATCTAATGTAATTAAGTTCTTTATTTTTGGCACCTGAAGATTTCCCTTTGTTTCTCATAGATTACTTTATGCATTATTTATTTTAAAAAATCTCATATATTTCTAAGCATTTGTATCTAAAAGATATTCAGGTTATGCTCATCACATTGTCAGAAATGAGTAATTAATTATGTTTTGCAATCGAAATAATGGAGTTCAATAAGGTGTTCAGAAATTCAACAGATGGTCTATATGCCAGCAATAATCAGATGATTAATAGTGTGATGAAATTGTCACCTGATGCCTAGTCATTTTCTCAAAATGGTTACATCATAGCTAACATATGGCTCAGTTGTGCTTACTTTTAGGAATCACCAGAGTTTATTAACTGTCATATTACCGAGGACAAGAGAGATTACAATATTTTATTATAAATAATTGGTTGCTCCAGAATGTGCTTGTGGAGAACTTTGGGAACCAGTCAAATAAAATGGGTGCAAAGAGGAGACAAAATCAAAATGGACACATTAAATCCCCACCCTCAGTGCCATGACCATTCTGGTCCAGACAAAAATTAGAACTGGGACTAGGCATGACCCTCTGGTCAGTGGACACTCCACTTCTTTTTCCAGAAGTCTGCAGACCTCAAAGACCAAACTAATCCCTTCCTTCCCCTTTGTTTGCAAAAGGCCTAGTCCCCATGTGTTGAACATTTTTCAACAGGGGTTCTTTCCTTCTTGGGCCAGAGAATGAATTTCTTTATCTACTCCTGCTTGCAGCCCTTGATCTTTATTAGAGAGGTGATTAGAAGAACCTAAACAATGTAAGTAAAAACATATCATATAGTAATCAAAATATGCCTTTTATTCAGTGTTTCATAGAAAAATATAAAGAGGCGTGTATGATGGGAGAGCAAATTCAGTACTTCCATATAGCAATTTTCCAATAGTTATTAAATATGTTGATGAATTTATACTTTCTGCCCTGTTAATTCATACTCCAGAAATCAATTCTAAAATAAATTGTGAAAGACGTATACAAAATGTACAGGAGACAGATGTTCATAAAAATGTTTTACAGTTTATAGATAAGTAGATATGACTCATAAAATGGAAAAACTCTAAATGCTCAATAGTCGTGTATTAAGTAAAATATGACACTCAGTATTAAGTAGCATGCAAAATTTAAAACTATACTTTTGAAGATTATTAACATGAAATATTAGTAATATAATTAGTTTTGAAAAAGCAAGACAGTGAAGAATATGGAGAGTTTGAGATGATTTTTCATAAAATGTGAGAATTTAGAAAATTTATTAAAATACATACAAAAATGTTAAAGAGTATCTCAGTGCTTGGTTTCTACTGGATATTTTATACTTATAAATATTCTTGCTTCCTTAATTTTATTCTGTATTAGATATGTGAGTTTTTATTATTAAAGTATCAATTTAATCTAATAATTTCATTTTTAGGAATATATCAAAATAATATTTGCAATAGTGAATCACCAGCATGTCCAAATCTATCATATAGTTAAATAAATTATGATTGCTCCATGTAAAGAAATAATAAGAAACCATTAATGAAATGTTCTTTAAAAATATGTAAGAGTTTGAGAAAAAATGCAAACACTGTAAGGTTAGGTTAAAATCATGAATGATTGAGGATCATAACATAATCTTAATCTATCCTAATTTTCTTATATAAATATAAATAAGTAGATTTCAAGATATTAAATAATAGTTAAGAACTTAGGTTATCATGGTGTATACTCTTTTTTGTATAAAACACTCATCTATATTCTATGAGATTTCATAAGAGTATCCTGGAAGAAATCATTTTGATATTATAGTTCATTAGAAAATAATGAAAAATTTAACACAGTATTTTCTAATAAATTTTAAGGAAGTCTTTGAAATGTAATCTTTTAATCAATTGCATGGTGGTTGCCACTAGCCATATGTGGCTGTATAAATTTAAATTAAATTAAATTATAATTTATGTTTGTTAGCTGTATTCAAGTGGTTTGAAACCACCTGTGGTTAGTAGTTACCATAACAGTAGTTAGTATAATAGCCTAAGTGCAGTTATAGAATACTTCGATTATCACAGAATATTGACTAGAGAATGCTACACAAACTTTTTAAAATAATATCCAAGTTTATAAGGAAATATAAAATAAAAAACAATTCTGCTTCACATTTAAGGCAACAAATTTAATCACATACTTTACAATAGTGGTACATGCTGATGCAGTCTGAAAACACAAGTAACCCTGGATATTTCAGCCGGAACAGACGTCGTATAAGGAATTAACACACAGATAGTTTGAGTAAAAAGGGGATCAGATATTACTTACTACTAGAAGATATTACTGAAAATTGTAGTTTGCTGTTCTTTGTGAGCATTGTAGAGCCAAACATAGAAGACTTGACGCTAAGTTAAAATGAGTTAGAGTTAATCACCTGTACACAGTTACATAAAAATATACCTAAAAATCAACTTATTAAGTATGCTCCTCCAAAGAGAATAATCACATTAAAATCTTTATCTCTCTCTGAATTTACCTGTATATATATATAAATGCATATATATATACCTATATACATAGCTATCATTTAATTTGAAATAATTTATGTAGTAGCTTTATTATTTCTATTGATAATGTTTAGGATTTTGTATTTAGTATTAATGTTAAAAACAATAAAAGCCATTAATTATTGATAGTGCTACTAATGTGACACATACTCTTTAAATACATTATTACAATTACTTGTAACAAAATCTTATAGAGTATTATTTTACCCTTTATTACATGCAAAACCTGGATTTGGTAACATGCCTGAGGATTCACACTCAGGTAGATATTAAAACCCAACAGTTATTAGCCTATAGTGACTGCAATAATTCAAGACTGCATGAACCTATCACTCTTTTTATGTGATATTAAGACATACTGATATTTAATAAATGACAGCAAACAGCACATATAATGATTCAATTTGATAACATGGTTTTCTAATAGACATATAACAAGATTAATTAATAACATGCAAATTTTGACTTTTTTTTAACCTAAGACTTAGAACATTTTAGGCACTATGAACACTGCATTTAAAGCAGTTCCTGTGTCATTTTTATTTCCCATAATTTGTTCATTTATAATGTTAAACTCTCTCTCACTTTAGCCATCCAGGGAGATCATCATGGAAAATCTTTACAACTGATTGTTACTATTACTTTTATATCTGGCTAGATACAGTACATGTATCAACAAGGACAAAGGAAAATGCATTGAAAGATTTTAAAAAAATCCAATACCGTACTATCACTGTAACTAAGGCATACATATTTTTAAGACCATGAGTTTCTTTTGATAGTTAATAAGAAAAAAGAATAAGAAAATTACACTTACTGCATTATTCCTATCTACCAGAAGTTATAAATACGTTTCAATTAAACATCAAAGTAAGGCCTTTGAGGAAAAATCTGTTATTTCATCTTAGATAAGTAAGGAAACTGAGGGTCAGAGTGTGGGGTGGGCCCCTCTAACAAAGCCAGAGCCAGGAGTCCAAGCCAGTCTGACCCCATAAGTAGTATGCTCTCCTCAAAGCTAAATGGGATTCTGATTATTAATTGATTCAAGGTTCACTCCCCATTCATTGTCTGGAAACAATTTTAAGAACTTAATACATTTCTAGGTACTCTCCTGGTAATTTGAAATGCCAAAGATAAGGAAAACAGAGTATCCAACAAAGAAGAGCTAGGAGCCAGAGGGCAAATATTGACACAATCAGACAGTTGCATCCCAGTGAGAGAATTATTGCCTAGCAGATGTCCTGATTGTTGGAGAGGAGATATGGGAAACCCAATTTTGTTTAAAGTATCTTTAAGGTTTTCTAGAGGAGGTGGTAAAGACTTAAAGCAAAGCAGAGAATTGCCTGTGAGTAGATGTAGAAGGCTTTACATCTAGTAGGTTCACAAAGGCAGCTAAGTTCCCAACACGCTGGTCTCTACCAGGTCACTTTTTAAGACTTTAGGGTTCCCCATGTGGGAATAAAGAAAATTAAGAGTAATGTATTTTAATTTTCAGAATCTCCAGTTTCCTTTGGATATTTCACAGTTTCCATTATCTCTGGTGATCTCAAAGACTTGAAGAAATAGAATATATCTTGTATTTCTCTTTTGTAGTTGACCGGATACAAAGCTTTCTTAATAAAATTTTCTTTGTACTCTGATCTTTCAATATTCAAAAAATTAGAAACTAGATAAGCACAGTAGTAAAAAAAAGCATAGTAAAGTTTACAATAGACACTGCATAAAAATAGAAAAAGAATTCAGACATTTATTAAACATTTTAGGATATCCTCAAGTAAACTACTTTATAGTATGATCAGCTACATGTTATTGCCTCAAATATGTTTCCAAATATGACTGATTTATTTATATTGAAACTCATATATGAACAAAAGCACAGTCACCATCTTTTCTCTTTTTGTGTTCCGGAATCTGTTTATGTGCCTCAGCATTACTGAAGTCATAAGAATGGAAGAAGGCTAAATGCAAACCTCAATAAATCACATTGTTCATTCAATTGCATATCTTCCTCTACATTTCCATAATCATCACTATTGTCTGAGTTCTCATAATGGGACACGAAGATTAATCCTAGCTATCAGTAGCTTAGCTCAAATTCTCATCATGTCCCGTCTGAATGGTAATAATCACTCCTTATAGAAGTACATTGTAAGCAGCATGGATCAAATTACATGTCATATCTACTAAAACACTACCATATAAAGCCCTCATTTGTAAAATTAATTCTGTATGAAAGCACAATATGCAAAATTCTCCATAGCCCACCCCATTTTCAATCTTTTCTTTAACATTTTTCCCATTGATATTACCCCCATGTTTCTAAACTCCAGCATGTATTAACTTTCCTCATGTCTGATTGAGCTAGCCTTATATCTCTACATCTTTTTATTTTTCATCTACTATTTCCCTACTTGGAATTATTCTATTTCTTAACTTTTCAGCATCTCAAATGTTACTTCCTGTATTTTCTTCTCTATTCAACCCTTCTATTTCCCCCGGTAAAGCAAGGCATTTCTTGTTCTTTGTGTTAACTTTCTAAACTGAACTGTGTGTAAATCCTACTTACTTTTTTCCCCCAGCGACTCAGTATTTTAAATAGAGTCACATTGAAAACAATGTCACACACATATACACGTATATGTGTATAAATACATGTACACATATAATTGTTGTAATAATAATAATTATTATTATTCCCAAAATCTATTTCAGAAACTCCATCCTATTGCTGACCTCTTATTAACTCTGGTTGTCCTCATTTATGTCTCATCTCCCTTGACTAAGACTATTCGACTGAAGTATAATTAAAAATAACAGTGTTCTATGTCCAGTGTAGCTTATTGAGGTTGGTAGTAGAGTCAAAGAGTCAAACTTATTGTCGCTCCTCCTACCTTTACATGGCTGAGTTTAGTGATGGTTTTTATTCTAGCTTAGTACCACCTCAGTTTCTAAATAAATCTTTACTCAAGTGGCAAGCATAAAATCATATGCAAGAGAACTTAAAAATAAGCTCTCTAACCAGATGGGAATTTAGGTTTTAGCAAGAATGTCAGACTCATTCATTTATCCTAAGAGTTCCCTTGATTTATATTTAAATCTTGGACACTGTAGTCAGAAATCTTTCATGTCCATGCACATGAAATAAATATTACACAACAATGTGGGTTCATACATTGCAGGTCTCTTTTTCCTAATGTACATTTTTGAGATATAAGAATAAACAGGTTAATGCTAAAGGATAAATTATGAATAATTTATCTGTCAGGCGTGAACAGTGCTATCTAACTACATCAATAAGATCAGCCTCATTTTTTTTTTCTGATTGCTTATCTATGTCCAACTTGGCTGATTCCCATGATTCTGAACCTTTCCTTCCCTGGTCTCAGTTCTCTTCTATACCCAAAAGATGGCATCTCCATTAACTTGGGGATATTCGAATTTTGGGAATTATTCAATCTTTACTTACAGCATAGCACTCTGAGCCTATCATTTTCTTTTTATAGGCTGATACTGTTAACATCCTTCCTTCAATTTTCACTTTTAATCTTCTCTCTCTGTTCCACATTACAATATACTTGGAGACAGGAAATTACTACAAAGGAAGTTCTAAACAGACCATAGATCTTTTTATTAATGGCAAACGTAGTTTACTACCTTAAAAGAAAAGATCAACTGTTGTCTTAACCATTGCAAACAAAACATTTTGGAGACTGCCCAGATGTTATAAATGTCTGTGGAGGAAGATTGAACACATTAAGTTTTATTTTTATTCGTATACACACACACACACACACACACACACATGTACAAAACCCCTAGCCCTGGGTCACAAACCTATTTTCATAGCTTTACATGGCCTACGCACCTCAGGCCTTAGACACCTGAGCCACAGAGATGCACCCTAGCATGTTTTTATATTTATTTATATTATAGAATTAACTTTTAGTTTTATTATTTTTGATTAATATATAAGGGTAAATATTTATTTCCAAAAAATGATTTGGTACCGCATATAATTATGAACTCTGTTAGTCTAAGCAGAGTTTAGAAATTTTCTTTCTCTTTCTTTCTAGTTATTATATGTTGCCCTATGTTCAGATTACCATACATAATGGCTCATATTTGTAGTTCATGAAAATTGATACTAGATTCAAAATACATACAGAGGTTGAGTCCACATGCAGAGAAATCTCTTAAATTTGATTGAACATCATTTTAACCAGATTACTTCCCTTCTAAGTCATCGAGTTGACCTTGAGATCCTGGGAGATCTCCAGTAACCTCAGGAGAGCTTGAAATATCATTGTACATTCTAGTCTGCCTTTTAGAACAGCATCGTTTGAACTGTTTTCTTTCCTTTAGTAGACCTATAGATATAAATTGCCAGCAAAAGGCAAGCCATTTGTCCTAATACTAAATATTCCCTTTAGCACAAGTTTCTCTTTTCTTGAACTAGTCTCCAGAAAGAGATTTTTGCTTTAATAGTGAACTGCAACATCTAAAGCAGAGCCAGAAAAAAATATTTCACATAGTTATTGCCTTGACTACTTGGCTCTCTTGTCAACTACTCATTTTAAACTATGGGGATTTTATTAGCCAGCTTCCCAGTTTTTCTCTATTTACCGAACTGTGCTTGGTGAGATGTGCGAGTAACTTGCCAGTTTACAAGATTTCCCCAACACATTCAATGTCTGATAATTACATTGAATTGCAAATACCTATTAGATATTTTATGAAACATATAAAGGAAAAATAATTTGATTTTGCAAACAATTTATCTTTAACCTAATTTCCAAAGTTATTTGTGTAATAAAAATATATTTTAGAATTATGAAAGAGCTGCAATAGTCACTTCATTTTGACTTTTGTGCATCAAAGCAATACTATTTTGGATTTTTTCACATGTATTATATTTTGTGAAAATTAGAAACATGATCCTATCTAAAGATCACACTTTATTTGTGTTCCAGACCCAACAAAAGCTCAATCATTGCCTCTCAAAGTGTTATTAAAGCAGAGAATGCAGAAAAGAATGTCTTCATTTGATTAATTTCCCCTTTACACCCAAGTTAAAACTTTGTCACATGTAAGCAAAATAATCAATGGACTGATTATTTTGGTTAATTTTAAAATTGTTTATGACTAAGAGATAATGTATGATATGGTCTTTACTCAGTGAGTTCAAAATTTAAAATTTAAACAGAAATGATATATCTTGTAAAACTGCTAAATAGTATAAGCTGAGGACTGAGTTAGGTGGAAGAGATTTTGATAAGCAATAGTTGTAGATATGCAGATCAGTGAGAGCTTTTTTGTTTGAATTTTTTTGTTTTGTTTTGTTTTGGAGTGTGTATGTGTGTGTGCATGTGTGTGTGAGTGTGTGAGAGAGAGAGTGTGTGTGTGTGCAAAAGTTAGATATTAGGGATTGCTATGCAAGCCAAAGAAAAAGGAGAGCTCATACAATGTTAGCACATTGAGTAATTTCTATTGTTAAAGTCAAATCAAGCAGTCTCTATAATCAATCAGTACCTTGGTATGCCATTATTAGGTCACTTCAGTGCACTGTGTTACATATTCAGCCATGTGAAATTGAATTGTCATTGTTTCCTATGAATGTGTCTTTAATAGAATTTTGATGATGTAAATAAAAGTATTTGTGCTTATTCTGAATTTTTCCTGTCTTACATACACAAACGCATATAGTTAGGTTTTTAAAAAAATACGTACAGTTTTCTGTCCCCTTTGTTTTCTTTTACTTGCTATTGGCTTTGCTACTCAAATTTTAATTCTTTTATTAATGTCTCAAATTATTTCATTAGGGAGGGCCAAAGAGTAATCTGCTTATCAATGATCTTAAACACACTCTATGTAGATATGCATTTATACATATATACATACATATATAGGTATGTTTGCAAGTATGTATTCCACCTAACTCAGTCCCCAGCTTATACTATTTAGCAGTTTTACAAGATGGTTATCATTTCTGTTTAAATTTTGAACTCAGTGAGGACAAAGACCATGCCATATACGATCTCTTATTTGCTGACAATTTTGAGCAATAATTTGAAATTAAACCAAAATAATATATGTAAATATATATTTAAATTTGAGTTGGAATTAATAATTAATGTTCAGAATTTGAAAATATTGTGTCTGATATTTTTATTTATCTAACTAGAATTAAAGATGAAATAGCATTTAGCAAATCATTCCCTTGAAAAATGACTACACATTTCTTCATTCCATTACCCTAATCTCTTAGCCTGTAGGTGATTTTGTAATAACCTAGGATTTTTGGCCTAAATCATTGTTACTTTTTAAAAAAATAAATGTTTTTTTTAATAAAATTTTTATAAATTTTTATAAAAAATAAATGTAAGATTGCTTATGTATCCTTGCAGATCCACGTTTAGAAGTGATTTAGTCTATACTAAATTTGATAATTAGTTCCTGTAATTTTAAAACATCACTTATTTATATTGATCTGTTGGTTGGTGATAGTACTTACTTAGGCATATGCATAGTTTGTTTCTGTTTTGTTGCCTTTGTCTTTTCTTAAGAATCACTGTGTTCAATATATTTATTATCCACTCTCCGTCCATTGCACATTATATCTAGATAATACTTTTTCCCATTTTCTCCTTTTCCTTTAGCTTCTGTAGAGAATTATAAATTTCTTACTGTTTTCTTTGTTAATTTCTAATTTTTGCTTCTAATGAAATGTCTGATTTTTAAAATATAAACGGCAACTGCTTTTATCAATTGTATTTTCTTTTCTTTCTTTCTTTCTTTTTTTTTTTTGATGAAACGTGCAAGCAGGAATGAAGGCAAGCAGGCAGGTTGACAGGAAGAGAGATGGGAGAAGCATTGGTTTATTTTTAATTTAGTTCATCTTGGCTGTTAACCCGGCCTCAGATTGTAAACTTGGGTCCTTGGGATACATGTGGCCTTTCCTGCTGGAGGCTGCAGATTTAATGGCTAAGCCACCAGGGGCCTCCAATATTTAATTTTTTTTTTTTAAAGGAAAAATGTAGGCAGGAATGAAGGTGAACAAGCAGGCAGGAAGAGAGAAGAGGAAAAAGCATTTTATCAATTTTTATTTAGTTATTTATCTTGACCTTTCCCTCCATCCGAGACTCGAACCTGGCTCCTTGAGATACAGACACTACACTCAGCTGGAGCCAGAAGAGCCAACTGCTAGTCCATGGGGATATATCTATGTTTGATTTTTTTTTTAAACCCAGCTTTAGTTCATCTGCAATCATATTTGCTCCATAGTTCTTTCATATCTCATCTTTTTCCACCTTCTCATCATGTTCTTTCAGTGCTCTACCTCATTTTATCTGTCGCTTCATAGATTACATGTTTTTATGAGTTTTAAAAATTAACTTAATATTTATTGAGGTAACTTTGCTTTACAAAATAATATAAACCCATATATTCAGGTTACTCACTCTTCAGGTACATGACACCCTGTCCACCATCTCTTTGTGTTTTATTGTGAATTAAAACCAAATGCTGTTTTTCTCTCTGGTAGGTGTTATATTTATCGTTCTTTTGAGTGGCAAATATTTTAGGCTCTGATTTGATTTTTGTTTTTTGTTTAGGTTCCAAAAATTTCATTCTTAATTTAGAGAAGAAAAACAGTGACTAATTTGTGCTCCAAAAGAGTATAGTGCATTCTCTTTAATTTCTCTAGATGACAATAGATATTTTGCTGTATACTAAGCCAGAGAGGTGGTTGATACATCATTTAATAATAAGAAAAACAAGCTATTTTATTTTAATTTCATTAATTCCTTTTATAATCTCTCCTCTTTATGTAGATGTTTCTGATACGTATCATTTTTTTCTCCTTTTGAAGAAAACAATTTAACATTTCTTGTAAAGCATGTCTATTTTTTTCTAATGAAATTTTTAGTTTTATTTCTTTCAGGATGATTTTATTGACTAGAATTTTAGGTTATTCAGTGTTTTTTTTTCCTCTTAGCACTTTAAATATTTCAATCCATTCTCTTCTTGCTTGCATAGTTTTGAAGAGACGGGTAATTATTTTCTCTCAAGATTCTTTCAAAACTTATTTTCTGCAATTTTATATGCTCAAGAATAGTTTTATTGTTTTTGTTTATTTGCATTTATCCTTTTTTAGTGTTCTCTGAGTTTCCTGAATTTAAGTTTATTTTCAATCACTAGGTTTGGGTAATGCATTCTTTGTTACTTCAAATATTTCTTCAGTCCCTTTTATTCTTGTGGCATTCACATTTTGCAAATACTCTGTTTTGTACTTTTCCTCTAGTTCTTGGATATTCTACAATTCCTTTTTAGTCTTTTTTTCTTTTCATTTTATGGTTTTGAAATTTCTATTGACATAACCTCAAGCTCAATAAATTTTCCCAACTGTGTTCAGCTTATTAATAAGCACATTAAAGGCATTCTTTGTTTCTATTACAGTTTTAGATATCTAGTGTTTCTTTTCTTTCCTTCCTAGTTTCCATCTCTCTACTTACATTACTTATCTGTTCATGCATGTGTCTATTTTTGTTTCTATTATAATTCTCATTAATTATAGGACTACTAATATTACAGTGTTTGCTTTACATTTCTGGTCAGAAATTCAACATCTCTGCCATATTTGCATCAGATTCTGAAGGTTGTCCAGTCTCTTCATCTGAGCTTTTATTTTTCAGTATCCTTTGTAATTCTTTGCTAGAAAAGGAACATGAAGCATATCGTAAATGGAGATGAGGGAAATAGGCTATTAGTGTGAGGTTTTATTTTTATCCACCTAGTGTTTGCTGTTGCTGTGACTGCAAGTATCAGAGCTTAACATCTCTGTGATCTTGCTTTTTGTATTCCCTTTAGTCTTCAGGGTTCCAGAGGGACTTGTGTTGTTGCTTTTTTGTCCTGGGTTATGAACTGAGGTCCATGGGTTTTACATGGTCTGCACCTTATCCACCTGATTCACAAGGATGCACTAAGAGCATTGTTCTAAATAAAGTCATATATGTTCTTTCAGTCATATCCACTAATATTACACATGTGCCCTGTTGATGTGGTGGTAAAGAAAAATAAGTAAAGCACTATGTAGCCCTGTGATTAGCTTCAGTCTTTTCATGAAACTATGTCCTTGGGGTAGTGATCTTCACCAGTACTTGTCAGTCCACTGCCCCCTTTAGTTATGGCCAGAAAACTAGAGGGAGGTTAGAGTATTTTCCTTCCTCAAGTTTGGTGAAGCTTGGGTAAATTATTTGAGGGAGGGTAGTCCTTTGTCAAAAAGAATAGGATTCTCTGGAAATATTTCAAATAGGAAACATTTCCCTTCTCCATGATAGAATCAGGAAAGAATTGTTTTCTGCTCTTCACTGTGAGAATTTAGAATATATTCTCATGGTAGGACTGCTAGAGGTAAAACTCAAAAGCGTGGTGCTCCCAAGTGACTGGCATGCTCCTAGGGGTTTTAAGGTCTCAAACTTGTCCACATTTGGTCTCCTATAATTTTTCACGTACAAGTTGCATTTTTCTGCTCTCATATTAGCTCTCATGGAGGTGCCTGCTCTTTTGAGTTCTGATTCTCTGTATCTGCCAGTCTGTCTTTCCAATTTTTGAGGCACTAATTTAACCTGTGATATTTTTCCAGAATTTCCTCTAATTATTTTCTGTATTTAGTAATACTTTCTTGATTAGGGATTTGTACCCCATATTTCCTCAATATTGCTACACTATGTTTCATCAAAACTACTCTATTTTGTGCCATTCAGTTAGCATCTGTCTGAGTTTTCATTGCTAGGAAAGATCATCTTATCAATACTGACTACACACGCCACACACATATATGTATATATATACATATATATATAAATATAGTGTCTGTATGTATATAGATATACACATACATATATAAGTATGAACACACATGCATATATTTTTCCATAAAGTTCAGGTAATACTAGAAAGGGGTATGTGTCAGCACCAGCACATGTGCTCAAGTCAGTATGTTTTCTAGTTCTATTCAAGTCTTGCCCACAGCATTAAGCAGCAGACTGGGAGTCCCCAGAATACCTTGAGAAAATTAGTTATATGGAATGATAATTCCTAACCTGGCAGCATTGACAGCCTAGTTCTATTGGACCATATAATATAGAAAATCATAGAGTGATACACAGCTCAGCCAATGTATAGAACAAAAGGCAATTTCAAGAAACTTATTCTCTGAGTCATCTAAGGATACTCACCCACAGAACAATATGGCAGACCTATTTGGTAAAATTTATGGCATTAAATGATGGGGGAAGAATTTTTCAGGTGAGTTGTGTTTTTTCACTGATAGGAAATATTACACAGAACCAGCAAGGCAGGTTTGAAAAATAAAACTTTGAATACAGAAGCAGAAAAAATAATGTTTGCTTGAGATGTGATAATAACCAGTACACTCAAATCTAAGAATAAAGGAAGAATCACACAGACTCTGCAGGTGAGCTTACAATCACTTTTATAACCATAATTTCTCAAGAAGCTCACAAATAACATAACAGGTTGCAAACAGATTCTTGTCACCTGGTATAAACACAGCCATAATCATCAATGGTGTAACATGTTTTCAAACAGTTTGGAGCAATACTTGCTAGCAGCTCAAACTCTGAAACTGAATTATGGGCAAGACTGGTAGCTCCACATTCGAGTTCATACTATGATATTTCTTAGACTATTCCTGATGGCTTTAGTTGAGCACATTTGGTTGATTATATAAATAGCTGCTGTTATTCCAACTATAGCCATATTTGATGTTTATAAGACTTTATTAAATAATATATGTCTAGCTGAGCAATAGGGATAGCATATGGTTTCAACACTCACTAATCCACAAGAATGAATATTCACCGGTTAAGTTTTCAAAGAAGATACATACAGTCACTAATTATTTGAATCAAGGAATTAAGACAAAGAATTTTACTAAGAACAGTCAACATATCAGCCTGTGAGAAGTTATATACTTGAATTCTACCTCCTAACTCTGAGAGTCTGATTAAGCATGTCTTTATTCCCATTGAAAGTAATAATTTGAGTTATTTAACATGTTTAAAAATTTTTCAATCTTGTTACCTTGTTGAAAATTTTAATACGCTTTTGGTAATACTAGGTCCCTTCAGATACTTAGTTCCTTCAGACCAATAGAACAGAGTATCAATCCAGGAACTAATCCGTTCATTCATATATTGTTGGCTTTGTTTTTTTCCCCACTTTTCTTACTTTTATTTTCCTTTTAAAAAATTCTAAAAGTCATCATTGAGCTAATATTGAGAACTCATCCTGTGTCATCTAAATCCTAAAAGGATTAATGCCCAATAGGAAATTAGGATATACCAGCGCTCCCTAGTTATATGATACATCTCCAGAGAAAAAAGACTAAATCTAGAAAAAGTCTAAATTAACTACCCAAGGCAAAGATGTTGACAAAAGGACACATTGAAAACTTAAATATGAATGGAATATGTACATTTTCAGAAATCTTAAATGCTCTGGAGTGCTTCTGATTTGAGGAATTTAGTATCAGGTGGTGCATTTCAGAGTATTGACATTTTCAAGGTCTGATGCAGTCCAGGTAATTAACTAAGATCATCAATTTATGCAAGATATAAGAAGTCAATGACAACTGTACAACCTGGGATAGAGTTGAAAAGTCCTGAGTAAAGTAGGACGGGATTTAATCATGTGGCTGGCTGACCAGGCTTGATATCCCTAGAGGGTAAGTATCCAGTCAAAGTCCCCACAATAAAACCACCTTACTAGGAAAGCATAGTCTCGTGTGTAGGGGAGAGAAGGAAGTGTTGGATTTAAGAAAATATTTTCTAAAGTAGTTTTAAAGTGCTAGAGGGATAACCTTAATTAGGCTTGCTGTTTCAGTTCTAGAGCAATAACATTTCTAACCACTATTATTTAACATAAGTTATTTCTCCCAACCTCTCACATCAAAAAATCTGGTTAAATATTTCTCAATTGCCTCCCCTGATCTCAAGTACTCTTTTGCTTAACTTAGTTTATATTTGTATCATCTCCAGCCTGAATTAATTAGCTTTCTCACTAGATCCTCTCTGTTCACTGTTTTCCTAGTGCAATTCACTTCATACTTCATACATGCTAGGGTATTCTTTAAATGAAAATATGAGATAAAAGTTAAAACTTTCATTTGATGCCTGTCAAAAACAGAAAAAAAAATATCTCTGCAATTTTTGACTGATTCTTCATCATCTACCTGTTTCTCAAGACTTTTTTCCTGTGCCCCCCATAAATGCTCATTTCCAAGCAGGCACATCCACTTGATTATTTCCTCTTAATAATTCATGCTGACAAGTAAAGTGGAGCATGAAAAAGCTAATCCCTCAATTTGAGTTGAGGACACTGAGGCTACTAGGGATTAAGAATAAGAATGTTAGATGTAATTGAGGCAGTCCCTCCCCAATTCCACAGAAGCTGCATAGTTGCAATCATCATGACCACCTCAGTCAAGGAGATTGATTGTCCTGCAGGCATCTGTTTTGCTGGGTTTTACAGACTAGTTGTAATATGTAATTCAGCTCATTTCCTCTACATGAAGAGGGTATATGTCTTGCTAAATTCACAAAATCCATTCGGGGTAAACTTAGGTACATTGTGGGACTAACTCCCAACTTCTCTCCTGAAGTAAAAACTTTTTCTAAACCTCCATTCCAAAAAAAGTTATTGTATGACTAGAACCAATAGACAGGGCAATATTTTTCTGAGTTTTGAAAGGAGAAGGAGTGAAATTCCATTGATACTGACACCAAATAATTCTGCTTCCTTCAATGGGATTGGGACCTGGGTAAGGAGGCATTGGGTATCAACAATTTTGCCTCAGTCCAAAGTGATGATCCAAGATACAGTGATGTGAAATTGTGAATGCAAAGGTATGGAAAAATAATAAAATATTATATATTAATACCTACTTATTGCTAGTGTTTTTTTCCTAGTGATCATAATTAGGTAAATAGTAATTTAGTAACTATGTCAATAGTCTTTTATTCCCTCATATATTGCTGTATAATGTTTGATTCATCATCTATTTGACATAATTGAATAGTTTTTATTGAATCAAATTTCAGAAGTGGAAACAGAATAGTTAGTCACCCAGATTCATCATTTAAGAAAAACGTAAAAGATGTAAGAGCATTTGTATACTAACTTCTAAATATTTTGCTTCTAAAGAGACAAAACTTTTCTGATTATATCATGTTTCTTTTTATCCTGTATATGAAAGAATAAACTGATTGGGAAACCCTAGTATATATTTTTATTTAGTGTTTTTATATGGAATTAACAAATTGATACTCAGGTTATATACATTTTCCTACTTTTAATCTGGTGATGCCCCAATTTCTATTATAACATCTTTTGTATTTCTTCTCAAATTTACTTACATTTTTAACAGTTTTAAGAGAATGTAATTGTTTAATGGAGATAAAATAAATCAATGTCCTTTCTTTACTCTTGAACTGCATTGCTTAGTACTTCTCTTATTATATGAATAACAAAGACAAGGTTTGTATCACTTTCCTATGATAATTATGTAGCTTTCTCATATATATTCTCAATTTTGATCTTAAAAAGAATACCATGAAAATAGTAAAGAAGATCTGGGTCTCATTTTATAATGAGCAAACTAAGGCTTAGTTGGGTGTAAAGATTTTTCTAAAGTCACTATAAATAGTAAAAGCTAATGAAAACCATGTCCTACAAGATTGAAATTGGGCCATCTGATACTTGAATGTATTAGTTAGGAAGTTAAGCTGGCAAGTTCTAAAGAGGGTTTTGGAGGTAGTTAACATGATGCATTTAATATGAATGGCGGGTGTATTTCAAGACTTTGGTCAAGGAAGCTTCAGGATTTTCGCTTTTACAGGATCATTTAGTCAGGAGTCTACACCTTGTTCAACTATGTACAGTCAGTGGGTGGAAATGTAAGGCAGAAATATGGTTTAGTCTGCAGAAGTGTTATTTTCTGGACAAGAGTTTATTGGACCACCCTGTGGATGACTACAATATACAACTCATATTTTTTTATAGGAAAAGGTTGAGTATATTTCTGTGTAAGAAGAAACCTGAACATAACCAACTTTGACATGGTAGAGAAAAATAGCTATTAAATGACTGAAATAGGATATGGACTTATACATTAAACTTTATTTAGAATTAATCAAGAAATGCAAAAAATAAAAATAGAGAAATAACAAACCTATCAACTATCACTAATTCAGTACAGACAAAACAGTATCCTAAATTATTTTTAAATTTGATAGCCAATTTCACATTCAAATTTGATCTGATAATAATATTGAGACTCATTAGTGACTGTTATGTTCAAATTTGATAGCAAAATAGCCAGGCTCAATATTATCAACAAATGATTAGGTTATCATTAAATTTTTACTTAAAGACAATTTCTGGTATACTATTATAATAAAAATTTTCTGTTTCTCAGATGCCCTGCACTTTTTTTCTTGATTTATGGAAAAAATATTTTATTTGTGATTTATGAAAAAGATGGATTTAACCTTTATATAAATGATAAATTACTATGTTATATGGAATATTCATTCCGTATTAATGATGATCAAGACTGATTATGTTCATTGACATGAACTCAACAGCTATTTTGTAGGTCAAAGTATGAGAGAGGGTGGTGCCATAGTGATGTATAAAACCACTTGATGATGTAAGTAATAAACAAAGATCTAGTTGATTTTGCAATAAGATTTATGTTAATGTTGCTATTAAAAATAGCACTGAACTTCATTAGCACAAACATTACAATGTGTTGTTAATACCTTTTGTCCATTTCCCAAATTAAACATAAAATTTTCTCTATGACATCTCTAGTTACAGTGTGACCCCAACAATGCATGTGTGCTGAAAGCATACTTGTCTTTGTCTCACTCTAGATCTCTGAGGTGAGACCAAGTGGAAAATTTGTATTTTTAACAAGCTCTCCAAGGTGACTCTTACATGTACTGTAGTTTAAAAGCTATTTGCTGTGAGTCAATACAACTGAATTTATTTACAAATTCAGTGTAAGGGGGAAAAAAATAACCAAATAGAGAATGAGATGACAGGTTGTGTTTCACAACCTTAAATGTTAGTGGAGAAAGAAGGGCATGCATTATGAAAGGAATAGGCAAAAAGCCAAGTTCATTAAAATTCTGACTGGCTTCCTGCCTGATTTTCCCAGTGACCTGGTCATATTTTAAGCAATTCATCAATCAAGAATAAATATTTAGTGAGAATGTGTGGCATGCTCAAGGTGTGGTGTGATTTCTTCTGGTCCCTGGACATATGGACATATGTTATATTTGCATGATTGATTGTTCATGATATCTCAGTATTTCTTCACTTCTTTGGCAGAATGAAACCACTACTACACACAAACTGCCCTCAACAGGCTACTTATAGCGAAGAGAAAAATAAAAACATGAAGAACGAACGTGTCAGGTTTACATATTAGGCAAATTAAATGGGACCATGTTGAATGCAGCTGAGATTCCAAATCAGTTGTGAGATGAACATAAAAAGCTTAGGTTTGACAACATTCTCTGAGTATCTTTTATCACATTGACTAAACCATCTATTTGAAATTATATTGATTTTTTAATGTTTACTATGTAGACCAGTTGAACATTTAAAAACAAAGCGTTTAGAATCCATTGATGTGGGGTCAAATTTGATTGAACTTGTCTAAACTATTATTTTTTAAATGTGCATAATAATGTGTTCCTTATAGGACTTTTGGGATGATAATGAGCAAATGCATTATTATATCATATGGTGAAATCACACTGACACTGTAGAAGATGATACTGTTATTCAAAAGAATAAGATAGGTAGACCTATAAGATAGGTAAGACTGAAGTTTAGAAGTTGCTACTTGTACTAGGATTTTGATAACATGCCATGTGAAAGCCATGGGAAGTCAGAAAGTGGCGGGCTTTTTGGCTCAATGTGTAGGAATCTTCCAAGGAGAAATACAGGGTTAAGTTCCAATTAGGGTAGAAAACACCCAGCAAAAAACAGGCAAGTGTGATGCTAGAAATGTCATGTGGGGTTTCATCACCCTTGGCTACAATATGTCCGTGATGTTCATTATAGTGATTTCATCTGTCATGGTGGGTGTATTCTCTTGATTTATCTATACTTATCTGTTATTCATTACCAGGTATTCCACTGAGTGATTTACCTGCAAAAAGCTTATTTAATTTTCACAGCACCAATCTGAAGACAACACTGAACTTGCCCCATTTTTATTTATGAAGTAAGTACACTCCAATAACAAGAATTAACTGGTTCATGGTTACACAGAAAGAAAAAGATAAAACCTGAATTTAAAACAAGACCATCTTTACTGTAGAATTCACACCGTGAAATACCTCATTATAATTCCTCCTAGGGTTTTTAATTATTTTGAATGGCATATTAAAAGATGTGTTAATTATGCTCTTTGTTTACATTTTTCATAAATTAATGTATTTTTAATTTTTTCTATAAAATACTTTTAACAATTTAAGTCAGATTCCTTACACATTGAATTTTAACCTTTAGATTTGGTTCTAGTGAGTCATTTATTCTATTTTTAAGAATGACTATATGACTAATATACTTTACATTTAATAATATTGATACTTTTATCATTTAAGAAATTTTTAATGATATTTTGGATCGATTTTCAGGAGATAAGACTCCAGAGTGTAACTTTCCTTCTGATTCTTTAGCCTCCTAACTAGTCCTATACAAAACATAAATTCATGAGAAGTTTCCTTATTTCACAAGTCATTGAAAACTGGTGATCCAAGATGAGAAAGGGACTAGGCAGAGAGGGACAAGGAGACAACTGGGTGATTTTTGCCTGTCACAACTGGATAGACTCCAAGAACTAGTAGGAAGCCCTGTTATCTTAGAAGTAAGCATGAACCCCCAGTCTGCTGAGATTGAGCTACTTCCTCACTGCCAGTGGGTAGAAGAATGAAATATCTTCTAGTGTTCTGGGAAAGAGATTATTATTTAAATAAGTCAGAGAAAATATGCAAAATATTCTTTTAACATGTGTTTTTTTACCTAAGTCCTGATCTGTCATTTGCTTACTGAATGATCTTTTGAAAAGATACTTTAATTATTCATGAATAAAATATAGGGGTCTCAACTGCACCTATTTCATTAGATTATTGAGAAGAACAAATGAGCTAATACATGCAAGTTATGTAAATAAACAGAAAGATGCCTGTCCAGTCTAAGCAATGAGTAATTTTATGCTATTCCTTATTATTTCCATCTATTCTAGTTCAGATCATACCACATAGAAAGATGAAGCTGGCACGGTGTTTGGCAAAAGATAGTGCTCAGCAAATGTCTCAGAATTAAACAATGCATTTAAAGTTTCCCCTATGAAATTACCTATTTCTAAAAGTATTACATTATCTATATCATCCATTAATCCAGTTAAAGGGAATTCATATATAATCCTATTCTTATAGGGTACTGCTAAAATGTTTCCTTTTATTAAACTCAAAGCTAAATCTGACTATTACATAATTTCAGGAAAATACCACATCTGATGGTTTCTAAGATACATGAATCTTTAGATTTCCAACAAAAGAGATCTGAGAAAAAGGAGAGATTTGGCTCTGGACTATTCTCTTCTAAAAGAATTCTGAGCTACTTGCCTGATAAATCATTCTTCATGGAAGTGTTTGGCTGAGACGTGATTTGCCGTAACAGGACTGTCTTTCAGAGAAGGTCTTGTAGATTTTTTAAACCACCAAATCAAGCTCAGAGTAAACTTGGTGCTTAATTGTATTTTTTCTCTCTCTCTCTCTCTCTCTCTCTCTCTCTCTCTCTCTCTCTCTCTCTCTCTCTCTCTCTCTCTCTCTCTCTCTTTCTCTCCTATATTACTGCTTTAGAGGGGTACAAAATAAAATTTCTAAGAACTAAGAGTAAAAGCAAACTAGTCTTATCATTGTCACTTCAGTTCTCTAGAAGTTAAGCCTAAAGTGATACATTTGGAGGAGTCCCTCTACCAGAGTTCAAACCTTGAGAAATGCATCCAGCACTTGAGAAATGCATCTAGCACTTCTGTTTGTTATATAAATATCCTCCCCCTGTACCTGAAAGAGACAGCTTGAGTTTACTTGAATCCACCAGTTCTCCGCTAAGTGATAAGGAACAGTGTGCAGCTTACATATGCTCAGTCCCATTCACTAGAGCTGTGAACAGTGACAGCCCTGCCAGCCCTCTTCCCGTCAGTTGCCAGCAGAGTAGCTGCTGCCAGTGTCTGTTGCTGTTTCACAAGTCTTCCTTACGTTCGCTCTTTTCCCAGAAAGACATTATATTTCATGAAAGAATCCTGGTTTGGGCAGTCAGGGACAAGCAAGCAGAAGGTGAAAATAAATGTTCTAGTTTTATTAAAAAGAAACTAATAAGAAAAGAGCTGTAGCAAGGGTGGTGGAAAGCACTCTCTATCTAGCCCAGGACTGAGCCAGGCAACTTCCTCTGCTAACAAATTTATAGTCCCTGGGGCTGAGGCACAAGCTTGTCTATTAAGTTAGGATATTCGATTAGGGAACTCATTGTCTATTCCCACTCAAAAATAACAACTAATTTAGAAATTGCACCCAACATTAGCATTTTTTGTCAGAAAAGGAGTTGATATGTCCAGTATCTTACATGAAATTTCCTAAATAGATCAGCAATGGAATATTTAGTCAAATAACTTCATTTTACAAAAAGTAAAACTCAAATTAAAAAAAAAAGGGTTTAGTGGAAGAGACAGCCTTAGAATTTAGGTGGTCTAATTCCCAACCCAGCCATTAAATACTTGGGGAAAGATATGGAAAACAATTTTTTTAGGACACACACTTTAGTGCTCCAATTATGAATCAGGCATTTCTTTTTTAAAAAGAATGGAAAGAAACTAGTGATCAACAGCAAACATTTTCTAGTAAAGATGTCCGTGGTATAACAACAATATCATAGTATTTGATCAACTTGTCTTAGTTTTGAGTGCAAATTGTTGCAAATATATAACAAGAAAAGCAATATCAATAGACATTAACATGCATTTGTTAGAGCCTCAAGCATTCAGAACGATGGGATACTAAATAAAATTCAAGTCTATCAGAGGTGATTGTTTAATGAACAATTATAGCTCCTGAGACGTTAGAGAAAGAGTTGAAGACAGTTTAGTATTTTGGAACTCATAATGAGTCTGGATATGATAAAATAAACTTCAATAATGAGATGACACTAGATCTGAAACATGGATCCCTACAGCAGTGATGAGTTAACCTTTAACAATTATTGTGAGATCTAGTTAAGAGAAAAGAGGTGAAAGCTCAGGTTCTTTAATCTCATTAATTGGAAACTTCTACTGCACATACTCAAAATAAGGCTCATTATAGCTGGAGGCCTCAAATATAGAGGAATATTTTTCCCCCCATCGGGATGTTATTTGAAACTAAACTAAGGAATTAATGAATTAAGGAAAAAAGAGCCGTAAAGTTTTATGGTCATTAGGAAAAAGATAGAATAAGCTAACAGTCTGGACTGGTTTCATTTTATCAAAATTGAATTTTCAACTTCAACTTGAGGTTTCACATTTCTCTGGAAAATTAATTAATGATGTATTTGGAGTTACAAAGAAAAATCCTGAGTGAGAAAAGAACAACTCCCTGTCCATAATGAAAATTAACATTCTGTGTTTAATATGACCTCATCTTACCACATTTGCATTGAAAAGGCCAAATACAAAAGGAAAATCCAATCTATCATCTAGAGTTATTTATTGCAAGAATAGAAAAACTGGAATTTATCAAAATGACATTAAATTGCATAGAAAACCACTATGCATCCCATACTTGGGAAACAGTTGGAATCAAGGGAAATTATACACTAAGATCTATTCATTGCCACTGTCATTGAATGCCAGATGTTCTAACTTGCCTCCTTCACACTTATGTGCAAGATACAGGATGCCACTATCCACACTATTGATTAGGAAAATTGATTGATATTGCTGCCATTGTCACCATCACCAAAGCCAGAGTCAATGTTGCCAATTCTGTATATCATTAACTCCCATTTTGAAGGTCAGATGTAGATCTAGATGTTAAACTTTAAATCCTATAATAATGTATCTCTCTTTTTATTCCAACGGAGACTGACTTCTGTTTGTACAGAAACAGGTATATGGTTCCTATGAAGACTTAAATGCAGGAACTTTCCTGACATACAAAGATATTCCAGTAGTGAACTCTTAAAAAGATCAATATTACCTAAATTCTAAATCTTTTGTTGTTAACACACATTTATCTCCCCCCTCCCTCTCTCTCTCTCTCTCTCTCTCTCTCTCTCTCTCTCTCTGTGTATATATATATATATATATATATATATATATATATATATATATATATGTACGTTTGCGTGTGTGTGTTTCTTGAACTTCAAAACAATGACATTGCCTACTATAATGCAATTATCCCATACGTCAAGCCAAATATCTCCCCTCATCAACAAAACAAGACACCAAAGTCATGTACATTGTCAACATGACCTATGGGTATTAGTGCTTCTTCACTTCTGCCTCAGTACTATCTACATATAAGTAAACTACTCAGTCATAAAGGTAGCTGAAGTAATTATATTAAACAATTGGTGAAATGAGAGAAAATAAATATATTATCTGTCTGCCAACACCCACACAGCAAACTGTATCTCTCTCTCTCTCTCTCTCTCTCTCTCTCTCTCTCACACACACACACACACACACACACACACACACACACAGACACACGCACACGCACACACACACACACACACACTATGGAAGAAAAGAAATGAAAAGAAACATGTATATACATAATAGTTCTTAACTATGTGAATAATTAAGAGATGGATGAAGGCCGAAACCTTCAGTGGCTCTGCGTGTGAAGAGTTGAAGTAGTCTCATATAACTTGTTTCTTTTGAGTCTAGCAGTAATATCAGATTCCTATAGAATCTATAGAATTCCTATAGAATCTGCTGGGAGCTATCTGTGCTCGTCTGTGATTTCATAGCACATCAGCAACAAATTCAGCCCTTTTATATTTAAGATCCATCATCTGGGCAACATCATACATATGACACTTTTTTTTTTTTTACCTATTTATCAATTGATATCGGAAGAACAAAATGGCCTAATAATAGTCTTACTCAGATTCAAATTCAAGGGAAATACTGGTGTCCTTAGTGGAAATATTTATCTAATAAGCACTAAACTCTACAAATTTCAGATTAGAATCAAAATATTTTGCTAACAGACCTCGATGACTAATCATGAAAAGCTCTTCCCTGTAGATATCAGCCTGCTCCAGAAAGTTTCTCCAAAATCTAATCGATTTCAGGCTATTAATGATACCATATTTTTCCTCCTTTTTTCTCAGGAGGGAAAAAAAGGATATACGCAAACAAAAAGTATTCACATGATTTCTAGAACCAGAAAAATACAAACTTCTAGTTGATAAGGTATTCAAATCAGACAGTTGTGGGTTAATTTCAGCCAAGCCAATTACTTGGTCAGGCACTTCATATCCTTTGAGTTTCAATTTCCTTCTTTAAAATGGAGATAATGACACCAACACAAGGATGTTGATTTTTTTCCCCTTGTAATAACATAATCCAGTTGAAGTGCTTAGCGCATTGTCTACCAGTCTACCAATGTGCATGCTTAATGCATGGGAGCAGGAGTAATATTTAAAATAATCATAGTGGTTGATGAATCTGGGCAGCTTTAGGCTTCCAGGTTAGAATGAGGGGTTGGGAGCCTGGCATTGACCCACAGGGTACATATCAAGGAGATTCAAAGAAGTAACTGTTGAGTCATAGAGGAAGCTCAAGGGAAGCAATATTTTACCAAATCTTGTAAGACTATTTCAGTGGCATAACAGCTGGCACAACGAGGGTGTAATAATTGATTACCAGCCCATTATAGAAACAAATAGTAGTAAAGACTGGTGAGGGTGGTGAGGGTAGTTGTGATAAAACAAGCCCTCGGGAAGGATAAGCAGAAAAAGATAAATCATCCCACACATGAAAAGGCTTATACTAGGAGATGTTGAAAAGCTCTCCATCCATAATAGGAGTAGGGTAAAAAAGAGGAAAGTAATAAACTGAATGCAAATGATCTTGAAATTTCAAAGCACTAACAGTTGTTCAATAGCTTTTAACAGAATAAAAATGTGACTCATAATTCTTGGAAACAGGAACACTCCATAATGTTTGGGTTTTTTATGAAACAATTAATTTTTAAGGAAAATTTAATTTTGTTTGTCAGTGTTTTCTTCGAGTCAAATGGAAAACTCTTATCGAGAGTTAATTATATTTCATTTTCTAGAATTTGTAAGAAAGGAAAAGAGGAAAAAGTCAGCTTCTGAGCCATATGTTTTGCTAAACAGAAGAAAATACTCATAATCAATTTTCAGTTTTATTTTTTGTATGCTGATATTTTAAAACAATAGCTATAATTGGACATGTATTATTCTTTTGAGAAACTAGTAAATCACACTTATTAAACATCTACTATCTATTGACTAGATAACAGGATGCTCTGAGTGATAAGGCATGGTATTTGAGGGAATCCAACATTCAAGTTCAATGTTATTTTACATGATGTAAGAGCCCCCTACTTACCAATCTAATATTCTTCTAATTTCCCTTTATTCAGTATACTCCAGAAAGGTAGGTTTCTTTTCCAGTCCCTGGAGAAGACCAAACTTAGTTCTGCCTTAGGTTTTTTCATTTACTTTGTACTTTTTTGCAACATTTTTGGCATAATTATCTTTTCAATATTTACTTTAAAAACCACCTTCTCACAGAGGCCTTCTGTGAAAATCTTAGCAAAGTTAGCAATAACACCCCCACTTGTCACTTTCTAACTTCTGGATTTATTTGTTATTTTTGAAATCATTCTATAAAATATGTATGTGTTTATGCTCATATGATCTACCCTACACATACAAATTCTATTAGGCCAAGATTTTGTTGTTACCATCATACCCTTAGTAATGTGAGCAGTTGTTGACATATAAAGAAGACTCAAACAACTATTTTATAAAATAAATTGATCACTTAATCTTCAGAAAGCAGAATCACAAAGCAGAAGTGAATCACTTCATTTCCAGCTGTATAAGTTTAGGTTTTGTTAATGTTTTATACATTGCACTTGAAAAAAAGACTAGCTACTATTATTATATATAATTTGTTAGCGTAAATACACTAGAAATTATATAGTAAGTAAAAAACCAGTTTCATGTAATCTCACTGGCTACATGACTGTATCTCAATAGTATATGGGGTTTCTGCTCAAATGATGAAAGTTAAGTCTAACTTGTATGTCTTAAACTTTTCAATATATTAGAAACCTGTTTCTAGGACCTTGAACTAATTTGCACTCATTTATTAAATATGGTGACAGTCCATCCAGCCCCATGCTGTGATTTTGTGCTAATAATGGTTTATCTAATTTTTAAATTCAGTGTTCAAAGGGGAAACAAGAATTTTTTCTCTGACTCCTTGTGGAGAGATAAAATGGCTCTAGGGTTAAAAGAACAATAGATCAAATGTGAAACCTCACATCTAAAGCCAGAGGAAAGGGGAAGAAAAAGAGATAGCTAGAGATGAACTTAAAGGGAAGAAATGTTCATATTGGAGAAAGATAAAAAATAAAAGGAGAAGCAAGGGTTGTGCTATATATATAAACTTTTCCAAAGCTTGCAAAATATGAAAACTTTACTCATTTTGAAATTTAGCTAGCACAGCAGTATTATCAGTTGTTGGAATACTTTAAAAAAGAGTGTACACAGCAGCAACAGGTATTTAGATAATAGAAAACTGAGAGAAGATAAATATCCTAAGCACAATACAAGCAAATATAAAATTCATAGGAACGTCATAATAAATGTGTGAGATATATACAGAAAGATTAATACTTTCTTGATTTTTAATAAACTTAGATTTTGTTCAATCTTAGTAGAAAGATTAAAGAATACAAATATGAAAATATTCCCATATTAGTTTATTTAAATTTGATTCAAGTCAAAATGTTACTTATACAGTTTTTTAAATTTTATAAAGTTGTTCTAAATTTCTTCCCCTTTCAATATAAAATATATGGTAATTTTCTCTCAAACTATTTTTTTGTAATTTTTATAAGAAAAATATTCATATTTGATTTTGAATAAAAGATTAAAAACTTAAAAATAGAAGAGAAAAGAATAGAAATATATAAGGATAGAAGGATGCTAATTAAGCTTTTATAGTAATCATTATAAAAGATTTAAGTCAAATCATTATGCCGTATACCTTAAACTGTAGTGATTTGTGTCAATTATATTTCAATAAATCTGGGTGGGTTGGAATACATATGTGCTAAATAAAGAATATCAAACTATATATGTAATCAAAATATTTAAATAATATGATACTGGCCATGGATTGGACAAACAAAAAGAAGCAAATAAAACATAAATCCTAGAAATAAAGTCAGACTATGTAACTCTTACATAATGAGACAGTTTTAAAAAGTTAGCATGAAATATACAAATTACACTTAAATGGTGTCTAAACAACCATCTAACTCTGTGGGAAGGGGAAAGATGTTTACCACACTCTGTCAAAATCAGTCTCAAAATGATTAAAGACGTATTAGTAAAACATGAAAACAAAAGTATAAGTAGAATAGACTATAAATGTTGGTATGCTCTATATAATCTGGGGAATGCCTTTCTATAGTTGACAGCAAGGTAGAAATTATATAATATTAATAAGTTAATCTTCCATTACTAAACAACTAAAAGGTAAAGAACAAAAAATTATGAAAAATATAAAATAATTCATAAAAGTAAAAAGAATGAAAGTAAATGACTTCCAAGCTCGCTTGAACAGATTATTTCATTGCTAGAATTTTGATCAGTTTTCATCCAAATATTATTTTTTGCATTGATACTCACAAAATTGTAAGAATATAATTTTAATTTTTACATGTTGTTCTGATAGTCTATAGTTCTCCAAACAATATGTCATCTAGATGTTTTCATTAAAATATATAGATTTGTCATCATGTTAAATAAGTATATTGTTCCCTTTATAATTTAGACTAAAATTCAGTTAATCAGTTCTTTTCCTCTATTATCATTTCTATAATATGTGTAAGTATTTGTTAACACAATTACATGATTCTGCCTGGCTACATAGTGACAGAGATGATCTCTGCCATCTTTCCCACTATAATGCTAGGGCCCCAAATGCAATCAGTCTCAGTCTCATGCTCAGTTCCCTTAAGGTAGTTATCGAGTGAGACAGAGGTGGACTAGACACTTGAGGATACCTAATGAAAACAAATGGAGACAGTTTATTGTGTGTGGGAACCAGGACCAGGATTTGAAAACCAGATTTTTTAAGAATTGGAGTGGTGAAGATAAAACAGACACAGCGATACAAAAATCACAGGAACTGATTTTCATTCAACCATGTGATCAGATCATAAGGCTATTATCATTACACCCTTGATGAAACTAAAGGCCAAAGTAAATTTGTGAATTAATTGCTGTCTATCACTACATGAAAAATTATGTATTGTTTCATAAGCTGCAGTTAATCATATAAATAAAGGCAGTTATCCACAGAACTGTACATTTTTGACACAATTATGTCTTTTTTGAGTTCCCCAGAATTGAACTGGGTAAGAAGGAGCAGTGGCTCACATTTGGAGTCACTAACTGATCCACTGCCATTTCTCTATAGGAATTTTGGGGTAGCCAAACATTATTGCACAAAGAATTTATAACAGAAGATTAATAATTGAAAAATAATAGGCAAAGCCTACATGAATAATGACTAAGGAATAGTTAAGTATATCTGTATCTCATTAGCCATGTCTAATCATGAGACTATGAAATAACAGCTGGTTTACTAGTTTACCAACTCTAGAATAGATGCAGACTTCCTCAAATGCTGTGGTGTGGAAGATTTTTATTTATGTTTTCTATTTCCAGTATATTTCAGACTGATAGTCTATAAAATACAATTACTTTTTTAGCATGTCAAATTACTGCAAACTTTCTAAGCACTTCCCCCAACTTTCTGTACTTTTCTGTTTGTGGATTAATTACGAATAGTTTAGAAACTGACAACAACACATGGACTAAACTTTGTATAGAAGAGTTTTACACAACTTTGATAAAAAGACTCATTCATTCAAGCTTGAATTTTTTTCTTAAATTTGAATTCCAAATATGTCATGTATAAATTGGGAGTTACTTGGAGTGTTTTCCATCGTACTATATTCTCAAATTAAAATGACTATGAGTAACAGTGTACAGCAGAATATTGAAAATGTTTATCATTTAATAATTTTGCTACAAATATCAAAACTGGGAACTTTATTATTACTCTAGGTTTTGTACAGATAACATGAAGTTGATATTTAGTACCTTTTATAATATGCTAACGACTCTTCTGTAGAAAAAAATATATTGACTTTTACTTTTATCTGACCATTTCCTCGCTACAAAGAAAACTATGATTTAAATCTATTCTTGGGAAAATGTTAGCTAGAGTTCATGTACATTAAGAAGCAAATAACTACTATAATCCCGGTCAGGAATCTTTTCCAAAGAGTTAATTGACTCCAAGTATTTGAAGCCAACAGGATTGCCCACTTTCACCGGAGAGGGGCAAATAGGCCTTATTTCCCTGTAATACACTCACAGGCTCTGTTGATAGTTAAAGTCTGGCAGCAGAAACCCAGAGGTTGAATTTTTAGTGCTGTTAGATTATCCCAGGGCCGCATCAATTTCTGGCAGCGATAACGCACGCAATGGCTTTCCGGTAGGACACTGCCACAGGGTTCCTGGCAAAGCCACTAAGCAAGGTTTTTGTAAGCAGATCCATATCACTTTTGACAGGAGTAACATATGGCTTTGAGTTTCTGGCCAAAGCCTTCTTCATGTTCCTATCAGAAGAGAGCCTACACGCTCTCTGGCAACACTGCCATGCTATGTAAAGGATTTAATTCCTGGAAGTATATTGCCACAATGATTTGCTACAGAACAAATTTCAAAGTTGGTTTCCTGCCAACATAAAATTCTATAGGTCATGTCAAGGCCAACACAGCAGTGAGTTTTCAGCGAGGAGATATCGAGCTGATCTTTTAATAGCCTTCATACTCAACACTTTGCCATATTCTTAAGTGTTTCCATGGACGTTGCCTGTAAGTGAAATATTTTCTACATGAAAAAATATTGCAATCATATAATGTGTTCTGTGCATAATGAGCATTCTCTAGCACTTCTTACTTGATCATCTAACACAATGAATTATTTCAAAATTTCACTCTAATTTCTAAAAGAGCCAATGCATGCATGTTCCTGTTAACAGTAAGGATGGAAAAGGCAATCATGTCTCACCAGTTCATAATGTAGTTTAGTTTTTTCTTCTGACCAAAGACTAATTCAGCAGCTTAACTGACTATGAATACCTGAAAGGAAGAATTACTGGCCTTGGAACCGTGATTAATGCTTAAGATATAAGACAGGAACTGAAAATATATCCTTCACTGGGGATGATGCATTATTGTATTTTCCTTAAACTATACTATGTGTAGTGCAAATATTGAAAACACTGACTACTATTCTTCCACTATAATTGACAATATTACATCATGTTTTCCTAATACTTTCATCACAGCTATGATCACCCTGCTCAGGGTTAGCTCAATAAATACTGCTTCATCTAAGAAATTATGTAAATTAAAGATCACAGAATTACTACATTTTATTTGATTTATATAAAATATTGAACCAAGCAACCAGAGAAAAACATTCTTTAGCTCAAAATACAACAAAATTCCTTCTTAAAGTGGTTATTGTAAAGTATAATTAACTTAAAAATTATTCTAGGGCATACCCTATGTCTTATTGTCCTGCTGTGGCCTTCTTATAAAATTAATTCACTTCAGGTGTTAAAATTTGTTTACTATCATTCTTATAATCTAATAAGAATGTCCCCAGATCTAATGGTATTCACACTTGACTAGCCCTTGAAGTTTATGTACATTAATGTGCAAAATGATTTGAAGAAAAATGCCTAGGCAAAATGCAAAGCTGAAATACTTACTAGCAAATGAATATTATAGGTGTGAGACTTGTTTCTTTGTTGTTCATTTTGGTATGCCTAAGAGATAGAAAGTAAAGTAAAGGTTAGAAACAATCAGTAGGAATATTTTGTGTGTGTTCTTTGGGACTAGAGCACTGTATTGATGATGTACTATAGTTGCAATTCCAAATCAGCTCATACCTTACTAGAGTCCTTTTTCCAAAGCCTGGGGGAAAAAAAGGTTCAAAGCTGATTTCTGTACTTCTTCTTTTAACATCTTCAAAGCCATCCTAAGCTAGTGAAATTCTATAATTCTAAGAATAATGCTAAGAATTTTAGAATTGTATTATTATCAATATTTTATTCATTTATTTGTTCAATCAATAAATAATAATTGAGTCCAAAGGTGTGCCAGATATTGAGATGTAGTGTTTGAGTGTGGAGTGTTGCAGGATTAAAAACTCCAAACTTCATCCTTAAAAGGAAGATTTGTTAGTTATAATTAATTTTTAATAATTTATAATTATTTTTAAATTATTTACAATTAATTTTCTTCCTTGCCCCCCACCAAAAAAGCAATAGGTCAAGGCAGAATAATGGAAAGATAAGACTTATATTAATGAGATTGAATGATACAAGATTTTTGCAGTGATCCATCGTTTCATTAATATGAAATATGTGAATAATGTAATTTAGTGCAAATAAGATTTATGAATATGACACGAGAAGAAAAACAATAACATGATTCATCAATACTTTGTTTTGAAATTTAGCATTAATGCGAGATCAAATCACACAACTCACTAAGTGCTAATGTTCAGAGAATTAGAGTTTGAGAATCATTGATTGGGTCATCAGGACAACCAATGGCTAAGGAAACAGCTAAAAAACAGTGGAAGAATAAATCTGACTTATTAACATCAGAAGAATGACACTAGCTCCTAGATGACAAGAAAAGTCTCTTGTCCTTGGCCCTTTATTTGGCTTTGTGTTGTGAGTCGGAAAGCATGGGTTTCTTAGTTGCCAATTTTAATGGAAGTAGACTAACAAGGTGCATGTTTATCCTCAACATTGTATCTACAGATAAATCAGGCTTTCTTTCAACTTTGACAGCAACAGGAAGGGATCACCAGGTAAACTGAACAAGCTAAATGAACTACTTTAAGAGCGATGCATGTATTTCTAAACAAGAGCTATGAAAGAGCCATTGAAGCTATTGAATGGAAATATGCAAACTTTTTCTCTTAATGAAAAGAAATTGCTATCATTTTCAAAGCACTTATCAGCACTAAAGAAAGTTTTCAGATAATGTTATTATACTATTCTGAGATTGGGGGAAAAAATCCCTAGAAATTAAATCAATAACCCAAGAGTACAGAGAGAAAGGCTAATGAAGGCAAAGCTGCTGGTGGCTGAATGCAGACTGGTTTCCCTTGTAGTCTGCAGCTCACCCTCCACTATTCTCTCCCCGAGTCTGTGTATCCTTTTTACCTCAGGAAAATGCAGACCAAGTTTCCATTTTCCTAGACATTTCAAGCACAGTTAGTTAACCACATTTCTCATTTCTATTTCTGCAAAATACCAAAGATATTAAGAGCATTGGATTCCAAAATGAAGTCCTGAGTTCTTAATTAAACACATGATCATTTTTCTTCTTTTCTCACAATATAAAAATAATGGCCATGATAAAAGTATTAGCAAATTCATTAATTAGGGCATTTTTCTTTCTATGAATAGTATTAGACCAACTGTTTAGCCTTCATTAAATTCATTGACATTCCATAGAAAACAAAATTGTTTAAGCTTCCCAGTGCTGTATTTTTAGCTGAAGTCTCTCCTACTCAACATTTTATCAAACTATCGTATAATCAAAGTACAGGTTAAGATAGCACATTATTAGGTTTCCCAAGAGAAGTGTAAATGAACCCTGACTTGTAAAGTGGCTAATTATTTTTAGTGCTATATCATTAGCTCTAGAAAGTCTTTCGACAAATGTGCTATTGACAAAAATTCAAGTATATTATTTATAAAAGATACAATAGCATTATTCAAGGACATGGTATAGCTGAGCCATAAATGAAGTATCTCTTCATGTTTTCTCATTTATAATTATTTCCTAACTATAAATGCAATAACTACTCACTATAGAGAACATAGGGAAATATAAAACCACAAAAAGAAAAAGAAAAATTTCTTGAACCTCACAATCAAGAGATGATTATTATTAACAGATCCAGGCATATCCAAGGCTACTTGTTTATAGCCTAATATTTTTTCACTTAATAAATCAGAAGCAGATATCTATGTTTTTCAAGTATTATATATAAAACTCTATTTATAGATTTTTAAACTCATAATATGCCAGCATTTATTTAGCTAGTATTCTATTATCATATTTTGTTTGTTTGAAATTTGTTTCCTAAAATGTGTTATCAATTTAATATCTACCACAGGAAGATAAAATTGCTTATGTGTCTGTCATTGCTGAGAGTGACTATTATTAAGACTAAAGATCAATTTAATGGATTAATTATTTTATTTCTATAACTATGTATGTATGAAGGTCTTTGATTACGTGGAAAACTTTTCAATGTAATTATTGATCATTTGTAATAAATTTTATTTTTCTCTTTTTTATTATATTTGTTTCATTCATCTATTCAACCCTCCATTCATTGAATAAGTACTTGCTGAGCTACACATGGCTGCATTCTAGTTGTGGGCCACACAGTGGTGAAGACAACAAACTTCTGCTTCCATGTTGTGCACAAACTAAGGAAGATGGATAATAAGCGGAACAGTAGAAATAGGAAGGCTAATTTCAAATCAGTCGTGTTAGCCTCTTAGGAGAAACTTAATATTAACTACCACAAACAGTGTGCTCAAAAAACAGAAATACATTCTGTCATAGTTCTGAAGGCTAGAAGTTTGAAATCAAAGTGGCATAGGGACACTTCGTGGCTCTGAGATCAGGGGGGAAGTTTTTTGTTCTATTCAGCTTCTTGACAACTTGGAATTCCTTGACTTGGGGGATCACCACCCTACTCTCTGCCTCTATCTTCTTTTCTTTGCATATCTTCTATGCCTCTGTATCCAAAGCTTGCTCTTTTTTCTCTTGTGAAGACAGAAGTCATTGGATTTTGAACCCACCCTAATTCAGTATGACCTCATATTAACTTGACTAAGACTCTATTCAAAAGATCACATTCACATGTATAGACCTTAGGACTTAAATATAAGAAGACACAATTGGACACTACACTGTGACAAACAGTAGGAAGAAAACAGAAGGAAATGAATTGCAATTTCCATGAGAGAGAGTGATCAGAAATGGAATGGGAGGCTTCCTTTTTTTTTTTTTTCTTTTTTTTTTTTTTTAATGTGGTTGTCCACACTGGTTGTTTCCTCCCAGACCTGGGGTATGTGGCTTGATCCTTTGGAGGAGACTGACCTAACTGCTGCTCCACTAGAGCACACTGAGAGGTTTACTTTTGATGCAGTAGTCAGGGAAGTTTTCTCTGGGAATGTTTCTATTGAGCAAAAACCTGAATGTCAAGCAAGAGTCAGCCATCTAGAAATCTTTAAGGAGCAAAAACAGCTTGTACAGAGTTCCTAAGGGGTGGGGGTGTGGGGGGAGTTGTGGGATAGGTAGAGGCTGGATCACATAGGACTTTAGAGACCACAGTAAAGAGATTGTAATCAAGCATAATACAAAATGTCTTTGAAAATAAGTATTCTTGAAAGGCTGTCCTATGTCAAGTGATATTGAAGCAAGTTTCATTAATTTAACTTATACATACAGAAAACATATTACCCTCTCCTATTTATAAAAACGCAAAAGGCTAAGAAATTTTAATGACTTAAAATTTTAAATTGTAAATATAATTAGGAACATTTCTAATTGCTTATATTTGATCTTCTTATCAAACTTGTTAACCTATATTTCTTCTGTATTTTCTTTTAAAATTAATTCCTGAATCTTTTAACCACAGATACTAATATAGTCTTACCTATCGATGTACCTAATGTTTGTATACATAGCTATATATCTATTATTTCATGTTATGAACTATATAATTCATCTTACATGATTAGGGGAAAAAATCACTATCAGATAATAAAATAAACGATGACCTATATTTTGTTCTAATACTTTATTCTCCTTTTTTTCTGTTTGTGTGTTTTCACTTACTGTACATGTACTTCTTTTATCCATCTGGAAAATATTTTTGAACTAGAACTCATTTTGGTTCTTCTGAACATTATTAGAGAAGAAAAGAAGTGAAGTGATGAAGACCTTTTTAGGTACCACATTTGGCCTAAGCCCCCACAAACAATTGCCTACAAACTAAATTTATGGTGGAAAAAACACAGTTTTCTGTGCCAGGAAATGGTATGATCTTATTTTAGTTCAGATAGCTCAAACAAAATTATCATAGATTATGTGACTTAGATAATATTCATCTCTCACAGTTCTGGAGACTGGGAAGACTAAAGTCAAGGTGTTTGTACATCCAGTGCTTGTTAAGAGTCTTATTGGTTTGTCTCTCTTTTGTAGTCTCACATAACAGAAAGTAGGGGAGGCTCCAGTGTCTCTTTCTCTTGTAATAGCACACATCCATCAAGGGAATTCTACCCTCAGGACGTCATCTAAACCTAATTACTTCCCAAAGTCCCCATCTCTAAATGCTATTATATTGAGGTTTAGAGTTTCAACATAGGAATTTGGGAGGAATACAAACATTCAGTCCATAGCAAATCTCTAGTTCTTGACTTTTGAAATCACAGAGCATTAATGTGGCTTTGTATAATCTTCTCCATAACTTCCTACAATGCCGCACTGCTTTCACAGAGGGAAAGTTGTGAGTCAGCTTTTCAGATTCCCTTTTGTTTGTTTTCATTTTGTCCCAAGGCTGTCATATGTATCAGACTACTCAAAAATCAAATTACTTTATAGTCTGAATTCCAACGTGATCAGGTAGGTTTTTCCTTCTTTTTATTTGGTAATTTCAGTTAAGTTTAAGGAAAGGATGGGGAAAGCAGTTGTTGTATTCTTATGCAATTTTATTAGATGTTTAAAATTTTTTAAATTTCAATGTGTTATGCATAAGAACACAGTTTCTACAGTATTTAAGTATTTAAGATGTTTTCATCAAAATAATAATTTTATATCATTTTCATATTATTTTCAAAGTCAAACTTTTACCACAGATGGCACTGGCCTTAATAAAGCATCTCGTTTGTTTTGTAAACCAGTCATTCACTACATTTTCAAGAATTTCTGATCTCCCAGTTTTTAGTTCTTAGTCAGATTTTTAGGCCTCCTAACAGAATAAAATATCAGATAGTGTCAGAAAAATAGACCAATAAAATTGAAGTAGCTTAGTTGCTCTGGTGACTGATTTGACAGAAAATTCTTGTTAAAGAATTTGGATGATAGAATTTATTTGAAAACATCTAACAGCCCCCCACCCCCACCCCCTGCCCCTGCTCTGCTCCCACTCCCAGCCACTATCCCCATATCTTATGTGATTAAAGGTGTAGGTTATGAAAGCCATCAACCTGGTGTTCAAGACCAGAGGCTAGAAAACAAATCTGACAATGTATAAGCTGTTCACATAAGATAATGAAACACATGATACTGGATTAGTAAGAACATCAAGAAGTACAGACTTTTAAAACAGAAAACGGAATGTTCTCTTCAGATAACTGATTCTTAGTCACTTATATGTGATAAAGTAGCTAAATCTCAGTTTGATAGCTTTCAAGCACTGTATCTACTCCAACTCCAAAAGAAAAATGTGATTATTGATATAAAGCTCAGTGCAGAAATCATACAGAGAAATAAGAAATCCCTACCCACTTTCTCACATGGAAGCAGCTCTGCTGTAGTGACTGCATCAGATCCATTTATATAATTGTAAAATTTGGATGGTTCACTTTAAGTTACAGATTCTGAAAACGGTACTGAGAATGTTGTAGAAGCTCAATTATTTATTTTGTTCACTTGTAATTAAATTTCCCCTAAATAGTAACCGTTCAAATAAACTTCTCTGAGCAAAATAAATAAATTTAAAATTACCCTATCATATCCATCAGTGTAAACAAAGAATTGAAATGATTTGTTTCATCTGGGTTATTCCTATTCTTTTTCTTGATCAGAATAATTTACAAACTGGAACCTTTTTTCCTCTCTCTTTTTTTTTTCCCCCTTAGATGCCATCTGGGTAGGCAAACCCAATTAGCACATGTTGAAAGCTAGCGACACCTTTTCCAACATTTCAAAGTTTTGGCAAGCTTTAAAAGTTACTGTGTCACATAAAAGCTCATTTGGCACATTGTAAGGATTTGCAGTATGAATTTATCATATGGAATGATCATTTTCCAAGTGCATCAAGAACATATACCACAATTGGATTTAGAAAGATCAGTTGAAATAAACTTCATCATTTTGGTTCTAGGATCAATCTACTCAATCTCTTTAATGGCGTTCTTTTATATTCTTAAACAAAAGAAAAAAAGAGTGGCCCAGGAAGTTCCTTGACTTGGTCTGAGGCAGTCTTCTCACTGACACAGTGTTAACTCACTAGTGGCAATCTTGGGAAGAAAAAAGATGAAAAATCTTCAAGTTTACACAACATATGTGATCAAATCCCCCAATTCTTAAGTCTTACTCATTATACTAATAGGTTCCAAGGTTGCTTAGAGCTCAGTAGTCATTACTGTCTTCAATGATTATATATATACATACACACACACATATACCTGAAACTGGTTGCCAGTTGTCTATAAACTTCTCTCTTCTATTTCAATAACATGTATTAGAGAAATTTTAGGGTGTATGATGCTTGTTTGTTGTGGTGTATATACTATCTGACTTTGCTTGTCATCTCTTCCAAACATTTTTAAGTGTGTCTTTCTTTACTCAAGAGTCTGAACAGCAACATATTACATTCCAGATGCTATTGAACCTGGAGTGCCAGGTGTAATTTAGGACCCATCATTTACACACTTGCCTGAGCGTTGAATCTGTAATTACATTAAGTAGAGAAACAGGCAATAGTCCTTGAAACATCCATTTCATTGTTGCATATGGAGCAGACATAACAGGGCTTTGGGACCAGCAGTTCTGACAGTAGCTCCCTATCCCCAGATCAGCAGCTCCCCCATTTTTTAAGTATTTGACATGGATTATGGACGAATTGGCATTTTTTTTGATAGGCCTTTTCTATGGAGTTTCTATGTGGAGTTCCATAAATCTCAACTAAGACCTTGATTTCCAGCAGTTTTAGTGATTCATGTGAGCCCCTAGTTCTCAGGATTAAGTAACTTTATGTTTAAAAGAACTAGTTTTCTTCTGTACAGAAATCTGACTCACATAGCGATGTTGTGCTTTAATGAGATTACTATGTACCTGTTATCAAACTACATTTATGAAATGATTTAAGCTACACATAGTCTTTTTTATCCTCACACACACAGAGTTGAATGAGAACATGAAGAATTTTGGGGGAATGAAGAATATCACGATAATTCAAGAAAATGGCTATGATACAACTCTTCACATCAGAGCAAATCAATCAAAAACTATTGTTTAGATTCCTCTCACCATAGAGCACTATATCAAGAGGATAAAACACATGCCTCCAAACAAACATACCCACATTTTAAGTAACCATTGAATATCTCTATTTAGATACTCCATTTTAAACTATCTCCTTCCCTTCAATCTAAAACCAAAAGCTTATTAAAACAAAACTAAGGCACGCCCTGGTGGAGTAGTTGTTGAGGCTGCTACCTCTGGTCAAGCACAGTCCACGTACATCTCAGGAACTCAGGTTCAGCGGGGGAAACAACTAAGACGTACAACTAAAATATAACTAAGTAAGTGAAAATGCTTCTTGTTTTTCTTTTCTATCTTTAGGCCTGCTTACTTGCTCACCTTCATTCCTGTCTGTACCCTTCCTTTAAAAACTAAAACTAAAAAACTGACACTGAAAGAAAATTACCATTGTCTACGTATAATCATATGCTATTATTTCTTTTTAAGTATCATTAATATCTAAACAGAATCTATGTCTTCTACCAAAACCATAGCTCATCAAGGAAAGCATGCCATGGGGTCAATAAACATCTGTGCCACTTTATAGCTCTCTGTGAGCAACATTCTCTCCTGGCCCTTAGTTTTTTCATGACAATAATGGGCACAATAATGTCTACTCTATAATGTTGAGGCAATTAAATTACAACATTCACACATCAGTGATAACTAGCATAGTAGGTGCTTAATAAGTTATTTCTGTCTGCTATCATCATTCCTTTTTTCAGCTACTGTAATTTCATACTCATGTACGGAAGGACTTCTGAATGACTCTGATGGAGACAGAGGTATTTAGATAGAGACCAATTTAAGTGGGAAGACCAATGTGCCTTGCAGGAATGTCAGTTATCAAGAGTTTTATAATAAGCCAGACTGCTGATAATATCACTGTAATATTTTTAAGTTCCAAAATAATTCTCCATGCCCATGTCTCTGTCTTTTTACTTATTTCAATTTTTGTTAACTCTTAAAAGTATAATTGCTTATTACATAAATAGATAGCTTGCTACTTAGACCTTGTGCTTCCAAAAAAAAGATCTATCTATTTTTACAAAAATAGCTCTTCTAAAAATATGCTCAGTATAAAAAATTCTGACTTATTGTTGCTAAAAAGCCCCTTGGAATTATCTCATTGTCAGAGGTGACTAAAGGTTGTATTTAATGAATCAGTCTATTAGGAGTATACATAAGACTGTCCTGAAGTGAACTTTTAAGCGGATGACATGTCAAGCATCTTAATAAGAATTTTTCTAAATAAATAAGATAAAAATCTTTAAAGGCACAAAGCATGTAATAAAGGAAATTTTGTATTGTTCTTAAAAATAGATTCTTATATTAATTAGTTCTAAAATGAGATTGGTTAAATATTTTTAAGCAAATGATAATTTCTTACAAATTTTAGCATGTTGTCTTATATCATCATTTATAAATATTATTTATGTTAGAGCTTAATAAAATATTATTGCCCTGTATTATTTACATTGTTCTGAAAAGACGAACATGCAGGCAACTCTGGTGTATAAAAGTTGCCTAACTGTTTGGTTGGAATTAGCCAATTGTTGACTGAAATGACAACTTACCTTTTCTTACTTGTTATCTTAAGTAGCTGAGCATATCAACAGGACTATCATCTTATAAAGAGTGCTTGCTTTCTTATACATCTTGCAGACACTTATGTAATGTGGATCCTATTCAAAGGCTCATTCCTACAAGGAAAAGAAGAAAACCAAAAATTTGAGTTCCCAAACTGAATGAAAATGTGTTCAGTACTCCCACTTTAGGGAGGTGTCAAAAAAGACTGTCAGTTTCATAATTATGCCTCTTGAGCAGATGGATGGTAAGACATTCTGTGACATTTGAGAAGAAAATAATTTTAAAACCCTAAAAATAATAATAAAGGAACTTCTAAATAAAGCATATGCTCCAACACACATGTAAAATATCTTAAAGTAGGAATGGATTTTTAAAAATGACAAGAGATTCATTTGTTAGCTAGACCTTTCTATGTTTACAGTACACACACCATCAGGTTTTACAGAAGGTCATAAGAAAAGACAACCCTGCAGAATTTTCTGGAATAGCTACATAAGTTTTGAGGTGATGAATTTATGTAGTATGAGGCACAGTTTGCTCCCCCTTTGAATCAACCACAGAAAATAGCTGAGACAGCATACAAGGTTAAAATTACAATATGAAGCAGGGGTGAAGGAGGGGTGGTTAATTCCCAGTTTTGAGCAAGTAAAATATAACACAGGGAAGAAACTCACAGTTCAAATTCCTATCACAACCTGAAGGCTACCCGACTCTCTGAGCTGCCAGCCTATTGATAGATGATAAAGATTTCCATTCCCTGAATCATTGCATCCTTTCAGAACACTGTGTTTTCCTGACTATTTCTTTGGGTCCACTGGGTAGATAAACACTGCAGCTTTAGGTGTGAACAGACTATCTGGAGAAGCATGAAAAAGAATATTGACAAGTCATTTGTTCTTTTTGTCTTTTGTGTCAGATTCAGAAAACCAAGAAAGAGAAAAATAAAGTCGAAGTTCACATCAAATTTTGGTTAATTTAGCAACATAATGACCTGAGTCCTGTAACTACCTGGGCTGCTCTAATAACAATTAAAAAAAAATTCCTCAATGTTTTAATTCCATACATTTAAAATTTACACAAATAATGAATGCTTACTGTAGAACAAACATTATAAACATAACCAAAAAGGAAAAAAAAATTGTCTCTAATTCCACTAACTAGAGATCAGGGTCATAAACATTTGCTGCTTCAACTTCCCGGTGTTTTTCCATACACAATAACTATATTTGCAAAAACATTTTTTTACTCACTTCTTTGTAAGATGCTTTTCCATGTACATTTCTTAGTAACTTTCAATGTAATTAGACTTTTATACTGTTAATGATTGTTTATTGCTTATATGCATATATGATGTAGTAACATAATATATAAGTAGATAAATATGAATATAGACAGTTCTTACTACATTATATGTGCATATGATGCATGTTTTTATTACATTCCAGGCAGTGTTAAGGGTTTCCTTGAGTGATTTCTAATGTTTTGATGTAAATAATGCTGTGATGAATTTTTAGGCCATACAACTTTTAAAATAAACTTTCTGCATAGTTAAAAGTATTTCCTTAGATTTCATAGATGTAGAGTTGCTTGGTCAAAGAGGATACTTTTTATACATTTTTTTTTAAGAATTTGAAAGATATTACTGTTTTCTTCCAGAAAGCTTTAATAATCTACCACTAGCAATTATGATATGCCCAATTCTCTATACCTTATCACCTGAACCTCATATTTTCTAATATTTCCTAAAAATGTAAGGAAATGTCGTTTATGAGTTTCATCTAATATATATGCATATATGCTATTTGGTTACCATTGAGGCCAATTAGTAATAATTTTGCTGGCAATTTCAGTGTCTTATTTCATGAATCCTTGTTCATAACTTTCTTAGTCAGAATTTAGTTGTGCATAACAGAAAACAGTACAGCTCTTACCATATTTATAATGTAATACATGACACTATATGCTTATAAAAGCATTGAAGACCTGGAAACTTAGACTGGAGGTGAACAGGTCCAAAAGAATGGTGCTACTGGTGACCAGATTGACGAGCAAGCCACAATGCATGCCACAGGTTCTGTGAGAATTGGCTCACAGTTGCCTTCTTCTCCGTAGAGTATTCTTTGACTGAATGGTAGCTGTCTCACTTGGAGATGAGGTTATTTTCCTCCCCAGGAGAAGCTAGCAGTCAATAACTGACTGACATGAGGTACAAAAGACTAAATCCCTTCCCTCAAGTTGGTCAATTGATGACCCAGGGCCTCCCAGTATTAGAACCTGACTCCCCATCCCTGTTTCTAGAGCACTGCATCAACTGGTTACACACAAAAATTCCATCTTGACTCTCCTTTGAAGGATTCTAACTGAACATAATGACCATGAGAACAATACTGAAAAGTTGGTTCATCATGGTGGACAGTGGACTAATTTGAAACCCTAAGTCAGGAGGCTGCTTCTCCAGCAATGCTTAAGTTCCAATAAATATGAATATAACAGATATCCTGGATGAGGCCTTTTAATGCCTATAAGGCTCTGGAGTGTCCACTGGCCTCTTATTACCAGTAAAGCTACAAAATCAATCACCTTTCAACTAAACTGCAGAAGCACAAAAAAACAGCAAAAGCCTGACTTGTATTTCACTGGTCTCTTTCTTATTTTTGTACTAGTTCATTGTCTTCACTGGAGTTAAGACCACAAGCTCTAATGGAATCTAATGAAGGTGGTCTCTGACTTCCCAACCTCCATCAAGCTTTAAGACTGGCTGCGGTTTGGAAGAATTTAAGTGGCCAGGGTGCCACATTCACTCCCAAGAACCTTTGTTCACTTTCAATGATGCAAATTTCTTTCCCCCATTTACTTCCCATAATTCTCGCCTTACTATTTGTGATGTAATACTGTTTATGATGATTTTTGATTTTCAGTATATATTTCTTAATATCTGCTTTTTTCTTAAAGAGTCTCTTTGGTAGTAACTTTAGAATAATTTACCCTATAAAGTTCACAAGTAAAACTATTTCTCATATTTTAATCTAGTTCTTTAATAATTTTATTATACATTTAAAATAGTAGAATAATTTAAAAATAGTTAAATAATTTCAAATAGAAATTATCTCAGCATATGCAGTGAGGTTAAGATTCTATTTGATTTTTTCCCAATGTAAGCAGCTAAATATCTGAGGACAGTTTATTGAATAATTAATTTGCAAATCCTAATTTGAGAGTAATCCTTTTTGATATTTTAAGATTCATGTTCAGCTTTCATTACTTATCTGTCTGTCTGGCACAAGAGTTGCTTAGGTTAGATTGGTTAGATTGCTGTTGCTATAGAATTCCGTGGAAAAGCTAGCAATAGAAAGCAACTTCATTCATTTTCAAAGTTTACTACAATCTTTTTCAAGAACTAAAGAATCACTGTGTCAAGCCCTAGAACAAATCATTTAGACATCTTAAGTACAACTGCATAAAATTTATAAATTAAATAGAAGCAATACACTAATGATATTGGATCTTGTTATTTAAGATGATTGGATTTTTTCAGTCCTTTTTTTTTTGTATATTAATGTTTGAGGTTTTCTACATATGGTGCCAAAACTTTCTTATTGTAAATTTTACCTAAATAAATTACTTTTGTCAATTAAGATGGAATATTTTTTTCCCATTTATTTTAACAAATAGTCTGGGAAGAGGGGAAAACATTCAGTTTTTACATATATATGTATACTTTTACATATATATTTTATATATATTTATATACATGTACGTATGTATCTTTATGATGTTTTTTGTCCTATCAAAGATCTGGAGAGCTGTATTTAAGTCTTCTACTTTCCATGTGGTTGTTGAAAGTTTTGTTTTTATTTTTCAGGTGTTTATAACAGTAAACTTGATGATACTTTGAACCGTCATATATATGCTATAAATCTCATAAAATAGTTAAATTTTGTTTCAAATATTGATTTTTTATTTTTATTAAGTATAAATTTATATTAATATTGCTTCATTTGGACATTGAGTTCTCAACGACATATATAGATGTTGATTTTAATGATGCACAAATACTGATTTTAAATTTAAATTCTAGTTTTTGTTTTAATGTTGTACCTACTACTTTGATTTTGTTTGCATGTGCCTTTTTTTTTTTTTTTTTTTCTTAAGGAAAGGTGCAGGAAAGAATGAAGACAAGTATGTAGGCAGGTGGGGAGAGGTGGAAGAAGCATTTTATTTTATTTTATTTTAGTTATCCATCTTGGTTGCTCCCCCGAGCCCTGGGCTATGAACCCGAGTCCTAGGGATGAATATGGGTGATGCCAGGTTTGACAGGATGGAGTTGGCAGACTTATCCACTAGATTACCAGGATGTGCCACATGTGCCTTTTTGTATTTCTAAAAATTTATAAGTCACCTTATTAAAGTATTAGTGACATAGAAAAAGCTGTAAATTCTTAATGTTTAAAACTTGCTGAGCTTGCATGTAAGTATGTACATTCATGAAACCCCACTGCAATCTATACCATACATATATCCATCACCTCTAAAAGTTTTGTATTTTTGTACAGCCATTCATTCTCTGATTTTTAACCTTCTTAATTACTTCATATAAAATGATGGAACAGGGTGGGAAATTTTCTTCTTACATATTCTGATATTTGTGGTAAAAAGTGACACTCACAGCATGAACAAATCGGAAAGGAGGGATTAAAAAGGAGGTAGTGGTTTGACAGCTTGTAGACACATAATCCTTATTTTGCACAGAAGGAAGCCCATAGCTGGGCTGTGAATAAAGTTAGAATGTCAATTAAAAACAGTATATCATATTATCAAGAAATTCAGAAATAAATTGTCAGAAAAATCAAGTTTTTTTTTTTAAGGAAAGGTGCAGGAAGGAATGAAGGCATGTATAGGTAGGCAGGCAGGAAAAGAGAGGGACATGCATTTCCATTTATTTTTATTTAGTTGTTCATCTTGGTGGTTCCCCAGGCACCGGGATGTGACCCAGGTTCCTTGGGATATATGTGTTAACTAGAGGCAGCAAATCCAACCACTACTCCACCAGGGCAGGCTGAAAAAAACAAAAGAAAATATTTTAATGTTTTTTAAGTGAGTACATCTGGGAATGAGAAGGATGACATATTCCTGTTTTGCTTTTTATTATAAGCCTTGTAAATAATTTGATTTAAGTATATAAATACATAACTTATATAAAAATAAATTTAAAACAAAAGAAAAATCAATTAATAAGTTGATAATAAAAATAGCACATCATTTAAGATCATAATGTTAACCTTTTACAGACTGAGAGATACAAACTATTAAAGGTGTTTAGTGTTTGCCTCTGAGGAAAGGTATTGGAAGAGAGAATAAAAAGTTTATTTTATAACTCTCTGTACTATTTGATTTTTTTGCATCACACATACATTCTTTTTATAATAGTGATAGATGTTTGTTTTCTTAAAATTTAAAAAATATTAATAAAGGAATATTATTAAAGTTAATAAAACTATCTGAAAGTTATATAGAGTTTTATGTGTGGCTAAAATTTCATGAGTTGAATTAATTTTAAAAAGTAAGGGTTATAAATACTTAAAAAATCCTTGGATAAAATTAAATAGGAAACACATATCTCCTTATTTGTATGATATATTGAAAAATGAAAATTATGAACAATACTTGCTTGAGCTACGTGTATATATAACATATTAATTTTGACTTTACCCAGTACAAATAGATCTAAATCTTACCTTAATTCTAGTTAGAAAGGTATTTCTCTGCCTTGGAAGTCTTGGGATTTTCGTTTACAATGATGTCTATGTTAGTCATTATATTTCTTCAAATAATGTAGTAAAAAGGTTACTTAGGGTGAAGCATCTTGGTGGTGTGCCTGTTTGAGGCCTTTATTAGCTTTACATTTACATAAAATCTTGGCCTTCAGAATTTGTCTTCTTGGCACTTCACCAGGAAAAAGTTTAGTGAAGATGAGGCTGATTTCTAGTTACCAAATCTGTGATCTCTTATCTCATATCTCTGCAAGACAACCTCATGTCTGGGAGATTTGGTTTATGTATTTACAATATTCTGACTGCTGGTCTTTTCTGATGTTAAAACAGACCTACCTTTTCAGGAAGCACCCTGCTGTCTATTTAGTTATTGGCCTAAGGATTTTCAGACTCCAGCTGCCTCCACTTCTTTCTCCCAGTAAGGAAAGGTCTTAAAATGGAACATTGAGCATACATCCATGATGGCTCATCATAAATCACCCTTCCTGCTGTAGTTTTAATTCTCTAAGCTTGGAGCTTAGAAAGCTGGGAAAGCTTGGAAAGACCAGTTCCCATACATTTTCCATTGAATTGTTCTGCAGCATGATGCATTTGGTAAGTTTCACATTAACTCTAAATTCTTTTCCTATCCTAATCCATTACACTGAACTGTTTGGTGCTTGGCATGTAGATAACAGTAATTCAAACTCCAAGACAGGGTTTTACTTTTTTTTTTGATTTATAATTAATAGAATAAAATCTTTCTAGAAGTCTCAAAGAAATATTTAAGGACAAGTTTTGACATATCTGTGGGGAAATTTCTTCTGCAATTTCACAAATTTGAAGGAAAGTTATTAGATTTCACTAATTAGTTAGGTAAGTAGTCTTTGTCATTTATTGGTTATTATTTCAGCATGCCATAGAAGTTTTACAGAATATAAGGATAAAATTTCCAAGTGGGAAATGTAGATGATGGCAAGGTGGTTGAAGGATTGACCTAATCATGCACTTGGAAATATTTTACCTAAATAAATGACTAGAGGAACACTGTATTAGTTGTTTACTGCTGTAAGTTACCACAGATACAATGACTTCAGCAACACACATTTAATATCCTATGATTATGTAGGTCAGGATTCCAACACGAGTCACACTGGTTTCAAATCAAGGTGCTGTCAAGGTTAGGTTCCTTTCTGGAGATCTGGGGCAAGAATGTATTTCTTTGCCTTTGCCAGTTCCTAGAAACTGCCTCCATTTCCTGGCTTATGGTCTCTTCCTCCAGCTTGAAAAATAGCCACATGATATCTCTTGGATTCTGCTTTCATCATCAATCTTATTCTCCGAGCATAGCTAGAAAGGATTTTTCAATTTTAAGGATCCATGTGGTTAGATTGGACCTACTTGTATAACCTAGCATACTCTCCCCATTTCAAAGTCATTAAATCAGTTACATCTGCAAAGTCCCTTTTGTCATGTAAGTCTCACGTGATTCACAGATTTCAGAGGTTAAGGTATTGAATGATATGCAATCCCATAAATAAATATTAAGAAAAAAAACTCACAAAATTCAATCTGTTATTTAACTTGAGTATGAATGAATTTCAGATAATTTTATGAGACTATTTTAACTTGGCATTACAAGCTCTCCGCAGGAGAAGGTGGGATCTTAGTTCCCAAATAACATCTTGCCCAGGAAACCCGTCATACTAGTCCGGCGTCATTTTGTAGGTAATCCTGCTCCTTGACAGGGCCCCAGTCCTTATTGATATTTAAAGGTACATTGACTAGCTTGAGAAACACTGGTATTTAGAATTCTATATCATGTTTGTTCCATCATACAACACAGACTCCACCCATGCTGTGTGAATCGCCTGGGATCGAATATCCCATGTGATACAATGATTTCCATGCATGATGATCAGCTGACTCTGTAGTATACTTTCATGTGTTGGCTGCTGTGATTATATTTCCTCCACAAGCACCTTTTCATTTGGCATCCAGATTGAAAGGAGTGTCTCCCTATCTTAAAGCACCCTCTGGATGATTAATTCTTTCAATTCCTCCCTTCAAAGCTTTGAGGAAACCTGAAGGACGCACGTGCCCTCACAGCCCTTCTTTATTATACCCCGTCTTTCCTGCTCTCTACCCACAACCTCAATGCACGTGCCTAACATCGGGCAGATGTGCTCATTCTGCTGCCTGCTTATTTTTCTTGAAGTGCTTTGCACAGCAGATGTTCCAGTAAGTGTTTTCTCCTCCATCTCTTTATAATTCTGCTACAAAATAGAAACTGTACACATCCTCTTACCCTTCAGATTTTCAAAGAAAATGCTTCACAGCCCCCTTTCCACCTTATTGGAAACTAACCTTATTTCCCCCTTAGGCACAGATGTAACTTATTAGGAGAGTGTGTCCCATCTAGCTTTTAATATAGGCGTCTTTCTCTACTTCCAGGTGCCTTTCTCTGCAGCCTAATTGTAAAGATCTTTTTAAATTTCAGATTTCTCTGCTTCTTTTCATCCAGCAGTATGGTTAACAGCACAATTTTGTCATACCCATCCTTTTCATCCTGGTAGTATTCTTAGTCCAGGAAACTTATCTCACAGTTTTTGAAAATAGTTCTTAAAAGTCAGATGCCAATGAAAATGAAAAGCTTATATCATTAAGTTAGCAACACTGTTAATTCTATTACAGTAATATCGATAAATAGTGTGATTTAAACAATCATATGCATGTATTTCATAAATTGAATACACTAATTTAATAATATCAAATTCCATTGTTAAGTCATTGAAATGTACTTACTCACTCATTCTACCAGTACTTAATGAGCATCTAATACATTCCAACTTTATGCTAGGTGTGGAAGGCAGGTACCACCAAATCTTAATCATCTTTTATTTATGGAGAATTAATACTCTCCCCCAGCACATAAATAATATCCTTTAAATTTTTATGGAATATCCATAAAGCACCAAAACAACAGCTAGCTAAATAAAATAGTTTTCTTCTCCTTTTCATTGAAGGGCAAATTACTATAGCATTATACATTATGGCTTTCAGATTCAGACAAATCTGAGATCACATTTAGACTCTGACACTCAATGACTGAATGCCCATGGGGGAAATTATTTGACATTTCTGAGTCTCATTTTTCTCCTTTTTTAGATTTTTGTAAGATCAAATAAGACAATGTATACAAAATCCTTCCATTGTGGCTGGTATAGAGTGTGTCTGGCACATGTTTTAGTTCTTCAGCTGTTAGTTTTGTTATCACTCCCATGACGGGCACAGGACAGCTGAGGCAGACTGCTCCAGCACAGATGAGAAACAATGACAGAAGTTTCCCCATTTGAAAATTCAGAAAATAACCCTTAAAAATTCAGAAAAAGACTCAGAATTTTTTACCAAAGTTCTCAGTTTGAGTTGTTGAAGAGAACCATGGATATAATCTTCAGACTGGGCATGGTTTGTGTTAAAGTTAGGCAGAGATGTGTCAGAGAATAAACCAAGCAATCAACCAACCAACCAAATAAAGCCTCTGGTCATACGGCTGTTCTCTAGTGCAGTAAAACATACCTTTGCTGACACAGCAATCGTGACCAGGTTGAAGGCCAGGATGGATGCTGGGTTCTAATCACACTTTAATCAAACCTCTTTTGTCTCATAGGTATCGAGTAGGGGAAACCAGAATTACTCTAATCCTAGTGACAGCCCATTTACTCAACCAGACACATCGATCGCCTCTTCCTCAAATGTTCTTTTCATACACTGAGGATTAGATTCATTGATAAAATACAGGACTCCCAGGTAAATTTGAAATTCATACAGACAGTGAATAATATCTTAGTAGTCCTTAAACTTATCTTAAATATTGGGTAGAACACACTTATTTATTATTTATATGAAATTTAAATTTAAATGGACATGCAATTTTTGTCTCTGTTTTGTTTTGTTTTGTTTTCTCAATCCCGCAAACTTAGAGGAGGAGGATTCTCCTTAGGTGGTTTGCTTCTTACCACTGTAAAAGGCATTAATATAATCCCTTTCAAACCATGCTCATTAGCATAAAGCAAGGACGTGGATCAGTGTGACCTTTAAAGAACCTCATGAAATGCATTTGATTATGCTGCAAGTTTTATAAAATTCTTGAAGTGATTCTTGTATATATACATTCTGGAAAACTGTCTTGTGAAATAAGGAATTAATAGTTTGTGTGTGAGCTTCATTAACTTTCACAAGAATCTTATGTAAGAAATGCACTTGTTATCCCCACTTTACCTCTAAGAAAACTGAGGCAAATGAATATCAGCTCTAGGGCTATCAAGCGACTTAAAATAACAACTTTGCCATCAATTAATGTTAACTTAAGATATCATCTCAAAAATTATATTCAAAGGAATTCACACCTCTTTTCTTCCATCTCAAAAATTGCTTGGCTAAATTATCTTAGCTACTTAATCAATATGAATCAGATGACAAGATATCCCAAATGTTATAATAAATGCACTAGAAAATGCCCTGAATTAGCCTTTAGTAGGTCAAGAAAATCATTTATTTCCACTTGTAAAACTTCAATATATGTCCAGAATAACTCTCTTACCTATTTCTTCTTGAATTGCCAATTCCCCTGTTGAGGCGTTGTATTCTGTCTTGTTTTTACCATTTACAATGGGACCATTGTCACTCCTTCAGTAATGAATGGTCACTCTTCTACTGAATCACTCATGTCTCCCACATTTGTGAAATTCCAGTGAATTAACTAGACACATGTCATTTACAAATATCAGAGCACCATTCCTTCCTCACAGGGATCCATGATCAAATCTCAGATTAGTTTCCTAACAGCTCTCTTGAGGATATTTCATTAATTATTCTGTTCATCTTTCTTATTTAAACACTTTTATTACCCCTTTGGTTTCTGTCTTTCAGTGTTGAATTGATGTGGGCTCTGTACAAAGGAAAACAGTCTTATTCATTTACTATCGGAGTGTCCCATAATTTGAATAGACAATCTCCCTGTCGCAATACTTTAGCTTGGAAAAATTCCCAAGACTTTTGTATTTCAGGCTTGTTTCTAATGGTTCTTCCTCAAGCTGACCTTTAATAAAATTATAGAATTCTTCTAAAAGTAATTCCTGGGTGTGTCCTGGTAGTATAGCAGTCAGTATACTTGGGAGCAATCCCACATACATCCCAAGGTCCAGAGGTTAAGTCCTGGGGTCAGGCGGAACAACAAATGTGAACAACTAAATAAAAAATAAAAGTGCTTCCTCCTCCTACCTGTCTACTCGCTTTCATTCCAGCCTGCACCTTTCTATTACAAAATTAATAATAATAATGCCTATCCTTGTCTTCGGGAGTTTGTTACTCCAAAGACAGCACAAATGTTTATTCCAATCTCATGTTTGTTTGTTTGTTTTCCTACTGTGGCACACCCCTCTATTTCTTTCTGGGTTAACATGCTAATTATTCATCTCAAGAGGAAAAGACAATTTTGAGGTATAAACTCAATGCCACCTCCTGGTGCCTGGACCCTTTAAGTACCATACTTCACTGAGGTCCTGCAGGTTATACTTCTATGTTTCTGGAAGTAAGCCCTAGCTTCAACAAGTTCCCACACAGGATTCTGCCTGAATGGGTTTGCTTCCACTGCAATATGAGACCCTATTTAAGTGTGTCCCAAGTCCCCGAATCCTTCATCCTATCCAGATCAGATTTTGTCTTCTAATTTCTTCTCCATGACATGAGATTATGTCTGCAAGAAATGCAGTTAGTTGTGACAACTCTTTGAATTCTAAGAGAAACTTTGCCAACCTCAAAGAAAATATCTCAGCCAAATCAGAGCAAGATCCATTTAGGAACATGAAGACTATTTCACAAGAGAAATGCTGTGTCAACAGATTGAAATGTTATTTAGTCAGTTGTTCACATAGGGTTTAGACCCCCAGTTCCCTGTGCATTTCATATATATCTGCTGAGTATGCAAGACAATAATTTTTGGGGGAGGTAAATGTATTACGACTAAAGCTGAAAATGCAATTAATTATAATGTTGCAGCTTATATTTTTATAATATTATAATATTCCTTTATAGAACTGGGACTTTATGCAAAATATAGAATTATGAAGTTTTTATCCTTGTTTATAAAAATGAGAGATGAAACACTCATTAACTTTGAGTCCCATCTGATATCAATAAAGGGATTTTTAAGGAAGGTATAATCTTAGAAAGGAACAGGAAAGGAATTAATAACTATTCATTTCTGAAGCTAAATAGGGATGAATAAGTGGTAACTGATTTGGTATATAGAGTCAAAGCAGAAAAAGCAGAGAAATCAAAAGCCTCAGAAATTATCATCAACCTGTCATCTGGAACCTGGAGTCAAGATGGGGCTAAAAAGAGAACAATTCCAATTTGGAGCAATATTAAAAGAATAAAGATATATTAGGATAGGTAATAGAGGATGATTATTATAAATGTTGTGTACTCTAACAATAAAATATTTGCATCCCAATGGGTAAAGCACTGTTTCTTCCTTACCTAGGCTGGAAAGGATAAATTAGAGAATGATTGCAGTAAACACAGTTGACAGATGCTATATGTACATTTTAAAAAAGGAATAAAGTAATATATAGGTCTCTACCATGATCTGAAAGTAGAATGTTCCTATGAAAACTTTCATGAACCTAAATAGCATATAACAAAGAAGTAATTGCCATTATTTTTATGGGGGAAAAATTGAGCATTCAAAGACCTAAGAAAGTAACCTACCAAATCAGAACAAATGACATGTAAAAACTATAGCAGTATAAGCAAGAAAATGATCAACATAAAATCTGTATGGAGTAGTTCCGAAAGAGGAACTTGGTGGCGCCATTCTCAGTGCTTGGGGTGTGCACTGCTTCTTGGACAACTTTCCTCAAAACAAATGTTGAACATATTTTTGCTTTTACCCTTTTGTCATGTAAGTGGAAATACTTTTCAGATTTCTTTCTGTTAGTGAAAAAAGTTTCTCAAGTTAGACTTTCCTAAAAGTAAAGTAGCATAATGCAAACTTTGAAAAAGAGAGGGCTCCCCGTGAGACAAGTGGTGCAGCAACCAGCCTTCTCCCTCTCACTTCTCTGTCTTCTCAGCCAGATCAGTACCCTCCTAGCAGGATTTTGGAAAGGTTCTCTGAGAAATCTGATTAACCCAGAAGAAAAACCTAAGGAAACTGATCTCAGGAAGGTTCAACAAAAGAGCTCAGAGAAATGACCTTTCAGAAAAACTCACATTTCAATCCATATTTGTGGTGCTCCAATGAACTTTATAGATAGAAACAAAACAAATAAAGATCTTCAAGCAAAGGAGGATGATCTTATTATATGAGTTTTAGAGGTCAAAACAGTCAAAAGGGAAATAAACAATGAAGGAAACTATGAAGGGAGGAAACATTTTTCAAACTCTTTTCTATTATAAATGCGTTTAAAATGTAATTATAATATCTATTTATATATCTATATCTGTCATATCTATATATGCAACTATGTATACATACACAAGAAATAAAAATGCAATGTAGAGTCATCAAGTTGGGGTAACCAAAGCAGAGTCGTCAGAAGGTTATTAAAAACTGGGCCCCAGACTGGCTTAGGTGTACACAGACATGTATACTTCTGCAGGTAAACTGAACAAAGTCAATCAACAGGCATCCTAGTATTGAAATTAGCCAGTCACTACTCAACTAAATTTTCACCTAATTTCCATGTTATTTCACCAATCATTATGTGAGTAACTTTTATTCTAATTTTCATAGTAGAACCTGAGTTAGAACTATCTGTCTTTTCTTTGTGTATTTTAAGTCCTTCCCATTCTCAGGCATCCTGGAAAACTATTGAAGACCTCCTTAGGTTTGTGTCTTCTGGTCTGCAGTCCTTAAAAATCCAAAACAATTGACTTGTCTTTTTTCTAGCTTAGCCGAGTTTTAGTTTCTGGGTTATTAATATCACATATATGTATGAAAACATATAAAACTTAATGTAAAATGGTTTTATAAAGAAAGAAAAGGACTAACATGGAAAATCACCATGAAGAATTTGTGTATGGCATTCAAATTTAGAATTTAAGAGTGTTACAGAAACTTTCAATAAGTATATAGTTCAATGTTTTCCTCTTAATCATTGAGATTGAAAGCATTCATTTCTGCCTTTGGGTTCCTCATTTGTAACATAAGGATAACGAACTATATCTTTTATCATTATTTTGTGGATTAAGTGACGAATGTGAAATTCTGAGTATGGTCTTTGTTACGTATGTAATATCAGTATTGATAGCTGCTCTACTGTTATTACTAGCAGTTTGTAATTTAAAACAAAAGTACTACTCAACTTCTGATTGCTAGTATAAAAATACATGGTAGTTGCACAAATACAAACGAAAAATCATCACCTCTCCCAGAGAGTGGAAATGCATGTATTCTGTCAAAAACTGGGCATACTCTGTTCACTGCCATCTCACTAGTGTTCAGTGAGTACGGTATTGGGCTGAACTGATAATCTGCAGAGTAGGAAAGAGTAAAGAACACAGGAAATATATTTACAAGGTCTAAAGAATATGTACAAAATGTAAGATAATTCCATCACCCTGCAGAAAGCCCCAGTTTGTCCTCACTGTCCCTGCTTTCACTTTACAGTCATCTAAGAGTAGAGTGCATAATGGAACTGTGTATTGACATGTATACAGCTTCTCACTGGAATTTTCTAGTTCACCTGGCTTTCCTCAGGTGCTGTGCAACACAGTTGCAGATAAATTGAATGAGATGATAGAGATGAAGCACAACAGATTTGATCAGTATTGAAGTTCAAAATAAAACACAAAAACAAAAATAAAACTCAAAGGAAATGTTCCAATGCAGTAAAATCAGAAATTACTACTAAAGCACAGCTGTAGCTAGAGTCAAATGAATTCTCCTTGAGTTGAGGTGATTTTTTTTTTTTTCCCTGATGGCGTTGTTATCAGGTTTGGCTGACCCCGTGCTTATTCCATGCTGTTTTGGTGCATTAGCCTGCTGCTACTGTCTTCTACACACCAGAGGTAGCAGCCTTTGAGAAGTAAAACTACTTGACACAATTTGATAAAACAAAGCAAGCTATTCCCTTTCTTGATGTTTCAGGATGTGAAACTAAGCAGGTTTTAAAAAGGCAAGTCTGTTCTATTATGTTCTCTTTCCTACACTTTCTATCTTATAAAGGATTGCTGTATATATCACTCTTAAACATTTATGTAAGTATACTCATCTCAACAGATACACAATTATATGCATTCAAAACCAGGAAATCATCCCTATTACAAAGTACATTTAATGTACATGCAAGTTCTGTTGCAAAGAAAAGAAGAGAATTATTAGATGGATGTTTAACATTTCAAACATACAAGATGTTTTGTTTTTCCCCACATAAATGTGTCCACTCTAAAATTGGCCATTTTGTTAAATGATAAACTTTTCATAACTGCAGGTAACGATAGACATTATAGAAGAAAATATTATATTAGAAGAAAGGTTATGCACTATATTCTCTTTCCATTTTGAGTTCCTTGTTCTGTAAACCTCAATTTTGTGAAATAAAAGGCACATTGTATTTCAAACGTGATTGATACTCATGTAAATACAACATTCTCTGTACTTTGTAATTTGTTTTCAAGGTGAATTACATTTTAATCTTACAGAGTTCCATCTTCCACAGCTCGATGTAGCAAATATAATGCTACATTCCTGAATTTCAAAAAGAAAAACAATGAATTTATCCCCTCTGTATTGTCAGCTCATTCTTCCCAAAATGCTTATTTAATCTTCTCACTTCCCAATATTAAAGTAATAGTTTTAACTCCTTTGTTACTGACATTTTCACCAGCTGATCATGTCTTCTCATCCAGCCCCATGCACCCATCTTCTCTAACCCCCCCGCTACTTATCTTTTGTTTGTTTGTCTCTGTATGTTTTAACCAGAGATAGGCATCTTATTTATTTGTTTTTGTATTAATATTGCATATTCTTATAAGGTACATGTTTTAATACTAAATTTCAATTCAGATTCACCCAAACTTTTTGTATGTATTACAATGTGTCTCTTATTTCAAAATTATAGTCTGTCAATTTTAGATTTTTCCCCTTTTATATTGTTAGCCCTTAGGATCAATATATTAGAAGTAAATTATTATAGAAAATTGTAGTTATTTCAGTGATTGGTAAACATGTAATAAACACACATTCAGAAATGGAGATAAAAGCCACAGAATAAAGACTATTTTGTAACATGGTCCCAAATAGCATCATCCACAGTCACATGGCAGACCCTCATGATTCGGGGGTCTTTCGAATGTTCTCTGCACTTACATACCCTACAACATCCCAGAACCAGAGCAGTCAGTGTTTTATATTAATGGAGGAGTGAAATTCAATGTTAAGATAAAGTTAGAACTGTTGAGGCTAATGGAGTATTTTCAAGAATAAACCTGCAAAAGCCTTGGTAATACATCTTCACATTGCTCCAGGGTCTACACAGAGAGATAGAAAAACAAGCAGGCTGCAGGTCCAGACACATTCTACAGTTGTGTCCATTAACTCTTGGAGAGAATACAGACACACTACCTAATGATAGCAATTTCCAGTCAATCTAGCAAAAGACATGACCTGTTCTGGTTTTCCTGGAGGTTATAAGAACATTGACTAATTTACTGAGCCACTATAATAAGATAACCAGATGGAGAAGCTAATGGGCTGAGACAACGACAGTTAAACATTATTTGCTAACACCGGTATTGTGGAGAGTGGAGTGTATTATGGGCCAGTACTTACCTTTTAATTAAAATAATACTGTTTTCAGCATTATTTTAATACAGCAGTTAGGCAGCATGGCTTCTGACTACCAATCTTTTTTTTTTTTTTTTCATTTTCTTTCAGGATGACTGCTTGAGCAATGTCAGACAGCCTGAATATCATAGCATTTTTTTGATCCATCTGTTTAAAGTCAATGTAGGAGCCTCTTTGACTCTAACAAGTTATAGTTAAAAGAGTAAGAATCAGTATAGCAGTAGTCACAAAAAATGAAAAAAAATACCTTAGAATTGAAAACAAAATTTTTAAGGATCATACGGTACAATCTCTACTTCCCATCTTTGAATGCCTTCCAGGAGTTATTCTATAAATCACTGAAATTTAAAATATCCCCTTTCTGTTTTTAACTATTCTCAGTGGTTAGTTATAGCAATACATGAAGACATTGCCTGAAGCAAATCCATTCAGTGGCCCAACACTCTTCTACAACCAATTATGTGAAGAATATAGCATAAAAGAATATAGACTATTTCCATCATCTTATACCAGAGTTTGATCAAATAGTACTGACCATACATGTCTTTGGGATTTTTCTTGTAGCACAAAGTCTTGAAAGTGACTTTCTACCTGATTCTTCTTAAAGTTTCTATAATCTTTGCCTATACTCTTCTTTCAAACTTTTAACTAGGGCAAATGAAACGTGTTATGCTAATTTATGTTTTGTCTATTTATTCCATTTCCATTTTATCCATGTGCTCCATTCACACTTATTTTTCAATCATTCTGTTTCGCTGCCACTAATTTTATTACTTTCCCCCAATTATCCTTTATTTTCTCCCTTATCCCATCTTTCTCTTTTTTCGCCTGTTGTTTCTTTTATGTCTCTAAATTTATTGTTAGTTCACTCATTTCAGCACTTCTGCATGTTTTGAGTTAGAATGTTCATTTTAACTTACTTTTATGTATCTAACTTTGAAACACACACATGCACACACATCAAACTAGTTACAGAACGTATACACACACACACAAACTGTAAAAACCTATTCTTTCCTTCTTCCTTTCTCCTTCCCATAAGTAGATAGAAAATAATAGCCAGTCTGAATGAAATAAAAATTTGCTCAAAGAATACTATTCATAAGAATAAAATTATATTTAAAGATAAGTGCTTATTTTTAATTGAGCTATTTTCTTGGTTCACTCACTCAGTGTAGAAGGTAATATTCTACAAGTAGTTCAATTACTGAGAGTATATATACTTCTTGCATGTAGCCTCTGCTGCCATTTCTGTATTGACTCGCCTTCTTCAAATTGTCTTCCCAGCAATCTGTAAAATACCTATATCCTAAGGTTCTAGAACATAAAGTATTAACTCTCTTTAATGAAACTGTCATCTACCAATCTCCAAGACAGTTTGTACATACAGAAGATTTTTAAGTTTGTCTTGAAATCTTCATTTTCACTCTCAGTTTCACTGGCTATTTGGTATCTTTGATTTTGGAGAATATGCTAATTCAATCCATAAAGCTTAGTTTCTCCATATGAAAATAAAGAAAATAAGCTGTTATCTCACAGACTTGTTAAATGAGATTTAATGTCAGAATAGGACATTTGCACCAAGATTTCTGACAAGGATAACTCTAAAAGCAAAATAGTTTACATATCTGTGTGAGGGTATCAGAAACTAACAAGTTGAGTTATTTTTGAGTCAAGATCCAAGTGTGTTGGATAGAGACTTAGGGAATTGATCCTATTAAGTCAGTTCTTCCCTTTGGAAACATTTACTGATACCAGGGGAGACGTTTGAGAGAATTAGAAGCCTATGAACACTTTTGGGACCCTGGAAAGGGAAACAAGCTTGGAATTTAGACTCCACATAAGTGGAGATGTCCTGTCATCCTGGATAGCACCCTTCATTTAGATTGGGAGCTAGAGGGACTCATATCAGACATAAGAGTGAGCTAGAAATGAACATTCCATGGCAGAGAACTCTAGTTCACATTCTTATTAATCTCAGTACATAAAAATTGTATTAAGATGATGATCACATGGACCCAAGTACTTGGCTGGAGAAAACATACATGCTCTTAAGAGGAAGAAAATATTATTGCACAAAGTCTTGCACATAATAATACCAAATATCAATAAAAGAAAACAAAAAAAGGAATAACAACAACTAAAAAACCCACATGAAATTTTTGAAAGCAAACCACAGGATACTCCAATAACTGGAGTTATAAAACAGACTTGAAATAATTATATAGCTATGTGTAAGGAAGATAATTGGAAATAATTTTAAAATAAACCCATGAAAACTGTAGAACTGAATATATACTGAATATATATACATACATATATATGTAAAACCACAATTAAAAATTCAGTGGGAACTACTGGTTTCAGCTCCAAGATGTAAAGTGCTTGGAAGAAATCACAAGGAAAGTGGATCATACTGAAATTGTTCATGACAAATCTTTGTGCTGTTTACTTCTCTCTATATATATTTTATAATAAATTGAAGGTTTATTAAAAAAGGTATAAATGAGTTAACCTTCATTTATCTTACTAGAAAAAAGAAAATCCACAATGGGCCATGAATGAGAATAAACAAAAGCAAGAGTATTGAATCAAGTCTACATAGATTTAAAATAGTTATCATATCACATCAATCACACGTGGCTTAATCACTACCTATGATGAGTTTTATCATTTATTTAAAGTAGTGTTTGTGAAGTTTCTCCATTGTAAAGTTACTCTTGTGTACCATGCATACGATATTCTTTGGAAGAAAGTCATTACATTCAGCCCACACTTAAAATGAGTTTTACACTATTTTCTATCTATAAAGTTTATTTAGAATTATTTTTCATGGGGAAGTTGCCTCTACTCTCACATTATTTCCTTTTTTAAAAAAAGAGTAAAGAAAGGAGAGGAGGAAGTATTGGAAGGAAGGAAGGAAGGAAGGAAGGAAGGAAGGAAGGAAGGAAGGAAAGGGAAGAGCTTTCATTCATTCATTTAATTTTGGTTATTCCACTCTGTTCTGTCCCAAGTAGAGAATCTGGGTCGTTGGGCTTTACATCATCCACGGTCACAGGTGCACAGTTGGCACCTGAAACTAAGGCACCAATAATTTGCTTATATTAGTGTGAATATATGGTTTATTTATTTTATACTTTGGGTTAATGCTACTATGTCTCAAATTTTTCCAGCTTTGACCATCGGAAGATCTTTCATTTGGCTTCTGTATCCCTTGATATACTCTATCACTGTGTATGCCTGTGTGTGTGTGTGTGTGTGTGTGTGTGTGTGTGTGTGTGTGTGTATTTACTAACTTTCTAGGACTTACAGGTTGCCCAAGCTTATTCTGTGTATTATCTGTCCCAGTTCTAGAATAATTCGAATCTATTTTTCCAAAGGACCCTGGTTCTTTTAATTAGAAAATTGCAATATAAATCAAGATATGGACACTGTTTATTGCAGAGATGTCTGCAACCTTCAGTTGTCAGAACAGAGTATATATGTGTATAAATTAGCCCACGCTATACACATATCTATAAACATTCTATATATAACTATCTATATTAAGATTATCTTTAATTCATACAAATGTTGCCAACTCTAAATAATTACTATATGAATTATTTTAGCCTTTTCCCCTTGCTTGTTTGTAAACTCCATTCCAACAGTGAGAAATTCAGTTACTAAGATCACATTAGTTAACCTCATTGTTCATTTAAAAATAAATGAGAGTGGTACTCGAATTACCCACAGCCCCATAGGAAACAACTTTATCAACTAAGTACAGTGGTTATGTTCAGTTTCTTTTGCCTTTAATCTTATTGTCTCCACCCATTACTAAGATTACTTAGGTAGCACTCCTCGCCTTCAGGGAGGTATGTAAAAAATATTTTAATGCATTTTTCATTGTATTCTGGTATCCTCTGGCCACTTCCAAGATTTCTAAATATCATACTTTAAAATTTATCTCTGTGTTTCAAATTTCTATGCATTTTGAAAAATACATAGCGTCGTTTATTCACTTTTACAGAATAGTATATTAGCACTTCAGTGGCCTAAAAATTATTCCGTGCTTCCGGTATTCAGTCTTTTTGCCCATACCAATTCTTGGGTAACCACAAACCTTTTCACTATCTCTATAGTTTTGCCTTTTAGATAATATACATGCTATTTGTATGAATGTCATACAATAGTCTCTTCAGAATAAATTGTTTCACTTATGAAAAGCATTTCAGAGTTTTAATTAAAATATTTTTAATGGCTGGATCATTTGTTTCTTTTCATTACTAAATAATATTCAATTGTATGGATATACTGCACCTGGTTTACTCACTTACCTATAATATGTCATCTTTTTTACTTCAGTTTTTGGTAATTTTTAATACTGTTGCTATCCACATTTACACACAGGTTTTATGAGGAGGTAAGTTCTGTAATTGGTTGGTAAATACCTAGGAGCACATTTATGGATTATATAAGATTATGTTTTAAGAAACTATCAAAATGTTTTTCAAAGTGCTCTTACCACTTTGCATGCTAACCAACACTTAATTTATCTATATCCTTGGCAAATTGGTATTTATAGCATTTTGTATTTTAGCCATACAAAGTGCGTAGTGGTTATCTCATTGTTTTTTCAATCCTCATATGCATAGGATTTAAGCATTTTATATGTTTATTTGTCATCTGTATATATTATTTTTTCCATTTAACACATATTTATTCAATGCTGATTTGACGGTGCCATGTGCTCGATCCTAGTCATGCATCAGTCAGGTGGCCCAGCATAATTTCTAGTCTAGTATTTGCTCCTGAGGAACAGGCTCCACCTTGTGATTTTCTTTCTAATATATCTCTGGTGATATCTTGTTCCTTCCTCTAAAATGTGTGCTGTATCAGTCATTAGGTAGCAATCACAGTCAACAGAATCTGTGACTTGAACATTTCCCTCAATCAAAGCCACTATGAGTGTGTGTGTGGATACCTTTGTGCTAGCTCAGGGTGTCTATGTCACAGAGCCGTCAGGGAAAACCTGGAAAGTCTTATGTTTTTGTCCATCTTTCCCTAGGCGTCTTCCTGCCAAACTTAGTGCCAGAACTTTCTTGTAAAGAGATGGTTATAAGGTTTTTTTTATCCCTTTGTATGTTTTTTTTTTTCTTTTTGAAAATAATGTTTATTATTTCTTTTGTTCACAATGCTACATTCATTGTAGGATATTGAAATTCCATCTCAGTCTGTATTTCACAGGACACCCCCCACCAGAGATCCTTGGTCTACATGGGATCCTTGGCCTGTATGTCCTTTACCACCACCCTTTCCTACTCTTTCCGAAAATCTCTCTTCCTCTCACTCTTCTAGCAGCCAACATTGTATGTCCTGGGAGTTTATGCTGCGTTTATCTGTTCATTTGTTTCATTTCACTATATTCCACATATGAATGAAACTTCTTGTATGTCTTTTTCTTTCTGACTTATTTCATGTAACATGATCTACCCAGTTCCATCTAGATTGTTATAAAGAGCCCAATTTCATCTTTTTAGTAGCTGCCTAGAATGCCATTGAGTATATAGACCACAACTTTTTATCCAGTCATCTATTGATGGGCATTTAGGGTGTTTCAATATATTGACTATTGTGAGCTGTGCTGCTGTGAACATAGGGGTGCAGATATTTATTCTGATTAGAGACTTTTGTATCCTCTGGGCAAATGCCCAAGAGTAGGATTGCTGGATAAAATATTTCATCCATCTTTTTTATCCATATTTTTGTTGGAGGAAATCTCTATACTGTTTTACTAATAGGTTGCACCAATTTTCACTTCCACCAACAGTGTAGGAGGGTTTCTTTTTCTCCACACCCCCTCCAACACCATTCTCACTTGTGTGATGTGGTATCTCATGTAGTTTTTAATCTGTATTTCTCTAATGGTGAGTGATTTAGAACATGTTTTTCGGTTGTTTGTAGGCCATCTGTTTGGTGTCTTAGACAGGTGTCTTATCAGTTCTTTGGCCCACACTTTTAGTTGTTCATTTACATTTTTATTGTTGAGGTATATGAGCTCTTCATATTTTTTGGAGATTAAGCTCTCCTTTGATTTATGTTTTGTGAGTATCCTCCAATTGTGTGGGCTGTCTTTTTAATTCAGTGATGGTTACTTTTGCTGTGCAGATTTTCAGTTTGATGTCACAATTGCTTAGTTTTACTTTGGGTCTTTTGCGGTAGCTGTGACTTACCGAAAGAACTCTTTGAACTTGAGGTCATGGAATGTTGTTCTTATGTTTTCTTCTAAGTATTTTATGGTTGTGAGTCTTATGTCCAGGTCTTTGATCCCTCTTGTGTTAATGTTTGTATATGGTGATAATGAGTAATCTAGTTTATTTTTTCTGCCGCTATCCTTCCAGCTTCCTCAACACTATTTGTTAAATAGACTTTCCTTTCCTCATTGTATGTTCTTGGGCCCTTTATCATAGATTAGCTGTTTATGTAACAGTGGCTTTATTTCTGGTCTCTCAATTTAATTTCACTTGTGGGTGTGTCTGTTTTTGTTCCAGTACCATACAGTTTTGATGATGACCACTCTGTAGTATAGTTTGAGGCTCGTAGTGTGGTTCTTCCACTGTTCTTTTTTTCCTCTTAAGATAGCTTTGACTACTTGAGCACTTTTGTGATTCTATATACACTTTATAATTGTTTGCTCCATTTCTTTAAAAAATGTCCCTGGAATTTTGATGGGAATTGCATTAAACCTATATATTGCTTTGAGTGGAATAACCATTTTTTCTATGTTAATTCTTCCAATCCATGAACATGGAATGTATTTCCTTTTCTATGTATCTTCCTCTATTTCTTTTGTTGAGGTCCTATAGTTTTCTTTATAGAGGTCATTCATCTCCTCTCTTAAATTTATTCATTTTTCTTGGTACAGTTGTGAATGGAATTTCTTTATTAACATCCTTTTCCTCTATTCCATTCTTTGCATACTGATTTTTACTTGTTGGTTTTAAATCCTGCCACTTTCCAGTATTAATTAATTGTCTCTCACAGTGTTTTTATGGCATTTTTAGGATTTTCTAGGTATAATCTCATATGATCTGCAAATAATGATACTTTTATTTCTTCATTTCCAATTTGGATGCCCTTAATGTCCTTTTCTTTACGTATTGATCTGGCCAAGATTTACAAAATTATGTTGAATAGTAGTGGTGATAGTGGATAATCTTGTTTTGTTCGAGATCTTAGGAGAAAGGCTCTCAGTTTTTCACCATTAATTATGATATTGGCTATGGGTTTGTCATATACTACTTTTATTATGTTGAGGCATGTGCCTTCTATTCCTGTTTTGGTGAGGGCTATTGTCGTTAACAGATATTGAATTTATCAAATGCTTCTTCTCTATCTATTAAGATGGCCATATGGTTTTTATTTTCATGTTGATGTGGTGTATTAGAATGATTGATTTGCATATGTGGAACCATACTTGTGACCTTGGAGTAAATCCCAATTGATTGTGGTCTGTAATTTTTTCGAAGTACTGTTGAATTCTGTTTGCCAGGATTTTGTTGAGGATTTTTGAATTTATATTCATTACTAATATTGCTTTTAATTTTCTTCTTTGGTACTATTTTGTCTAATTTGTGAATCATGGTAATATTGGTCCCATAATGTATTTGGGAGTTTTCCTTCTTCTTCATACTTGTGGAAGACTTTAAGGAGGATAGGGATTAGCTCTTCTTTGAATGTTTGGTAGAATTCACTAGTGAAGCCATCTGGACATGGGCTTTTTTTTGTGGGGAGATTTTTTTTTTTTTTTAACTGTTTCAATTTCTGTGTTTGTGATTTGTATGTTTAAGTTATCTCTGTCTTCCGGGTTCAGTTTTGGCAGGTTGTAGAATTCTAAAACCTGTTTTTTATTCATGATGGACACATATTTTAGAATATGTGCTTATAATATCTCTCATGAACCTCTGTATTTCTGTGATGCCCATTGTAACCTCTTTCATTTCTGATTTTTGTTACTAGGGTTTGCTCTCTTTTTCTTAGTGAGTCTAGCTATGGATGCATCAATTTTGTTTACTTTTTTCAAAGAACCAGCTCTTGAATTCATTGATCACTTGGATACTCTTTTGTGTTCAATTTCATTTACTTATGCTCTAATTTTCATTATTTTCTTTCTCCTGAATTTTTGGCTTTGATTGCTCTTCCCTTTCTAGTTCCCTCAGATGTGTCTTTAGATATTTGATTTGGTCATTCTTTTGACATTTTATGTGTATTTGTATGGGTATAAACTTAGCTTTCAGAATGTGTTTGCCAAATCCTATAAGTTTTGGTATTTTTTCACTGAATTTTCATTTGTTTCCAGATACATCTTAATTTCATTGATTATCCAGGTTTTGTTCAGGAGCATGTTCAATATCCGTATCTTTGAGGTTCTTCCAGTTTTGTTCTTTTGGTTCTTTTCTAATTTCACCTCCTTGTGGTCAGAGAAGATGTTTTCTGTATTATCAATTTTGTTCTATTTATTGAGTCTTGTTTTGTGTCCTAGTATATGGTCTATACTTGAAAATGTTCCATGAACATTTGAGAAGAATGTATGTTCTTTTTTGTTGGGGTAAAACAACCTGTTTATGACTTTTAGGTCCATGAGATCTATTGTTTCAATTAGGACCCTTATTCTGTATTGATTTTCTGCCTGGATAATCTAAGGATTGATGAAAGTGGAGTGCTATTACTGTGCTATAGTCATATCTCCCTTTAGCTCTAACAGTATTTGTTTTATATTTTATACGGTCCTGCATTGAGGCATATATGTTGATGATAGTAATTTGATGGACTATCCTCTTGACCATAATGCAACGTCCATCCTTGCCACATAATACCCTCTTAGTTGGAAATTTTTCTTGTCTCATATTAGTATTGAAATTTCTGATTTCCTTTCATTGCTAGTTCTTTGATATATTTTTCCATAACCTTTGACTTTAAACCTATGTTTATCTTTAGATATGATATGAGTTTCATGTAGGCATATTACTGATGGGTCCTATTTTGATACATTCAACCACTTATGAAATTTGATTGATGTTTTCAGTCTATTCACATTTACAGTGATGACTGAAATGTGTGACTTTATTACTATCATATAATCCTTCATCTTCTGTTGTTTTTCTGTGTCTGTTGTTTCATTTCCTGTTTGTTTGTTTGTTTTCTTCTTTGGATGGTTTTCAGTATCTACCCCAACAGTTTTTTCTACTTCCTAGCTATGTATCTCTTTAGAATTGGGCTTTGTGCCTATCTAGTAGATTGTCTCTAGTTGTATTGATAAATTTGCGATTTTTTATCAGCCATATCATATTTACATATTTGTACAAGTTACTTTTCTTTCCCTTTTAGTGTTCTTGCAGTCTTTCTTGTTGGTCTCATCTCTTTTTTTTTGCTTTTGCTTTTCTGTTTATTATCATTCCCAAGGTTTGGTGAATCTTTGTTTTTGTTTTCCCTACTGTAGGTTCCTTTCAAGATTTCTTGAATGGCAGAATCAGTAATAGAAGAATCTATTAACCTTTGTTTGTCATCGAAGACCTTTATTTCTCATAATGTATGAATAATAGTTTTTCAGAGTAGCATATTCTTGGCTGGTAGTTTTTGTCTTTTAGTATTTTGAATATATTTTTCCACTCCTGGCCTATAGGGTTTCTGTTGAGAAATCTGATAATAGCCTGATGGGCATGCCTTTATAGGTTATGTTTTTTTCTCTAGCAGTCCTGAGTATTTTTTTCTTGTCTTTAGCTTTTGCTAGTTTTACTATGGGATATCTATGAGTAAGATTTTTACATTTAGAAATGTTGGTGTTCTCTCTGCTTCTTGAACATCTGTGGAAACTTTTTGTAATGGATGTGGGGATTTCCATGCTATTACTTTAAATAGGTTTTTCTGCTCCTGTCTCCCTCTCCTCTCTGATAAGGACACCAATTATCTTTATTTTTTTTCTCATACTGTCTGATATTTCTCATAGGATTTCTGAATTTTTCCTCATATTTGCTTCCCTCTCTTCTTCCATGTGTGTCAGCTCTGTTATCTGGTCTTTAAGTTCTGATGTTCATTCCTCTGTGAGATGGAGACTGCTTATGGAGAACTTTATGTTTATCTTCAGTTCCTTGACTTTATCTCTCATCTGTAGCGTTTCTACTGAAACTTTCTTCAGGGTCTCTATCTCCTTGGTGACATATTCTTTTTGACTTGTCACTTCTTTTCTGAGGTCTTCCATTTGACTTTGGTTCATTGTATGTGTATTCTGTATCTTATTCAGTTTTTTATAACTATCATTTTGAACTCTGTTAGATTGTCCCAATCTATGTCAACGGAGTTCTCTGGTGAACTCCTAGCATCTTTGTCTTTTGAGGGTCATTCATGTTATTTTGAGTGAGTTAGATATTTGCATGCTTACTTTTCTGCCTTGAATTTAGCATTGTGGCTTTCTTTTTCTTTTACTTTAGATTTCTTCCTTCCTGTATGATGATGTGGTAGGTGCCAGGCCCTTGAATTTCAGTGAAGGTGGTGCTGATTCTTCTTTCTAAGATTCCCTCCTTTAGTGAGCCACTGATTCTGTTTCAGGTAATACTTGCAGGCTTCTCAGTTACCAGGACAGAGAGGTTTATAGGTAACTCAGGTACACTCCAGGAATGCAGTTTGGGTATATTATATATTTTAGGTCTCTGAGTCTGAATTGATGCACTGTTGGTGTCCTTAGGTCCTGAGGCCTAGCAAGCGCTTGTTCGTGGGAGCAGCTGGGCAGACTGAGATCAATGGCCCATAGATCCAGCGGCCTAATAAATACTGTTTCCAGGCATGGTGGTGTGGGCTATGGACCAATGGACCTGAAACCTAGCATATGTGGTTCTAAGCCATGGCAAGTCAGGGTTAGGGGCCCATGGCCTGTGAGTCCCTGGGATCTGAAGTCTAGTATGTGCTATTTCTGGGTTGTGGTTGAGTAGGGGAAAATGGCTCTGTACCTGAAGCTGGACAAGCATGGGAAAACTGGAAGGACACTGCTCTGGGCTTCTGTTGGGCTGGACGGGTGATCTGGGATCTCTGGAAGCAGGGACCTAGGGTTGCTGAAGCAGGCAAGACTGTGAAATTAGGCAGGCAGTGCTCTGGGACTCTGTTGGGTGGGGCAGTTATGAAGGCTTAAAGCTGATTAAAGGAAATGCGAACCTTATATTTGGATTCTGTATACCTATAGATGTCTGTAGAGATTTTCTGTCCATTTTTTTTTAAGTTGGGTTATCATTTCCTATTGTTGAGTTTTTTAAAGTCTTTGAATATTTTGGCTATAAGTTGTTTATCAGACATGTGTTTGTGATTATCTCCAGGTTGTGGTTTGTCTTTATATCTCATTAACAAAGTCTTTTGCAGATCAGAAGTTCTTAATTTTAATAAAATCTATCCATTTTATTTTCATTTATAGATCGTGTTTGATGAATTACCTAAAACTCATCACCAAACCCAAGCTCACCTAGACTTTCTTCTATAGTTTCTTATAGAAGTGTTACAGTTTAGCAGATTAATTTAGGTCCATGTTCCATTTTTAGCTAAATTTTATTCAGTTTAAATTTGTATTGATATTGATTTCTTTCCTATAAGTATTTAAGTTTATATTACAGCTTTGTCAAAGATAAATTGGCTATATTTGTGTGGGTCTATTTCAGTATCCTCTATTTTGTTTCATGATTCTGCTTTATATGTCTACTACTTGTCAATATTATCCTGTATTGACTAGTGTAGTTTTAAAATAAGGTAGGGAGTATCCTATAACTTTGTTGTTATTTAATTAATGTAACATAACATCATTTTAGATGTTCATTTTTATATAAATCAGCATCTATGCATACCTCATTAGATTCACCATTAATGGTCCAGTTACCCTTTGCTATATGATTGTTCCCTTTTATCTGATTTTCTAATCCTCTACCACCTTTCCTTCTGGTAACCACTCGTTTGTATTAGATAGACCATACTAGACTGACTTTCTTAATAAACTTTGGAGTTAATTTGTCACTATCTATAAAATAGTTTGATATTTTGGTGAGATTGAAATAAATCAAGAGATCAAGTTGATTGGAATGGATATCTTACAAAATATCTAATTTTATTTAGATCTTCTTGGATTTCTTTCACCACTGTTTTATAGTTTCCCACATGTAGATCCCGTACATATTTCTAAATTTATACCTAAATATGTTATTTGTTTATAGGGGGGGACTTAAATAATGTAAAGGGCATTGTTTTCAATTTCAAGTTCCAAATATTCATGCTAGTGTATAAGAAAGCAATTGACTTTTATGTATTACCTCAGTATCCTGCTTCCTCTTTTGTCTTGCTTACTAATTCTAGAATGTTTTTGTCAGTTCTTTGAGCTTTTGTACATAACAATCATTTGTGAATAAAGACATAATTTTTTCTTCTTAATCTGTATGCCTTTCATTTCCTTTTCTTGTCTTATTGCACTATGTAGGACTTCCAATGTCATGTTGAATAGGAATGATGAGAAAGAACATCTGGGCTTTGTTCTATATTCAGGAGTAATATTTTTCACTTTTATTAGCTAACTGTTATATGCTAAACAAGTGGTCAAATTGGGTCAAAAACAAGGCACAAATGTGTGGTTTTAAAGGAGATAAAAATAAAAATTCAACTTAGAAAAGACTGAATATATAATAATGACTTTTAGGGAAAGCATATTAGGTCATTAGCAGATACTTTTACCTTCCAAAGAGAAAAATGCTTCAATGCCATTATTGCATCTTATCAGAGACTAGCTGATCTCCATTGACTCTTGTGGGTTCCCATGTTTACTCTGAAAGAAAAAAACTCAAATTATAAAATGATTAAAAACTGCTTCCAGCTCTCAAAAGAAAAACCTTTGATCTCTTTGTAAGATTTCTCTGTGGTCTAATTTTGAGAGAAAATTTATAGAAAGCTCAATGATAATTTATGTTGGGATAAATGAGCCATGGTAAATCAGTAGACATATTATTAAAATATTTTACACTTCAAAAAGAAAAACAAGTCAAGTACACTTATTTCCAAAGTAAGTTTCCAGTAACTCTATGTCTGTCACAATTCAGAAGTTAATGGTTCATTTACTAGAAAGCCTTAAAAAAGTGTAATTTGTTATGTTGAGGCCAAGATGTTTATACTATAAGAAGTTATCTCTCCTTTCTTAATTTTGCCTTTCTTGGTAAATATAAATAATTCTAGGTATAAAACAAATAGTTTTTAAAGCCATATTAAAAAATTAATTTAAAATGATTCAAAATCTTGTGCTCCCTGGTGGAGTAGTGGTTAGGTCAATCGCTTTCAATGGAATGAAAGCTCACATCCCTGGTTTGAGTCCCAGGTGGGGAGGAGAGTGGACAACCAATATGAATAACTAAATAAAAAAATGAAATAAAATATCCTCCTCTTTCTTCCTACCTGACTGTACCTTTCCTTTGAAAAATGGTTCAAAATGTAAACTAAGAACTATTATTATAAAACTCAGTAAAAAACATAGGGGGGTATCTTCATGACACTGGATTTGGTTATGCTTCCTTGGATATGACATCAAAAGTAGAATGATAAATTTTAAGTGTCAACTTGACTGGACTGTATGCTTAGATTGCTGTTGAAACAGTATTTTGAGGTGTATCTATAAGAACGTTTCCTGAAGAGATTGCTATTTGACTCAGCAGATTGAGAGAAGAGAGTATGAGTGAGCACCATTCAATCCACTGGGGACCTGAATGGAGCTAAAGGCAAAGAAAGATTAAATTCTGTTTTCTTGAGTTGGTACATCTGTCTTCCACTGTCCTCTGACACAAAGCTCCTACTTCTTGATCTTTTAGATTAGGCTAGAATTAAATCAACAACTTTCCTGGTTCTCTATCTTGTGAATGGCAGATTACGGGACTCTGTCTCTATCTCTTATCTCTATAACCCTATCAGTGGATCTCCTCTTATACCTCTATCTCTATATTCATGTCCCCTTCTGCTTCTGTTTCGTTAGAGAATCTTGGCTAATATACATAGGAAACGACTACAAAAACAATAAATTGAACTACATCAAATTTTAAAAAGTGTATCGAAGCACACAATCAACAGAGTGAAAAGGCAACCCCCAGATTTGAAGAAAATATTTGCAAACCATGTATCTTATAAGGGGATATTATCAAGAATATGTAAGTAAATCCTATACTCAATAACAGAAGATTAAACAATAGTCAAAGAACTCGAATAGACATTTCTACAAAGAATATATACAAGTGACCAATCGGCACATGAAAAGTTGTTTAACATTATTAATCATTAGGATAATCGGAATCAATACTACAATGAAATACCACTTCACATCACTGAGATTAATATTAATAGCAAAGAGAAAATAACAAATATTGGTGAAGATGTGAAGTTTGAAATTTTGTGCAGTGTTGGTGGGGATGAAAATGGTATAGCCACTTTGTAAAATAGCATGGTATTTCCTCAAAAAATTTTGAATAACAATACTATGCAGCATTTGCACTTCTGGGAGTGTATTCAAAAGAATTGAGAGCAGAGTCTTAAAGAGATAGTTGTACCCAAATGTTCAGAGAAGCACTATTCAAGTTAGCCAAGTGTACACTGACCAAGGCTACACAAACAATGTTAAGTGTGTGTACATAATTTTATTTGGCCTTTAAAAAAGGAAATTCTGACGTATTCAAATGGATGAATCTTGAAGATATTATGCTAAGTGAAACAAGACAGTAACAAAAAGACAAATATTGCATGATTTATTTATATGAGACGAATAGTAAAATTCACAGAGACAGAAAGCACAATAGTGATTGCCAGGGGCTAGACTTGTTTAATGGGTTTAGAATTTAAGTTTTATGAGATGAAAACAGTTATGAAGATGGTTGGTGATGATGGCTGTACAATATTATAAGTTCAATTAATACCACTGAAGTTCCCATGTTAAAAAATGATTTAGATGTTTAATGTTATGTTATGTGTATATTACCACAATCTAAAAAATACAGACAAAAATTGAAATGCAAGAAAAGAGGCAATTTGACTCAGTAAACATTATTTTTCATATGGTATTGAAAAAATTGACTCTTGGTGAAAATAAACACTTTCTGTTAATTCAGTTTTATTCCCAGGATAGCTTCTAGATATATTAAAGAGTGAAATGTTAAATTTTAAAAAAAAGGAATACAAAAAATGTTAGAAAGGCTTAAGAATATTTATATAAAGTTTGGGTGAGGTAAGTTATTTTTTAAAATCTAACAACACATGAAACTACAAAAGGAAAATATATATTTAAATAAACAAATAGCATTCAAAATAATTAGGAGGTGCACCCTGGTGACTTAGTGGTTTAGTCCAACTTGGTGTAGTTCACTTACATCTCAAGGTCCCTGGATCAAGAACTTGACTGAGGAAACAACCAAGATAAAATACTAAACAAAATTAAAAGTGCTTCTTCCTCTTCTCTTTTCTTGCCTATCTGCCTGCCTACTCACTTTCATTCCTGCCTGTACCTTTCCTTTAAAAAATAATATACAAATAATTAAGAGAAATGCCTTCCCCATGGAGATCTGGGCAGCCTTGTATGGACACTCCTCCAAGATTCTGGAGTACCTGCTTTTTTTATCTGTAACGTCTTCCCTGAGGTATCAGAGCCCCCGTTCTATGGAATACATTCTCTAAACTTCTAGGATCTGATAACTCCAGTCTCTTTGGGTCTATTAGTCCTATATACAGAAGCTACCTACTGCAAATATTGGCTCTTCTATACTTCTTTACTTCTATACTTTTTTAAAAATGTCCTCAGTATCTGTTTTATCAATTATTTATATTATTTGTTAAAATGTGCAATGAAGTTTGTTTCTCTCAATAGCACACAATTTTGATATTTATAAAGTACTTTATAATATTTTTTGCTAAATAACAAAGATTATATCCAGTAAGTCTCAAAACTTTGTGAGGGGAAGAGATAAAGATTTTTAAGACAAGAGAAGTCTCTTTGTGATTGCCAGTACTCATTGCACTAGAACTTGGAACAAATTCCACAAATTGTATGAGTTAAGAAAGCAAACTTTGTTCAGAAACGGTATAAACCTGGGGTCTGCAAGATCACCTCCTTAGGTGATTTTCCACTAAGTCACCATTTCGAGAAGCATGCCATGGCAGGCATTCTTCCAGACACGCAGTAGGCAGTTTGCAATATAATACGGTTTTGTAGCCAAGGGCAGAATCCCACATTCCTGTTTCTTTCCCAACCATGAAAACACTTGAATCTGTGGGAGGGTAAGCAGATTATCTGAGTGTCAAACAATTATGTCTGAAAGTCTGCTTTATAGGAGTTGTTTGAGGAAGTCAACATCCCAGCACCTAGAGACTTTGGGACCCTTGGGAATTACAGAATCTACTCTCAGGAGAAGGGAGATCTCATGAGAAATTGGATAAGTCCCTCCTGCAGGGAGAGTATAAGTCTAACCCAAGTTTCCCTATTGCCCAGATAACACAAAATGAATTTACTTGCTGTTCTGCATCTCCTTACTTCTTATTAGCATAGAATTTCATGTTAAAATATGTTACAATTTTCTTACTTATTAAGTTTGTTGTTTTCTGACTGTCTGCACTAGAATGTTAAGTACACAAGGAGAAAGTTTTTGGTTTATTCACTGTTACTTCCAGGTGTGGAACCTGGTCTGCCCCTTAGTAGAGACTCAATAAACTCTTATGTTTAACAAATAAATAAAAAGGCTGGAATTCCTTTCTTTCCAGTCTAGCTGCCTTTTATCTTTTTCCTTTTCTGCTTACTTTCTACCTTGACCAATGACCCCAACCATCTGTGCTATAAATCATTTTCAAGTCCTGCTCTCTAAAGCAGGGTCAACTTTTATATCACCAGACTTTTACACTTAGGCAGACTATCCTTACTCACTCATTTCCTCTCTCAAATTTATTTAAGAAAGAAGAATGTCTATTGAAAAAAATAAAAATGGCAAGTAGTAGTATAAAGAAAGAGTAAAACATTTTGAATGTGTAGTTAGAATGATCCATGTTTAGAAAACAAATGAAAGAAAAAGCAGGGGACCAAAAAAGAATGGTGTTCTCCATCAGTCTCAAAGCTCAGGACTGGTGAGAGCAAGAGTTAGAAATGTGGTACAAATGGATAATAGTTGTCAGAATTATATTTTAAAATAAAAGCTTTTAGAAAGGGAGAGAACACCAAAAGATGGCGAAGTTTATGTTGTTGCTATAGGTGTGCATGCTACAGTAAGGGGAAGATAAATATTTCTGAAGGGACAGTAAGAGATTTCTGTTAGTGATGGCTTGGATAGACCACAAACATACAGGTATAACTTACAGATATGATCTCAAAGGAGATCTCACATATGAAATATTGCAAATAAGAGCTACCAGGTTAGTAACGAAATGGTGTCCAAGGTGAAGAAGTTTTTTTGTCTTTTTTTCTTTCATTTCTTTTTTTTTTTTTTTAATTGAAGACTACAAAACAAGTGTAGAGAAGTTGCAGAGAGAGACCAAGATTGTGATTTCTCCTCTCTGATGGCCCTGAGACTTCAGTTGTAGATATTACTAGACCGTAGCAATTGAACTTCCATTCAGGAAAAATCTGAGGTAAAGAGAATATCAACCCACCTGTCCCTTGTAGTCAGTGCTTGGTTAACGTTAGGCTGTATTATCTGCCACAGATGAATCAGATTGCTTTCTCTAAGCCAGGATTTAGCAAGAAGTTAGATTTCAATGAATGTTTTTTGAATATAATGTTGATTTAGATATTTTATTTTTGTCATAAGAAACATATCTTCACAATAAAAGTGACAATATCCATAAACCTATCAGCCCAGAATTCAATCCTTAGAATGTCTTCAGCAATTTAGGCAAAAGTTTAAGTTGAATGTCACTGTGCTTGCCATTTTTATTTTCTTATTACATCTTGATATAGTTGTTTTTAAAATTCAAAATCAAACGAATTTTGATTATTTTACTAACCTTTATCATCAGTCATGTTTTGCATGCAGCTTATTAAAATAATTGTAATATTTGTCATATCTATTAATTGGTCATGATGTTTGAACTTAGGGAATGTCAAGGTTAAGCACCTCACCTAGATATAGAAATAGAATGACAAAGTATGACAGGGGGAATTGTATATGGTATGCCCGTCTACTTAATCATGTGTAATATGTCACTTCTCGTCCAACTTATCATGAGAGCCATTGAATATATCTGACAGGACATATATTTGACTGCTGGAATGATGGACGTCTCTGAATGTGTAGACCTGGCTTGATGGGAGATTATGAATGTGTAGTATTGAGGGCAAGTTCCCAGTAGTGAAAACTGAATTTCTACCTTACACTACACCAAGGTTCTGGGATATTTGCCCTGTTACGATGGCTGACAGTTTGCATGTGTTTTAACTCTGGCAATCAGTCAATCTGCTCTGGATGGGTAATTGCCAGCAGGAACCTAATTTTTTCACATCAGTTGTCACACATGTCTCTCATATTCATATTCACCATTAACTAGATTGACGATGTTGTTTCAGACAAGCATAGGAAAAAGAAGTAAAGGTTTCACTTTCTAGGAAGACACAATGTTTTAGTTAAATTATATGAATAAGAAGGTAACAAATATTTGGAGCAGATACTTAATATTGAAATAAAAGACAATATCCACTGTCACATTTATGCATTATTATAAAATTTAGTTAATACTATTATGTTGATATACCAGAAGGTCAAATTATTTAAGCTTATGGAACAGAGAACTATGAAAGCATTTTGAAAGTATAAGCTGTTATTCACACTTGATATGGATATATTTTCTTTTTTCTTTCCATTTTTAACATATTTTCAACTAAAAAGATTACTTAATTTTAATCATAAAAATTAATGTCATGTAGAAAGTCTTAAAATAAAAATTGATGTAGTGAAGAAAATATAAATTGCTGATAATTCTATAATCAAATAACAAGTTTTAATGTGTGTATTTTGACATATATATATAAACACGTGTGTACTATTATATGCTATAATTCTCACGGATGTTTAGTAATCATTTCACCAATTATCTATTATTGTACATTTGGGTTTTCTGTAATTTTTACCTTGCTTAAATTACACTTTAACATATAATTTAAGATTACATGTATGAGGACTTCCTTTCTAATTTTTTCATGATTCATGACGAAAAAGGAATTACTGGGATGAAGAATATGAAACAGACTGGTTTAGAATTTTAGATGTGTTTAGACTTATATTTAACTTTTCAGATCTTTAACTTTCATTGTAGAGTATAATAATTTCCACTTTTTACAACAGAGGATTTTTTTTCTTTGACAACTTAATAAATTAAGTAAAAGCAAATTACTTTTGTTGCTTTTGTTAGACTTATTGGATTACTGAGTGATAAAGCATGCTCATTAGACATTTTTATTTCTTATATGTATTTATAATGTGTAAATGTATGATATCATTATTTATAAAATCTTGACCATTTCCTCACATTTTTTCTATTAATTTGCTTTTTAAAGTTTATATTTTGAGATGACTGCAGATTCAATGAAATTTAAGAAATAATTCAGAGTTTTTGTGTAAACTTCACCTTATTTTCCAAATATTTGCATCTTGCATAGCTATAACACAGTATCAAAGCCAGGAAACTGGCATTGGTACAATGGGTGTTTAGGGTTCTATGCCATTTTTATCATTTTCTGTAACTACAGTTAGAATCAAGGTACCCAACTCTTCAGTTATTGAAAAGATTACTCTGATGCTATCCCTTTATACTATACCCACCTTTCTATTCCCAGTGTCACTGTTGCTCAGAAACCACTAAATTACTCTAATCTGTTCTAACATGCTTTCTATCTCTATTTCTATCTCTGTTATTTCAATGTTTCAAAAGTTAAAATAATGTTGCATAGCTATCTTTTTGGAACTCTTTGTATACTGAAGATATTGCACATTATATTTTTTCTTTACATTGTGATTTTTTAAAGGACCATTTGAATTTCAATTTTAGTTGAGCCATTCCTTTTAGAGGAGTTTGTATTTTATTTCTTTTCTTTTTTATTTCTTCAAGAAAGGAACAGCCAGGAATGAAGGTGACTAGACAGGATAACAGGAAGAAAAATGAGGAAGAAGGATTTTTTTATTTTTTATTTTTATAGGTGTTCACTACGGTTATTTCCCCCAGAACTGGGACTTGAACCCAGGGGCATATGGCTTTACATTCCTTCAGAGTTGAATGTCCTAACCATCACTCCACCAGCACATATCTATCTTATTTCCTAAATACATCATTTTTATATTTCTACTTTTTTTATTTTCCTGATACTCATTTACTCTGTTAGTTTTGTGTACTTAAAAGTGTATATTCTTAATTTACTTAATTATTTAAAATTCTTCCTTTAATTATTTTACTTTAGTTTTATTTTGATGCAAGTTGTAAGTAGAAATTCAAATTTAAATTTTGTTTTTATTGAAGCAATTTCCCCAGAATAAACCAGTTGAGTTATATCTCTCTATCAACAGGTTAGATAGATGTAAATATGCATATGCTTTTCTAATTTGAAAAACCAAATTAATAGAAAATTGAATTTTATATGCATATATACACATGTATGTATACACATGAAATTGTTTCTGATGTTTTTAATTTCATGTGAACTATTTTTTTATTCTTGCAAGTTTAACCTTCTCTTATAGTTGCTATATTTAATTGCAAGTAAATAATTGTTAAATATAATTTTATTTTTAATTTCTGATGCTGTAATTTTCCCTTGATTATACTTTCTTTTTGATATTATTGTCACTATGAAATATTTTAAAATCTTTGTGTGATGTTAAAAAATATAAAATTCACTTAGGGATACAATAATGTTAAATTTATAACCAGTTTGGAGAGAATTGGTAACAGCACAGTACTAAATTCTCTTACTTAGAAGCTTCCAGTACTGCTTTTATTCAAGTCTGTGTCCTAGAAGATAAATGTGGTTCAGTGTTCCCACAAGACTTGTACATTTATTGTTACATAAATTCCTAGGTATTTTTTTAAGTTGCATCTTTTTACCTCACATTTATAATCTTTTGAAAGGTAGTATCACTCGTAGACCCCTAATTGCTTGTCTGAAATTGGACAGGAAGGAGTGTTTTTCTTTCTTCCCCTGTGGGACTGGACATCCTTCCACAGTCAGAAGGCATTAATAGAACTCAGCAAGCTCCACTTGTCCATTGGCTTTGCAAGCTCCTGTTTCTGGAGTGACCCTACCAGCAGACAACCGAGTCAAGTCAATGGCCCAGTGTTTGACTCTTTGTGCACAGGGGTGTGTCTCCTATTTTTTTTTTTTTTTGGTCACTACGTAGCAAATAGGTGGTATTTCCTTTGGGAGTCCTCCATTCAAACTCTTCATAATACTTAATCATAATCTCTAGCACTATTCTGAAAACTTAAATCCTGTAGTTTTGTCTCACTCTTTGCAGATGAATTATTTGTTGTCTATTTCCCAAATTTCAGACTCCTAACTCCCTTAATTTCCCACCATGTCTCCTAGAATTTGCCTGAATCTACATTCACATATATCCTTCTAACAGTTATAATGAAAGATTTGTGCTTTAAATATTATTTATCAATTTTTGCTCGTGCTTTCTTGGACACCTTGCCTATGGATTTCCCCTCTTGTATTTCTTCAATACATTTCTCTCTCCTTTCTCTTTCTCTCAAATTTAGAAATTTTCATGTTTTTCCCATCTTAAAAAAAATCCATTTTTCACAAATCAACCCAAGCTGAAGTTCTCTTTGGTTATTTAACATTTTTAACTATACATTTTGTGTATCAGTATTTTCTTACTAACCTTGTCAGAAGACTCTTCAATGTATTGATCTATTCAAATAACCAACACAAAGACTTTTTCAATTCTTATATTTTCTGAAGTATTCATTTTGTTTTTATTATTCCTCCTATATTTAAAATCTTCCCCCTATATTTTTAATTATCTTCTTCAGGAATATTTATACTGTTACTCTTTCCTCTTGCTTATTTGACTAAATAAGGAATTCATTAGTCCTTCATTTTTCATAATAAAAGTATTTGTTACTATTGTTTTTCATTTGTTTTTGCCTCATTGTATATCATATACTTTAATATATATTATTGTCATCTTTATTTTTTAATTTAATGCCTGCAATTGTAGTTTTCATTTATTTCTGAGTCAAAGTTATTAAGGATAGTGTTTTTGGTTTCCAAGTAGTTTGATACTTTTTGTTTATTTCATTATTATTTTCTGGAATCACCTATTAATCTCCACAAGATATTTTTTGTTATCTCACTTTTAAAAAATGTTTAAAAAGCACTGGAATATAACATTACTTACATTTAAGGTCTGAATCATTGTAAATCAACATCTCTGTATAATATATTAACTTAATCACCAACAGTCCAATTCTACTCTTCATCATATACTTGATTCCTTATAACTGATTTACTCATCACTTCTTCCCGTCTGGTAACCAATAATTTGATAAGCTATTTTTAGTCTACAGCGCATTTTTGTTTGTTTGTCCCTTTGGATTCTCTACCACATATGAGTGAATTAATATGCTGTCTTTCTCCTTCTTATAGTTTTTTTGTTACTAATAACAAGCAGATTTATTTTTGTTGAACTAAAATGATGTTTTTCCAATAATTAATCTTATCAATATACACTTATTTCCATTAAAAACAATTTTAGGTGTGAAGGTTCACACTTCATCAGATATATAACACCCTACCATATGGAGCTCACTAAACTTTGCACCCATTCTCCAACCCATTTCCTCCTACTAAATCAGTTCTGTTGTCAATGTCTGAGGGTTAGTTCTTGTTTTATGTTTTTATTTGCTTTATTTCTTTATTCCACATATAATTGAGATCATCCACTATCTGTCTTTCTATTTCTGATTTATTTCACTAAACATAATCCCCTCTAGTTCCACCCACATTGGCAAGCCTTCATCTTTTTATAGCTGAGTATTATTCTATTGTTACATAAATCACATCTTATTGATGCAAGCATCTCTTGACTTGTGTGTAGTTGTTTCCATTTATTGACTAGAGTATATAGTGCTGCACTGAACATGGGGTGCATATATTATTTTGAATTAGTGTTTTCATATTCTTTGGATATATACCTAGAAGCAGAATTGCTGGATCAAATGGTAGTTCTATTTTTAACTTTTTTAGGAACTCGCATACAGTTTTCCAAAGTGAGTGCCCCAATTCACATTCCCATCAACAATATATAAAGGTTTCTCTTTTTTCCATTGTCAACATTTGTTGCATCTAGTTTTTTTTTTTATATAAGTCATTCTCACAGATGTGAGGTGATAACTTACTATGTGTATTGGCCATCTGTATGTCTTCATTGGAGTAGTGTCTATTCAGATTATCTGCCTATTTGTTACTATTTTATGTGTTCTTTATTTATCTTGGATATTAAACATTTGTCAGATATTTGATACGCAAATATCTTGTGCTATGTTGTAAGATTATTTTTCATTTTGAAGCTAGTCTATTTTGATGTTCAAATGATTTACATTTGACATAGTCCTACTTGTTTATTTTGAGTTTTATTTCCCTTGCCCCTAGAATAGTGTCCCTAAAGATATCTCTAAGAATGATGTCATGGATCATATTGCATAGATTTTTGTATCTGTATTTAATCATTTCTGATCTCAAATCCAAGTCTAATTTAATTAATTTTTGTATGTGGTGTTAAAGCATGGTCTAGTTTTACTTTTTTTGCACATGGCTCCAGTTTTCCCAGCACTACTTGTTGAAAAAACTTTCTTTCCTTCCTCCAGTGTATTTTCTTGACTCCTTTCTTGTACTTCAACTGACAGTATATGTGTGCATTTATTTCTGGATTTTCAAGTCTATCTCACTGATCTGTGTGTCTGGATTTTTTGTTGTTCTGTTTTGCTTCAAAAGTGTTCCAGTATAATATTTTTTTTGTTATTCCTACAGTATTGTTTGAAATTTGAAAGTATGATATCTTCACTTTTGCTCTTTTTTCTCATGATTGCTTTGACTACTCAGGGTCTTTTTAATTCTATACAAATGTTTATTTATTTTTTGTTTTATTTCCTTAGAAAAAAACAATGATTTTTGATAGGGGTTGCATTAAATCTATATGTTATTTTAGGTAAGGTGGCCATGTTAGTAATGTTAGTTTTTCCCATTTATTAGTATATCTTTCCATTCTTTTTGTTTTCTATTCCTTTTGACAATGTCTTGTAGTTTTCATTGTAGGGGTCTTTTTGTATTCATTATTAAATGGGATTCTTTTCTTAAATTTCTGTCTTCTAGCTCACTGCTTGCATATAAAATGAAATGCATTTTGTATATTAATTTCATAGACAGACAATTTACTGTAATCATTAAGTCTAGTAGTTTTTGGGTAGAGTATTTAGGGTTTTCTGTGTATATTGTCATTTTTCCTGAAACTATTGATAATTTTACCTCTCTTCCAATTTGGAGTTCTTTTATTTCTTCTTGCCTAATTGCTATGGATAGGACTGCCAATAATACTAGTTAAATATTAGTGGGGATATTGGATAACGTCATCCTGTTTCTAGACTTAGAGAAAAAACTTATGTTTTCATGATTAAGTATGATGTTAGTTGTAGGTTTATGATATGTGATGTTTATTATGTTGAGGTAGGTTCCTTCTTTCCAAATTTGATAGAATTATTACTATAAATGGGCATTGAATCTTGTCAAATGCTTTCTCTGATATGATCAATATTTTATATTCTGGGTTTTGTAGCTGTGGTAAATTATATTAATAGATTTGCTTATGTAGAACCATCTTTGTATCCCTAAAATAAATCCCACTTGGCGATGAAATATAAACCCTTTGATATATTATTGAATTTTGTTTGCTAACATGTTGTTGGGGATTTTTGTACTTAGGTTCATCATAGATACTGACTGTAATTTTCTTTTTTTGTGATGTACTTGTCTGCTTTTTAGTTATCATGATGTTAGTTTTATACAGAAAGTGTATGGAAGTGGTACCGGATCTTCAATATTTTGGAAGGGTTTGAGAAGAATAGGTATTAATTCTCTGAAATATTGGTATAACCTACTAGTGATGCTGTCTGAACATGAGTTTTCACTTTGGAGGGAAATTTTGATTGCTTCTCCAATTCCACACTTGATATATGTATATTCAGATTTTCTATTTCTCCCAAGTTAGCCTTTGTATGTGCTACAATTCTGACTATGTCCATTTCTTCCAGATTGTCCAATTTATTGGCATAATCTGTTCATAATAGTAACTTATGCTATTTTGTATCTTTGAGATATCTATTGTAACTTCTCTTTTGTTTCTGATTCTCGTTATTAGAGTTTTCTCTCTTTTATCTGCATGAGCTTAGCCAAATATTTGTCATTTTTATTTTTGGTTTTATTAATATATATTGACTTTCAGTTTCTATCTTTTTCATTTCTACTATCAATCTTATTATTAACTTTATTCTATTGACTTTTTCTTTTCTTTATTCTTTTTCTAGCCATTCTAGTTGTATGGTTCTACAGTTTATTTGATAGTTTTACTGATTTCTGTTGTAGCCCTTTATTGCTATAAATTTCTCTATTAATACAGGTTTTGCTGCATCCCACAGATTATATTAGTTCATGTCTTCATTTTCATGCAAAAATTTTTCCCAGAGTCACAGGCAGGAGGAGAAAGGCATGAAAGAGGGTTCTGAGAAGTGCAGTCCAGGCCACAAGCCGGTCACAGACACAACAGCAGCCTTTGGTGAGAAGGTTTTGATGCTTCCTGAGGACCTCAGTAGAAGGTCATGGAAAAGCATGCCCCTGCTTCCTATGAACGCTCTCCATCCTCTAGCTAGACTGTAGCCCTAGAAAGGAGTTGTATCCAACAAGCCCCAGGGCTCTGGAGGTAGGAGTTCTAGCTTCCAGGGCTTGGAAAGAAGATGGCAGATGTACAAATGTTGTTTAGAGGTAGCCCCAGAAAGTTTCAAAGGAATGCTGAGCCTTTTTAGTTATCTTCCCCGAAAGAGCTGTCAAAACCTCCCAAAACCAAGATTTCATGAAAGTGCTTAGCTACCCCTGCTAAGGATTGCTGGCTTGGTTGCCTGAAGATACCCTGGGCAAGTACTGCCCTATCAGCTGCAAGAGAACAGTAATCATGAGAATGAGAACAATAGCCACAAGAGCTCTGAAAATGAGAAGGCAGAGTCTTTTGCCCTCTGGTCTGACAGCAATATGGTCTCTTCCAATGTTGGTGCCACACATAAAGAGAACCTGGAGAGAACACCCAGCAGCATTCTTTTCTTATTCCTCATCCTGAAGGTTTTTGATCCAACCAATGAAAATCCTTCAGTTATGTCCTTTTCATCTATCCACCCTGTGCTCCCTGTCCTTGATTCTCTTCTTTCCAGAGTCCTATTGTGTTCCAAAGTAGAGCCTCTCTGTTTTCTAAACCAGAATGTACATGTTCCCTTCTCCATATAGTTCCCAGGTGCTGGAGTAACTGATGAAGTAAGCCCTTCAGCCCCAGAAAGAGGTTCTGTATCACTGGAGTCTCTTCCCACCCAGGGTCGTAAGTGACTGGGCAGTGTTCATACCAGTGGGGAGCCCTGCTTTCCAATCCTTTCAGATGTCTTCTATCCCTTTTTTTGTGAAAACACTAACCCTCCAATTCGCCATCCTTTTTCAAAGGTCATCCTTAAAGTGAGGCAGTTTTGATGTGTCTGCAGAGAAGAGGTGAGTTCAAGATCTTACCAGTTGTCATCTTGAAAACCTCCCTTGGTAACCTCACTTTTTAAAAATATTCAAAAAATTAAAAAACAGCATATATTCTCAGTACAGTATTTAATATGAAACCATTAAAGCAATATTATTATTAAGAATACTAGTCCATCTGAGATTTTTCATATCTGCTTTTTCTCTCTTTCATTTTTCAAGTCTAACAGACTTAAATCAAAATTTTCCATTAACATTGGAGTCTGGGCAATATCTTCTTGCATTTGGATGCTCTGTAGCTAATTGTTTAAATGCTTATGACAAAACATCTTTACTCTGGAGTGAAATTTTAATCAAAATAATTCAATCCTCTTTATCTAATTTCTCCACTTGGACTACTAACTTGCCCATTAATATTGATTTGCTAATATGGTTTGCCTGATACAGTTTTACTAATCCATTCTATGGTTATTTTTGATGGATTGTCTCATAATTACCATATAGATGTATATTGTATTTTCTTTCTTTTTGAGAAATATATTTTATTTAAAAAGTACAGATACATGTATTTATTAGTTAACCCTTTTGTAACATTGTGATTTCAAAATGTACATAATAATAAATATGATAAAATAGGTCTTTTCCCCCTGTCTCTCTGTACTTATTTCTTGTCAGAAATAATACTGTTAACACATAAGTATGTGTTATACTTAAGACGGTCCATGCATTTGCGTATGTTTATGCATGTGTTGTTTTGCCAAAAAAATTACTGTTTTTGCTAATCACTCTTGCTGTTATTTTTTGCTGAGGTATTTTACCTAGGTGTATGACTATACGTAATCCCAGTCTGTTTACTTACAAATATGCTGTCTTTTTTTCAGTGACTACAAACACACCATTTCCTGTATCATAATTTTTTTCAGTTCACACATCTTACACTGACTTTCATTTTTTGTTGTATATACATTTTCCTAATGGAAATCCAAAGATAATACAAAATTAGCCTAAAACTAAGATGTATAGGAATCATCTAAATGCATCTTCATGTTGTCACTCCTTTGTATTGTGCTACATAATTGTGTAATCCAATTACTCTTATGCTACAAATATTGACTATTTTGACTTATTAATGTACATGGAAATTTCTCACAGCAATACTGTTTCTTTCAGCTCTTTTGGAACCCCAACCTTTAAGAGGTCAAAATATATGTGCATTATAATCTAATACCACTTTCATGCAACCACATGTATCTCCACACTCAGATACACTGATTCCGTGTATTACTGCTATAGAATTCTGCTCTATAGTTAAAATTATTCTTATCAATATAATTTTGATTAATTCTCAGGCAAAAGAAATATGCATCTATAATTATAGAGATTGAATTTTCAAGTATATTCTGACAGAAGAAAGTAATATTTTAATTAGCTTGCATGAGACTGAATCTTGGACGTACTATTTTACATATTTATAATTAGAATAATTTTTCACAGATTAGAATCTGGTTCCATATATTTTAAAACTTATTTTTTTCTTTTTCACTACTCACATGTTTCTAAGGCCTGATGCTATGACATGTTTACTTTGTGGTTTAACTGCTAGCCCTATACCTTCAGTGGGGTGGTGAGTCAGCAAAATTGTATCATAAGTATTCTGGAAGTCATTCCTACTTGGGCCAGGGAATTAAACTTAATTATAAACATAAGTTACTGTAAAAACTCATCAATATTCCCCTCTAAATCCAAACTATGTGTATTTCTTACAAAACTTCCTCTTTTCCTAAGGATTCTTAATATTTTTGGTGTCATGTACCATTCTCTCAATCTGAAACTCTGAGAATTTGAAATTTGTAGACCTCCTTCAGGATATTATTATTAGTGCATAAAATAATATTATAATGTTATGAATTAAATCAAATATATTAAAATATATAAAATAATAAAGTTGAACATATTAGTATGTTTATTACATTAAATAAAAAGATCTAACACCTGTGATTTCAGAATAACTGTAAACAAACTATATATTTTTGAGGTTGTTATTATAATGCTATGATTACATAATGATTTAATCATATGATGACATAAAGTTTGTAGTATCAATTAGGGAAGTAAATATAGATATTGCTAATTTACTATGTTTCAATACCTCTATTTAAAACTAATGAAATGCTAATACGCTGAACATAAAGCTGTACTTTTTAAATTATTTTTATTGCTATTTATTTGATGTATAAACTGTATTAGTTTCAGGTATACATCATACTGATTTTTGTATGTATAAGTGAAAATACATTGTATGTATAAAATGTTTATATACATCAGATAAAAAGATCACCCCAATTATTCTACTTATCATCTGTGGACATATATAGACGTATGTTCTCTGTTTTGCCCAAATACATAAATGCAGACTAAATTTTATTCAGTAATCTATATTATTTCCATCACAGATTCAAATATCTGTGGTTACTCCAATGCCTCTAGAAGAAGATAACCTAAGGACCATCAACTTATACCTGAGTCTCCTAGAGTAAAAACAGCAAGGAATTTTTAACAATTGTGATGGGCTTAAGATTTTTACCCTAATTTCAAGATAACAATTTTAATACCCCATTGTTTTAGAGTAAAAGACATGAAACTCTTTGTGGCAAAAGAAAAAAACAATTTATAGCACATGACAAACAAAATGAGTATCCTGTTTCATATCAGTTAACCTAGTTCCTCAATTCCCATTAGAATAACAGGGGAAGTCAAGTTGAAAAACACTTGAATGGGAATATTCTATTAGGAAATTAAAGTGTTCCATAATGACTTGAAGCAAACATCCATAACCTTTATCCTAGAGGGAAATAATCTACTTCATTTCACTGGACAGTAAACACGATTCTCTATTTGCTTGAGAGACTTTATCTCTATCTTCCAAGTCTTCTACACACTTCTTTGAAAAGATAGTCCATAGCAAAGTCTAGCAGTGTCTCTGCTCAAAAGATGATCAAAAATGACCTATGGAAAATTATCACCTAAAAGGAATACACTCCTGAAAACCTATAGCATGAACTAATAATAAACTTATAATGTAGTAAGTCACTGTGACTTGGCTCATTCTCTCCTTTTTACTGGAAATCTTATAATATTTTCGTTTTGATCCATTGACTAAATTGTCACAGGCTAATAATTTCCACAAATTAGTGATTCTTCTTAGGCCAAAATTTATAATAATTGTGCTCAGTCTTCAACAGGAAAATGAAAGGAAAAACATCTACAAAATGATTCTTAAATTATCTCTTAAGATATTTATATCAAGTCACAATGTCTCACATATCTGGCTGACAACTAACTTGTAAATCACTTACCAATTACTTGAAATAATGAGTAAACTAATTAATATTAGTACAACTGACACACTGTAAATATTTTACAAGGGATTAATTTGTTACCTATCATAATTTTATGTATTATGCTAAGTGATAAATCATTTCAAAAGGTTAGCTTGACTTGTGACTAGTTTATAAATATTTGCAAACAATTTATCTCATATAATTACCCATAAATAATATGTGATTTATACATGACCACATACTTATGATCTGTTGTTTACCATAAATATTTGAATTCCTGGAAATTCATTTAAGCTGCTGAGCTCCAAAACAATCTATTACAGTATGCTGCAACTGGAAAGAATAGTAATACGTGTATTAGGGAGTTTTGTTTGTTTTCATTTCAACAACTCCATACATATTTATGACTCTTGGTATTTAAATGATGTGATTATTAAATGTGAGATAGCTAAAATTTTAACAGTAATGAATAGTTTAGAAAATTAGATGAAAATCAACTTTTAAAATGTTTTTGAGAGCTATCTAGCTATGTATTATCAAGAAATATTCCTCTTTAATTTTCACTTCCTAAATCCCCATTGGAGTTGTCTCCTTTATAATCTTGAACATTCCCTAAATTTAGTTATTAACTATACACAGTTTATTAAAATATATAAATCAAAAATGTAAAGTTTATGGGAGAAATGTTTGAGAGAAATGTTGGATGTGAAATGTTTAAGGAGAAATCTAAGGAGAGATGTCTGAAAATAAAATGACTAAAGATATAGGTTTGAGAAGAAATATCTTAGATATATATGTATGTTTTAAGGCGAAAAGTCTATGAGAGGGAATGGCAGAAGAATTCTCAGAAGAGATACACTTAAGAAATGACTAAATATGTATGTGGATATATCTGAGGAAAAGAGGCTAGTTGGAGAATGGCTAAAGATAAATGTTTGAGATAATGAATACATTTATGAGAAGAAAAGTTCATCAAAGAGATGTTGTAAGGATAAATGATGAGAGAGAAGAGAAATGTCATGAGAGACATCTCAGAAGAAATGTTTGAGGAGTCATATATCTAAAGACAAAAGTATATATGTAAAGAGGAATTTTTCTATGAGGTAAAGTGTTTGAGGAGAAAAGCACCTATGCAGAGAGAAGTGTCTGTGAGATGAAAAGTATCTATAAGGAGACGTGTCTAAGGAAATGGTCAGAAGAAAAAAGTGTCAGAGGAGAAGTGTTTGATGAGAAAAAAATGGCATTAGGTAGAAAAATACCCATAATGGTGAAGGTGCCTATGAGAAGGAAAAAAGTCTGAGAGGTGTCTGAGGTGGAAATGCTTAGGAGAAAATTACTTAAAAAGAGGACAGTGTCTAAGGAGAAAAGAGTCTGTGGGATAAAAGGAAATGCTTGCGAATAGAAAAGTCTATGAAGAGAAATATCTATGAGAGGAAATGATTATGAGGCAAAATAAATGTAGAGTAATATGTTTAAGGAAAAATATCCACAAAGGGGCATTCTGATAAGAAATGACTGAAGAGACACAAGTGTGAGTATAAATGTATCCAAAGAGAAGAGTGTCTATGAAGAAAAAAAGAGACTTAGGACATAAAAATTGTTTGATGTGATGTGTGTCAGAGGTGAAAAGTATCTCAGGTTAAAAGTGTCAAAAGAAAAAGGTGTTTGAAAGAAGAGTGTCACATGAGACAAGTTTCAGCACAGAAATATCTATGAGGAGAAATGCTTGTGAGAGTCAATGTCTATCAGGAGAAATGCTCTGAGGGGAAATATCTGAGGTAAAATGATATGAGGGGAAATATCTCTGAGAGGAAAATTCTGAAGGAAATTCAATGTGATATTGAGGAGAAATGTTGTAATAGAAAGATCTATAGAGAAAAGTGAAAAGAAAAGCACCTACAATGAGAAAAGTGTCTATAATGTAAAAGTTATCTAAAGAGAAGTATCTGTGTAGATAAGTGATCGTTTGAAGGAGAAAAACCATGAGAAGAAAAGTCGTGAATAGAAATTTGCTTGAGAGAAAAACATGGGTCTGAAGTTTCAAAATGAGTTATGAGGAAAAAGTGTCTAAAACGAAGTTGTGTTCATGGAGTAAAAGTATCTGAGGAGAAAATTTTCCTGGGGGAAAAATCAAAGAAGAAAAGGGGATCTCTAGGGAAGTATTTGAGACAAGAATTTGGAGAAGAGTAAAAGACATAAGTATATGGTATATGTCTGAGGAAAGTAAAAAATTTCTGAGAAGAAAAGTGTGTCATTAGGAGGTAAGTTCTTAGGAAAAATGTTCTAAGGAGTAAATCATCTCTAGGAAAAAAGTATCTAAAGATAAAATTCTGAGACAAATGTCTGAGTAGAGAGGTGTCTAAGAAAAAATATGAGGAGAAAAAGGTCTATCATTAAGAATGGGTCCATCTGAGGAAAAATAACTGAGAAGACAGGGTGTATCTGTAGAGAAAACTCTGGGAGGACAGACAAAAAATTGGAAGAGAAAGCAGTATGATAAGAAGGGGTTCTGGCTGAGGAGAATGAAATTTGAGGAGAAAAGATCTGTTTGAGGAATATTTTGTTAGAGGAAAAATGTATCTAACTGGGATAGAATTTCAAACTATTCGGAACTGTCGGACAATCCTGCTAAACTGTTACAATCCCAGTCAGTCTGGGACATATTGTAACCCTTTTCACTAGAAAACAAATTCTGAGTAAAATCATTCTGAGAAGAAAGTATGAGAAGCAAACTATCTCTCTGAAATAAATAAAGCAAAACAAAACAAAACAAAGTGTATGGGAAGAAATTACTGAAGAAAGATGTCTCTAAGGAGAAAAGTTATCTGAGGTTAAATGATCTGTCAAAGAAGGAAAGAATCATACTGACGAGAAACATGTCTGAGGAGGAAAGGTTCTATTGAGAAAACCCTAAGAGAAGAAAAGATCTGTGGAGAAATTCTTTCTAAAAGGAACATATCAGAAGAGAAATGTCTGAGGAGAATCCTATCTGAGAGAGAAAAGTAAGCTAAAGGTTATCTGTCAGAAAAGAAACATGTATGAGAAGTGATGTCTGGGGGAAAATATCTGAAAATAAATTTATCTAGGTGAAATATCTGAGGAGGAAGATGTCTGTTGTAGGAGAAGCCTGTCTGAGGGGACAGGATCTGAGGAGAGATATTTAGGGGGAAAAAGCCTGTCTGAGAAGAAATGTGTCTATGGAGAAAAGAACTAAGGAGAAATCTGTCTCAGGAGAAAGGGATATGTCTGAAGTGAAATGAATCAGACCAGAGAAGACTGAGTAGGAAAGATCTAATAAGAAAGCTTTCTAACTGAGAAAGAAAGCTTCTGAAGGGAGAAGAGCCTGTCTGAGGTGAATCATTTCTCTAAGAAAATATCTATAGAGAGATAATCTGTGGAGAAATATGTATGAGGAGATATGTCTGAGAAGAGTCTGTCTGAGGATAAACTTGTCTGGAGACAAAGTTGTATGTCAGAGGAGCAACATGTCTAAGGAAATATACCTGAGGAGAAAAGGGTCTGAGGAGAATCCATATGGAAAAAAATTAATCTGAAGAGAAAGCCATATGTCTGAAAAGAAAGCAGTCTGTCTCAAGTAAAATGTGTTTGATAAGAGAACTCTGAGAAGAAAAGTCTGAGTAGAAATGTGTGTGAGGAAAGTATCTGGAGAAAACTGTCTGTCTAAAGAGAGATGGCAGAGGAAAAAGAACTTCTGAATCAAGTCTTAGGAAAAGAGATCTGAGGTTAAAAAAAAAATCCTTCTAATAAGAAACACATCTAAGTTAAAATGTAACTGAGGACAAATATATCTGATGTGAAATATGTCTAAGGAGAGAAAGAAGTCTAAAGATATTAGCATGATGTTTAATGAGAAATGTGTGTGAATTTAAAGGATAGGAAGAGAAAGTCATTAGTGTAAGAAGAAACACTTGGAGGAGAGAAGTCTGAAGAGAAAAGAATCTGCTTGAGTATTATCTTGTCTGAAGAGTAAAGATCTGAGATGAAAAATGTCTAGTCTGAAAAGAAGAGGACCATCTATGATGAAATGTGTCTGAGGAGAGAAATCTAAAGAGAAAAGTGTTGATCTGAAGAGAAAAGTGTCTTTGGAGAAAAGATTGGAGGAGAAAGTCACCTGTCTGAGGAGAAACATCTGTGCGAAGACAGAAGCTTCTGACTGAGAAGAAATATAAGAAGATATGAGGAAAAGCTATCTGTTCAAAAAGAAATATATGTAAGGGGAAAAGTCTGAAGAGGGTGTGTCTGAAGAAAATGCTGTCTGTGAAAAAAAACCTGAGGAGCAAGTCATCTGTCTGAAGAGAAAGAGGGTTGTCTCAGTTAACAGTCTGACAAGAGAAATGTGACGACAAAGGGGTTTGAGTAGTAACACATCTGGAGATATCTGAGGAGAAATTTCTAAGGAGAAAGAAGTTTATCTAAGGAGAAAAATATCTGAATAAAGATCTGTGGAGAATGCTCTGAAGAGAAACAATTCTGAAAAGTGATGTATGGGAGAATACTATCTGAGGTGAAAAAATCTGAAAAGCATGTGTCCAAGAAGAAACATATCTGAGGAGAAATGATATGATGATAAAGTATCTGTCTGAAGAGAAAGGGATGTGTCTCTGGTGAAGATTGTCTTACAAGAGAAATCTGAGGAGAAAGATTCTAAGGAGAAAAATGCCTGAAGAAAAATGATATATGGAAAACACTGTATATCTGAGGAGAAATTCCTCCATAGAGTAGTATCTGAGAAGAAAAGGGTTAGTCTGAGGAGAAAAGTCTGATGAGAAAAGGATGTGTCAGAGTCTCATCTGAGGAGAAAGCCATTGGTCTGAAGAAAAAGGGGTCTGTCTGAGTAGAAACAACTGAAAGGTGTTTGAGGAGAAAGGGGTTTAATCTGTGAAGAACCATCTGAAGTCTGCGGTCTGAGAAAAAAAGTGACTTGTCTTAAGATAAAAGATCTGTGGTGAAAATTATCCTTCTGAAAAAAAAGGGATCTCTCTGAAGTGAAAATTGACAAATTTGAAGAGAAAGGATCTGTCAGAGGAAAAACATCTAAAGAAAAAGAAAAGTCTGTGAAGAATTTTCTGAGTTTCTGAGAATAAACAAGTCTGAAGAAACTACATGAGGAAGAAAGGTTTGTCAGAGAAGTCTGAAGAGAAAATGGTATGTCTGAGAATCCTGTCGGTAGAGACATGATCTGAACAGAAAACCATCAGTCAGAAGAGAAAGGGTCTGGGGATGAACCTATATGAGGAATAAAAGATATGTAGAGAAAGCTTTCATTGGAGAAATACAACTGTTGAGTGATGTTACAGAAAGGGGTTTGTCTGAGGAGAAAAGTCTAAAGAGAAAACAATGTTTCAGAGAAAATTCCAGTCTTAGAAGAAAAGATTTGAGGAGAAAATCATCTGTCTGAAGAGAAAAAGGTCTGTCTGAGGAGAAACACATCTGAAGAGAGATGTTTGAAGACAAAGGTTTACATGAGGAGAAAAGTCTGAAAAGAAGAGCATCTGTTTAAGGAGAACCCTATCTAAGGAGTAACCATGTCTGAGGAGAAAGAGGTCTATGTGAGGTGAGAAATGTCTGACAAGAGAAGTTTGAGGAAAAAAGGATCTATATGAGGAGAAACGTTATCGAAGTGAAAAAGTGGAGAACACTGAGGAGAGACTCATCTGAAGAGAGATGCCTGACGGAAAAAAAATTAATGAGGAAAAACAGCTTCTGTATGAGGATAACAGACCTGAGGAGAAAGCCATTCCTTTGAGGAGAAAGGGGGTCTATATGTGGTGCAGTATGTGTCGAGATAGAAATCTGAAGAGAAATGTGTCTGAAGAAAAGATCTGAGGACAAAGCCATCTATCTGAGGTGAAACTGTCTGATGTGAAATCTCTGAGGAGAAAGGAATCAGTTTGAGGAGAGTTATCTCTGAAGAGAAAAGATCTGAGGAGAGAGATGCCTGTCTTAAGAGAAAAACAGTGAGGAGGATGTATGGAGGGGAAAGACTCCAACATGAGAAGAAGTATGTTAGAGGACAAAAGATATAAGGAGAAAGCTATATTCTGAGGAGAAACTCCTCTGAAGAGAGATGTCTGAGGGTAGAAGTGAGAACCATCAGTGAGGAAAAGAAAGATCTGAAGTGAGAGTCATCTGTGTGATAAGACACATCTGAGAAGAGATGTCTGAGGAGAAAGCTGAAAAATATATAAAATTTCAAAAGATTTAATCATAGAGGGATATATTGACAGAGAATGTATCTTTGGATTAAAGATTTGAGTAGAAAACTATCTGTTAGAGGTGAAATGTGTCTAAGGAGAAACATTTGGAGAGAATCTGCTTGAGAAGTAAATGTGTCTGAGGAGAAAAAATCTGAAGTGAAAGCAGACTGAAGGACTGCAGGAGCTGAAATGTGTCTGAGGGGAGAAGTCTGAGTTGAAAGAGGTCTTTATATGGAGAATAGATTTGAGAATAAAGTGGTCTGAGGAGAAATTAATCCAAAGTGAAAGGATTTGAGGAGAAAGGAATACCTGAAAATAAAGGGTTTTTTTTCCTCTGAAGTTAATTAATCTGAAGAGAAAGGAGTCAGATTAGAAATGTCTATGTGAAGAAAAAAAAAACTGTGAAAATAATTGCTTGAGAGAGAATAGGTATTAGAAGAAATATTTTTGAGGAGAAATTTCTAAGGAGTCATGTTTGAAGAGATATATCATGATATATGTGAATTTATGTATATGAGGAAAAGTCTATCAGGAGACATGACTGAAAAAATCTGAATAAAATTGTCTCAGGTGACATAATAAAGAGAAAAGTCTGAGGTGAAAATTCTGAAGATAAATGTCTCAAATGTAAATATAGATATGTCTTTAAGGAAAAATGTCTATGAGGAGAAATGTCTAAGGAGAGAGTCTAAAGGGACATGTCTAAAGGGAGAAATTTCTTAGGACAAATGCCAGAGAAAAGTTTGTGGATGTCTCTGATATATGTCTGTGAGAAAGACTTTGAGAAGAAATGTCTGAGGATACCTATTTGAGGAGAAATGTCTGAGGAGACATGTCTGAGAAGAAATATTTAAGTTGAAATGTCTAAGATATGTATATGGATATATCTGTGAGAAGAAAGTCAATGAGGAGAAATGTCTTGAGGAACAATGTCAGAAGGAAATATCTGAAGTACATATGTGAATATATCTAAGATGTTATATAATGCTATAGAACAATGGTATTCCAATAAGATTAGTTTATGTTTTTCCCCTCAATATGTGATCTTCTTCATTTTCATCAATGTATTTCCTTAAAACATCATTCATTCTTATACACTAAGACATGTTCTGCATCAATCTGCCATCAGAAATAGTTTCTTAAGTGATAGCAAGATTTCTCATGTGAATGTATGTATGTGTATTTTGTAATACATAAATTCACTGTAGAACTTTTTATTAGTGAAAAGAATAAAATACCTAATGTTGTCATCAGAAATATACACTATTATTTAATGGATTGATATGTGCATGCTTTTCTAATTATAATATATATATTCTGATAGTTTGTAGATGGCACCAAATTTTATTTCTACTTACAGGTTATGAAGAATAGGTCTGTCGCTTAAGACAAATATTGATTCAAAAACTGTGAATGCTGAGTAAACTAGTACATCTTGAACAGTGTTGTTGGGCATTTTTAGTTGTGATCCATACTAGGAAATAGACTTTCAATTATGATCAATTATGCATGCATTTTTAATCTCATAAAGCAATCTCAATAGTAATGAAATAACTTCATGTTTTCTACTCTTATTTTTTCTCTCCTATTTCATTTTTTTTAATGTGACAAGTGGTTTTATTAACAGGTCAAAGGCAAAAAGGTCAGGAACTGCCTTTTGAAAAACAATGATCTATGATCCTTTTACTGCCAGATCTGATTACAGATCTCTGAAAACTAATTTAGTTATCTCTGGGAGTTCACGAATTTCTTCAGTTTATTTACTGGAGGAATCTCTAGACCTATGTAGCCATGTTTGGTAAATTATCAATGATTCAATCTCCGTTCCAGAGCAGAACTTCCCAGTATTTATTTCCAATTTAATCATTTTTGTGTACTGACCTCACTAATCCATAAGTGTTGGATCAAATCAAAACACTATATGTAAAAAGTTGTCAACAGTTAGCACTACTGACATTTTGGACTGAACAATTCTTTGTTGTGGAGGGCTGTCCCATACAGTACAGAGTATTTAGCAGTATCCTTGACTTATATTCAGTAGATGTCAGTAATAATACTTCATATACATTATTTATAGCAATCAAAAATATTCACAGACATCAAATGACACTTTGTGGAGAAGAATGGTACAAAATCATTCTAAATTGAGAACCATAATTCTGTATGCTCAGGTATTTAAACAGGAAAAGCTTATAGGAAGAGAAAAAAAAAATTCGATGAACTTCCTAGTGGGTCAGTTTGTCATTCCACACACTATATCCCCCCAAACCCTGCACCCTCCACCCAACCTTCCACATTGCCACAGCACTACCACCTTTTGCTCAGTTTACCATTGCTAGGAAACAATATGTTCACAATGAGGCTCTGCTATAATTATGGTGTGGAAGATAGTGATAATATCAATTATATGAAGATAATTTATTATATACCAAGCACTGCTCTAAGTGTTTTAGCTAACAATCTTGCCATGACTTGAAAAAGCACAGGACACTTAAATGTCTTGCTTATTAAGGTCACAGAGGCCTTTTAAGTGGTCAGAATTGAGGCGGATTTAAACCCAGACAGTGTGATTGCAGAATTCTTACATTTAGCCATCCTACCATAATTCTTCTCAATAATTTAGGACAGATAATTTGATTTTTAACATACTGGTTTCCAGACACCTCAAAGCATCAGTCTCTGCAGAATAGGGCTCACGCAAAAGGGTGACACAATTCTTCTACTATCATCAGGATATACATCAAATTGTTCATTTACCATAATTCTTAAGGTCATCGGAATCAAAAAATTCAACACGCTACCCATATTTTACTTAAGATTTTGACCTCAGTGGTTCTACTTCACTAAAGAATATGTGTGATATTAAATTAACTTCTGCGATATTTGAATCCACTTTACTTGTCAGTCTCCTTTAACCCATCCTTCACCCCATCATGTATAATCTCACAACTCATAAGCAAACTACTGGTTGGCTGTGATCTCAAGAAAAAATGTCATTTGGGTTCTTGGTTAATCCATGGGATGATTTAGTATACTTGCATGATATTATTACAAGTGTTAATAATTAAACCTATGGGTATGTGATGGAATAGTGTAAAAGGATTCACAGGAAGTGATGTAGCCCTTCCAGTGTCTTTAGCAAGGCAGCTGCATAGAAACAACTGGATTTGATTGCAAAATTAATTGTCATATGCAATTCGGACCTCCATTCCTTTTTGCTCAGCCTGTTTTCCTTGCTTCTTTCTGAAGATTCAATCTCTATGTTTGTATTTCTTGCCTTAGAGAAATATATAGCTTCAGTTTGGCTAGAAAGCAAGACGCATGTTTAAGGATGTTTCTTGACCCATTCCTTTAGCCTAGACAATTTCCAAATTGCCTTCACCCTAACATGCATGTTTTTTAACTTATAGATTGAATACTGTTTTCTCTAAAGGTAATGAGTATAAATTCTATTTTAGAATATTCTTATTTATGAGTTTTCCCAAAACATGACCACTCTCAAGCACTGAGATTTTCATTTATTTCAGATTAAAATATATTGGAATAATATATTTTTCAAAAAGTTAAATCGTGACTCTGGGAAATATCAAATGAACACATGAAAATATTTTACTTATTAAGTAATGAAGCCAATCAGATCATATGGCCAGTTCAAAAGCATTTAACGAACAGGTTATGTATAGTCAGTTTTACAAAGAATTGTTAGAATAAGATTGTTGAGTTAGGTAGAAAACTTTTTGTTGCCCAACCTGCAATGTATTACTGGGGTTGGATGTTCCATTTGATAGAAAATACTTGTAATTTTTTCAGATAAAACCTCCAAATTAATGGAAAATTTGCTAAGTTGGGGGCCTTAATAATAAACGAGATGAATTATGTACATCCCTCCAGTTAATGCCCAGTGGCCTTTCTTCCTACATAATATTGAAAGATTTTGTCACTTTTTTTGCCTTATTTCCAAGTTTTTGATAGTATTGATGTTTTCTCTGTACATATAATGAAATTTCTATTTGAATTCTAAACTTTTGGAAATAAAAAGTACAAAAGATTCAAGATTTGTTTTTAAGATATAAAGTCTAAGATCTGATTATGATTTCTTTTACTTCTTCCTTCAAATTTTCTCTTCACAACACTTTTGAACATCTTTCCATAAAATGTCTACCTACCTTTAATTTATGTCTTATCTTGAAGTGATTACCCACTTATTCTATCTCATTCCAGTCTTCCAAATAGAATTTTTACATAATATTTTTCCAAGACAATAGACAAAAAATGATGGTGTAGAATTGTGCACAGTATTTGATAAGCATAGTCCAGAGGATGTTTGGAGTATTTGTAAATGTGTGTGTGTTTGTGTATGTGTGTTATGTTATGGTGTGGTGTGACATAGTTTGTACATTTAGACTAATCATTAGAGGAAAGTATCAAATAATATTCAAATTATTGTCTATAATGATTATTATGTAATCATTTTAAACAGTGCCAGCATCTTATGTCATTTAGAAGCTGTTTCTATATGGATCTTAAGACTTCATATAATTCAGTGGTTTAATGGATAATCAGATTTTGGACATTTTATCTCTATTGGCAGAAATGAACTAAAGCCTACTAGTAACTAATACTTTTGCAATAGCATTTCTACAAATGTACATGCTGCAAAATTGGAAATATGGCTAAATGTGAATTTCAGGGCTCAAAGTAGTAAATCTGCCTTAGCACTTCTTTTTAAAAGTCATGATGTCACATGAATGAATCTGATAAACAAGGTTTAGAAGCATGTTACTATATTGAGTTTCTGTAGACACTTATACATGTTGAACAGAAGGTTGCTTTGAGCTCTATTCCAAGTAAAAAAGGCAGGCATATCATTTGCTCTGAGAGCTCTACCAACATGTAAGGCTGCTGCCTCATATTTATGACTCTCTTTCTCCTTCCGTTATAGTTATTGACACTTCTAGGGTTTAGCTCTAATAATACAACCTGAAATGCAAGATGTGGTGACTACTCCATCATTCTGAGCCTCTTAGTATCTAATGATTAGCCTCTGCTTAATCTTCAATGAGCAAGTAGCCTGAACAAGAAATAAACCCATGCTATGTAAGCCAAGATTATTTGTTTTTGCAGCATAAACCTGACCTTTCTAAGATAACACAAAATAATTTTAGCATTGACATGAAGGTGAATTAGACAATCAGAATAAGCAGATAATGACCTAGAAGAGTAATTCTCATACCTGAGCTTGCTTCAGAATCATTTGGTGGAATACCAAAACATAAATTGCTAGGTCTCCCTCCTGGAATTTCTAACTCAGCAGAGTTGAGGGTAAGTTACAAGAATTTACATTTCCAACACAATCCCAGTTGATGCTGTATCTCTGATATGAGAATCACACTTTGAAGATTTCTGACCTGAAATACATTTCAAAAAGTAATAATGGTGAGAATGCACATGTCTTATAACACAATAAATTTACAATTCAAGTAGGCCAGTTCTCTGATACCAATGAATATATAATTTAATAAAATTGACCAGAAGATCCAAGATCAGATGTGTTTATACTTTACTATTATGGTCTGAATACAAAGCAATTTTAATTATCCAAAACAGCTAACCACTTAAAAGTATATTCCTCTTGAGCAATTGACCCATTTAATGGTATCTTGGCCCAATTTTAATAAAATAAAATCCATTTCATTAAAAAAATTTAATCGCACATCTAATCAAAAGTTTTCCCTCTCCCCCACAACTTCCTCTTTCCCTACCTTGCTAACTTTGTGGAGAGAGGTTGTGGAGAGTAGTGTATTTTCTCCCTATCAGCAGTCATCAACTGCTTTCAGGGGTCTACTTCTCAAAAATTAGATGAACTTGGAAATATTGTGTGTCTTTCTGGTATGTCAGTTGACACTATCTTGTTGTTTTTTTTCATTTGTAATTGATATGACAAAATGAGCAATTTCATATGCTTAGTGGCAAGGATCCTGATCAAGATGGTTATCAATAGGCATTACGTTTTAAGTATTGTAGGAGGACTCACCAGGAGTGATTATTGATGGGGAATCTATTTACAAACTGCTCAACTGTTATGTGCAAAATTCAGTCATTTTAGTTTCACTCATTCATTCTTCTGAAGCACACTCCTCTCAGTGCTATTTCTCAGAATTCACTATCCTCCTAGTTTTCACCAGCTGATATCAAGGTAACTCTTGGTGCCTTCTTTAATACTTTAATATTTTCTTAATTTTCAAGGAGAGAGGTAATCCTAACCTTCACTTTAAAGTCTTAAAATTTTTTAGAACTTTTTATAAATTATGGAGGAAAGAGCAGAAATTTGGTCCTGACAGGGATAGCTACTCCAGCGAGACACTCCATAGAACTTCATACCTTCAGAATTATTTAGACCAGAAAAAACTGTTAATAATTGCAAACATTCAAGTAGACATATATTTAGCATAGATGTTCATTATTTCAACTTGGGAGGTAGTGTGGTGCTATAAAATATAGAAGAGCAATACTCAATATGAAACTTCTAGATTTACAGAATGTTTGTCCTGTTCTGCCTCCACCCCTCTCTCTTCATGTCTCCCTTTTGACTTTTCCAACATCCCTTATATTGTTTCTGAGCTAGAATATGAGTCATTTTCCAGGAACTTGACATATTTTGAACTTGATCTTGGAAAAATTGTATTTTCAGTAGTTGGATTTTCACCATGATGATTCCTCTTGTATTTTGTAAACTCCCAGGGTAAACAAGGATCTTAGTCAGTATGTCACATCATCAGGTTACAAAACTGTATTGCACAGTAAAAATAGTGTTTTTAATCAGTGAATAAATAATTGTATCATCATGTTGAATTAAAAATATATAAAATAACTAATATTTATTGAATGTTTATAGGCTCTTAATAACATTGCATCAAGATTTCATTTATTCCTCACAATAACACCGAGTTGAGTCATTTAATCATTACTACTTTGCAAATGAGGAAACTGAAGTTTTTAAAGACTTAGAAAATCCCCAAACTTCTAGTTCTGTTATAGTATAGAGACAGAGTTCTTGACCAACTAATTATAAGCTAAAAAAGTTTTAATAAAATTTAGATATTAAAAATTAAATCTAAAAAGCACAGATTAAATTATGTAGCGATGATTACATTACTTAGATAATAAACAAGATCAAATTAAATAAAATTAAATATTAACAAGAACAAAAATACTCCTGTATTTATCTTTAAGTGTTTTGCGTTAGAGATGGCTATATCTGAAATAGATTAGAAAGCAAACAAAGAAACAAAAACAACTAAATCATTATTCTGATTCCAGGTTAGTCCTTAATATATGTGGAACCATAACTGGTGACCTTTGAAACAATAATCAGAATGGACATGTTTGGAAACTTCGGTGATGAACTGTAACTATAGAGCAGTATTATAGATGAGCATATTTGACGTAGGAAAATATTAATAATATATCAGAAGCTAGTCAAAATCAGTATGGAAGCCATTATTAGATTTAAAAAATTATATATGTATGGATAGATACACACACAAATCTTAGTAGTATCTATTAGTCTTTTGTGGATTAATAAGATTTTTAAAGAATGTCTCTTCATATTTTATCCTTTATACAATTATTTTACTTGTGTAGAATTCAATAAACTATTATAATAATGACACATTTGTAATTAAAATATTTCAAAGAATATTGCTGTATTTCCTCCACTGTGTTATTTCATTTTTTTTGGTGGAATACTTAAAAGATAATTTGGATAATAATGTCAATTGTGCTATATGTAGGAGAGAATATATGAGAAAGACAAGCCATAAAGAGCTTACGTGCTGTACCTCTGGTTTTCCAGCACCAATTTCAGATACCAGCTGAGTGTCCCACCAGTATATTCAACTTAGTTCTGGCACAGATACCACAGGTTAAGGACTAAATGCTACAAGACTGCCCCAAAATTAGGTGCCACAGGTGGGACCTTCATGCTACCCACACTTCTATCTCAGCTATAATTTCAAGATTTCCACAAACCTCCCTTCAGTTTCAATAATTGTTAAGGATGACTCAGAGAAAAACAATATATTTACCATGATAACTTTTTAATAAAGAATACAAATGAGAAATATCCAAATAAAGGAGGTGCATAGGGAAAGTTATGAGGTACAGCATTTCCATGCTTTTTTTCAGGTGCACCACCCTGCAAAGTCTTTAGCCTTCGAAGCTCTCTGAAAGGTTTTTATAAAGGCTTTCTTGTATAAGCATGATTGATAAATATTTGACCATCAAAGATTAAACTCAATCTCTCATCTCCTCTCCTATAGTCAAAAGTCATTCAGCAGCAAGACTGCAAGTGGTTGGTGTTAATGAAAAATAATTGCTAGCCTAATGCTATCTAGCTCTATTCCCTACCACTATATAAGAGCTACTCAGGGATTTCCAAGGATTTTTAAATTCTGTACCATGAATTTGGAGGCAAAGATCAAATATATATTATACCAAGTCACAATTAAAATTTTTTATGTATTTGGTGGAAGAAATGTTTATAGCACTCTCTAGAGGGAAAATAAGAAAGATCTTAATAAGCAGAAAAGCAGGATTCTAAAACCTCTCTGTTTCTTTGAAGACAATAAAATTTATTTTGATATCATCTATAAAAATGTGTAAAGCTTCCTTTCCTAAATATTAATCAGCCAGTAGCACAGAAGCAAAAAACACAACTTTGTCATTGGTATCATGGAAAATTATCTTTCTCTCAATGTAAGATATTTGCCATTCACCAATCAAATGACAGCTGACAGACCATTTTGGATTACAGAATTCCTTCTTTTTAGTTTCTATGAACCAAACAATATAATACAAGATAGCCAGTTCCCCACTGTGGCCAGGTTCTACTAGAATATTTCCTCTCTCAACCATTTTTGGACTCTCTTCTTAATCACAAAATTCTTAAAATCCATTCAATGAATTGATGGCTAATTGTTTAGATCTTCTTTGATTATTAAAGCTAAGAGGAAGAAACATCTTTGTTTAGTTACTCCTTGGGTTCCTGGACTATATTTGGTTCACATACCATCATCTCAGTTGCCTGAACCACGATGGTGCACCCAAATTTCTCAGAGTAATTCAAAATGCCATTTCACTGCCTGTATTGGTTTAACAAATCTAAGATTTTAAGCAGCAATCTTGACACACAACCTAATTATAATCAATAAGTATATATGTATGTATGTATATGCAATCTTGCTACTCTGTATATTTTAAATATAAACTTATATCTAAATCTATAGGACTATGTAAAATTGGGAGGGTTATTAGCTAAGTATTTCATGAAACAATTTTAGGAACATTTTACTATGCAAAAGTCTTCATGTGGTAGAGAGAACCTGTTCTCTAAGAGTTTAAATTTTAGATAGAGAATCAAGAGTTATAAATAATGCCGAATAATGAAGAATTAATAAAATACCCCATCTTAAAAGGCTTATAAATTGAAATAGGCTTAAGTATCAAGTGAATGGTACAAATGATAGGAGTTTAGAGGAAGAAAAGAATATCCAATATGAATCTATTTTAGTACTCAGAATTTTAGTTTAAATAAAGTATAACAAAGACAATCACTGATTTGTGATTCACTCTAAAAAAGTGTAGAAGTCAGATCTTTAAAAATTATATTCATATTTGTAATACTCATATGTATCTCTCATCAACAAACACCACAGTTAACAAAGATTCATAATTCTAGCTTCAGAGGTAACCATTTACAACCAAACAAGGACAACTTAAGAAGATGCCACATGTAACTTAATAGAGCATCGTATTTCATTATTTGCTAGTCCATACCTTGAAGAGATCACGTTTATATTTGGGTTGATGTCTCTATTTTCTCATGTTTTTGTACCGTTCTCTGTTTAAAAAGGGATTAATCAAAATGAAAAATGAAAAAATCAAAATGAAAAAAAGGGATTGAAATTGAAGGCTTATAACTGTCTGACATTATATTTCACAAGGAAAATTAACTTGCAAAGGAAATTATTTCAACTATACAGCAGCTGGTCAATAATGTACAAACTTCTACAGAGAGTGGGAGAAAGCCACACTTATCCGGCAAGAATACTTCAAATCCTGAAGGATCAAACAGCACTGATTATAAAGAAGTAATGATTTAAAATAGCTCATTTATTAGCACACATGCAGGCAAAATACCTAGCTCATTGAAATAAGTAATAAGATCTTGAAAATAGACATATACAAATTAAAGACATACTCCAGGCAATGTAATTTATCGTACTTTTGAGGACACATTGTTAAAGAAGTTTTAACTTTGCTCTGGGGACAATTCCTAATGTCAAGGCAAGGGTATATGTCCCCTCCCCCTTTTGATTGCTCACATTAAGAAGGTAGATTCCAAAAGGCAAGATATTCTTTGAAAAGGTAACATTAATGACATGTTAAAAAGACAAAGAACTTAAAAAGAACTGTAAAACTGAGAAAAATAGGTATGATCTTGGGGTGAGTGAAAGTTATTAAGGACAAAACTCTTTTTAAAAAGATTGTTGTAAAAGAAGAGCATTTAAAATACTGTATCAGTGGCTACAAGTGTTTAGGATTTATTTCCATTGATTAATGACATATTCCAAGGTCATAAAGATTTCCTTTTATTTAGTTGATAAAGTAATCTTGGCATTGATATTAGTCATAGTAAGCTAAGCTTTGCAGCATTAACAAAACCCATGAAATCTCAGTGACTTTGCACAAGATTTCAATTACAAGCGTCATTGGGTGTGCTCATATAGTTGTATATGGAAACTTTTCCTTAGCAGTAAACTTAGGAAGGCAGGCTCTTTCCACCACCCACAGACGAAAGAGACAATGGAGAATCCCCACTTGTTATTAACAAATAATTGCTCATTTCTGCTCAGTTTTATATTAAAGAGAACCCTATTATATGATTCTGAGCCAATCTCAGGATAACTGAGAACTATAGTCATTTAGCAGTGTTCTGGAGAAGAGAAAAATGATGTGATGAACACATAGTTCACACCACAGGACTATGGGGACTATATGACCATCTAGATAACTTACCAAAGAAGTTTTAAAATATATACTTGAAAAGAAAAATTAATTCATCCATAAAACATTTAGTCAATATTTAATACATTGCTACAGAAAGAGTGAAATATTTTGTCTGGCAGTTGATAGAGCTTTGCAGAGTTTTAAAGGCAGACTTCCCTAGGCCATGTGTATGTCTATCAATTTGTTTGACCTATAGGAGAAAGAAAACTGAACATGAAAGTTCAGACATGTAAGCTTACCAATGACTAATAAAGAGGGAATACATAAGAAACACTCCTTTGAAAGGAGAAAATATTGATTATATATTATAAAAAAACATGACTATTATAAAGTGTTATATCATAGAAATTTGTGTTAAATATAAATCAGATAATTTATGGACTGCAGGAGAGGCCCAGCAGTCAGTTAACTTGCAGATAATTTTCATTCTGTTTGGATGTTTTTTTGGTTTGGATATTATGGTATCTTTTGGTTTGGATATTAATGATATCTCACATGTACCAAAAGGGTATGGAAAAGTTTGCTATTCACACAGTGAGTTTCACTGGAGAGAACAGGACAAGCACCAAGCTGTTTCAAAAATGGTCTTGAGAAACTGGGTAAAGGAGACTGGTTTGGGATTTATGGAAGTTACCGGATAGGGCTGAGGTATGGGTTCTAATACACAGATTGGATTTTCTTCATTTGAACTTTCACTGTGTCCCAGGGTGGGAGCCTTTAAGTTTTATCAGCTTGCCCAGGGATGGAGCAGAGACGAAAAGAGAGTGAGGAGCTTCAAAACTATAGCCGTCAAATATCCAAATGGAGTCAGATTTTATGACCTTTCTTCTGGACCTATTCTGGTTTGTTATTGTTTCATTACATAAGCAACATAGCTAACCCTACTCTTTCTCAATATTTTAAAGTATGTGTATGTGGTAGAATGAGAGACTGTGAATATTAATAAGAAAGCAAAAAATTCAGTTTGTATGACCTAAAAAAATTCCTTAGGCAAGTTTTGGAACTTGTTACACTCAGATATTTAATATTGAAAGGTAAAAATTATGAGATTTTAAATCATTCTGTTTCTGTCAGACAAGATCCTTGATTATACTTGGGGGAAATACTCTCCTTGAAATAAATATTGGATGAAAATCAAAAAGATCTATATTTAGAAACAGTATCCACATGCTAATTTCAAACCCGAAAATTGTAGCACTGTTTTGTTTTATTCATTCATTTTCAACCAAATGTTTATTGGGTCTCTACTACATGCTAGGATCCAGAATCTTGTCAAGTTTGAAAACACTTCAATAGGCAATTTGAAGTAACTGCCATAGATATTTAATGTTTACCATAGTCATTCAATGTTTAGCTTAGAGACTGGAAAGTTTGACAAACAGTGTGTTGTATTATATTCTCCCTACTATAACTGCATGCTAAATTAAAAACAGATAGAGACTGGAACTGATAAAATTAACTCCAGGATGTGCTTTTTATCTCAAGTACTAAAATCATCACACAGTTTGAGGCTCTGGGAATAATAACATTTCACCTATAGTAGAAAAATATACTGACTCATATGATACTAGAGTTAGAAGTGATCGCGGTGTCATCTAGTTCAAAATCCTAACTAATACAAACCACTTTGTACTCTATTCTAGCACATTGACATCATATATCTATGTTAATACTTCCAGTAACACATTTTCACTACTTACTAAGACAGGTCCTTCTGCTATTTCTTCAAGTTGGACAATTCTCTCTTAGCTTGGCTTCAGTGAACTATAATTCTTCTTATCCTGATATTTTTAGGGGGAGGGAGAAGTGTGATCCTTTTGATTTTTCTTAGATTTTTGCTTTTATGAAGTATTCCAATATTATCTCCCTTCCCTTCTCAATATACACACAGTCCATGATTAATTTATTCAGCTGTTATGGATTCAACATCAAATTCTAATCTATCAAAGACCTATCATGTTCTTAATTTAAGATCTAGCTATGCAACTGGACCTTGAGTGACATCATTCAAAGGTTCTCATGTTCTTAAAAGTCAACATGTATAAAAGAGAAGGCACCATTTTCTACCCCAAACCAGGTCATCTCTCCTGTGGCTGCTATCTCAGATAATAACAATATATTCTCAGTTGTTCAAGCAACTGTCCTCAGTACCTCACATTTTCTCAAGTCTGACTTTTTTCTGGTTGCATCTAATTCCTATTTCTGCTTCCTAAATAGCTCTTATGTGAAGTCTTAAGAAGCCACAGAGTAGAGAAGATAAGAGACTCCCTTTAGAAAACATATTGACTTTGCATCACAGTTCTTACTACTATAATCTTTCCATTCCTCAATTCTTCACCTGTAAAATGGAAATTAATAAGTATACTATTTCAAAGGATTTCTGTGAAGTATTACATGTACATTTATTTAAACAGGACACATGGTATGTAGCAAGCACTTTATGAATCTGACTATCCTTTTGTTTCTGTTTTAAATTCTCAGTGGTATTTTCCTAGGTAAATCCTAAATCATCTCTCAAGTACTACATTGCAGTTTCTGAGTTTCTAGTCTATTCCCCTTCAGCTAGTCTTCATTTCAAATCCAAAATGATATGTTTATTATTATTCTTAACATCATCTATGACCCCTGGTGGTGGTAGTATAAATTTTAAACTCATGTTAAACCCTAAACTCCTTAGCATAGCTGCTTCCTATTGGGGACTTGGGCCAGGCCACAAAGCCAGGCTGATGCAATCCAACGGAAAATTGCACTCAGAGGCACCTCAGCCACTTCCCTGTTTGCCTAACGATCGCCTCCCTATTTCATAAAGCATGAACATTAGCAACCAAGAACATTAGCAACCAATCAGTTAGCAACCAATCAGAGTCTTGATCATGCACTGTACATGCACCCACCCTCCAATCCGACTAAAGAGCATGCAGCAGACATGCACAGGGGTCACCTATCAGAACTACTTCCCTTCTTTTCCCTTTCTATATAAGTCCCTCCATCTTAATAAAATTTTGCAGCTTGATCAGAATTCTTTGTCTTGCTGTCATTTTTCGCGCCTCTTGTCCCACCCCTTTCATCCGTTTTAGGTGGATCTCCGGACCCCAGTTGACTGCTCCGCGGGTCGGGGTCAGCTTCCAGGTTGCATGATTACCTCTCCAAATTAATTTTGTACCGCCTCTCCCCTTACTTTCTGTATTCTGATTCTTTGAGTCATTCATATGTTCCTTATCTTTGATCTGACATTCGCACTCCTTGGAGTGCTCTTTCCATCTTACCACATTTAATCTTCTACCTTCATTTTTGTCAATTATATTATGTATTTCAGTTCTACTGAGTTCATCCTTATTATAGCACTTTTGGCATAGAACATAATAGTTAATTTTCTGGTGAGTTAAATATCTTTAGAAATATTATATCTTCTAATAGAATGGGATGAATAGTTAGCACATAATTATGCTTATTAAATGCCACTGAATAACTACATTTAACCAAAAGCTGCCACTCTGTTCTATTCATTCTGACTTTTTTTGCATCTGAACAAAGGTGTAAGCACACTCCCATTTTTTATATTATAATAATCTCAATAATTAAAAACAGAAATGTTTTGCCCTACATGAATTTCTTCTTAATTCTAAACATGTTCAGTTTTTTCCTTAACTTGGTTACAATGTCCAACATTTCATTATCCTTCTTTCATACTCTATGTGAACCTCAAAGTGTTAGTACACACAGCATTCCAGTTTTGCTCAAGTCATGATAAAATACCGAGAAAGGAGCTATTCTGCTTATGTAGAAATTAGTGCTCTATCTATTGTTTTTATGATATGATCTCATCAAAAACTCTAAATAATTACTTTTGATGAAAAATAAATACCTTCCTAGAGTGGAATATCTTTCAGAAAATTATAGTTGCAGATATTAGAACACTCCACCCACACGGAACCATCTTATTTCTTAGCCATGGATGAGATCTTCACCAGATAGCCTTTCATTAGACACAGCATGACACTAAATGTACTCTGTGGAAAACTAACTCTACAGGTTCTGAATAACTTATTTTTAATGAAGAATACATAAAATGAAATAACATTGTAAAATGCTGATTTGAAACAGATTCCTTACTACAGGAATTCTCAAAGCTTTTAATATATTAATGAGCACTGAGTGTATCTGAGATAATGGAAAAAATATCAAGCTTCCCCTCAGGATTACTTGACCTTGGAACTCTTGTGCAAAGCACATCTTGGGAATAATGCAAAATCCAGTTTGGGAAATGTTTTCTCTAAATAATAGATCTCCTTTAAAATACTAAAATGGTGCATTAAAGTTAGTTAATTAAATTCTTTGATGACCTTATTAAGAAATACTTTAATATTTCTTATTTCTAAAATAGAAGATTAAACCATATAATCTCTTCTTATAAATATATTTTTGAGTTTGGGCCCACAAAACACCAACTAATCTGTTCTTCTCTTAAGAAATCTTCTAAAATAAAATGACACTCCCTATTACGTATGGTTTTTCCTCATAAAATCAGTGGACGACGCATGTAGAAATCTGTTTTTGTTGTTTGGTTTCTTCCTGCTGTCTGAACTGAAATGTTCTAAGATTCATACACTGAAACTCTAACCCCATGTTACCGTATTTGGAGATAGAGCATATATGGAGAAAATTAAGGTAAAATGAGATAAAAGGATGGGGCCCTGATCTGATAGGATGAGTGTCTTTATGAGAGGAGATAGGAAGGTACACGCGCTCTCTCTCTCTCTCTCTCTCTCTCTGCTATATGAGGACACAGTGAGAAGGTGACTGAGAAAGTCCTCACCAGAAACCAAATACTTCTGCAACCTTGATCTTTGACTTTCTAGCCTCCATTGAGGCAGGAGCTTTGAGCTCTGGAGTAGATAAGGATAACAAGGACTTATTTTACAGAAGCAGTTTGCAAACAGGAAAAGGTAGCAAGAACTCACTGGTAAGGAGAACAAGGACTTGTTTTGCAGTTAGTCAAAAGAAACAAAGTTAGCAATGTACTACGGAAAACATTCTGCAAAAGAAAAATGCTTTCACGTGCCCTTGTGGCTTAGCAGGTAAGTCTACTGCCTCTGGCTGGCGTAGTTCACATACTTGCGAAGGACCTGGGTTCACGACTTGAACAGGAATGAAAAAACTAAGATGAGCAACTAAATAAAATAAATTAAAAAAAAAGCTTTTCTAGCTCCTCTCTGGTGCTGCCTGTGTGTATCTGCTTGCCTTTATTCCTGCCTGCACCTTTCCTTTAAAAGGAAAAAAAAGTGTCCTAGTAAACTCTTGATGTATAGATCTTGGTCTATGAGACCAGCCTGCTCTCACTGCTTGCCTTGATAGTATACTTTGCTTATGCTCTGCATTTGCTCCTCTAAAATAAAGATTTTCTTTATCTGATGTCCTGAGTTTGTCTTGGAATTATTTTCTATGACTGGCTCAAATAACTGATAGAGGATTCTCATTGGTAAGGCTAAATGGGACTGAGGGTTCAGGAAGGGAGCAAAGTATTCTGGCTGAGATGTTCTCAGCAGAGATCAAAACTAGACTTGGGGAACCACGGACTCCTACAGCCAGTAAAAGGTGTTCCACTCAAACCTGGCCAGGTCCCTAGCAATCCTCTGGGGGCTGGCCAGTGACACAATGAGAAATAACTGTGAGAATAACAGAAAATAAATTCCTCTTGTTTAAAACATGCAGGTATTTTGTTATGACTATCTATGCAGACTAATACACTGTTTGATTAAGACCTACACCATCCTTCATTAGAATTTCTCCAGTTTCTAAAATTAAATGGATGTCTCGTTAAAGGGGTACAAACTCAGTAATTTGTATTACTTTTTTTCTAGAAAGTAGTTATCATATTCTTTCAGTATATTGAGTAGGATAACTTTCTTAACCCATACAAAATTTGAGTTCATATCTGACCTCTTTTTATGCATTTTTATTCTTATGTCATTTTGAGAAACAAACAATAATAAGCATAGAAAATTTAGATGACAATCAATTGCCTGGATCCTCTAAAGAAATGGCTTAGATAGGATAAGTCAAAGTCCACATTTGTCCTTTCATCTTCCCTTCCCACCAGAATTCTTCCTCCCAGCCTGAGGGGAATCTCTGATCCAGACAACATAGATGAGTGAATGACAATACCTGAGGTCAATGACTAATCAGGAACTTATCAGCTAAGATAATAAAGGCCGTTTGCATTTCTGTGTGCTCTTTGGTGATTTATTATAATTTTACTGTGCCTTACATGGTTGAAAAAATAGACCCACCATCTCTGCCAAGATAAGAAGAATGTCATATATGGAAATTCAATTTCCCATTCATGAAACTAAGTTCTTATCATTTTAATTATACCCTCTTAAATCCAGATGAATTTGATGTTTGTTTTTTTATTAGAGAGATTGCAATATATTGAATTGTTGATTTTTTTAAGGTCTCATTTTAGAAGAGTACATTATGTCATTCTTAAATACGGAAATAGCTATCTGCAAAGGTACATGGTTTTTTTATGGTCAAAGGAAGAGCATTCTTTAAATAAACATTTCCCAAGAGAGCTCTATGGAAATTTAGTTGTGCAGGATTGTGTTAGGCATTAAACCTAGGTATTTGAACACATTTATAAAAGCCAGGGTTAAACAAAGTTGAATGTGTACCTGACTACAATATTTCTAATATCCTTTAAAAGTTAAAGTGCCTTATGACTTTCCAAAGGGGCGCATCATATGCAATATTTTCTGAATTTAATAAGAACATAGAAATTTTTGTCATTGTAGTGGTTGTGATGTTTAGTTTTTGTATTTTTGTTTTCACAGAAAGCACCTTCTGTTGGTGTTACACAGCACATTTTATAAAAATACTCTTTATATAAAAGCATAGGCCTTTCATTTTGATAATTGTGTAATGATTCTATTTGAGTTTAATTAATTCTTAATCTAAAGATTTATATAACATTAAATCCTAATAAATATCAAATACGAACTTTTAGTCCCCATTCAGAGACCTCAACCTATGGCTACATAAATATCTAAGTTTTTATGACAATGATACTTAAAATGTGGTTCACATACTAGCAGCATCAACATCACTTGGGAACTAATTAGAAATGAACATTTTCAGATCTCATTCCAGATTTACTGCATCACGTCTACTAGGGATGAGTCTCGGGAATCTATTTTCAAAAGCCTTTCAAGTCATTGTCATATATGCTACCTTTGAGAACCTCAGAACCATTGATCTTGCATATTAGAATGGACGTTGGATCGCAACCAAGTAGAATGGACAGTTTTCTGAAACTGGATAGTACCCCCCAGAGCTGTACAAGCTCAACAATAGTGGATGGGAAGTGGAATAACTAACTAGCAGTGCAAACTGTTAAGAGATTGGAGCACTTACCCAAGAGGTATGATAAACAAAAACAAACATTGGCCTAGTAAGATATACTGGGTACTTGAATAATAGAAATCATAGAAATCGTTTAAAGATCAGCAGAACAGGTTTGATAACAAACAACTGGGACTCCCAGACAGAAGTCAGGTGCCTTGTAACTTGGACAAGAGAAAGGCAGTGCTAAGCTTTGAAGAACGAATATTCTAGAAATGTATCAAAGCATGAAGAACTCAGAACTCCAGGGAACTAACAAGAAGCAGTTACAGAATTTTGTTAGAACAATGCTGAGACTAGTTCACTATAGATGTACACTTGGACTGAATGAAACTAAAACTTGGTTTTAATGATAAATAATCATAGTTTCTGAACTCGGACTGGTTATATTGTTCTGGATTAAGACCTATTAAAACTTATTTCATATAAGGTATGGCAAATATGAGCTCATGGGAGAGCATAAAGTTTCAGAAAATAGGTGTATAGATGTAGAGCATGATCAGTTAATTGTTATGAGTCTTGGATTCCTCAGTTAAATAATCAATTGTCCACACTGTGACTGTCAGAGGGCTGCCTGTATAGCAGAGTGGTTCTGCTTCTCTTTGCTGCTTTTCACTGCTAGATAATTTTTAATGCTTTAAAAATTTTACCCAGAGAATCATCCTGCCTTCAATTTTTTATTAAACAGACAAACATGCTATGTATGTTGATATTCTGATTGTTATGTCTATAGATGCCCTCTTGGAAGTGACACTGATTCCAAATTCCAGATGTGATTTGACTAGCAAAGCTTAGATTTTATAATAACATTCCTTATTTTGGGCATTTCTATGATATTTCTTTGGTGGTATTACACTATGAATAATGTTAGGCTAACTATAAACCAACATGTTCTAATTTTGATTGCTCATGAAATACAAAGGTTTACATATTGGGATATTACATTTTCTCCTCTTTCTCAGGTTCATAATGTAGATCACTTTGTAATATAGATCTGCCATATCAGCACTCAAGCTATTGATAAATGTGTGAAATGGAAGCCAATGACAGATGGGCATCTTCCTAGAGAGCACCTTTTCCTTAAACTGCTTCAGTACTGAGAAACTATTTGAAATAATAAACTTTGTCTACTTTTCTTTTATAAAGTACTTGGGTTTTTGACACTCTGTAAGTGATGATTCTTATTATTTATATCCTTATCCTTAGAAGGTCAGATATGAAATATATGAGTAGAAGTATAGTAGGATAAAAATTTAAATCACAGTTACACTTACATAAATCAATCAAGCTTCTGATTTTAAATATTTCCTTATTACATGATAGAATAATTTAAAAGAAACTCAGTATTACTACAAATATTTATTTAAAATGTTAATCAGTATGTTTAAATAATTATCTGTTTCAATCTGTGTCACATTTACAATTTCTTATGGGCATGATTTTAATGTCTTTACTCTAAAAATACTCTGATACTTCTCAACTTACACACTCTATGCAGGTTCAATAAAAAGTAAAGTATACAATCAATTTAGTAATTAGAATAGTGTTGGAATAATGCATTACTTTCTTGGAAAGGGCTTGTTAATACTTCAATATAAAAAAATCAGTAGAATCAAAATAATTCCTAACTTTTAAAGACAGTGGAAAAAAATCTTCATATTAACTAGACTAAGAGTAAACAAAATTCAAAATCCTTGTAGAGCTGTCATATTTATTTTCCTACATACTAGAATAACGTGTGTACCATTTACCTCACTCAATGGTGTATTCTAAAGAGGGTACAATTAAAATTTACAAACACTCTTTGATGTTGAGGGAGAAGGGATACTCTGGAACTAACAGTTTGCATAGCAAAGAATATGTATGAAACAGAAATAGTTATGAAATAACTGCATAGACAAATTAGCACCATATCACTGAGGAGATCAGACAATTATTGGGCCTGAGTGGTGACTAACAGAAGCTCTATATCTGCCTTACTTATACCAGGTTTTCAGCAAAAACGTGATTGATTTGAGGACTTAAAGGATTGATAGTCAAATATTTGGTTATCAACTTCTCTTGAACTATATTTTTATTTTGGCTCCAAGATGATATTTTCTCTTGAAAACTCACTTGATCCCTTCCATGATATCAAACCTAAATATTTTATTTAAGGATTTTTCTAAGACTACTCAACCAAAGTTGATTTGGACTTTTTGTTCATTAATTTCATTTTGTTTAATCATCAATAGATTTCTAAAGCTCAGTGTAAACTTATTCTGGCATATGTAAAATCACACACACACACATACTTTTTTTCAAAGTTTTCATATTCAGAGGGCATAACATTTTTATAATGCTACCTGTTTTACTAGCAGTTCTCTACTGCATATTAGACTTGAGAAAAATGTTGGCCAAGTATGACAGTTTTAAATAACACAAAAAATGTTATAAATTTAGGATTCTTTTGCTCATAAGCAATAGAAATGAACAGAATGGGCAGTTGACTTAAGCCAACTTTCATCAATATTTTTAAAGTACGATCTCTGGTAAATGGCCTCAAACAAGCATGGCATGGTGGACAAGGTATTTGGTAATGTTGGCTAGAGGAGATGGGAAGGTCTGTGAATATCCTTGCAATTTAGGCAGCCACTCCAAAATGTTATGCTACAAAGTAATCAATAATACTTAAAAAATAAGTTACAGTATCAAAGAATTTTCTTTAATTATTAAACTCATAGACAATGAATTCTTCTTGAATGGTTAAGAAATAGAACAATTACATTTATATGTGATTATAAATGTTAACATGGAAGTTACAAGAATATGACAGTTATAGTCCTGTGTTCCAGTATGAAAAGTAAATTGTATTTTCTTTATAGTGATGTTTATCAATTAAGATAGAATTTGATTTCAAGGTTAAATTTAAATACGGTGAAATAATTGGCATTTTAGTAGTAAATTTAGTGTAGTACATACACACATGATTTATAGTTATACATACCTGAAGCACATGTGATACAATAATTCAATGTAATTTCATAAAATTATTTTAAAATAATAAAATAAAATGGTAGCAAAACAGAATTACTTCAGAAAAGAGCATGTTTAGTATGCTATGCTGGTTTACTTTGATGTGAAAATTTGATGTAAAATTCACAAGAATTTAAAAATTTTTAATAATTTCATTTTATTGTTAAATTTATTGAAGAAATATTGTATCATAATATTATATGGATTTAAAGTGTACATCATTTCTTGAAGGAATGAAAACAAGTAAGCAGGCAGGCAGAGAGAGAGAAGAGGGAGCATTTAATTTTTTTTTCATTTAGTTGTTCATCTTAGTTGTTTCCCCTCTCCACTTCCCCATCCTGGTCTCAAACCTGGATACTTGAAAGGTATGTGGACAACTTCCAGTGACCTTAGCTGCTAGGCCACCAGGGTGTGCCAAAGTGTATATCATTGAAAATCAAAATCTGTATGTAATATATTGTTCATCACCAACATTCCAGTTCTTCCCTCTCCATAAATTGATCCCCTTTACCCAATTTTTTAAATTATTATTTTGGTAGAATTTGAAATTGAGTAGGTGGCAACTATTAATTTAGTTTTTCAGAAAACCTTCTAGTACCATTATATTATAGCACCTTTAAGAATGCAAAATCTGACCTAATAAAATATGACATAAATGTTATAATTTCAATTTGTTTTAAAGGAGAATTAAGCAAATCAGTCCAGTGACTATATTCAGGATAATATTCATAGTGAATAGAGAATTACAGAGATGTTGCATCTGAGCACTAAGGAAATCAAATGAAAATGATTCAATGATATGTGCATAGCTATCACTTTTGCTAAAAAACAGATGACGAGATTGCTTCTTTCTGAGCAATTTCACAGTTCTTTCTCTCCTAGAAGATTACACAACCTTTAACTTTCCCAAGGATACTTACTTTTTTCTCATACTGTTATATAATTTTATTTTAGTTATATCATATGCATCTAAAAATAAGTGTGAAATGAGTTAGTGCATAAGTCATGTCTCACACTGCTTTACTGCACCTTAGAGGTGTAGACCTCCCTACCTGAAGGTGGAACACACTGAAGTCACATGCTATATACCCAACTGATTCTTACTGACTTGAGCTTACATAGGTTTTTCAGAAAGATAAAGCACTCAATGTTAGATGGGCTGTGGTATACCAACCACAAAATAATAATTTATTTTTCAAACATTTTTTCTTTTATTGATTAAAAACTACACAAAAGCTAATTGATAATTAATTTAAAAAGCAATGTTACACATTATATTATATTTAGAAATTTGTCACTTGGCAGTTTCATTCATTGATTACATGACGATTGTTCTTCATAGTCCCCTAGTCCACAAGAGAATATTTCTGCTGGTCTTTTCAGTTGGAGGTCTTCACATGTCCCCTTTTCTGTCTTCTAACCCAGTGAGGACTGCCAAGGGGGAAAAAATCAAAACTATTCATATAGTGTACACCATTGTATCTTGAAGGATCATTCATTGATCTTTTGTTGGATTTTCATTCAAGCAGTTTTGTCAAATTTTGTTTTCAATTTGTTTTTGTTGATGTCGAGTGTGTGTGTGTGTGTGTGTGTGTGTGTGTGTGTGTGTGTGCTAAAGTAAATTTTCTTTTGGCACAATATCAGCTTTAATGCTCATCTTTAGAGAGGGAAACAGAATCACTTGACCAGGAAAAAAAATTATTAAAAGAAACCAAACATGAACAATCAGGATTTTAAAAGAGAACATGAAACAAAGCATTTGAAATAAAATGTATGAGAATTACGCACATCTAACAAGAAAACTATTGTTTCCCCAACTTCCCACCCACCCCTGGTTTTCCCCACCCCTCTGGTTCTCCAGCCCAGGAACCATGCAGTATAGAAAAAAGCAAATATACAAACAAACCTATATGTAGCTAGGGTGAAATCTATTTTTATAAGAACTCGACACTTTTATTATTTACATCCAGGAGCATTTTTGTTTGATCTCTTAAAGCAAAGAAAGTTCTGTAGCTCTCCTGGTTATGCTGCAGGTGAAACCTCTGTCCTCTTTAAGCAGTTCTCTTTTGCCTTTCCTATACATCATAAATGTTTTTACAGGAACGATGAGCTGGCTTGATTGCGCAATTCTGAACATCCATTCTCCTTAAAATGAAGCCCTCCCTCCCTCCCTCAAGTTGCCCAGTGAGGAGTTGGCTTTCTATTAGTTTGTTATTCTCTCCAGGTAAATGGCTGGTGCTGCAGACCTAGCAATTGTGGCTATGAAGCTGTGGTCGTGCCCCAGCTCCAGACTGGGGGTTTCTTCCTGGTCAGGGGACACTGCTTCATAGCCCTTGTTGATATGGAGCGGCTGGTGAGCCTGGCAGTACCCGATCACTGGCTGGTCATAGCTGTAATATGGCAAGGGCTTCACATGGTGAGGGATCTGGATGGAAAAAGAGAGAGAGGGAAGATATAAAAATGCTTTGTAATGGTAAGAAGATAGTGATCATAAGGTTAACTTTTGTTCTCGGAGAACTACTGATTCAACTATTTAATAAACATGGTGCACAATAAAAAAAACTTACTGTTTAACCTAAAATTATTTTATTTTATCCTTATATATTGCATATTAAGTATAAATTAGATATTTCAATACTTGCTCCATCATCTGTCAATCCATCCTGTATCTATCACTTATCAGCTATCATTTGTGTATCACATTACCAGAAAGTGAGAACCAACCTAAGTTCTCATCTCCAGGGAATTTTAAAATATATTATGTGCATGCATACATTTGAATACAGATAATACAAAGATTGAAGAGTGTTAATCTACTTTAATATGATGATATTAAGTGGAAATTAAGGTGAAAAGACTGAATAGTATAATCCATTTTGTGTAAATATAAATGTAACATCTATATAAACTATATGTTTTTACTATTAATATATATTGATATATATACAACTAGAATCTTCATTATGAACAACAAAAACTATCTAAAATTTAAGGAAATAACAACTATTTTCCAAAGATTATTCTAACAATTTTATAAATTCTGGACAGAGGAATTCTAGAATAATGAAAGTGGGCACATCACTGTGTTCCTTATACATAATGTTACTGATTTCAAGATAACAAGTCAAACATGTGTCTAATGTTAGAAAAATAGACCTGAATAGTGGTCTACAGAAATTCCTTTAATAAGAAAACTGGAAAACATGTATAGTAATTTGAATTCTCTGTGTAGCATTTTATTAAAACATACGTCTGACAAAGAACAATGTGTCTCAACCTTACCAAAGGAAAATGATTGCTTAATTCTTGATATGATTTAGAGCATATCTCATAACCCGTTAGATCCAAACTGATCGTCTTGAGTAACAGACAAGAAATAATAAAATTGCAAACGCTACTGTCCCGTAAAGTTGGAGGTGGTAGACCTTTAAATGAGTGTCTGTCTTGGCTGCAACTCCAGTTCTATAGCGGGATTTTGATGCTGTGGTGAGGCTTGGCAAATCATTTTTGTTTGACCTGCTTCTCCATGTTGCATATTGCCAATGACAACCAGTAGAGTGCAATGGCAAAATCAGAGGCGGCAGAGGGGATTGATCCCATGGTGGACTTCCTCTTTGCCTCTTCCTGCTCCGGGAAGCTATTCCAACATCACTTCTCCATTGTGGCTATAACAGTTCTTTCCCTTAGTAAGAGGCAATTCTTTGTAGTCTTTCCAACATGTGCAGCATTTGCAAAGTTTGATCCTGTCATGAACCCCTCAAAGACCCTGGCACCAAGGAGGTACCACTTCTGAGGTACTTCTTCAGAAATCTCCTCCAGGCATTTGATTTTAATGACTCCAATATCTTCCTTTGTTCTCTTAGTCCTATAGGTGGAAGGGGTGGTAGTTACTTCCTAAAGTTGATGCCTTTCTTATACTAGGGTACCATCTTTAGCCTTTGTATGACATTAGCTAATAACTCTATATTTAGTTAGCATTTGTTTATATAATTGTTTGTGAAAATAACTGATAATATGTATATCTCCTGAACTATATTTGACTCTGTAGATTAAACTGCAGAAATTGATAAGTGGTTATAATTAGTAGAGAAATTAACCTTCAAAGTTCTTACAGTTTGTTCTGTAAGAGGTTAACCAGTCATATCTAACATAAGCTTATTTTCAGAATTCATTTATCCTATTACTATATAAATCTCTCAAATGCTCTTTAAAGTGGGTCTTTTGTTTTCTTTCTAGTATCTTCATTAATGTGTTAAATATAATTTGACACAAATTCACTATCCATTCATATGAGAATTGTGTTTTTAACACCTCTTATTTTTATTAAGATTAAAGTAATTTCCTCACATTTTAAAGATATAGATTAAAGCAGTGTTTTCTATGGCAGATCACAACTCATTAGTAGGTTATGAAGTCAATTTAGTGAATCCGGATAAAGCATTTCAAAATTAAACTAACTAAAATAGAAAGTACCAGTATGAGTAAGTTGTTTCTAAAATTTTGTTTCAAACTTGTATGCATGCATATATGTGCATATCTACAGTCACACTGTGACTTGTTTTTTGTTATTACTTTTAACTGGGAATCACAGTAAAAAGTCTTTTAAAAATACTAAGTCAAAGTACTTATTAAGATTATAGTTTATTTTAATATATATCAGCTATAACCTAGATAAATTTGCAACCTGCTTTCACTGCTCAATTTTTCCTTCAAAATTAGTGAATTATTCACTTTTCTCAATGAGTAGAAAATTAAACCAACATATACATCACTCTCTCTCTCCCTCTGTGTATGTGTATGTATATATACATACACACACACATATTTATGTATATACGTATATATGAATATTCGTACGTACTGATTTTTGGATAGGGAATACAGATTTCTAATTGAAATCATACCCTATTTTCAGCAAGTTTTTAAAGAAGTGGACAAGAAGAGATATTTTAACATCATATAAAATGTTGACAAATTTTGAATATATAATTCTGTTCCCAAAAATTCTGAAAAAAATACATACTAGACCAAAGTTGTGATTGATACAAAGCTGCTTTAGATATTAGACACTAATTTATGTGCTAATAGTAAAAGTAAGGGATAAATTATCAGATAATATGACAAATTACTAGATATTAACTATAGATAATTATAATAATTCCCCAAATCCACATTTTTTTTTACACAGAACTTTTCCTGAAATCTGTATTATTCTTGACATGAAATGTTTGCCAGCAAGTTCTATTTTAGGAAACGTCAGAGGATTTTGCAGTGTATTGGATAGCTGGAGATATCTGATTAGTATCATGGGTCACCAAAACTCAAAAAAAGCAAAGAAGTGAACCCACTTAGTTTGAACATTTCAACAGGAAGAATTTTGCTTGCTAAGAGTTACATAGTCTATTCTTACCTTTCTGTTGTTAAAAGGTGGAGTAGTATAACTTGAAAACAAAATAGTCAACAAATTAGTTCAAAGAGACAGCAACATTCACTGCGAATAGGACATTTTTCTACTTTCATTTAAATGAATGACTCATTTCCTTTAAATCAATCAAATTATGAAAAAATATTTAAAAAATTCAGCTTGGGTTGCAGTTTTGTCATGGTTTGTGGTTTATGAATAGTCTTTCTTCAGTCATTGCAACGAGCAGATACTTGAATGTACAAACATATTTAAACAGTGAATGCCACAGTAAGATTAGGTCTTAAAGGTCTTTCTGAAAACCAGATTAATTTACAATCTACTGATGAAATCCAGTAGCTCATATGTAAAAAATGTTGACTTTTTAATGTAAAATAATCCTTCAAACTGAACTATCATGAGAAAGAACAATTTAATATCCAAGAACGATGGTAGAACCTCCATCAGGGTGAAAAAAACCTTGTGAAGTTTCTCCTTGCCTAACAGCCCAATAGCAAGAATTCAAAAACTAAGCAAACTGGCAAGTTCTGAAAGGATATCTGAGATTTTGCTCATTTACTCTGAAAGTCTTTTCTGTGGGGCACTATGTAATCAACTGACTTTGTGGTTCTGAGGAGCTCAGAGACTGTCTTGTACTTTATAGTAATAATGTACAGTACATTAACCACCTGGGTTCCTGTGTGTATCATTGTTTCTTTCCAGAAGTCTAAACAAAGTATCCTTAAGTTTCCCTTAATGTGGATTTGGTATTTTTGTAAATGTGTTCTTAGAGCTTTTCCAAATGGTGCCTGTGTTCCATCAGCTCTCTGATGGACTTCATTCAGTAGCACAGCACAACAAAACTACCTAAAGATGCCCTATTCACATGGTTGACTGCTCCTTGACTGCACTGGAGGATGCACTTTATTTACCAATAATTGTTGTATAACTGGAATGAAGGCATCTCTTCGGGGATATATATTAAGCAATGTTAAAATACAGTCATCTATGTCTCTCAGGAATATGAATAGTTTAACTCAAATTGAATTTCAACTTTTATAGGGGAATATAAACCTATAGAGGCACATTTTGTAAATAAATCTGAAGTCGATTACAAAGGGCAGGAGCCATTACTATCACTAATTATGTCACTTTAATCCTCAGAGTTTCCTGTGAAACTCTAATGGGACTAATAATGACACCTCATTTACCTCTATAAATTTCAGAAAACAGTTCTTGAATCTTCTAAAAGAAGAAATGTTCCTAAAAGAAGAAAGAAGAAATATACTGAAAAGACATAATCCATAATTCCATTCTAGTTTTAATCACTAGTGACTGTCTTTCCTGGAAATGTGCCCTGTCTTTTGTCTTAGAGCTTCCATTCAGAGATGCAAAGCCATGAAGGGTCACAGAGTGGCTCATTAACTAAGGCTTTCAGTCCTACTTTAGTCACTCAGAAGCTTAGTAACAATGTATATTCTGCTTTTCTAAAATCATCATTTACTCTTTACCAAGAATTTCCCTTCCAACATGCTGGAAGGAGTATAAAAGGACACATTTCTCTCAATTACAGTGGTTCATAATGTTATTGATTCAAAGAAGAACATCAGGGTAAGGGAATATTTTTAAATCTTGGAAGGCAGGAAAAATTCTGGAGGTATATGTGGAGCTTCAAATGTCTGCAAATTGATTCATAGCCCATAATTTTACATCTGTAATAATTATATTTAAAATGAGAAATGATGTCTCTTTATAGTAAATATGATAACATTGTTAAATGTTATATATGTGATCATGAAAGGCTTTTGAGTTCAGTTTTGGTAAGACCATGATATTCCAATATTGTTACCCCCTTTTCTCAAAGGTATTAGCATTGATTATAAATAGTTTTCATTCTAAAATTACCATGGATTATCATTAGTCTTATTAACTTTTCATGAACATTTGTTCACATTTCAGCATGAGTTCTTGAAATTTCAACTGTAGTAATAAAAAGTTGATTTTCAATTTCCTAAATGATCTTTGGTCTCTAATTTTCAGTAGTAGAGGGTAGTACCTGATTACTCAGACCATGTGTAAGTAGTAGCATACAAATCCAGATGAGGAATCCCATAAAGTTGAATTGCTTAATGAAGGTGAACACTTGGTTTGTAGGAAATAAAACTGATTAAGAATGAAGGGTAAATGAAGATATATTTAGCTTTTATTCTGCTTACTATATTAGTCTGTGAAAAGAATCCATAAAGAATAAGGAACTGTAAACAAGCTTATGTTTTCTGAGAAATTTTAATAAAGTCGACAAACTTGTTTAAGTGTGTTGGGTAAAAGGGAGACAAGTAGCTCATAAACACACACACAAAAGGATTCAAGAACAAGTATACTATTAGGGCTCAGGGACAACTAAGTTAGAAACACAAAGGTCACCAGGATCTCTCAGTTAATCATGCCTGATAATCTTTGCAAGTTATTTTCATATCCTTACTGCTGAACAGATTCCACTACCTGATTGGATACATTTTATAGCTCCCCAGTTTGACCTGTTAAGTGACTTTGTAGATTGCAAAAATGATCACAATTCTTTGTAGCAACTCTCATCAAAAAGTTGATCTATTTCTCTTTGCCTTAGCTATTGGCTGAACTTGTAACTTTCTTTGACCTATAGAAGGCAGTGGCAGTGACATTGTTTGGGTTCCAAGGCTCTTAGAATTCTGTTGGCTAGATGCTATGATGTAAATAAACCCAGGTGACACTACTTCAGGATGGATGGCTTTGTGGCGTGATTCAGGTATGTTAGATCAATAAATACCCTGGGGGTTTTGGGCGCTACTCACAGACTCCTGTGCCCAAGAATAAAAACCCCAGCTGACTCCAGAGGAACAGAATTGCTCAGCTAAGCCCAGTTCGTACTGTCAAACTCTGTGGATTCAAGCAGAAAGTTGTTACCTTAAGCTAATAAATTTGATGTAGCTTGCAATCCAGTAAAACCAACAACATAGCAGCTATTATAGACAGACTAACTTACATGATCCCTGGTGACCACTTTCAAAAACACAGGAAACAATCTTGATTATTTCACCTTCAATATCTATCTCAATACCATTTCTATAATACTTAGAGAATTTGCACACTGCGACAGGCTAAGTTGAATCAACTTTGGATGAATCAGATGTGATCATGGGGAAAAAGGTTAAAAGCTTCACTCCCAGGATTCACACTGTGGAATGCTAAGTAAAGCAAAGTTTGCTTGAATCAGAAAATTAACCTTCTATTTAAGAAAATGGTGAGTTCTTCAAGTGATGAAAGTGAAACAAAACCTCTCTACCTGCTGTTTCATCTCTTGTTCTTTATCTGTCTTCACCAGGAGCTACTCTCTCTTTCCCACACCCACTATCAACAGGCTCACTAATTAAACAAAACTTCTCTTTAAAAACTAGGCTGCTACATCTCTAACATCTAACACTTTAGAAATGCATGTAGACATTCCTCCAAAAATAGTAACAATACTGGAGAAGCATCTCCAGATATAAGGTTGATTTAAGAATTCAGTAGAACATGTTAAATCCTAGGGAACAGAGGAAAAGGCGATATTTACTAAAAAAGAATACAAGTAGAACATTTTTAAATGCATCCTCATTTAACTGTATTATCCAGACATCACTTGGGTGAAAGCACAATAATAATATTATCTTTCTCTGAACTTTGTTTGAAGATTAAATAATAAATGTGAAAAAAATCTAAAATAATCTAATAATATTGTTAATTATACTCTAAATTTATTGAACTTGGTTTTTGAAAATCTTTATAGGAAAACAAAAAGATAATAGTACATGTTGATATCTCTTCCACTTCCATTTTCTTTAGGTACTAAAATGTGTACAGTAGCTCTAGTATATAAAATACACAATAAAAAACAAATTAGATATTGACTTTATATCATATGTACACTATTCAGATCACTTAAATCTTAAGTTCTGACAAAAGTTGCCTGATAGCCCATGGTTTTCTTGTTCCGTTCTTACTGAAAGATGGGAATGTGTACTCTGTGTACTCATGGTCATCCAGATTTTAAATTTCAAGTCAGTTGTGGGATAACAGACTAGAACATTCACTTATATCTTTATTGCTCTCCTACCAGGACATGTTGTCTATGAGGTGTCCAGAGAGTTGATTAAGTTAATGAATGAGGTACTAGCCATTCTTTGAAGTTAGCTTTGACTCCATTAACTGGAAAGCTTATTACATTAGTAGCACTCTCAGCATTCAGTGAGATTTTTGAGCTAATGAGCTGCATTAATTAGCTAGTATTAACTTTAAAGGCTTTCCTTCTCTAGCACTGGCCCATGAATGAGGAAGAGTGAGGTCTCCCCAGTAGTGCATTGCAAGCAAATATACTAATTGAAATTTACATCATAAGTGAAATCTACATAAATTTGCCTCCAAAAAATTTAAATAAAAAATACAGATGATGAAATTTCAAAATCCATCTTCACTCTGGTGGATGCTCAAATTCATCAATATTCACTTTCATTTTCTCAGCAATCTTCAGAATGGCATATTTCTGGTTTCCATGAGTTTATATAATATTTTATAGATTTTTGTGTTAGGTAGTTAATAAAGAGTTGTCCTTGTGTTATACAGGAGCATGCATTTTGTCTAATTGAATGTGACTGTTATGCTTGACTTTTGAAGATATACAAACTCTGTGATGCTCCCCAAGTAGTCATTTCAATAGTGCAGTGGGCATTCATTAGTAGCTGGAAATTTTTTAATGTAAAAATAAAATGAAATAAAATTCACCTATAAGGAAGGAAATTCATTTCTTGTGGTCATGCACCTTTTTAAGCCAGAATTATTCATCCAGTATAAAACTATAGAAACAAATGACAGACACAGAAGGGAAAATATCCCAGAGAATGTACACATACTAGATAGAATAAGATGAGTAAACTTATCATAATAAAATTTGAATAAAATTTCTTTGGGACTGGCTGATCCTAATGTAAAGACACATGGAAATGTATATTGAATTACACAAATAGAAAAAGCCCATTTAGAAAATACAGGTAAAGTTTTTATTGTGATTAAAAATATTTTAGAAAAGCATGGCAGAGTGATGCATAAATAATACTAGCTTCATATTTTTAATAAAAAAGTTCTAGACTAATTCCTGAATCTCTACAATGGACTGTATGCTACTAAGAAGTAATTATATGAAAGTGAATTTACCATCATTGTTCAAGTATTTATCTATTCATTAACTCACATGGCAAATGTTTATCACAAAGATTGGCAAACTTTCTTTGAAGGGATAGTGCTGAATATTTCAGGCTTACAACCCATACAGTCTCTGTAACAGTTACTGAAGTCCTCACAACTACTTAATTCTGCCATTATAGTGTGAAAGTAGATTAGACATAATGCAAAGGAGTGTGGCTCTACTTCAATAAAAATTTATTTTTGGACAATGAAATTTAAATTTCATATAATTTTCAGGTGTTGCAAACGTTTATCTTCTTTTGATTTTTTCAACCATTAAAAAGTATAAACTTGAACTTGTGATCAATTTGATGTGAAAAATAGACATTGTGATACGTGATGGGTTTATGAAGAATAAAATAGAAATTCTTTACTCAAGGAGCTTATTCAGGACTGGTAAAGACAGGCCTTATTCCAATTCCCTATATTTGATACTACATAATCCAAATTAAAGTTGAGAGAAAGCTCTCCCAGCTGGTATACATTGTACTTTTCTTTGTGAAAACCCAGGTCATCTACTCTAGAATAAATCTCTCAATGGATCCCAGACAAAGAACTGGACTCACCAACCTTAGTACTTAGAAGTTAGATGTGAATCTCTGGGGGGAGGTCTGAACTCACCATTCAGGTCATTTAGATAAAACATGTTCTGGTAGAAAAAGCACCCTATGGCCTTTTAGTGAAGATCTTAAGCAATATTCTTAAGCCAGTGAACTTACTCCTGAGTGTCTGATGGCTCAAAACTCAAAAGTCTGAGAGAATTCTGGTGATTTTGTAAAAGAGGTTAGGGTCACAGGTCATCAAAAGAGCATTTGTTTTGTGGAGAAGTTAAAGAATCTTTTTTCTATTTCTCAATCTCACCCCAAGCTTTTCCCACATCTGGGCCTTTGTACCCCTTATTCCCTTTAACTGGATAGTCTTCTCCTGGCTCTTTGTAAAAGGATTATGAGTCACAGCTTAAATGTTATGTTTCTAGAGGAGCCTTCCCTAATCACCTTGTCTAAAATGCCACTGCATCTCTATTCACATATTAAACCAGTCCCTGCTGATGTTCTTCACAGTATTTGTCAAAATAATGAATGATAAAAATCCATTATTATGTATATCTTTACTCCTTTATTATCTATTTTACCTCAAATTCCATGCGGTTAGAGTTTTTCTGAATGATTTGCTGCTGTCTGGCCAGATTATTTAAAAAAATGTAAACTAAAAGAATATATGACTAGGTGAAAGATATTTGTAAGACAACTGGGTTTTATTTGGAAAGGTTTGCTTAAAAAAATGTGAGATCCTCCATTTCCTTTGCATTTTTCGATGTCTCCCATTCCCTATCATACTTCGATTTATACAGGGGATATAGGATGGCACATGAACATTTTCCAAACACAAAAATTTTGCATGTTTGGCATTGTGCTGAGAGCTAAAGGTATTAGAATGACTAAAGGTATTTATGTCTTTAAAGAACCTATAGACTAATGCGGAAAACAAATGTGAACAGATTTTTGCAATATAACATCACTTATGGTAAAATGCAATGTCAGATATATGGAAAATGACAAGGAGAGGAATAAGATACTTATCAGGTGGCTTCTGATCCAAAGAATGGTGCTTTTGCCTTATAAATAAAGATGTCCTCTTGCCATGACACATGTCTTTATGTGCCATCAAGAGCCTTCTGATTCATTGATATTGATCAAATAGCTACTTTTTAAAAATTCCTCTGATGTGTGTATTTGAGCCTGCTGAAAGAGTTAAAGCATATGCCCAGGACCTGACATTCCTACCATCCATTTTGGATGGTATCTATAATTAATCACATGCCTACTTTCCTTTTTATCGTGCTGAGCAATAAAATAGAAGAGTATGAACACCCTATAAAACACATATGGTTTTACATAAAATAAAGTTCAATTTTATGGTATTAACAATAATTTACACAATTTACAATTATGATATTTTATGATCAAATTATATAACTGTCTTCAAAAAATTCTTAGGGAAGCTGACACTAAATTCAATAATAATACCTTTGTGTAATGTATCTTCTGTGAATCTCTTCTGAAATTTTGGAATCTTGTTTTAATTATCCTCAATGGTATAAAGCATTTCTCCTTTGACAAATTGTTAGATTTTTTGAAACATCTCAAAGTCTTTTATAAGTAAGTCTTGTGAATAATGTGAGTGAGAAAGTTGGATATCACCACTTTAAAAAAAGCAAAGTATGATTTTAATATTCTGCCTTATTGCTTTAAATATTTCATAAAATTTTAAGACATTTTTAATAGAGGGGCTCCAAAATTATTTTGAGTAGCAGCAGCATTTCTTGAGTAATCAAATAGCTTCATAAAGTGGAAAAAGTTTTTAAATCTTAACCATCTAAATCACCCACAACTTGTTCATGTGTAGACTGGATTCCACACCTTCAATCTCTTCATTTATTATTCTCACAACTCTGCCCAGCACTGTCCTAGTCTCTTGCCAATGTATCATCCCTAAATTATGTTGAGTAGTAGCTCTAGGAATGGAGGTGGGAAGACACTGATATAGATGCTTTCTCAGCTGCTGCTGAGAAGAAAACAATCAACTCACCTTTAACAGAAGCCAAAGAATGGAGCACCTCACTTTTCTTTTCATTTGCCACTTGAAATTTCATCAACCACACAAACTGTCCTTAACTCAGTGGTTCTCAGTCCTGGCTGCAACTTTGACAAGTCTGTGATGTTTTAAAAATACTTACATCTAATCTCTATTCCAGATCAATTAAATTGGAATTTCTGGAGTATGTTCCAAGCTACATTATTTTTAAAAAAGCACTCCAGGTGATTCAAATGTGCAACCAAGGTTGAAAACGCTGCTTCTTGTTAAATTTAGATTGCTTTCCTTTAAAGATATAGTCCCAGCAGGAAGTACACAGTATGATTTCCCTAATTCCCCACACCTGCATGGAGACCACCTGGATCAAAATAAAGCAGATTACTTCTCAGTCAGGAATCACTGAACAGTGTACATATGTGTGTTTTTAACTCTCCAATTAAATTTTTCTTAAGTTCAATTCATTATTGCTAATTATCTGTCTCACCAATTGGAGTTTTTCACTTCGCTCTATTCATATCCCTCTTGGTGTTTATTCTGTCATCCTTTTAGTTATCACCGATTTGGTTATGTATATATTCTACCCTTTTGTTTAAAGTTAGGTGTGATTCAGGTGGGTAAGTTTAACAACTATCATTAAAATAGCTATACTTGTAGGTGAATTTACTTTGCCTTGATAGCAAAATGCCCATAAATGTTCGGTCAGCTGGAGAACTCTTTTGGCTAAACATTTTCACAATTCATTCCTTTTGTTTAAGTAATTTCATTTACTAGAATGATAGTAATAGCCCATTCCACTTTGCACTTTGGGGGAAAAAAGGATATTTTTATCTATTTAAAAGCTAATAAAGATTCCTACTCTGAAAAATATTCAAACCTCCCAATTATTTTCATCAAGTGATCATTTCAAAAGGGAAAAGAAAAGAAACTACAAAAGTGTCAGCAAGTAAGCAGTAATGACTAAGAGAAATTTAGGGAAGGACCATTAAATTTGTTAGTTCCATCACTAACTTCTCTTTATCACAAACCACCTTTGATGAATATGTATAGTGTTCGCACTTATTTATAATTCAGATAACCTTTACTTTGGACTATCTAAACAGGTCACTTCTAATCTACTATTGTGCTCTAGCCCTATTTGCTTCTCCTAGATCCCAATCATTGGTTACTTGACAGTAGTTCAGGTGTTTAGCCTAGATTACTAATTTCCCACTGACGTTAACAATTTTATTTGGAAGTTATTTCTGAACTGTATTTTAATACAGGTAAACCATAACCTGTTAGCAAGTAGTCTACATTTATTGAATTTTATTAAAAATGCACAATGATATGACTAATGTTTTACAGTGTCAAATTAGTTAGTTGGTTTATTTTAAAAATAATGCTTACTATTCATGTAAGTTATATATGTATTTGTTTTTAAATATTTTAAGTTGTTATAAATTAATTATTCAATTTTTATTATTTAATTATTTTTTAGAGCCTCAGAGACATCCTAGATTTTTGGCATAGAGTCTAGCATTGAGAGTTTTATAGGAAAAGAACCCACAATATTCTTGGATAGATTAACTTTACATGGATTTCATTGACAACCCAAATTACTTTTGCCAACATGACAGGTAATTTTTATTTAACCAACTGAAAACATAGAAAGACCCCATTATATTTTTAGCTAAACCTGTAATAAAATCTTACTGATACAGAGTAAGAGATGATCACTTACTGAGAATTGTTAATTACATAGCACTGATAAAAATTATACTTTACTTCACTGGGTGATATAGGAAACTTTTTACTAAGGTTGACAAATACTAGAGAGTAAAGTCAACAAGTTACTAATATATGTAGACTATATACTTTCCAACTCTTATCTCCTTGATAGGTAGGGAGTTTATGTAATGACTGGTGGTAGAGGGAGAACTGATTGTGCAAACAAGGACTAGCAAGATTGAGAAGAATAAAAGATAATGAAATGACATCTAAATCATCTGTGGTCAGTAGATTGTGGAGGACAGAATTAATTTAAAAGTGATAAAAGATTTTGTGACATGCTGAACACTAATGTGATGTATATATTTGTTAATGTCATTATCTTTTTTTTTAAGAGAAGAGCAGCACTTCTACGTCCCTAACCTAGTCAGTAGCATTCTCATGGTCTCATGTCGGGGCATTATTAGGGATTCAGTGGTTGAATCTGCTCCCCTTGTTCACATCTTGATGACTTAAACCAGCTGCCCCACCATGCCAGTGTGTGACTATATTTGAAGATGTGGCCTGTAAGGGTGTAATTAAGATTAATGAATTTATAAAAGTGGGCCTCTTATTCTGTAAGATTAGTATCCCAGGAGATCTCTCTCTCTCTCTCTCTCTCTCTCTCGCTCTCTCTCTCTCTCTCTCTCTCTCTCTCTCGCTCTCTCTCTCTCTCTCTATATATATATACAGAGAGAGAGAGAGCGAGAGAGAGAGAGAGAGAGAGAGAGAGAGAGAGAGCTACCTACAACCCAAGAGACAGAGACTCAGACTGAAACCTACCTTGGCAGATCCTTGATATTAGACTTTCCAGTCACCAAAACTGTTGTTTAAGTCACCTAATTTGTGGCCTAATGTAGGCACAATGATTGTGATGTGATGAGGCTTTGTGTGAAGATGGGTAAATGCTATGACAGTGTTGGAGGAAATGTGACTAGTTGAGGAAAACTTTTTGTGAGAAAGTATTGTATCTGTAGACTTCCAGTTTATTGATAAAGATGAGTAAAATACCCTGCTATTTAATAGAAGAGTACATAAACTTTAGTGATATTTATCTGATTCATTGATATTTGACCAAGAGGAAGACTGCAAGGAGATGTGTATTGGCCATCATAAGATGCTAAGATCTCGTTTTTGGAGAATTATCTCCAAGTATAGGATAGTTTACAGTCAGTATGGTGATTTATATTCTTTCTTAAATACCCCTCATCTTTCATGGTGTAAAGTTAATCTTAATGCTATCTAAATGAGGCTGGAACTAGGAGGTGATTATACATGAGAGGGTTTTTCCTTTTCTTTCTGCCTTATTTTTAATGTCTGCTTAGAATCCAAGCTGGAGATATTTATATCCATATAGGCTGTAGTTCTCATGGTGTCCATCTAGGGCGTATTGTATCTACATTTTCCTAAGATCCTACAAGTCACAGTGATTCCTGTCTTTTTATGTTACCTCACAGGCTCATGCTCACTGAACAGGAATCTATTTAACTCTAACTTAAGCATATCTAATGCATTTCTTTGGATTGTATATTGGTTATTCTCCTTTTTCCCCCTCAGTCCCCTTTATGTCTCACCATGTACCCTGGAGACTCATTGTATCCTTGTTGTCCTTCACCATTCTCCTCTGCTATCTGGATTAGATCAGTTTCAGTAATGAGAGGCACCCACTGGTGTTAGGAGATAGATATTAGAGAATTTATTCCTTGCCACCCATTCTTTCCATGTCAGACTTTAGTAACTGGTTTCTTCTACATGAGTTGTCCTCAACTTGGGTCTATTTTGTCTTCCAACAGACAATTCTGTTTTCCATTTGGCAAAATCTAGAAACGTTTATATTGACACGACTGAGGCTGTTCAGACAAGAGGTTCTCAGGACAGAGCTTTAGCTGTCATCTAGAGTGTAGAGGCCAGGGACGCTGCTAAACATTCTATAAAGCGCAAAGTAATCAAAACAAAGAATGTTCAAATGTTGCTGTCAAGCAGGCCTGTGCTATACATATTTACAGCTCCTTTTGGTAGTTCCCGCAGATGATCCAGAAGCTTTCTTGATGGAAAGTCATAGCCACATTGTCCTATTGGATCTGATAGTGCATCATTTTCTCTCTGCCTCTTCAGGCCAATGGGGTAGAGGGTGTATAGAAAGAAGCCTCCTGCTGTTTCTGTTTGAATTCTTCATCATCTTTTGTAGAAGTTTTCTTATCACTGCTCTCATTTCTATAATATTCCCTTCATTAAACTCACTTTGGTTAATTTTTTTGAGTACACAATATTTCTTTATGAAACTCTAAGTTCACACGTTACAACTGATGTGGGCATTTAACATCATGTTCTCTTTGCTTAAAATAGTAAAGTTTCACCATCACCAATTGCTAACATTTATTGAATGATGTCTATGTATCACTCATTTGTTGTTTATAAGTGTTCTATGATTTGGATGCTAACATGATTTTCATTTAAAAGATGGCAAAACTGAAGTATGTGGGTGAAAAGTCTTGTCCATGTTCTGTAATGTATATGGTTTTTGAGTCTAGATGTTTAACTATTACTTCAAACGGGTACTCTGCCTTTATAGGTAAACCACTCTGTAATATCTGCAACACAGAAAACTATAGTTGGCTTTATTGATCATTAAAATGTGAATCACAAAGAAATTTTCAGTGGCATTCAACAACACCATGCTAAACTCCCAATCTGCACATCATTTATATATTTTTTATTTCTCTGCACTTATTTTTGTTGTGTCTTCTGTATTCTTTACCTTTTCTTGTTATTACCTTTTATTCTTGTGTGCCTCTTCATTTCCACTCTTCTCTTGCCTTGCCTATTTTTGTAAAACATAGATCTGCCTCAGGCAACTAAATATTAGAATAAACTAGATCCATGATCACATTCATGGAATTCAGAACAGCATTCAAACCATCAGAAACAGAAAGAATGTAAGAAAAATTAGTTGTCTACTTCTGGGATTTTTTTAATTAAATTTTAAGCATAAAATCACTTAAACATTTATTTTCCAAGTGTCTATATATAGTCAATTTCATGAGAAATTTGTAATAATTAATGAAATATCAGAGACTGCTTAAGAAACATGTTTTAACTTACATGTATATTATCTGTAAGTCAAGCTTTTTTAAAAAACAAAGTTTTTAATACAAAGGCTTTGGTTTGGAAAATAAAATACTGATATTTGAAAATAATAGTTTCTTTGAAAATACTTTTTAAAAGTGTGCATATTGTTCATTCTCTAAGGAATTATGATAGTAAAGGGAAAATATAATTGCTTTATATGCAATAATCCTAAGGATTATTACCAATTCTCTTTTTCACAACAAATATGTATCCTGTTTAATATCAAAAGCTGAGTCAGTCTGACACTATGATAAATATTTGCACTGGTGGATGAGTGAAATAAGATTTTGTCTTAGAAGAAATACTGGCTTTTCATTGGGTCAACTGATAATTTATAACATATAAAAGAGCTACCTACGAATGGATTATTTCTTTAAAGATATTTAAATAGTTTTTCCAAAGATACACAGTTATCTTTTCCAAGAGAAAATATTTCCAATATGTATGACTAATTGAGACAACGCACAACATGATTGTCCTAAGCATGTATAATGGAAAGAGTTTAGGCTAGAAGGGCATACTTGCAAATTCAAAGTATTCTTCTATTTTGTGTTCTTGTGGACAAAAGTAATCCTCAAAAATAAGAAAATGAAAACTATTTCTCGTGCAATTTTCTCTGTAAATATACCTCTTAGAAGCAAGCAAAATCATTCATTTGGCATTTCAGAAATTTTTCTGAAACCAGGATCTGATTCATTCTGCCTGAAATTGTTCAGGATAACTGAAGGGTTGGGAGAGATTAGTTGCCTTGTTCATTCTTTGTAGGGAATAAAATGTACTAAGGACACATCATAATGAAATTCACATAAAACTGACAGATAGAAATGTTTTCTTTTGATGTGTACATCATTTTAATTAGTGTTATAAAGATATTTGAACAAAGATTTGAAATGAAGTATCTTGTGACACAGCTTAAGAAATGACTATTTATTTTTTTTTTTTTTTGAGCATTTGCTCATAATCATCAACTAGTTTCAGGAATAGTGGGGCTATAAACTATGTATTTCATTTCATAGCCATAAAAACCAGGCAGGTGATGGTCATTTATACCTCCATAGGACTGGAAGGATCATTCTGTTATCTTGGCTTCATAAACTGTCACTGCTACTTACAGAACTCTTTATTTAGACTAATTCTACCCTGAGAAACACAAAAGAAGAGGTCTCAAATGATTATATCATGTACTTCATGTCCCTATCAAATTTAGGACCAGAAAAATGTCCTGATAAGTATAATAAAGGAATTAATTTGCAAGACATATAAGGCCCGTTTTGTCTTATTTTGTGTATTCTGTGAATACAGTAAATTATTTTCTATTGGAAGTAATTGACAGTGATAATATAACTGAAGATGTGACATCAATTAGATGAATTTGGGATTTGAGATGTCCCTAAAAAGAAGTTCATTTGTAACAGAAAAACAGTAGAATGATTGTTAAGATGCAATGCTATGTCCTTTAGCATTTGCTTCTAGTTAGAAATGCAAAATATCAGATCTCATTCCAGATTTAGAGAATCTGAATCAGTATCATAACAATGATTCATATGCAGTTTATGGTTTGATAAATACTATTTTAACAGTGTTTTTATTGTTTTAATAATTTCCCTATAATAATTTACCATCAGAATAGCAAAAGTACCTTATGGACTAGCTCTATATTCCACCAACCATGCCTATATCAAGAATACATTGAAAGAAAATAATATATTTATTTATTAATTAAATATAATTAAACCTGGAATTTTCTTCCAGACCAGCAACAGCACATCACTTACTAACTTGTTAGTAATGTAAATCATTGCATTAATAATGTGATTCATTAGAACCAAGTCAGGTCCCTTTCCTCACTGAAGTCTAGGCATCTGAATGAAAACAAATTGTTCGCTACTCACCTACTTCTTTTACATGAATCACCCCATAAGCAATTAATAAACAGAATAAAGGTATCAGTATAACACAAGCCTGTTGATTGATATGTAATTTTATCTAAGAAGTTAATGTTTTAAAGTAATCAAGGACAACTTTTTCACAGTCAACTGGGAGACCTTAGGAATATAAAAGGATCTTAAGGAATAAAAATTGCAAGCCTAAAAAAGAAAAAGAAAAGATGAAAGGAAAGGAAAGGAAAGGAAACCTTTGCACTTTGCCCTGGGCTTATAAAAAGAAATTCATGGCCTTGGGGCTCAGGAACTTGATTTTAAAGAAATCCTACAAATAATTTTGATAATACACAGTATAACTTTTAGAGTGGCACCTGATGTAGGCATTCAGGTTGAAAGGCGATTGACTAGAGTTACCAAATAGGAAGACATGAGTGTTCCCAAAAGGGGCCTTGAAGGAAAATGGACATATTTCCATAAACATTTCCTGATTTAAAGGATTAGTAACCTAAGTAGAATGAACTATGGTTGTCATCTTCTCTCTAACCCCTAAAATCACTGTCGTTCAAAACACAAATAAAATACCAGCTCCTTCAAGAAACCCATTCTCCAACACAAGTAACTTTTGCTATTCTATACTTCTATTCGTACTATCTGTCTTGACCATGAGAGTGTGATCACTTTCTAAGAACTCTCATCAGGGAACCATGAGGGCAGGGATCTACTTTATATATAAAGTTTCCAGAAGATAGGTATTTTATCTTATGTCTGTGTAGCCCCCAGGCATCTAACACTTTATCTGGGAAACAGTCCATGTCTAATATATTGTCAATTTGTTTTGAGATGGAAAGACCTATTTGTCAGGTTTAGAGGTCCTACAATCTCTTTTTAAAAAGATGAATAGCTACCTATAAAATACATTGAGAACCTCTGATTAAAAATAAGCTATGTTAAGAATCTCTCCTTTTATATTTTAAGTATTTAGAAATTCACCAACAATGTCATAGAAGGTCCTTTACTCCCGAGTAGTACAATTGAAACGTGTGACATAACATAAAATATGTCTCCATTTTCATGCATTTAAAATTTTAATTGTTTCTCAGTCCCTTGGAGAGCTTTTCTAGGTCAACCAAGTATTCAACTGTGCTACATGTTCCAGAAGTCCAAGTTAGTCTTGTCTCTGTAAACCTCAAAAAATAGAATGCTAACAAATGCTCCTCATTTATGCAATGCTTAGAAAAAATCCAAAGTGGTGGGGGCGGGGGCATGTGATGACTATCAAATTCATTCCCTTGTAGCTGCTAGATTTCTAGTAAATCATATTATTCTTAACATCTGAAAGTTTCCCTTCTCTCAGGTAGCTTGTAAACTACATCTAATCCTTAAAATTAAAGCAAAGTAAAACAAACCTAGCAAAAAAATCAGGTGACAGAGAATTGTTGAAAATACAGTGATGCGGTCACATTTTCTTAATCCTCAACTCACTTTCAACTCAAAGAATTAAAGAATAAAAAGATATAGGTGTGTGTGTGTGTGTGTGTGTGTGTGTGTCCAGAGCTTGGCATCTCTGTATCAGCTCTTTGGAAACAGTATAAAGTGATATCCACTTGCCATGACCTTAGAGGATTTCTGTGGGATTTAATGCAGCAGTAGCCAGACAGAAGAAAGAAAACAATGGCTGATTCGAACTACTCAAACTGATTTAGATAAGACTCAAGCAAAATCCCACTAAAATGACCTTATTTTTAAGGATGAGGAATGGAGATGAGGTAGGACAGAAACAATGGCTCCACATGGAATCCCTTTAACCAATGTGCTTCCACAGTATTTTTAAGCAGCTGCCTGTGAGATCTGATGCCCAGAGCTGTCACTTCAAACAGCTTTGGCTAAACACTTCCCTGAAGCATCATGAAGGTTTTGTGCTGTCCTTATAATCACTGCCAGTTGAACTGAAAAGAAGTTCAGTTTAAGGTTGGCCTGGAATGTACCTTATGACAAATGCAAAGGTGATTTCAAACCAGCCAGGAGAGAATCTTAGTCTTGACAGACAACAGGAATCTCTTTCTTTGCCTCTAATGCTGTCGGATTCTGAACTTAGAGTCCGTTTTCATTAATAGCCCTTTCAAGCTAATATCCAAAAGTACTATAATGCTCTCCACGTGAACAGTAAGGGAAACCCGCCCAGGAGATTTTAAGGAAAGTTACAGTCCAGGATTTCCCTCATATCATCAAAGAAACAGAATAAAAAAGAACCAAATAAACATCAAACCTCAGGGACCTGCTGTTGGAAAACTTACAAGAAATTAAGAATGAGAAACTGGTTGTGGCAAAAAGGAAAAGGAAACTTAGCAACGTTTAAATGAATGTTGATACTATAGTAGTACTTGAGTAGTACTTCAATGGAAAATAATTATTTAAAGATACAAATATGTAAAATAATTAATAAACTCGTTATAAAAATGACAGACAGTCTTTGCCTTCCCCTCAGCAGAACTAAATTTTAGACAAGATTCTTCTGATTATATGCATCTGACACCCACTCCCCCTACTTCAGAAAATTTGGGATTATAAATCCATTCATTGTCCTTATGAGATATAAATCATCTCCCAGTCTCTTGCTAGGATTACAACCCAGGAATGTCTTGTTTAAGGAAGTGGAGACATTCCTTTGAAATGCAATCATCAAGAAAGATCACATGGGACAGTAGGAACTTACCTCTTCTAAGGACTATCTAGCAAACACATACAATTTAGTCATGATAATCAACTTCTTCCCAAATATTCCCCAATACTTTTTCACTCATTCACTCCAGGGCTTAGTTCAGCACAACCTCTTTCCCTTATTGCAACAGTTTTGAATAAAATTTTTCTTGGCTATTTACCTTTGTCCAGTGCAACTTTTCTTGAACAAAACTCATATCATTTTGATAAAAGCTGGTATGTTGTCAGGGAGTTATGTAGGCCAGTAAAAGGATATATTTTTCATCATTTCTGACAGGTATGTACCTTTTTTTTTTAGAAGTTGAATTGAAAGAATAAAGATAATTCCAGGCAAAGTAGATTCAAAGCCAAGAAGCAATTAAAAATAAAATACAAAAAGTTAAATTAAATTCCCAAACAAATAATCTTTATACAAAATAACACTTCAAAATATATGTTAAACCAACAACTTTTTAAGAAAAAATAATTCCTATAAATTCAAAGAGAAACTGAACATTTCCTTTCAGATTTTGATAGACCATGTGGACAAAAAAATAAATATCTAAGAGATTTAACCTTGGAATCAATATTTTATTTATGAGGCATAACATATTTGTTAATTTCTTGAATTCCATCAATGCCAATGTATCTTAAATTTAAGATAATTATAACTTCTCAGAAAAAGTATAATACATTACATTTTTAAAGTAACATTGATTGATAAGATTATGAGTTCTAGACATACAGTATTCTATTACCACAATACATTGTCCTCTCCATACCTACTTTTCGCTTCTTCAACCTCTTTCTCCTCCAATCTCTGCTCTGAATTTAAGCATTTTCTTTTGTTTGGCTTGTTTATTTTATTTCTTTATCATCCACATATATGTGAAATCATGCCAAATTTGTTTTATTCCAGCTGACTTATTTTCTTACCATAGTATCCTTAGATATATCCGTATTGTCACAAATTGAAGTATTTTATCTATTTTTTAGCCAAGTAATATTCTATTATAAATAAATATAATATTTTCTTTATCCATTCATTCATTAATGGGCACTTAGTTTGTTTCTGTAACTTAATAATTATAAATAGTGGTAAAATGAACACAGAGGCTCCTTAGCACTTTGACATTCCTTGGATAAATACCAAGAAGTGAAATAGCTCGCATTTCCATTTTGTTGTTGTTGTTGAGGAATCTCCATCTTTTTTCCCCATAGTTGTTGCACCAGTTCACATTCCTACCAACAGTGTAGGAGTGTCTGCTTTTCTTCACATCCTTGCCAACTGGTGTTGTGCTGTTGTTACTATTTTAATAATAGATATTCAGGAGGATGGGAGGAGATAACCTTACTGTGGGTATGACTTGCATTTTCTTGATGACTGGAGATGACAGACATCATTTCAGGTGTTTATTGACTATCTATATGCCTTTATAAAGACTTGTGTGTTCAGATTCTTTACCTGTTTTTGATTGGGATGTTTGGTTCTTGTTATTAAGCTGTAGAATATATATATATATATATATATATATATATATACATATATACACACACACATAATATATACATATGTATATATATGTATAGATATTTTATATGTATATGCATGTGAGTGCATCTGTAAAACACAACTCAGAGATATGAATACTTAGGTACAGGAAATACATGTACAAGAATGATAGTAGAAGCAGTGCTTACAAAATTATTAGTGTCAATATTCAGAACAATTCAATCCTACTGGCATAGAATGAATAATTAATTGCATTATTTTAACTTAAAGTAAAACATAGGCTTTTTAGTAGTTAAAGAATAAAAGCAAGTGCATTAACCATTTTCTTTGAGGAAACTAAGACAATAAATATTTTAAGTAGATGTGTGCAAGAGAAGGATGTCTCAATAAGGAGTAAAACAAGTTATTGAATAAAGTAAAAGGAAAATATGACTTTTAAATAAATCATTTAACTTGTTTTGAAAATAGCTATACAATATAAAAATGTTTTTCTTCTGTTAATTTGTCATTTTTTTCTACAGTGACTACATATTAGTTAATAAATATTTATTTATGCTTGCCAATAAATCAGACCCTCGGGTATAGATAGACAGAAGATAAAATAGACAGATTTCCAATCTTAGAAAGCACATGGCATGCTTGATAATTATGCTAGGGAGTCATAGGCATATAACAAGGCAGCAAAATATTCCTAAATCTAGGTCTATGATGCTTCATACCTAAGTAAAAAGGTTGGCCTGGGGAAGAAGACATTTCTGGCAGAGAAAAGCGGGTACTGGGCATGAGCCCCTTTTGAAAGGAATCTAAAGTGATTCTGTGTGTGTGTGTGTGTGTGTGTGTGTGTGTGTGTGTGTGTATGTGTGTGTGAGAGAGAGATGTATTTCAATTGTAATTTAGCTGCAGTGTTCAATTATGAGCATTTTAGAACAAGGTAGGAGAAGAATGTGCATGAGATTACACTATAATGGGCTAAACAAGGCGGATCAGTAATACATAACTTATAATTTAGGAAAAATGCAGAACTGGGAATAACGAAATGTGAATTGTAAATAGTGTTGTTAATACATTGTCTTTATTTTACTCTGAAAGTGAGAAAATACACATAATTATTTTTGGAGATTGACTTCCAAATAAAATTTTACATTTTGAACTAAAAATCCCCAAAGTTCATGATATATTTATATTTATTTGATTTAATGTTCAATATTTGCTTTAGATGTATGACCAAAATGAAACATTATTCTAGATTAATGATTTTGAAAAAGGATCCTAGTTTTTTCAGTTAAACACATTATTCAGATAAATAACCTATAAACACCAATTCACTAATTTTAACTATATGCAGACTTGGAAAGTTATTTTGAAAAATTTGTTTAATGTCATGAAAAACTTTCATAAATATGGTCAAATGAAAAATGTAGGTCAGAAATTGCTATGTTTCCATTAACATATACCTACCATATATGTATATGTATAATATATGAATGCTGTGATTTCACTGGGTGATGAAATTAAGCTGATTTTTATATTTATGTTCTTTCACAATCACATAGTATGGCTAAATGCCTATTTTCAACCTTATATAGTCTATATAATTTCAGTCATTTAAATTATATTTATAATTAGATATCAATGCTTTTGCAATGATGAATGTAATTTTTTTATTTCATGCATGATTTCATGTTTCCTATGATCTTATTAATATTGTTATTCCACATCTGAACAGCTTTTTAAAATACCAGTAACCGTGATGGCCAGTGATTTTGTCAAGACCAAATTCCTTTCTATCTGAATTTATTTATCTATCTTCACAAAATGAATGAAAATGCTGTGCTAAAAATGAAATGCTGAAAATATTCATAAAGAAAACTATTTGTTTAGCTCTGTGCATAGTGAAATGCTTTAATTGTGAAATCAATTATTTTGCACAAAATTAAATCAACTCAGAGTTTCGCAGTAACTGAGTGGCAGATTACACTCTAGGATGCACTATAGTAATTTGTGATTTTTTATTTTATCTGATACTATCCTGATTTTCTATAGATAATGTTCTCTTGCTGACATTCTCATAATACATCAACATCCAATTTATTCTGCAGTAAGAAATAAACTATTTCAATACCAATCCTCCAAAGATAATCTTGCTACATACTTTCTTAAAGAAGGACTTATAAACAACTAATTGAAAATTTTGATCTTGTAATTAGATTGGCATCTAAATTTTGAATAAAATTTAGGAATGAGGATTTCTTTAATAATTACTTTGCAATATTCATAATAAGAAGAATCCTTTCTCAAATGCAAAGCTACAGTTTTCCTTCTAAAGAGAAGTATATGGAACACAAGGTCTAAAATGTATAGTAATTAGAATGATCAAGAAAAACAGCAGTGCAATGGTGTACATTATAATAGCAATTATATCTTTATTGAAATGGCTCGAGAATTTTTTTAAAAAGTGATTTTATTATAACAGTGATTTTTGGTTGGGAAACCAAGTAGTTCACAGAGTATTTTAGAAGCATATCATCACTGTTCACCTTTGGTATGATTATCCAGAAGGGATCTTCTATTTTATTTAAAATGTGCTCTTTTTAATGTTTATATTTTTCTAAATTTGAATATATATTATTAATGACCTTCTTCATAAAGGTCATAAATAAATACCTAAAGTTATCAATAAAGTAAGAACCTTTTTTTCAGGCTTCTCATATTTATATAATTGAGAGTAGCAAATACTTGATGGAAAATAAAATTGATTTTGATGTGTAAGAAGCTTAACAAATCCATATTTAACCTGATAATATGGCTTGCATTCATCATGTTCTTGAGTGTATTTATGAAGATGAGTAGTAATAGACACAGCCTACTCAGAATTTACAGAGTTGCCTGAGGAAGAAATTCTTTGTAACCCAGAAACAAAGTAAACCACGAGGAGAAATATCTGCAGCAAAAATTAATCAGCAACAGTGCCCTTGACTAATTTCTGAACAATATGCACTTTAGTTGAATAATACCTAGCTGATCCTATCTTTTTAATAGTTTGTGAGTCCAGAAAACATAAGCTATATGTCTTGGCAAGCAATATCTTCAAATTCAACTTCATCTGGGAAACCTGCCATCATTGATTGAAAAAGAAGTACAAATTCTTTCCTATTCATAGAGCAATAAAATTTCTAGCCTATTTTCCCAAATGAACCATGAAGCATTAAAAATAAGACACATTTAAAACAATTTTTTCCAAGTGATCAATTTTCCTTAGACTATAAGTTTGAAAATGGTAGATGTTATTTTGACTGATAAGATACAAGAAAAAGTCAAGGAAGCACATATGATAAAAAAGTAAATTACCTGGTTTGCCAACATTTCTAAACCTTTGTTAGCAGTATTTGTAAATATTTTCACTTCTGTTATTAATTTCATTGTCATTCCAAAAGTATAGGTAATAACTCCTTTTTAAATTTATTATTTGTCAGGTAGCTCTTTTAATTCTGATTCAATTTTCCATTACACTTTCTCCACTTTAACCTACAGAGGAGCAAAATAACAATAGAACTAAGAGCAGAGAGGTAATTTGGCTTTAAAAATAGCTGGGGGAGGTGCAGATGAATTCAGTTTCTCCCACTTCTTTGATAACTGCTTTCTAAGTGGTCCCCTTTCAATTTCTTTATCTTGTGTCAACAGGCTATAAGATTTCTTCAAAAGAATACATCATTTTCTTGGTTGACACACTAAAAATAGTTTGCTTAGAGAATGCAGAGGGAAGAGAATTTTCATATTGATTCCTTTGCTGTTTTTTTCTTCATGCTGATAGCATCAAAGTCAAAGCCACTCCAGTCAGCAAGTTCCTGACACCCTGATTGGCTGAACACAAGGAAAACTTGCTGGGTAACAAATTTAGCTGTCACCTTTTTTCTATTTCTATCCATGGCCACCTGACTTGGGGAATCAAAAGGCATGTCTAAGGGAAGTACATAGGTGTGCCCTGGGGAAAATTCCCACCTTCTTATGCACAGCTGGAGAAAGATAACATGTGGAAATGGTAATGTGGAAAGGCGATATCCATGCTATGGAGGAAGCAGTGATTTGTCATACAGAAAAAGATGATCTCGAATAGAAAAGAAAAGGAATGTAAAAAATAAAAATGATTAGGGAAACTTGGTTGTTAGTGTTACACTGTATTACTATAGAGATAGAGAATGCACAATTGACATAAGGAATTTGCACCAAAAATAAATAATTTGTATTACAGGCAACATCCAGCTAATGAGCTTTTTCTCTTTTGTTTCTTTCTGTATTAATATATGCAGCCTGCATAATCTCACATACATTATATACATTTCAAGATTAACAGGTAGGAAGATCATTGTTTATTGAGGCCAATGCAAGATATTTAATGATCAGGTGTTAAGTTGAAAATTGAGAGTGGAGGTTAAAATATGGAAAAGACATTAATAGGAGAATTCAGTTTTCGGTTAAATTTAAGAAAAAATGTTGCTTACTTTGTGAGAATGAAAAGAATTATAGAGAAAAAATTTCCCTTCGGTGGAAAATGATGAATCTTCTTGAGTCTATATTCCAGGTTATCTGATTCTGATCCCCTGAGAGTTATATTGCAACAATTGCTATTTATAAGCAATACATTTATTCTCTTAGATGGAGTTTTAGTTGACTCCTTTTCTCTTCATGGAAAAGCCCTCTTTCTGTATATTTGTAAATTAATTACACTGATGATTTATATAATTTGCATTTCTTTGATTTCTTTGAGATATAATACCTGTTAGTTACCTTCTTCATGAGTTAAGTAAAATCATTAACATATATCCATTTATGTTTGTGTGAAATACATGAATTTACCATTCAAAAAAGTAGTTTTAAACAGAGTTAACATGTGTAAAAACAATTAGAATCTTGCCTGATACAGGCAGAGATGAACGAATTTTGTGTCTTTGCATTATTTGGAGAACCAGCATTCTTGAATATAAGTGCTGGGACACAGTCATGATTACAACCTAAAGATGAAAGAATTAAGTAAATAATAATTCTATTCTAATGTGTAAAGAAATATAATTTTGTAAGTACAAGTTCCTATAGAAATGTGTGTAGAATAGCAACTGACTATCATAGGATCAAGATAGAAATTTTGGGGTGGATGGGGCAACATCTGAGAGATTATAAACAGTTACCAGTCACATCATTGTCCCTAGCTACCTCTGATAAATAACTATAATCAGACATTCTAATATTAAACACAGCATCAGGACAAAAGAATGAATAGATAAGCTCTCTTTTACTCAATCAGAACTGAAATGAGCTTGAACACCAGGTCACATGTATTGACATGAGGAAGTCAGCAGAGACACAAAGTGTAATGTTTTCTATTTAACCTGTGAGATTTAGCAGTGACTGAGATTAATGATAGTCAAAGAAAAATAGAAAAAGAAAATTTCAAAATAAGTGCAAGGCAACTCATGAAACAAGGTTAAGTTTATGTCAAAATGTAATGCTGATTTTTTTAAAGATAATCACATAAGAGGGAAATCATATTAGAAGGAAAAGTAATACAAATTTGAAGCATTGTGTCTCTGTTCAATGTCCTTTTATACCTATTTTATCACTATAACCTCACAAAAAAGCCCTTGTGAATGAATCTGAGGAAGTAAATATTAGCACTTTTTACTAGACGAGCACTTTAAACCTAAAGAAGCTTTTATATTAAAATCTATGATAATAATATCAATGTCTTTGTGTCTATAAAGTCTCAGAAACAATTGTTATATACAGTATTTTATTTAATCACTAACCTCTATTTAAAAGAGGTTTTATTTTCTACACTTTATAGATCAGAAGGTTGCATCTTGGAGAAATTAATTTTCTTATGGCGATTCTGATGACTAATACAAGACATTCTGCTTTTCTGGGTCTGCATTCTGTGATTTTTCTACTACAAGTTTCATCTCAATATAACTGGAGCCTTAAGATTTGGAGACGTGAGAAGGCATACAGTTCAAGGTTGAAGACTTAGAGTAAGTCCTAGAGTTTAAGATCAGAATCAGGTGATAGAGGTTTGTCTTTAATTTTCAACTTGTTTTAAATGCCAGAAGAATCTGCATGAGGTAGATGACAGAGTTACTAATCAGGCCATGGGCATTCTTCCTCCCTGTTCCCCCCAGACTAAGATATGTAGAGATAATAAAAGAGAATGACATGTTACAATAGTTTTTACCAGCACTGCCATACTTACTTTAGGTTTTTCCTTCTGAAATACATGCATTTAAATCTGTATTTTATTTACTTTACAGAAAACCTGCAAAAATCAAGAACAATCCTAATAACCCCCACAAAGCCACATTAATTTCGATAATGTTAAACAGAGAAAGTGGTATAGTATAAGCCTTGGTATTTCTTGTTTATCTTTATTGCCTAGAACCCAGAATTCCAATTTATTCTCAAATTTAATGTGAACCATTATATGCTGTATGTTAGGAGTATTGACTAAATTATCAGAGTTGCAGAGCCACTACACATTTGGTCAGGTGGTACCCGTGACAAGTCACCCAGCCAAATGATGCTCAGTTCCAACTCATGTTTCTCTCAAACTTCTTGCCTCAAGAGGAATACCTGGAGCTGGGCTGCAACCTTCTGGAGGTATGGCCACTCTTTTTATTCACATCAAGATACTTTCTGTGCTGGCAGAGGCCGTGATGAAGGAAATACAGTGGGGAGAACACTGGAAAAGGTGGGCACGTAGGTGAAGTTTGCCTTCAGACAGCCACACTGTTGTTTTCTCTATCTTTTCTGTTGTTCAGCAGCCTCCTGTCTTTTCACTCACCTCCATTCTAGCATCATCTCCCTCTTTCAAGAACACTTGCTTTCAAAGAGTAACTGAAACAACACGAGCGACATAACAAACCTCCTTTGGGAAGGGCTCTGTCTCATTAATAGATCACTAAGAAGGGTTATTCCCCTAAAAATGAGATTTCATTTTTAAGTTCTCGTAATATACTACTCTATAAGATTTTTGTTTGTTTCAGTTTAATGAGAATACGAAATTTCAGGAGTTGTTGACCTCTATATGATTCCCATTCTTCATTCATTCTGCAAAATAAATCATAATTTATGAGAAGAGTCTCCACCCCAAGAATGGCATGGTGATCTAGAAGAGCTAAATTTTAGGTTCTCAGGTTTATGAATAAAAGTTTCAAGAATGATGGAAGTCCTGCAACAGAAGAGCATGGTCTCTTCCCTGTTTTATGCAGTTTTCCATGTTTCCTGTTTGGGAAATAACTCAGACTCTTTTGCTTTAGGGTAAGTCCAAATTCTCTTCATCTCTAGCCTTCTATCTGTTTCACTTATTTTGGTTTGGTTCTTCTTTATGGCCACCAGGACCAAGGACTGCTTACTTGGATGGCTGGCCTGGGTATGTGACCCAGGACAGCTCTCGACAAGGAGCTGGATAAATGCTCATTTGATGTTTCATTTTCCTGGACTTCCTTTCATCACTTCTTCATGAGATCTTTCCTTGTATCAGAGCCTCTGATTTACTCTTATAAGTACCAAAGCAGGGATACTAGACTTACTGGAAGCTGAGCATAGTTTACTAAACTACTTTCACTGGCTAGGAGTTCAAAGTCCAAAGTTAACAGTGATTTAATTCCTTTGGATATGTACCCAGTTATAAAATTGTTGGCTCATATAGTAGTTCTATTTTTAATATTTTTGAGGAACCCCTGTAGTGTTTTCCATAGCGACTATGCAATTTACATTTTCACTAAACGTTCCCTTGTCTGTATAACCTCAATAATGCCTGTACTCTCATCTTTTTGACGATGGCTATGCTAACAGGTGTGAAGTGACAGCTCATTTTGGCTTTGCTTTGCATTTCCCCAATGATTACTGATATTGAGCTTCTTTTCATGTACCTGTGGTCATTTGAACATCATCTTTAGAAAAATGTCTAGCCATGTCCTTTGCTTCTTTTTAGGTGAATTCTTAGTCTTTTTCTTTACTGCTACTGAGTTTATGAGTTACTTATTTATATTGTATATTAATTCTTTATCAGATACATATTTTCTCTCATATATTGGCTGTTCTTTCATTTTATTGATGATTTCTTTTGATTTGTAGAAACTTTTAATTTGATGTAGTCATACGTGTGTGTATGTGCTTAATTTGTTGCTGGTACTTTAGGTATGATATGTGAAAGTCACTGTCCCCAAGATATTAACTCCCCTGTTAATTAAAGCTTATTTTAATACCGATTTATCCTCCTCTCTCTTCCTCCCAGCCTGCCTACTCCCCTTCATTCCTGCCTTCACATTTCCTTTAAAAACAAACTCAGTCTTGTTAGTTTTATGATCTTAAGTCAGTCTATTTCTTCTACTTTAAAACTGAGAAAATGGAAACTACTTTATAGAAAGTAATAGAGTTTAAATAAGAAAATACATGTACAGTCTTAACACAGTGCCTGACAAACATAACGCCAATAAATAGTAGTTATTAATAAAAATAATTTGCATTGCTAACTCTCAGAAATGGGATTTTTTTCTAATTTGGGTAATAATTAATTGAACTGTGATTAGTTATAGCCACAGTAAAATTTGGGCAAGATAGCTGCATCTTCTTGTTCATATAAATCTACTCATTGGTATAATTCTATTCATTGGGATATAGATACAATGCAATGTGCTTCTCTACATGGAAGCTTCATATGGGCAATAATTCTGTCTGATTGGATACTAGAGAGGGTTATGTTAATCAATGAATACTGAGCTGCAAAAATGTCAGGGCCTGTTTTTATAGTTCACTCTCAGTAGAGAAAATTACACTGTATAGGTCTTTTCCCAGCTGTTTGAGCAGCCAGTTTGATGTTACAATGACGCATAATTTACTGGGGACAAAACTTATTGACTTTTATTCTGATGTCCACAGAGGATCCAGAATTGATATTTTCTTACATTCTTCAAGTTCCTTGATGTGATGCAGAGCTACTTCTTTTCAAGTCAGAATTTCAATCAGAGAATAACAGAACAACAGTCCATTAGTGATGGACAGAGCAACTCCCTAGTCTCTACTGTGAAAATTGTAATAATTTGGAGAGCCAATGTCAGGAGGTATAACTTATTTGTAATGTGTTCTTTAGTTAATTAATTTTTATTTTTATTCATTTATTTGTTTAATTCTTCCCCTCACTCTGTCTCAAACAAGGGTCCTTGAGCTTTACATGGCCTATACTTTAAGAGTTAAGCTAGAGGAGTGTGACAGGTATAACCTATTTGTAGGAACTAAGTTCCTTGTCCAAGTCTACCCATGTTTATTAGTAGGTTTTAACACAACAGAAAATGTTTGACTACAAAATCGGAATGCAAATCTCATAGCTAATTGTTACAAGAGTTATCTGAGAATTAAAAAAAAAAAAACATAAATAAGAATATCGTACAAACACCAAGATAGCATAAAGAAGACAAAGGGCTCAGGAACTTAGGACCTCTGGCATAAATATTCATAGAACAATAAATCCTACCCTGGCAAGTATATAGGAAAATACCATAGAACAAGAGAAATACACAGTGGATGCATCTGAATTATATACAAAACTTCCTTAACCTGTGAGGACCAGCTAAAGACACAATTTCAGTGCCTATTATATTCTCATATGGAGAAATGTCATAATGCAAATTGATGACAGAATCAGTTATGTAGAGCTATATATTTCATAGATACACAGCAGTTAGGCACTGCAGGTTTCAATGTTATACTTACTTATTTTGCTGGCAATATTTGTCAGAGGAAATCAAGTCAAAACATTGTAATAAGCTAGTTTCAATATGAAATAGACTTTCAAACCCCAGAGAATTCTTGAGGAAAAGAAAAAAAACAAAAACAAACAAAAAATTCTTAACTAGTTTAGCCTATCACCCACTCATGTTTCTGTATCAGATCTGGGTCATAAATTTCATTACATTCAGTTTTCTCTATTATATTGTTCTATTTCAGAAAGAGAATCGGCTCTTGTTTATCTAAATACACAAACCTGGAGGCAGGCAGAATACTTAAAATACAAATGCCCCTGTTTAGAGAAAGAGATTTCCTAGTCATAAAAAAGCTCGAAGGGTAGGAAAAGAAGTTCATATAAATGGCTTTTCGTACAGCATTACACCTACCATAGCATTATGCTTCAACATTAAACATGGATATTAAATCTGTTTATAAGCAAATAATCATAATAGCAACAACCTCCCATGGAAAATGAAGGAAGTACTAGGTTGTCATTTTATGTATTAAATTAAACACTAAACTCCAAAGATTGGGAATATATTATGATTAGGCCAAGTGGTTAAAGAATGGTAATATTCAATTAAAAGAAACATTTATTAACACATGCTCTGAACAAAACACTATGGTAGGATCTATTGATGACTCAAAGGTAGGATAAGAGAGATAGATAATAGATGGATTATTTAGAGACATGATTAACAGTTATAGTATATATACTAGGAAAGATGAGTGTGTATATATGTGTGAGTGACAGAGATATTCAATCACATACCTGTGTACTAAGTAAGCTATACTACATCTTCTAGTACCTGTCAGAGAACAGAGCATTCCAGGCAAGAGAAAATGCCTTGTGAGTACTAATGCTGCTGCTGTTACTGATCAGTCTGCTGCTGAATTCTTGATGGGGACCCTCTACAGATCCCTGGAATTACCTTTTTGTACAATCTCCCCTCTCTATTACTTTTTCCTGTAAATGCCAGTTGCTAAGGACTCTCACCTCTCTTTTCAAGTGGGGAGACAGCTGAGATCTGCCTGGATTTCTCTTTCCTGCACTGCACCTGGAAACTGTCTTTCAGAGGCCACCGCTCTGCATTCTTTAATGTCTCTTGTTCCCCAAACCATTGTTTCGTATATTTCGAAGTGGACTTTTATTTGTTTTGGTTTGGAGGGGGAATCCTGTATCTGTAACTCCATTTTGATGAAAAATAGAGACCATCATTGATTCTTGATTACTCTTAAGAAATTACTTATGCCAAAGATGAAACTTAGCCTTAGAATTATTAAGTAACTTCATGAATTTCACACAGAACATAGTAATGAGTTAGTATTCACACTGAAGTCTTTACATGAGTAGAGTTCAGGGCTCTCTAAATGAAGTGAATGACTTATGCCATTTATTATAGGTTTTATGGAAAACACTCTCTCCTTAGTAATATTCATATTTTTTCATCTTCCCTTGTCCCTTCCTACGCCCAGAGTGCTTTGAATGTAAACATGTTTTATAATGAATACCTACTTTCTATCTGGGAGTCTAGAATTTGGGTGTGCTCCAGTTAGAAAGTACTTAAAAGATCAGCCACCGCTAATCAGTCTGGAGGCCAGAATTTCAAAATCAGTGTCATTGGACTGAACTCAAGCTGTGTTCAGGATCAGACTCTTCCTGGACACTTGAGGAATTTTTTGCTTTTTTCCGGTTTTGCTAATGTCAGCATTTCTAGGCTTAAAGCTATTTCATTCCAATTTTTAAGGCCAGCATTTCCAAATTTGTCTTTGTTCTGATTTACCTCACATTCTCCTCCGTGTCTAATATTTCTCTGCCTTTCTCAAGGGGAGACTAGCGATTGCATTTCAGGCCATCCACAAAATTCAGGATTTTCTGGATCACAAAATCCTCAAATTAGTCATGTAAGCAAAAAGGCTATTTCCCTTTTTTAAAGGCTTTTTTAAAAACAAACAAACAAACAAACAAAAAAACAGCACATGTTCCAAGGATTAGAACCTACTGTCTTTGTGTGATAGCTACAATTAGCAAAGTTGAGATGCTAGAATAAGACAAACCAGGCTATTGGAAGCAGAATATAAAATCTAGAAACAAGCTTTAAGTACATCTAAGACTCTCATGCAATGAGGTTGATATTTCAAATGAGTGAAAAAAGACATTATTCATCAACTGGTCAGGCATGTAGAGAAAAAGGAAAATAGAAACTACCCTACACTTTAAAAGCAAAAGATCTCACTTTGAACATCTTAAACTAGATGTATATGTGAAAAAATAAACACATTAAAAGACCACATACTTGAATATTTATATAAACTTAGAGTATTTTCCAAAATGACTTTAAAGACAGAAGTTAGAAAATAAAGTATATAAAATCTAAACATTTTTGAAAAATATAATATTTAAAAAAATTAGAACATACATTTCAGAATAGTACTAATATACGTTAATGATTCGAAGATAAAGGTTGATTTATCAATCTACCAACATATTTTTAATAATTTGACATATAATAAATTGGTATCTTAAATATAAAATGGTCTTAAGGAAAGAAAAACACTTCTTTGGAAAAATGGACAAAATTTGAAAATATATTTCATTAATTAAGATGCACAAATGACTTATAAACATAACAACCTACAATTCACTGAAAAAGATAGAAAGGTAAATTTTAAAATATAATGAGACTTGAAAATTATCAACGAAGAAAAATTTTAAACTTTTAAAATATACACTGTAAGTAAATTGTAGGTAAATAGATGGTTTATACATTTGTGAGAGTATTTAAACTTACATAAACCTTCTAATAGGGAATGAAAGACATTTTCTACGTAGTTGTTTAACAGTTCCACTTCAAGAAATTAACCCAAAGGAAATAATTAGCAGTGATTGACTATGAAAATGCTCACTGAAATGCCATTTATTGCAATGAACAAAACATTTTCAAATATAAAGACAAGTTAGGTAAATTGTTTCATACCCACTTTAGCATTGTACAAATATTGAACATTTTAGAGTTTAAGAATATATAATTATGGGTAAATATGTTCTCAGCATATGCATTATGAACTCTCCCATATAGACCTATACATATGAAAAATTATAAAATAAAATATTGATCATGGTGATGTCATCTAGATGTCATTACTTTGGTTTTCCATTTACTTTTATTTTCATACTTTACCTATTATATTTTCTTCTACCTTTATTTTTTTTAATATTATCTGTAATCCTCATTCATTGCTTTTGCATAATAAAATATTTTCTAACTACATGAATAATATATGCACATTGTACTTGATAAACCAGTACAAAAACTCACAGGGAAGAGAGTCACTTAAAATATAATCACATGACAATAAAGACCACCATCATTTGTTGGGTTGTACTTTTCTTTTATCTCTTGATGCAAACATGCTGTCTTTCAGTTTGCAAAATTAACGTGGATTTGTTTTTTGGAAAATTTTTTAACTTTTTTGAAAAGTAAAACCAGTGTTCTGAAGATCACATCCACGTTCCTAGAACTGATGCATCTTGATTTTGGAACATGTCACCACATGCTGCAGTTATGTCAAAGGCTGCATTGCCAGTCCACTTTTCTGCCAGTTTAGTTAGTGCTACAAGTTGCTGAGAATGTCTGCCTTTTTTAAAAATTCAACCCAGAAAATAGATGGCAATCTTCTTATTTTAAAGGGATGCTTTCTCATTTCAGCAAGGATGGTAAAGAATTCAAATTATATAATATATCTGTCCTCCCCGCCAGCTGTGTTTTGTGTTTTTCAGATGCTTCAAGTGATTTTCAAACAGCTGGGCTTTCTCAACTATATTTTACCCCAATTATCTTTCTCCATGATCTTCAAAGCTATTTCAAATGATTTCCCCCTGATTCAATACACATGTTTATAGTAAAAAAAAAAATTGGAAAATAGAGAATGAAATGATGAAGAAAATCAGTGTCAGTTATAGTCATGCCAGTGATAATGTTAACACCCTTTTAGGACTATTAATTTTTCTACATACAAGTACAATCCTATTGCTCATACTAGTTTGTACTACTTACACCTCATAATATAGGCTTAATAGTTTTCAATGTTAAAAAGTGTTCTTTTAAACTATATATGTGAATATCTGCAATTCATTGCTATTACTTCACCGCCGTGTTTACCTTTCTCGTGTCACTAACCTATCAGGTGTGCCAACTTCATACCTCAGTTATTCAGTTTAACCTGTAAATTCCTCTATGACTCTTCATTTGCATAAACTACGTTCGATCGTCAGAAAAGCCTAGTTATTTTACCTAAAAAAACCCGTAATCTTCCCACACTTCCACTAATAATTATTTTTTCTCCAGTCTGTAACAGAAGCCTCCCTTCTTCACCGTCACCTTTTAAAAAATATTGTCAGCTCATGTAGTCTCTGCTTCGAATCTATCAATGCCCTCTAAACTCATGAAAAACAAAGAACAAAAGACCGTATTTATTTGATTTTAAGATGCCGTTTTTCTTTCTTTTTTTTGTTTTTCTATTTCAATGTTCCAGAAAGTCAGATGCAGCTTACATTTGAAGGTGGCTAAGTTTTGAAAAGATAGTTGCTAAGTACAGTAGATTCCTTATTAAATTCTTAAAATTTTGTTTTTAATCCTTTGTGTTTTAAGATTTTTTTAATAAATTATTCACTCATTATTTCTCATTTTTAATTTTTTTGGGACTTTGTAATGTATCTTTTTTTATTTTTTCAAAAAAACCTCTTGAGAATTAGAGTGTGACTTAATATCAGTGGCAACTTAGAATCGAATAAATACGGTATATGCCTGTAAGAAATCTGGAAAATTTGATTGTGACTGCTTCTTTGATCTACTCTTTGTCCTTCTCTTCCTCACTTGACTCCAGCTACAGTTGCTTTTTCAATGACCCTTGACCATGCCAAACTTACTTCTGAGTCTTTGCATTTTTTGTTTGCTCTGGCTGTTGGTTCTTTCCCAGACACTGTCGTGGCTCCTTTTCCCATTTTATACAGCTCCTATGAAAATGTCACCATCTCTGTGACTTCTGATCTGACTAACCTATACAAAATATCATCACCTGTGACTTCTGTCCTACATTGTTATCTGTACTTTTTCATGACATTTATTTCCAGTTGATATTATGTTATATACTTATATACACATTTTACTTATTTTTTTATCTCCATCACTAGAAAACTGAATGAAATTAGGAATATTGTTAACTTTTGTTAATTACTGTATTTCTAGCACTTCTAAAGTTAATGGCATGCAATCACTCAATTGATTTAAGTGTTTTTGTTTAATTGCAGTTTTTAATTTTATAAATGATAATTAGCATCCTTGATTATAATTTAACAGTAAGTTCCAAAAAGTAAATCATATCATTTAAAAGATATGAACATTCTGGCATGTTCTGGTGGTATAGTGGTTTAGTTCATCAGAGGCATGGTCCACACACATCCCAGTTACCCTGGTTCAGGACCTGGGTTTGGTATGGTGGGGCGGAAGGATTGTGGGGGAGTCAACCAAGATGAACAACTAAATAAAATAAACAGAGTATTTCTTCCTCCTCTTTCTTCCTGCCAGCCTGCCTACTCATCTTCATTCTTGCTTGTACTTTTTCTTTAAAAAAAAATAGTAAATAAAAGATATGAATTTCTGAAAGTGATCCTTAATAACAGATTTTCCTAGTGCATGGTTTCACCAATTAGATAGAAGAATACTTATTTTCCTATAATCTTATCAATACTGTTACATAATTTTTCTCATATTTTCTCTTTACTTGTGAAGATGTTTTGTTTTTACATTTTAGGTTTTCCTAACAAAACTGCCTTGAGATCATCAATACCTTTCGACACACTGAGCTATCAGGACAATTTGGTGATAAAAAATACATAATTTTTTTCTAAAAAGACTTAAAATTGATAGAAATGTTTATTCTACATATAAAAGATTGATTTTCAGCCAATTACAACTTAACTTGCTTGTTGGCTTTTTCTTTTTCTTTTCCTGAAATACTGAAGTCCCTTCTTTGGTAGTTCTCTTGACCTCTTAATGACAATAGTGCTTTAAGATCAATGAATAAATCACATGGCAAAAGTGTGCCAGTTAAGTATGTTTATATTTTGTCAATGAACTAAAATCCATAATGTTTAGTTCTAGTTATTGTCCAGCATTACAAATTACCTCCTACTGTTTTTATATACTTTTGATTATTTTGAAAAATACATTACTCATAAGAGTTCAACCCTATGTCAAAAATATTAGCACTAGATTAACTGAAATAATTAGGAGATATTTGAAATAAATAGAAAAATGGAAGTCCTTCTCATTTAGACAAAGTCCTTAAACCATGCTGTCCCCACCTTAGTCCCATCCTGACTGTACATACCAGCCATAGATGATGAAAGTTTTACATTTAGAATCATTTCTTTCTGTTAAGGTTTTGCTCCAAAAGGGTATCACCAACATACTTAAATATAGAGTCCTTGACATCTTGTAAGCACCCTCACTGAAGTTAATGATAACATTAACATTAACTTCATAAGTTCATATGTTAATATGATCAAAGGAAAGATAAACACTAATACTCCATAGAGCCTTAGTCTATATATTTTATCCAGTTTCATAGTTTTCACAAAGCAGCTTTTTGATGTTTGGAAACTTAATGACCGATAAATGGACATTTTGAGGATTAGAAGACAATTGAGGACAAAATAAAAGAGCTGGGAATGCTTTGCACATCCAGAAGGCAGCAAAGGGACACTGAGAATTCAGAGGGAGAAGCCATGCCATCAATTCTCCCCTATATTGTGAGTTTATCTAAGAGCGATCATCTGAGGGAAAAGCTATTTGTTGGCTATCATTTTAATTGGGGTTATCTTCCTGTTTCTGCAATGTCTATGTCTAAAAGATGAATACGTACATGTAGGATGCAAGAGTCAACATAAGAAAGCCACAAGGCAAACTTCCTGTGGGTCTGACCTGTGCACCTTACCCTGGTGTTATGCTTGCAGTTCTATAACTGAACAGAGAACTCAGATTTTCATGTTACCACTTCTGAACACTAAGGAGGCAGACAGTTTTAAACTAGATTTCTCAGTGGTTGAAAGTAGCCTGTGTTTGAGTAGGAAAGCAGAGAGTTGCAGAGATGCAAAATGGAAGAAACAAAACTGCATGTCTTTCTTCCTTGGTCTCACTCATTGTTTTTATTATATAATGTTTAATCATTTATTTTTCTTATGTTAATCTCTCATTTTCCATACTCCCATTATACTAAATATGTTTCACAAGAACTATATTTCAAACACTGAGCTTTCTTTTTTCTGTAGCAATAAAACATTACAATAACTTATACTCTTTTGATAAATGGAGTTATTTGAACTTCATAAAGCACTGAGAAAAATTTACAGTGTAACTGAATAATAAACACAGCTAGTGAAAGCCTTGAAGTCTGGAAGGAAGAATGAAACAAAATGTATGCTTCTTCCAGTCTCGTATATCTAATCCAATTTTCAGATCTAGGATCCATTCTAGTCACTTAAACACCACATAAACTTCTTTGACATTTAATTATATTATGTATATGCCTGGTACTATGGAAGGACCAATAGAATGAAAACTTCATTGAGTGTTCTCCTGGCTGGTAACCAATAAAATGCTCTCTGAGAAGGTACTGTGGGTAGCAAATTTCTGTCCTTGCAGTAAATTCTCCAGTCTTAGAAACTGTTGGGAAAGCTGGAGACTGGCAGCTTGCTAAACTGTGGCTTAAGTGGACTGGGAATGTTTGTTAGGACTGAAATGAGATTTAATAGGCACAGCGCGTAGCTGATAAGAGCTTGTATCACCAGGAGACACTTAATTCAACATAATTATTGACTTTCAGTTACAGAGGGGTCGCCTCCAGATCCAAGATTTTGCCGTGAAGTAGACTGCTATGAAGAAGTCGCTTTGCAATAAAACAGCCTTTTTATGCCTAGGCTGGAGATAGGATAAATAGTCATGTGAAAGGGTACCTTAACTTCATTTCTGAATTAAAACAGGCTTTTTCCAAGGTCATAGTTAGAGAAAGTGTGCATGTGTTTTTCTGCTAAAACAATCCTCAGATCCACTAGAAGAGGAATACATACACATATTTCATCTGGAAAGGTGTATATAGGAAATCACCCCACTGGAGAATTGTTTATAGGAATGATTTTTCTTTACATAAATCATCATGAGTGGTATAATCTTGCTTCTGTCAGACAAGACCCATCTCTCTTCAGATGTTCCATCAGATGTCTGTCATCAACCCTGTGCTGGCTTAACTTTGCCTCATATCAGAGAACATGAAATTCTGGGTCTGCAAAAACCTGAGGACATGAAATCTCCAAAACACAGAATTTGAAAATATATATTGTTACTTTTGTGTTTAGAATTCTGTCTACTTATTCTGTTTGAAAAAATAGAATATGCATGTATTTTAGATGTAAACTACACATATATTAGTAGTTTCGAATTGTTCCACTTTTGTTCATTCAAATTCTTCTGTTGGTTCTTTGTATCATTTTGACAAGGTTATCTATTTTATAATAATATAATAACAAAATAACTACTGAAAAAGACCTCAAGTTTCAAAGAAATGTAACATCATCAGTTCTCAGGTCAAAAGCCAATTAGAGGTTTTTGTCAACTAGGATGTCTCAAGTCCTGACTACCTTTTTATTTAAACTCTTCTAATAGCATTAAAATGATCTCCAAATAATGAGGAAAGGAGGCAACACCTCCACTCAGTTCTCAGTTATTTAATATGTGTCTCCAATGAGAGTGATCACATTAACTATGAACAAATACTGTCACCAATTACGATAATACTAAGAAATTCCAGTTTTGTCTGTAGACTCTAGGTTGAAAAAAAAGTAATATATTTACTATATAAATACAATACAAATGAAGAATAAGCAATTCCTATAATGGACACGGTCTCTGAGTCAGATAGAATACCACAGGCCTTGACATCATCAGGTAGTTTTTATGGCATGAGTTAGTGGCAATGAAATTATAAAGTGGGTCAAGTGTGCCTTTAAAAGAATTCCCTCCCTTTTCTTTCCTACTTTATTCTCTAGTTTCAGCAGAAAGCTCCTCACCTTAGGGCATTCAGTGATTTCTGGCTGCCAATTTGACCTGTCCTGTCATGGGGAAAAGCATCTCATAAACCAAATAACAACACACACAGTAAATCTGCTAATGCTTTGACTTGTTACTCAATACAATTCCACTTGGCAGACATTTATGGAGTAGCAGTCCTAGGATAAACATGAGCATCATGGAACCTATCAGTTTAGAAGATGAAGCAGATATATACAAAATTATTTTTCTTTTGACTAACGCAGTGTTTTTAGATACCTTTACTTATGCTTTATTTTTCCCAATGAGATTTATTTTTTTCTTAAAGCTCAAATGAATTATAAATTGCAGTATAGTAATTTATTTTAAATGAACATTAATTATATAATTTTAGGTATTAGCTAAGAGGGTGTGATGATATGGAATCTAAAGAAGAAAGATGATATAGAATTTTCTCTTCATCCCATAAACGAAACCTAAACTTTGACCAGAGATGTTGTTTTGGTTCCATGGGATTCATCTTTCAACTCTGTCTTCATACTCTTGCTCATATATGCATATTTATAATTGTACCCCTAGTAATTAGCACAGAGGCTTATAATATATTTCTCTACCTTTTGTTTTGTTTAATTTTATTTAGAAAAATTTTAAACATTGTCTTTATTTTTATAATATTTTCAGTTCACAATAGAATCAAATACAAATGGAAAGTAAAGAAATATCCCATAGTCTTTGCTTGTATATACGTGTGTGTATATATATACACACACATATATACATATGTGATCCAGTAATTTAACAAATGTACATGATTATTCACTACTGTAGCATTTCTTTATGTTAGTGAAAGTGTTAAATAGCCTCTACAAGTAAAGAGTTCGACTAAATAAATTATAATGTGAACATAAAATAGGTTAAAATAAAGAAATTTTAAGATGAGGAAACTATGAACTAATAAGGAAAATATTCAAGATGTGATGTTAAGTGAAAAAATCAAAATAAAGTATAAAGGTGTGAATTTGCTATGCTACCATTTGTATAAAAAATTGGAAAAATAAGAATATTTATATTTGTATAAGAAACGAATGGCAGTAGTCCCTGGTGGAGGGGAGTGGGGAAGAAATAAGGATGAGGAGATGGGACATAAATGGGAGAGAACTTTACTATGTGCCTTTTCATTTTATTTCCTGATTTTTGAAACACATGGCAATATTATGAATTTAAATAACTGAAGTGATATATAAAATGAGTTTAAAAATACTTTTTGAATGAGTTAATGACATCTTAAAAATATTATAGCTGATATGCTCAATTCAGACTTAAATTCGCTCTAATTCTGAGGTTGAGTCTGTATGTGCTGCTTGCAAGTGACAGAAAACTCACTCAAAGGGCATAGGGAGGAGGGTCACCCTGTGATTCATGTGCAGGGAAGGTCTGCCAGAAACAAAGGATTCAAGTTAGATTAGGATGCTCTGCCTTTGTCTCTCAGCAGTGCTGCTCTATGCAAAACCACATGGCTGATGCCAGAATAAATAAAATTAAACTTCTGCATGCCTAACTATTATTTATTTATTTAAAGGAAAGGTAGAGACAGGAATGAAAGTGAGTAGAAAGTGAGTAGACAGGCAGGCAGGAAGAGAGGTGGAAGAAGCATTTGTTATTTAATTTAGTTGTTCATCTTGGTTATTCCCCCTGCCCCAGGAAATGGACCAGGGTTCTTGGAATGTATGTGGCTTGTGTTGGCTGGAAGCAGCAGACCTAACTGCTATATCACCCAGGCATGCCAAAATCTATCAGTTTAAATTATTTAATAACTCTAATGATTTAAAGCAGGATCTGAAAAATAGTACTATGCAATTTTAGTATTAGTAATAGAAGTAGCTGTAATAATAGTAATAAAATAAATGCTATTATTATTAGTGGATTTATACAAATGTATTTTTTTTTTTTTTTTTGAGAACCAAAAATTGTTAGAAGTCCATGTTGAGATCGGGTCAAGCAAAAAGCAATGTTGAAAACTAATTTTGCAGGTATATATCAAGGCAACTATGTATCACAGATGAATGGAATAATGTGGATTGGAACAGAACAGAATGTTAATGCAGAGGAATGAATTCCTACGATTTCAGTATTTTAGCTATCACCAAGAACTGGTGGAACTTTTCTGCATACTGTTATTGTCTTTCCATTGTTTCGCCCCTCTCTCTAATATTTCATTTTTCAGTTTCTTATTTCTCACTTATTATTACTATTATGATCATTATTAATTCTGCGATGGGGTGTTAGAGTTCCTTAGATCCTGTTTCTCTTAAATCCTTGCAGAATAAGAGATGTGAAGACCAAGGTCACAAGTCTGCATTGTTTTATCTCGGCCTTCCTTTGCCTGCCTGAAGGTGATTGTGCTGGCTTCAGGCAGAATCTGATAGAGAAAAGATTATATGCAATGAGTTTCAGGAAACTTGGTAACAAGAGCTGTTCTAGCATAGATAATTACCATAGTACCCTGCCCCCATACACACCTGGTTCAGGAAGCTTTCAGAACTATGGTTACCAAGTATCTTCTGGTTGCTTTCACATAAACTAACAGATCTGCAGCATAATGATGGATCTCTGGAACACAACATTCACCAACTGCTCATTAGAAGATAATTTACACAAATCTCAAAGGATGAATTTTAATTTGTAGGAAGGGAAACCAGGAATTTGTATTTTTTTTTAAATACTCCAATATAACGTTAATGATTAGCCACAGCTGTATACTTTAACAATCAGTTCTTGGTTAGCTATAAGATAGACCCCAACTCATGGAGTCTAAAACATTTCAACTAATGACAAGTTGAGAAAGGTCCCTAAGTCTACCTTCTAATTTCCTTTTCCCTCAACTTTCTTGTCTCCCTCCTCTGTTAGCCTGTACAGTAGCAGAGCAATGCTTTTGTTGGACATAAAATTTGGTGGTGCTTAATGCTCTTTGAAAAGCCAAATCATAAATAGATAAAGGTTTGCATGCTTGGGGCAAGTGCACCCACAGTGAAATGCGGTTGAATTGCAGTTCAGCAAAGCAATGACAGTCATGTAAATTGCCATGTGTTCAGGCTAAATCAGAGGGTTCTACCAAGTTCTGACATAATTATTAACAATAGATTCAGGGGTCAGAGGAACTCTTAAGAACTATGTTAGCCTTACTCTCTGAAGAATGCCCTGAAAGAAACTGAGAGGAAGGAGAAAGGAGAATTCCAGAGGGAGGGAACAGTCTGAAAGAACTTGTGATTTCCAGAGTTGGCATGGCTGTTTCTAATATCCATGAGCAAGCAGTCTCGATACCGGGATAATTTCTGCTGATAGCTCATTCTGATGTATAGTGGGTAATGATATTTCAGAAGTGATATGGAGTCAGATTGGAAATTTGGTTTGGACAGCTGCTAAATCAGGTCTTACTGGTATACTAAAGTTGACATAATTATTATAGAAGTAAAAGACTTTTTTTGATTGAGGCTGTGCAGAGAACTAAGGTTGGGGAATAGGATATGAGATAATTAATGCTTATCAAATTTTGTTGCTGAAAATAGAACGAGTAGTACCTTATTTAATCCTCACAGCAATAGCAGTACTTATTACTTTTAAATGGCAAATTATGGTCTCAGAAAGGTTAAGTCACTCATCCAAATTTACACAGTAAGTTGGTGAGATCACATTCTATTATTCCATTTTGGGGACTAGAATTTCTGGGTACCAGCCAGAACTGCAGGAGAGGATAAGTTTGCATATTTACTCAAGTTCTCTGCAACTGCCTTGGAAAACCTCTTTTATCATCATTTAGAAAGAAATAATTAGAATATGCTTAAATTCTCTTTGAGTGAGTTTTTTTGATAATTGATCACATTTGTATTAATGAATCTGGGCTGTAGAGTAACATCCTCTTGATTCAGATGGGCCAAGTTTCTACCTTTCATGTGAAAAGATTCATTTTCCTCTCCGGGGAAGAAGAGTTGTAGTATTTAGCATAGAGCATAAAACATGATCATGTTGGACATAACACTAAGAGATTTCATGCTCTCTTAAACTTCAAATGAATGAAAATACACAGCAAGTTCTTTAAAAAGCTAATGAGTATACAGATGGCAATAGAAGCATGAGAGTTGTGTTTTGTAGCCTTTGGTCAAGGAAAGGGATGGGGGTGGAATGGTACAGTGTGTCATTCTTCATATTCCTTCTCCCTTGAAGACACATTTTATTTTATAAACAAGACAGATGTTAATAATTTGACATAAATTCTTTACACTTATTTTAGAAATACTGGTTTGTTTTCCTTTGATAGTTAAATAATGTGGTAGAATTTACTTACTAGGACATACTTTTTCATAATATAAAATTTCTACCTTAAAATTTAGAAAAATAATAAAATACATTAAATTGTGTTTTCCTCACAATTGTAACTCATCAGATTATAGAACATGAAATCTGAATTAAAACAAAATCTCAAACTCCTCAGCTAAAGTGAGCAAATGCTAAGATTAAAAAAAATTATTATAATCTGAAAGGAATGTGGTAACCAGTCTTTCCTTTCTCATTTTCTTACATGCATATACACAAATACTGATGCTTCCTAAGATTTGTCTCTCTTTATCCACATTAATTAACTTTTAAGGTCAATGGAGAGATAATCTTGAATATGAAAGTTTTTCCCATTCACACATGCAGATATCAACGTGTACAAACATAATTGTCCACATTTGTTTCTTGAGAATATATATATATATTTAATCCTAAAAAATAAAGGCACAAAGTTAAAAAAAAAATCACATAAGCTACTTAAAATTAAAAGGCAAGTCACAGTGTTTCAACTATTTGTGAAACTAGGAAAAATTACGCTCTCCTAAATAATTACCTACACTGTCATAAAGCAAAGCAAATATTAGAACAATGCTTGAAATACAGTGTAACAAGTAATATTCTGTGACAAAAAGCATATTATTTTACCAATAATTGATAAAATGGAATAATAGACACTCAAATAAAGGAAAACATGCCTCTATAATTTGGGAAAAAAATAAAACTGAAAAATAATCATTGTATTTAGTGTTATTCTATTATACCATATATGCATTATATCACTTAATCTTTAAACAAAACTATCTTTGATGTTATTTTCTTTATTATACAAATGAGGAAACTGAATCACAGAAATGTTACATTATTTGCTCAAGTTCAGAAAAATAGTATGTCTTCCCAAGTCAAAAGACCTAGATAGTGAATAGTGTGGTCAACGTAGCAAAACATAACAAAAGAAATTGTGAACAAGGAAATATTCTGTAATTAAAATAAAGACTGACCAGTTGCATCTGGAAAGCAAATCAGCCAAAAAACAGCATCTTAACATTCCGCTGGAAGGGGAGGTGCTTAAACATTGATCAATGTCACTTTATAACATTAAAAAAATCCTATTTCAAGAAAATAATGAATAAAATTGGAAATGAAAGACCTTACCACACTCAATATTGTTACATTTTCCACTCCTCTTAAAAGTAATTAATCTTCTAGATTGTTACTCATCCTACCCATACTGATGAAAACTTCAGTTGAGAAAATAGATAATATCAGGTGAAACTTGCTCAAATTCCAGCCATCATAGCTCATATTTTATGTTCATGGGCAACCTTTCTTCTCTTACCCACTTCCTGCCTCCCTTCCTTTCTCCCTCCCTTCCTTCCTCCAATTTTAAAAGCCTTCTCATGAAAAGCCAATTCATCTCCTTTTGCATTTTTGCATTCAAACCTATCAATATACCCACTCTATGATCTGAATCTTCAGTCTTTGTATCTCTTTGACAGATCCTAAAAGTGCCCAATTTAGCAATAATGGCAAATACAAAAGGAAAACTGTCTGGATCCCACATGTCCTTTCAGATACCCACCCAATAGTTTTCATAGTCCAGTAAAATTTCTTAAACAACGTTAAACACACTCTGTTTTCTCAGTTTTCATTCTGTTTAATGCATGCTTTTCCTTCTGCTATAACAATAAAATCTGTTTAATTGATGCATTTTTAAGTTCTCTGCATAACCTCTCTGTCTCTCTGGATGGTCCCCTTCCTACCCTGCCTATTCATAGCACCCTTCAGTTCTCCGTATTTTTCCTTTGTTTTATTTAAATTAATTTTATTAATGGGACATTTTTCATAACATTATGAAGGTGTGCAACATATCAAATACACATTAATACATTAACCTCACCACTATTTCAGTTTATCCTTTACTATATGATTAATCCTCTTTACCCATTTTGTTTTTCATCCTCCCCCTTCTCTTCCTGCAAGATTTTCTTTTATTGACTAAAGTCTATTGTTGCTTGCTTGGTTTTTCAATACCACAGATGAGTGATATCACACGATGTCTCATTCCCCTTCTGCCTTCTGGCTTATCTCGCTAAGTGTAATTCCCTCTAGGTCCATCCATGTTACTGCAAATGGCAGGATTTCTCCTTTTTTTGATAACTGAGTAGTTGTGTTTGTGTATATGTATACATGTTTGCAGAGATATTTGCATCCCTATATGCGTGAACATGGGGATACAGATATCTCTGCAAACTAGCATTGTTGTGTGTTCAGGGTAAATACTTAGCAGAAGAATAACTGGATCGCATGGGATTTTCCATTCTCAAATTTTTGAGTAATCGCCATACTGCTTTCAATAGTAATTGTACCATTTATACTCCCACCAACAGCGTATAAGAGTTTCCTTTTCTTTGCATCCTTACCAGCACTTGTTTCTAGTCTTTTGGATAATTGCCATTCTCACAAATGTGAGGTGATATCTCATTGTTGTTTTGATTTGCATTTACCTAGTGACAAGAGAAGTAGAACATCTTTTCATGTGCCTGTTGGCCATCTGTATATCTGTTTGGAGAAGTGTCTGAACCAACACTCTTCACCTTTAACACTGTGTCCCTGCATATGCTCTCTAAATTCCTGCTGCCCCAAATTAGAAAAGAAAACACTGAAGACTAAATTAGGGCCTAAGCTATTGTCAGTAAGACTGGAGAAGAAAAGGATTTTAAAAATTGATCCAAGCCCCCATGGGAGTGGGAGTGAAAGCAAAACAAGAATCTAGAATAAATCATTTTATTTTAGGTTTAATCCCTAGAAGGAGGAATCACTAGAAGAAATCTGTCAAAAATAATAGACTGTTTTAGACATGCTAATCTTGAATGAATTAGATAGCTATTGCTACTCAACTATCTGTGATTATTTTAGAGCTTTTAAAATTATAATTACTTATAATACATTATAAATTATCATAAAATTAATCAAGAGAATGGAACTTTTTCTATTAAAATCGTAGAAAAGTACATTTAGGAATCAAGTTGGAAATATTGATAAGTGCATTTATAATGTAATACTATATAAAACTATGAATGCTGTTATTGCAGTAATAACATTGAAACTCATTGAGACACAAAAGAAAAAAAAGCAGTTGCAGCATCTGAATTCTCCAAAACTTCCATTCTCTAGGGACTTTGAAATTTAGGGCAAACTGGTAGGACATCCTTTGATACATCTGACATTCATTTTTTTGAACTAAATATAAGGTGATTAGAAACATAATTTGATGTAAAATTATGATTTATATTTCAACATACTGCTCAGGAGATTCTATCTCCCTAATGTAAGAATATATAAAAAACAAATGAGAGATGTTGATGAATATAGGTAATATATGGAAGACTAATTTTGAGCCGTTTCTGACTAGACTAAGATAAGCTGAGTCACTACTACATCATAATGTGGCATACACTTACATAACAAAACAAGATCAAAACTTTTAAGGAAGCATATGTTTAGGAACTGATGATCAACCTTGTTTAAATGTAGCCCCCAAACCTAGGTTCAACAACTTGAGAACAATTATAAAAAGAGAAGAAAATTCATACATCTACTCCTGTTGAAGGTAGAAATAAATCAAAATGGAAGAAAAATTGAGTGCATCTTTAAGTATTATGTAGAATTAAAGATAGATTCTCTGTCTCCAGTCTCTCCCCCAGTCCTCACAGAATTGCTATTTTTAAAATTTCTGAAATATCTCTGAAAATTTAAAGATATTCTTCTAGGAATAGCATTTATAGAAGTAAATTGAAAGAGATAGCAGAGACCAAATTCATTTGAATGGGAATCAGAAATCAGCAAAATCAAAACAAATAACAGATGCTGACACTTTGTTGTGTCTTCCATGGATCATTCTCTTTCACTCCTCTGGCTCCTTGGTAACTGCTTTGATAAGAGATACACCAGGAGATAATATGCTGATACATCTAGAGGGTGGCCAACCAAGCAGGAAGAGTGGCATGGTGGGCTTTTTCCCTGAAATGGCAGCATGTCATTGCGTTAGGGGTGGGTATGAAAAAACAAAACAAAACAAAATGTTGATACATCTAGAGGGTGGCCAACCAAGCAGGAAGAGTGGCATGGTGGGCTTTTTCCCTGAAATGGCAGCATGTCATTGCGTTAGGGGTGGGTATGAAAAAACAAAACAAAACAAAACCCGCAGATCTTCACTGAACATAGACGCAAAAAGAAATGCATCAGTTGATTCTCATATTAAATATAAATATAGTTTTCAGGCTCTCCTTGAGATATATTTATGTTCAACAAATAAATTATAAGCCATTTGTCAATTCTTATTCAGAGTGATACCAATGCACTCAGTTCATTAATTATCTGGCTGTTTATTTTGAGTATTGCTTATGTTTGTAACATGAATGAAAAAGTAAACAGACAAGAACAAGACATAATCCTTGAGCTAGAGGAAGTTACACTCTAGTGCAGGATATAGTTATTAAATATTATCTGTACATACTAGGCAGTTTGCCAGTATTTGTTGAAAAAATTACCAGTTATTAAGAATTCAAAAAGTATCAAAGGAGTTTTAGCCTTGTTTCAGGGTATTTTAGAGGCAGAAAAATGAGATTCATCCCTGGAAGTTTCTAATGGAAAGGTATTTTGGGGATTTGATTTGATAGACCTAAAGGATGAATAGAGTTTGAATTGAATGAAGAGAATGATGAAGTGCTTTCTAATAGGGAAACAATGTGAACAATGAAATCAAGACAGATTTCACAGATCATATTTAGTCAACACCAAATGTCACTTTAAATGCACCCAACTCCTCCCTTTGAGGAAACTATTTATTCTTTTTTAAAAATTATTATTTAGACTTATTTAATAAGCATTCACGATGTTCCAGTCAACTTTTCACATTCTGGGGACAAAGTGATATGAACTAGACAGGTTGGTCCCAGCTCTCATAGCTTAAATGCTAAGACAGACAAATCCATTTTAAAAAGTAAATATATCAAAAACTTTTAGAATGACGCTTGTTATGTAGTAAAGTAAATAAAGTAATAGAGTATTAGAGTACAAAATTTCAAAAGGAAATGATTATTTTGGGTATTCAGGAAGTTTTATTAGTCAAGGAAGTCTTCTTAGAAGAGGGACTATTTAACCTGAGCTCTAAATGATGAGAGCTAACCAAAAGTGATTGAAAATTGAAAAGTGCAAAGACATAGTGAGGAATGAGCATGACCAGAATATAAACAAAGAAGTATGATTAGTGCTTACTAGGAACCATGGGAAGGATGAAAAATGGAATGGAAAGAACCCTTTCTCAGAGAAGAAGGTTGAGATTTGCAGTAGGTTGCATAATCCCTCCTCCACCCAAAATGTTCCTGTCCTAATCCTTTGAACCTGTGAATAAATTATCTTACATTGCAAAAGGACTTTGCAAATGTGATTAATCTAATAGTCATGAGATGTGGAGATTATCCTGGTGTGTCCAAGGTAATCACGAGTGTTCTTTTAAAAGACATAGGATGTTAGCCAGGATTTGATCATTTATAACCTTTTAGACCAAGATAAAACATTTGTATTTAGTATTAAATGTTATGAGAGAAATAATGGAAGGAGTGGTGAGGATTACAGATGAAAGAAACATCACCTGCATTACATTTTAAAAAATCATTCTATCCATTACATCCAATCCATTAGTGTATTCTAGATGCTAGGTGGGAAACTGGATTAAAGAGGTAAATATGGACTCACAAAAGATGGTTAGAGGCTATTACCACAGGTTAAGCTAGAGAAAATGGTTAGTTAAACCATTCTGATAATAGTAGAGATGTAGAGAAATGAGCGGGTAGTAGTGAAAATACAGGGAAATGGTCTGCTAAGGGACATATTCTGAAAATAGAATGAAATAATACACTAATGGATTGGACATAATGGATAGAGAAAGGAATTACTGATGGCTTCTATATTTGATTTGAACAAAAGTGTGGATAGTGGTGTCATTTAGTGAAATGGAAATGATAAAGGAGCGACACAGGAGCGAAGATTTTTGGGGGTGATATATATATATATGGAAGCAAACTAAAAGTCTGTTTTGTAAGAATTAGGTATAAGACGATGGAGAAACAGCTGATTATTAAATACACTATCTGGAGTGCTAGTAAAAAGGCAGAACTAGACATATAATGGATGAATATAAATGGTGTATACATTTACAAGAGTGAATGAGGTTTCCTAGGTTGATAATGTAGAGGTTAAAGGGAAAAAGCCTGGATCCGAATCAAGAACATTTAAACATTAAGAGGTTCAGTTAAAGGAAAATGCTGCAAAAGGAGAATGAAAAAGAATAGGTAGTAAGGTGAGAACCAAAAGAGATGACAGAGTTGCAGTTTTCAAGAGAAGACATTATTTTATAAAAGAATTGTTTAGTTTATCTGAATATATTAAAATAAACAAAGGAAGTGAACAATAAATATTATAATGTTGAGCAGTTGAGGACCTTGATAAAATTAAGTTTCACTGAAATTGAATAGATGGAAGTGACACTTAACTGAGGAGACAATCAGAAATAAAGAAAAGGCTGCAGCATATGAGCAAGTGTTCTCTGTTAGCTTTGCTATAAGAACAAAGAAATTCTAGGGAACTTTAAAATGCAATTGCTAAAGACACAAGAACTTAACAAAAGTAGCATAAACAATTACAGGAAACCACAAAGTAGTTTAATGTAGCAGTACAGAATTTAGGATAAGGAGGGAGGAACAGATGTTTTTGCATTCAAGCACCATTGCTCACCAGATGTGTAAACTGAAATAAGTTTATTTAACATATTTATTTAACTTTTAACATTAGCTGGCCATTTATAAAAGGTAAGACAGTAAACTAGACAATATTAAGGACTATATTGATTACTCTCCAAGAATTCGGAAAGTTGAAAAATAAATTGCCATTGAAACATAAAGAGCTATATAAAATAAACAATGTATTTATATAGTACATGTATTTAATATAAAATATGTGATAAGATTTGAAGCTCACCTGTAGGAGATAAAATAGCAACACAATCAGAAGGATTTAGTAGTACTTTAAATGAATTGTGCTAAGCAACTAAAAAATCATGTGCTATTTTAAAAGAAAGGTTTGGTCAGTCATGAAAACAGAGAAAAAGGCAAGTTGCCAGGAAAGATGTTCATCACACTGATTCAAGTGCTACACCAGGATGAGTGAACATGAACCCTCAAAATATCTCAAATATCTCTGCTTCCTATAGAAAGTTCATCTCTGGAGAACGGAAAACTATAAAGTTCTATGTCCTAGAAGACAGTGTATTTCCCTTCCTCGAAGGAGCCTCATCACAGTCATGAGAGTGGCTTCTGGCTTTCTCAGGCAGGCACAATATTAAACTTGATTCGCCCACTTCCCTTGTTTGGTTTCTACACTCATCATGCCACCCTCATACTCTTGTACATGTCTATCTCATGAAGAAAATGTGCTGATGTGAGAGACTTTTGAGCATTTGCTCTTTGGAGACCAGTTGTTCTTGTGGAAAATCAATAAAGTGGTTTCTGATTTTGATTCTACTCCCCATAGTGTTAGACAACAGAGGAGAGTATGTAATCATACTGACTTCCAGGTCCTATGACGTTATTTTCTGTTGTATAATTATAAACCAGAAATTTGGTGTAGATAGGCAAGGGTTAGTCTCCCAGAATCTAACCATCCCCCAATACATAGAGTCTTTGGATTTTAAAAGTCAAATATCCAATTCCAGGGGTCTACTCTTATAAAACACCTGCTGTAATGGATACTGAATGTCAATCTTCATTACAACAAAAGCACATACTGCCACACTGCTTCCTCTGAATGCTGCTCAGATTTCATCTATGGACCAAGCTGATGCTAGTAACTAACTACACACGGTAATCTCTATGTCTTAATGGACTGACATATATTTCATGGTACTGAGAGATTTTTCTTTTGAAAATGTATAATCTAAGTTACTCAACTTTCAGCTTTAGATATGAAAAGATGTATATTAGGATAATGATATCAGTCAGTTTATCTTATTTCTTAGATTATGTGTTTTACTTTGAGACAAAACCAATATAGGAAAGGTACGAGTTGCTAATGTCTTTTTTTGTTTTGTTTTGTTTTTTCTCTCCTCTCCTGTCTGACTTTGAAGCTCTCTCTCCATAGGAATTAAATTGTTATAATAACATTACTGTTTTTTTTTTTTTCCTCAGGAATCAGAACTTTCATTTTCCACAGTTACTGATTCTAAATGTAACAGTCTAGTTTGGGAACACAATAGAACAAATGAAATGTTATTTTCAGAATACACAGGAAAACATCATTTGCTTTTACTCTTGGGAAACAGTGAGAGAATAGAAGATTTGTTGCTTATATTAGAAAAGTTTTGCTTAGGTTTAAGTGTTTACAACTGATTTTGGACTTAGTGAAAAGAAGAATCAGTTTTTCATTACTACCAATTTGAGGAAAAGAATGATGGCCTGTGCATTTCTTTTTAACATTGAATGATCTGATGGTAAGTGATTGCCTGATTGCATGAACACGTCGCTGAGGACCCTACTGAGTTTGCTAAAGTGTTACAGCTCTCTCCAAAATTGCCGTAGAGTAGGAAAGCTCTTAAAACTTCAAGAGGCACAGGCCTTCTCTATTTCAACTCTTCCATAATTGCATCTTATTTGGGCCCAAATGCTCTATGTGTAGTGTCTAAAGCTGGAGAAGTAATATGATCATTGTAATGCACATTTCAAAGAGACTTAGTGTTCGCTCTCTTGAGTTGGAATGCTTTGAAGTGTTCAGAGAAAGAAATGATGACACTTAGGAAGAATCTGAAAATTCATCTCAAGTGTTAGTGTAACAAGGCCCTGTGAGAGAGGAGGATAGAAGAGCACACAGATTCATTAGGAGTTAAAAATTCCTTACTATTGTTATTAAATTGTTGTTGGCATGAGTGCAAGGTATGACTGAATTTTCATTTATGTTTTCAAAAACAGTTCGATCTTTGTTTTCTTACTAGCAAAAGAGATTTCAACTAATTTAAGCTTGTATGAACAGAGTAACCACTGCCTCCTTGCAGTAGCTGAAAGCAATCATCTTCTGGCTCCTTTCTTGTGTTAATAACTACAAATTTGCCATCATTTTTCTTTAATCCTTGATTTTGAATAGCTAATCAGTGATTAGGCCTTGAGATTTTTTCATCTTTAATGTCTTACCACAAAATATACTTACCATATTCTGTCCTGGACCTTCTGTTTTGAAGAACCTAGTTCTATCTTTATTCCTGCTATGAATCCCAGGCAACTAGAGTCCATGGAGTCAAGGGAATGAGCCCACTCAAAGCCAAGCCTGTGCTGTCATTCAAACTCGTTTTAGGAGGACCTAGCTCTTGAATTACCTGCTCAAAAAAACCTGAAATCACACTTCCAATGGAGCACTGTTAAGAAACAAGTGTTTTCTGGATCTTGAGAGGGTTGTAGGTGGAACTTCGTCCAAGTAAATGGTGTCCACAATTGTGTATGAGATTCCTTGAGTGTAGGAAGAAATAGAGGTAGGAAAAGAAGAGGAACGAGACGCAAGCTTGCATGATCATTTATGCTTTCTCCAATACCACAAATATTAAGGGTCTTTCTGCCTAAATGTTTAATCCTACCATAACTGATTTTCACTGATATTTTATTCATCAAGTTGCTGACTTATGATTGCAAAGCTCACAGACTGCACCACAATCTGCTCCTTGATCAGAGACTGTCACATTATTGCTTTTAGTTAGAGTATCTCCCTGTCCCTTTTAATAGTAAACTGGACTTTTTTTTGCTGCTTAGTATATTATTTTGCATAAATAACTCAGCTGATTTTTGTTAATTTATATATAGATATTAATTAATCTTCTTTCTTCTTCCATATTTTTTGGTTTTTGATTTAATTAATATGCCTTCAAAGAGTAACAGTTGTGTCATCTGTGACTTTAGTAGCTTCTTGCTCTTGTCTTCCCAAGAGACTTGAATCTCTATCTTATATTTGAATTCATCAAGATTGTATACCTCATAGATTTTAATTTTAGACTTTGACCAAACTTATTTTTAGAATAAAAAGATTATGGAGAATAAAGAAACATGGGTGGTCATTTAGTTGACTCTACCGTCTATAGCAGAAATTCAGAGTCCTTGTCAGATGACCAAAGACTAATTGTTCATCCAATTAAACTCAGACTACCAAAATCATGTATTGCAGGACTCTGTGCAGTTTTACCCTGAAAAGTGCATAATAAAAACCTCCAGAAGAGAAACAAATCTCATCATTTTACATATCAGCAGTTAACATTAATTTGATTACCAGAGCTATTATTCTTTCATGGGAGATTCTTAGAGACCTCCATTTCTTCAATACCCCGTCTGCAAGAAGTCACATTTTCCCGACCAGCTTTGAAGTATTTGATCTCTATAAAGCTATGTTATCTTATACGTAAGCCAATCGAACCTATTTTTAACTCTTAATAGCTGTATGCCTGTTAATTTTTTTAAATAGCTGTGCCTTTTGATTGCAGTTATTAGCACCAACAGAATTAAAAAGGAAAAAAAATTAAACAAGAAAAGACATTTTAGTCCTGTCTGTCTTTTTTGTTGCTGTGTTTCTGTGTTTTAAAATGAATTGTTATCATGTGACTGTTTGTGCTTAAGAGAAAAGGAGAATGAGTAACAGACAAGGAGAGACAGAGAGGTTGTACATGTGACTTTCTGTGTAAGTGCCCAGGGAATACAACAGTGAAATGAAATTGAAACTATGTGCTTCTTTTAGATTTTGAAGTCACTTTTTAAAATTTCATGCCCATATTAATGTATAAATATTATCTCAAACTTTAAAAATAATTTTTACATTATCAAAATATCTTAAGAGCAGTATGCTATGAACTAACATTGCAAAAATAAGACAGAGATTGTGTTTATTTAAAAGTAGGTAAAATTATACTAAACAATTTTCATTTGATGTAAAGCAGGCAGGACATGTGGTAAAATATACAAATGCTAATTGTAGTCTGTGAGTTTTAGATCACAAAAACAGTTGCTAATATTTATCTGTGATCCAATAAATAAGATATCAATATATTAAGTGTCAGAGTTCTAATTACAGTCATTATTAAAAATTGAGTTTAGCGCAGTTGGATTTGAAATACCAGTCATTTAGTTACTTTTAAACAGATTTTTATTTACTTTTATAAAGTCAAAAACCTGCCAACTCTTGTCTTGTATAAATATAATACCATCAATGGAGATTCTTTCAACTTAATTCTATTTTTTAATTGCAAACTAAGTCAGGGTTAATATAAAATACATGTATGTTGCTCTCTCTACACATATGTGTAAATATATATATATATATAAAATGAACATTCATAAAATACACATATGTTTAAGAAACACATAAAATGTTGGAGTAATTTGCAACTGCTAATACTGTTTGCTAACTTCTTACTTCTCTTTCTGTATTTTCATTCTTCCTTTTTCTTTTTGTGTATGTGTGTTGTGTCATCTCTGCCACTGTTTTACACATAGCTAGTAATATTTTAAACATCCCTTGACACCTACTTAAATAACTCTTCCTAATATGTTTCCTGTCCACAAAAGTTGTTGGACTCACCTATTTAATTTCTTTGATAACATCTATAATCCCAATACATATAATTCAGTAACTAACAGAAAGGTGTACCTCTTGATATTTGATCTTTCAATATCCTAACATTTGCTATATTGACTTGCAAAATAGTTTCTCTCAAATCAACAATCCAGACTGAAACCCTGCTATAATGAATGTTCATGCGTGAATGAAAAATCTGCTCTCTGGGAGAGGTTTTAAAATGCTAACATTCAACCCCTCTCTTAAGAACCCATTGTTAACCCTAACTTATTCCCTATCCTTCTTTAAAATTTAGCTTTTCATAGACTCTGATGTTGCCTCCATTAAATACCTGTGGGCACTATCAATAGAGGTAAAAGTCTTTGGAAGTTTGTCTCAGGCTGTTTACATCCTCAGTGAGCCTAGAATATGAACATGAAGAAGGTTATTTACACATGCATCCAGACTCAGTAAATCCTTACACACACACACACACACACACACACACACACACACACACACACACACACAAAGAGTTTCCCAACCACCACCTTGACTGAATATATCTTGATTTTCAATAATCCATTTTTTAGCACATTGTTTTAGTGAGTTCTTGAAGTGATTTTTCATCTGCCCTGATTCATAGGACACAGAAGACTAAGCATGTCTTAGTTCCTGGAAAAAATTTTTTTTAGGGGTGAATATTTTTACCTTTATTATTAAGATTTGAAATGTTTCAACATCCAGTTTATGATAACAAAGATGTGTTATAATGACTTCATTTCATTACCTGTAGACTGAATGTAAAATAGCAACGTTCTAATCCCCAAGTCTTGTCATTTTACATTAACTAAAGCTCATGAAAGAGACAGTGAGAATGATAAAAGCAGGGATTTAATATCTCTAGCGTACTTTAAGAAGTCCAAGACAAAGACAACAGCAGGTTTCTAAATATGATGTGATGAAGATCAGATTAGAGGGCAAGTGTTTGCGAATGCAAGATATCAAGAATTGGGAAAAGAAAGTCATAGTACATGCTGATTTAACTGGGGAGCTTAAAGGCCCAGAGGTATTTAGACATTTATTAATGTCGAAAGAATGGGGAGGGTGTGGTACCATAGAAACAATCTGACATATTAGCAAAACTGGAAAGTCAGAAAATAGAACATGTTTATTGGGTGAGAAGAGTTATGGTAGATTATTTTGAGTTTGCAATGGCTGTTAGATATCTAAGTGGATCTGTGTATGAAATATGAATCTGGAATTGGGTGAGTGAGTATGGTTGGAAATACAGATTTGGGAGCTGTTTGACATAGAAATAATGACTGAGACCATAAAAGTAAATGAACTCTGCAAGGGAGTGATCATAAAGGGTGAGAAGCTTTGCTTTAAAGCTCCTATTTTGCTTTGAAAGAATCCTCTGTGACTTAATCATCCACATCCATGCAGCAAATTCTGATTGTAAATACGCCATTTTTTCTCAAACTTTGCATGCATGTTCTAAGAGGATCAGAGTAGTTGAATCCATAGTTTTATCTATACATAATATGTTTTATCTCTGTTCAAGAGAAAGTAAATTTAATAAGACCTTAAAAATACATAAGCTGTCATTATATATAATGTAGTCTTCATATATATGATAACATGATTATTATAAAAACATAGGATAGGATACCAATGGTTTATTTTCTTGGCTTAAGTATGTATTGAAATGTCCACTAAAAATTTCATATTAGTAAATGTTATATGTTATCAGTAATTATAACAAATATAAAATATGTTGCTAATAAATACATAATACAGCTTTGTGTTAGTCTTTAAAATTATTTAATTTAATTATGATTTCCTAAAGTAAATCTTATGATTATAAAATGTTTAACACACATATCATAAAACATTTTAGAAATAGTAACTGTAAAATTATAAAATTAAAATATTTTCTTTCTTAGAGAAAATGAAAAATAATATTTGCTATGCCTTTACCTTAAATATATAATTTATGTTTATCAATACAAAAACACTTTTTTGCATTTTTCTCTTTCATTTTTCTATTTATCTGAATGCCATTAAGTATTCTTCATATAAGTAATTTTTAAAGAATGTGATGCTCCTTTGACTAGATAACCACTATTTAGTCAAACAAACCCTATTTTGGACTTAAATGAAATTTCAAAATATCTTTTACTCTAAATAATTCTTCAATGACTATCTTTGAATGCAAAATTTGATTCTTTTTTTTCCTTTAATGGTCTCGGAGAAGTGTCAGATTTGCAGGTGTACTTAAGGCTCTTAATGCACATCGTTGCAATCATGTAAAATAAGTCCAGGTTCTAGGAATGATTGCAAAGTTGTTACAAGTAATTTTTTTTCTCCATAGCTTCAAAGGGCATACTTCTATTATCTGTAAATAAGTAGACTTAAGATCACAGGACAATTAAGAATGGCTTCACACTATTTTCATTTTTTTTTTTTTTAGCAATACAGGTACATCTATTATTCAATTTTTTAAGATAATATGTAATTTGATATTTTCTTCATGTTCATTGGATCAACTTCTTATGCAAAGATTGCTTTTCAACTCTGAGCTAGGGTTTGTGGAAAAAGATTAGTTTGTATCTTCTACTCTACTTATAGATGATAGATAAATAAACTATAAATATCTTGGAGGAGATTATTCAAATGCAAAGTTCGCTAAATAATAAGAAACTAAATAAGAAGAACTACTACACACAAAGTTATACAACAGTACGAATAAATGCCAAATGAATGATTTCAAAGAAGACCAAGGTCACTATACTAGTAGACCATGACCAATTAAACCTATTTTTTTGCAAGGCTATAAAGGTTTAGTCTTCCCTTCATATGTAGAAATGTTAATAGGAAGAAGATATATCAGTTAAATGACTAAGATATTTCAATGCTTAGTAAAGAAGCTGGTTTGGGGATGTAATAATATCAGGGTCCTTATAGTCTAATTATGGTCTCATGTACATGTTCCATCAAGAGAAATTATCCCCATGGAAATATAAGCAAGACGAAAGAGACCAATAATGTACTAATTTAGTTTAAAGGAATCATTCTTTGTTTTCTCATTTGTCTTTGGTATAGACCCTTAAATCCAGAGCTTTTAAAGTACTGGGCAAGTCACCTAAATTCCTAGATAGATTTTATTCTTTAAAATATAATGAAATACCTGATCCAGATAAACATTTTAAATATGTGCTTGCCCATCATACCTTGAAAAAGTTGGGAAAAAATGGCTGCAAGAAGAAAAACATTTCATGAAAACAAGTGTAGAATGGCTGAATGTTTAGTAAAATGTGTATATATTTATGAAGTGAGAAATTCTTGTTTGTGTTCAAAAAGAAAAAATACAATTATATTATCTTCAATTATATTATCTTCAATTCTAAAAGTTAATGATAGAGTTATACAAGCAGAACATGACTTAAATTGTGAAGCTTTCTAATTCTTTGATCACAGAGAAAGTAAAAAAATTCTAAATGAAAAAAATAATTTATTTTGGTTTAGACTTAAAATAATTTTATTAAGCTAGTCATTTGAGGCAAGGAAAGCTCTAATATTACATGAAAACATCAGAATTGACCTCATGTGAGTACTTTCTGGGAAAAAAAGGACAATAAGAAAAGTACAGGAAACTTGTCCAGTTACTTGCAACTTTTCACATCTACTTATGTGTGCATTTACATAAACATCTAACCATCTATAAAGGCTTGATAAGAGCTACCCCAGGAAACCAGAATCCTATTTATAACTATACCTCTGCCATGACTAGGAAAATTCAATAAAATTCATCGGGAAATGGATAATAGTTACAGTTTTGAAAAACAGCCTGAATAGGTTAATAATGTGATCTGAAATTTGCCGTACCAAACTTAAGTTAATATTTTATTTTAACGATGTCTTTGAATTTCTAGAGAATCACAGAACTTCCTAAACCTCAGAGGAAATTTACTTTTCTTTTCTGGTACTGAGGAGGATGGTGATTGTCATAAGTTTGGGAAGAAGATGAGAGATAAGTCAAAGGGTTCAGAATGTCTTAATAGCCCTGTTCCTTGACTAGGTTACATAGGATTTAGTTTTTAACGGGGAAAAAGGAATATTATTAGTGTAATAAAGGCATTAGATAATGTACTTAGAAGATTTTCCAGTCTTGAGATATATGAAGGCAAGCGGTAAAATGAAAAAATTTAACACAAATAAATGAAATAAAAATATTTTAACATTGATTCCTCCTTGTTAGTGTGTATTATTATGACTTTGATACAACTGCATAATTTTCTGGACTTTCATTCTAAATGGAAAGACAATGTAATACCGGAGATGCAAGTTTGAACTGAGTTAACAAGGATGTTTTAAAGGCTCTAACATATTACAATTGCTCAGTAAATTACTTTTCTTCTTTCTTGTTTGGTCAGTGTCTTTGAACATGCACATGTCAATATATGTGATCACCTTCAGGGAATTCTAAGTACCTTCCTGTCTTTGCTCTAATCTTCAATTTCTTCAGTCATCTTTCCAACAGTTCTCTCTCCCCTGGTCCCTTTGTTTCATCTTCAATGTAAAGGAAATGATTTTAAAATATTGATAATTAAAGTTAGTGGAAAATTAATATGCACTAAATTATGCTACATGCATGTCATTTAACTGTGACAAAGTCCTATATAGTAAGATCTACTATTTTCAAAGATTATACGTGAGGAAATAAAGGTACAGAGATGTTAAATACTTTCTCCAGGTAATAGGCAGCACAACTGATATTCAAACCTGCACGTTCATAATCCAAAATCTTGCCTACCAAATAAATGGAATTTTTTTCCTAAGAACTAAGGAGGCAAAGAGAAAACTATTAACTAGGGGTAAATATTTATGTTTGACGATGAACTGTTAAGATTGGTCTGAGACAAATTATCTGGACTTGCTTTTTCCTTCTGCTTCAAGATCATTTTAATATGAATTTTATCACTGTAGTTATTCAAAATAATTTATAATATTATGAAATCAGAGAATTTTCAAAATGTGTACAAACAGGTGAAATGTTAAGATGGGATCATTTAGTCACCTTTAGTCATTAAACATGTATAAGAGTATAGACAGAATTAAATACATGGGAATGTTCATGTCATTTTAGTGCTACTTAAATTTGTAGTATCAAAAATATCAAAGTAAAAGTATTAATATATGAGATACCTTTTTCCATTTATCAATCGATTTATGTCACTGTTAGATATAATTTGGGTTGAACTATACAAAAGGATATTTTCAGTCTGTTTACTCTGTAATATTTTTAATAATAAGTGATTACTTTCCTACTTTTAAGATCATTATTAGTTTATATAAGAAGTCTTTCTATAATAGATTAGTATATACCCTAAATTATGAGACTATAAATTATTGAGTAGAAATAAATAACATAGAAATTTCAGGCCTTATCTGATTATTCTTCATGACAGGGTAGAAGAGAATTTCACTTGTGGAAATTCATTCTAATTGTGTTACCTTAAGTGTCTTTGCAAATTAGCTTTGAAGAGTCTGGTTCCATCATGGGGAACTATTAAGATTGCTAGTTTTCAGCACAACCAAGAAAACACCTATTTAGGGCACTATGCTTTGAAAAGAAGCAGAACCAACATCTTTCCAAAGAGACATATGCCCCCAGAAAAGGTAGGAGAAGCCAATCTGTCTCTGTTCCACACCACCCTTTGGAGATTCCAGGACTATGGGGAGAAAACAGCAAAACCACCACTCTCCTGGAGGGTTTTCTGATGAAGTGAGTGGTCACATATCTGGGACCTGGCTTTCACTCACTGAGCCAGGAATCACAGTGCTGTGTGAAAAAGCACAAGCATCCCTGTGAACTGAGAGTTCACTTCCACATGGTGCTGGTACTAGAGGCAATTATTGTGAGAAAGTCCTTTGTGGGGTAGGGAAGCACTCATTCTCTTCACCATTAGCACACTGGTGCAGAACTGTTAGCACCTACTGCTACCTTTCTGGTGGATATTGTATAATCATTAAGGGTTCAGTTAAGCAAGAAGATTCAACTCCTATTAATTTATATGTACCAAATGAAGGAGCATCAAAATATATAAATAATTATAAACAGAATGAGAGACATTGACAGTAATACAATAATAGTAGCAAATTTAAGCACTCTACTTACAAAAATGTCTAGAACAGCCAGGCAGAAAACGGGAACAATAGCTTTAAATGACAAGCTAGAAAACAGATGGGTTTAATAGACGTATATGAAATAATTCATCATATACCAAACAGTTATAAAAAAGTCACATATTTCTCAAGTGCTCATGGAACATTCTCAAGGATAGACCAGATGTTGGGAAACAAAACATGTCTCAATAATTTTACAAGGATTAAAATCATACCAAGCATCTTCTCCAATCAGAATGGCTTAAAACTGAAAATCAATCACAAAAAATAAAGATAGATTTCAAAATATATGCAGACTACCCAACACCCTTGACACTTGGGTAAAAGAGAAAATGAAGGAGAATTGAAAAAGTACTTGGAGACAAATGTAAATGAGGACATGAGTACCAGGAATTACAGGGTTTAGCAAAAGCAGTGCTACAACGGAATTTAGGCCTACCTCAAGAAACAAGACAGATTGCAAATAAACAATCTAACCCTATATCTAAAGCAACTACAAAAAGAACAACTGAAGCCAGAAGTCAGTAGAAAGAAGGAAATAATAAAAATTTGAGCAGAAATAAGTAAAATAGAAAACAAAAAGATAATTCAGATGATCAATGAAAGCAAAAGCTGTTTGTTGAAAAATAAACACAACTGGAAAAACTTTCTCTATGCTCACTGAAAAAAAAGGAGAGAATCTTAGCTCTCATAATTAGAATCAGGGGAGAAGTCATAATGGATACCTTAGAAATACAAAATATCATAAGAATACTATGAAGAGCTGTATGACAATAAATTAGACAATCTCAGGACATGGACAGGTCTTTAGAAACATATAGTTCTCTAAAACTGAATCAGGAAGAAATGGAAAAGCTGAATAGGACTATCACGAGCAATGAAATTGAAGAAGTAATCAAAAGTCTCCTGGAAAATAAAAGTCCAGGACCAGACAGCTTTACTAGTGAGTTTTACCAAAAGTTCAGAAGAACTAGTATCTATACTTCTCAAAATGTTCCAAAATGCTGAAGAATAGGGAATGCTTCTAAAAACTTTTTATGAGGTCAACATTATACCGATACTAATAAAAGATATGGATATCACCAAAAAAGAAAATTGTAGCTCAATATTTATAATGAACATAGGTGCAAAATACCTCTACAAAATATTAGCAAACCAAATCCATCAAGACATCAAAAGGAACATCCAACATGACCTAGTGAGTTTATCTAGGGAAATGCAAAGGTGATTCAACATATGCAAAGCTATTAATGTAATACACCACATCAACAAGAGGAAGAAGGAAAATCATATGATCTTATCAATAAATGCAAAGAAAGTTTTTGACAAGATTCAGCCCTCATTATGATAAAAAAAAAACTCTACATAAAATTGAGATGGAAGAAACATACCTCAACATACTAAAGACCATAAATAATAAACCCACAGCAAATATACTCAATAATGAAAAACTGAAAGCATTTACTCTAAGATCCAGAACAAAGCAGGTTGTCCACACCTACCTCTACTGTTTAGCATCATAATGGAGGTCTTAGCCAGAGCAATTAGACAAGAGTAAGAAATAAATGTAATACAAATTGTAAAAGAAGAAGTAAAATTATCAATATATGCAGATGAAAGCATAGCGGATTCAGAAAATCCTAAAAACTCCATCAGAACTGAATCACCAGAAATAGAATAACATATGCATCCTAGTTAATTTACAACAAAGGAGCCAAGAACATAGGATAGAGAAAAGAAAGTCTTTTCAATAAATGGTGTTGGAAACTGGACAACATACAAAAGAATGCATATAGACCACTCTCCAATATCATACAAAAAATTAATTCAAAACAGATTAGAGACTTGGATGTAAAACTGGGAACATAAATACTTAAATAACAACATAAGCAGTATATTCCATATTGGCCTCAGAGAGGTCCTTAGTGACTCAACTCTAGTGACAAGGGAAACAAAACCAGAAATAAACAAATGATACTATATCAAACTAATAAGCTTCTGCAAAATGAAAGAAAAATCACCAAACAACTTACAGACTAGAAGAGGAAATTTGCATGTCATACATCTGACAAGGGTTTAATATTCAAGATATGTAAAGAACTCATAATACTCAACAACAGAAAAACAAACAACCCAACCAAAAAATGAGCAGAAAAAATGGATAGACATTTCTCCAAAGAAGATATATAGGCATATGAAAAATGTTCTTCCTCTGCTGTTGGTAGGGAAATGCAAGTCAATACACAATGAGATATCATCATCTTATGCCTGAGAGATGGGCTATTATCCAAAAGTCTGAAAACAACAAATGTTGGTAAGACTGTGGAGAGAAAGGAACACTTTCACACTGTTGGTGTGAATGCAAATTGGTGGAACCCATCTGGAAAACAGTATGAAGATTCCACAAAAAACTAAGAATGGAAATCCCGTATGATCCTGTCCTCCCTCTTCTGAATATTTACCTAAAATATACGAAAACACTAATTCACAGAGATATATGCACCTCCCCATGTTTATTGCAGCATTATTTATAATAGCCAAGAATTGGAAACTACCTAAGTGCCAGCATCAGATAAATGGACAAAGAAGATGTGTTTTATATACATAATGGAACATTACATAGCTCTAGAAAGCATGAAATCCTGTCATGTGTGACAATGTGGATGGAACTTGAGGGGATTATGTTAAGTAAGATAAGACAGAAGGAGAAAGACAAATAACAGATGATCTCACTCATGTGAGGGATATAAAGAAAAAGACCAAGCAAAGGAACAGAACTAACCCTTTGATATTAGCAATAGAACGGAGGTTACTAGTGGGGAATAGGATGCAGACTGGGGGCAAGTGATGGTGTGGTCCAATTAATTGGACCACATAATTTGATGGTAGACTGCGTTTGTTGTTATATATTTGAGATATGGTGAACATGCACATGTGTGGTTTATATTATTTTTAAATCAATATTATCTCAACAAATGTTAAATTAAAAAACTTAGCTTTCTAATCTATTTCCCATTCCATAACCTAAACTCTATTTCATCCCTACAGAATTCAAAATGCCAATCTCTATCTAATGTTGCCATTATAATGAGCTCTGAAATGTTATTGATTCTTGTCTGAATCACACCTATAATAACATCTACAAATATAGGCAAATGCATTTCTAAGTGAGTGATGTTATGTGAATGAAATTACGTTCTTGAATTGGCGATGCTAACCTAAGTTGAAATTGATCTGGGGAAATTTATCCTGAATTTAATAATCAATTATTTCAGAACATCTAACTTTTTTGTTCTGAAAACAAACCTTTCATTCAACTTATTTTATTTAATACATAATTATTATGTATTTACTAACAATACAGGCAGTGAAAAGTATAACATCCATTCCTCAAAGAATTTGGGACCATTATAGGAGTCAGATTACCTTAAATCCTCTGTAATGTAAATATTCTTTATGAGCATATTTTTGTAGTGTTTTATTTCCAAGGATATTTAACATAATATAGTGTTAATTATAAAACTGTTAAAAACAGAAAATAAAGAGACAGCAGAGGCAAATAATAAGGAATACTCTTGCATGATTGTGAACAACGGATGGGGAGTCAATGAGAAAAGAGATACAGATATTTTAGCCTCTGTTGACAACAATATCTGAAAGGGAAATTCTCAAAGCACAAGCACAAGATTGCACTAACAGTCTAGTCAGGTGTTAGAGGAGACAAGATACACAGAAGGGAAAAATGCTCATTTAACAATTTTTAAAACTAAAATCATTTTACTGCCCTCAAATACTCAAACCATAATCTTATATTAACAAGTTAGTGGGCTATTTTTATTCTGCCATAACTTGATAATTTATAAACAACATACATTTTTCTTATAATTAAGTAATTAATTACATTTTATAATCTATTAAGCCTCAATTTCACATCAAGTCATCCTGCTAGGTCATTTTGATCCTGTCATTTCTAATTAATAATGCCTGTTTGTTGGAGACTGTTATCCAGAAAACTCAGGAAAATATTATTTTAACACAGCATTTCTTTGATAGTGGAATATATTATTCTATTTGAAAGCACATATTTTTATCTATCATGTAAATGATATCTTACAAACAATAGTTTATACTTACAAGCATTTTTTAATAATTTTAGTATGTCTAAATATATATTTTTTAATGTTAAATCTTCAGAAATTACATGAAGGATGTATTTGTTCTTTGTTATTAAATGTAATCTCAGTATCAGTGTCACATTAGGCCATTCTTGATTTATCAAGTGATTCTAGAATTGTAAATTCTTCTTTTCACTTTATAAGAATAATTGAGTGTCTACTGTCTACCAGGCATTGAACCTGGCCCTGAGGACACAATGAAGAATGAGACCCATTTGCTATCCAAATATTACTCTGTTTGCAGAAGGACCTTTCTTTAACTTTGCTTTTTTGGATCTGATCATGGCAGTCTTTTGACTATCATTAATGTTGACAAGTATTATTCCTCTTTGAAAATAAATTTCCTTCTTTCCCCCAGCCCAATAAACCTGTATCTTGAACTTGGGTCCTGTGGTTTTACATAGCATGTACCTTAGCTGCTGAACCACAGGGAATGTAGCTTCACTCAACCTCTTTGGAAAACAGTATGGAGATTGCTGAAAAATATAAAGATGGATCTAGCATTCAATCCAGAAATCCTATATTTATGTATATACCCAGAGAATTAAAAAAAATCTAATCAGAAAAAAAAGATATGCACCCCTATGTTCATATTAGCACAATACACAATAGCCAAGACATGGAAACAACCTAAATGCCCATCCGCAGATGACTGGATAAAGAAGCTGTGGTGTATAAACTCAATGGAATTCTATGAAGCTATTAAAAAGGATGAAATTATGTCCTTTATAACAATCTGGAAGAAATTAGATGAGACCATGTTAAGCAAAATAATAGAGAAAGAAAAAGAAAAAATACAAGATGGTTTCACCCATATGTACAATATAAAGAAACAAAACAAATGAACAAACCCCAACAAAATTCAGAGGATGCAAAACTGTTGTTACCAGGGGCATGGGAGAGGAGAATGAAAGAGAGAAATGATCAGGTGGTGGTTAAAGGACACAGAAACTCTGGTGGTGAGTGTGATGTGAAATACTCTGAGGTGCAAATTCAATACCTAAAATGAATATAACAATATAAATAAAAGAAAAAAACAAAACAAATATATTAAAAGTAAATATTTAGTAAATACACACACACAAAGAAAAACTCAGTTTAGTAAACATTAAAAAAAAGAAAATGAATTTCTTAATAAGGGTATATGGGGTAAAGGGTGGCTTAAGGACCATTTGTTATTTTAAATTAAATTTAGTGAAAACTATAATAATAATTTGGCATATTTATTCTTTTTATCTTTGTATTAAAAAACAATGATAGCACAAATGAGTTTCAAGGAAATTGTAAAAGTAACTCCAAAATTATTTGGCAAAGACATTACCTTGGAAGTTGTCTTCCAAAATCTCTGTCTTTTGAGGACCGCAACAGCTATTTCTCCATTTGTGCATTTACCAAACACAGCTCTGGGAACCCAGAACATGTCTAAGTGTACCTGATGGAATGATTGCTATCACCTGACAAGATGAGACAGTGATATCAGTGAATAACCATTCTTTCTGCTGGCCCTCACACAGAGAAGACATCATAAAACAAAACAAGCAAGAATAAAAAACACAAATAAATAACAAAAAAACCCAACAACTGGATGAATTTTCAGATAACCTGATTAGATGTAGCTTTCTATTTCCTAGAAAAAAACAGCCAAGAAAATATAAGAGAAAAAGTTAATACCGGCAACTATATTCTAGTCTCTGATCATAAATTTTCCATCTCTGACCAAACATGCAGGAAAATGGTATTTTAAACTCACTGTCTTTAAAAGAACTTTGTAACACTGGAATAGAGTTGAAGTCTATTACTTTGAAATATTTTTTAAAATCCTGAGCTTTTCAATGCCATGCAATTCAATAGCCACTTCTTGGGCACATATACATAAAATCGAATGAGGAAGAAATCAGGGCAATAGGTCTGAGGGGAGCCACACTCCCAGGTCTTCACATAAAGTAGAAACACAATCTACTGCTATAAAGTAGTAAACACAGTCTCTTCTCCTGGAAAGGAGAAGAGAAGAAATGGGAAATTGGAAGATGGTTAGAGTGTGATTTACAGTTTTTTCAGACTCGGTTTTTTGTTGTTTGTTTGTTTGAAATATTTGACTTTGAAAACTTTTTGATATTTTAGTGTCATTGTATTGTATAATCCAGATTTATAATATAAAATTTCACTACAGACATATGTTTGTTTGATTTTTTAAATTGAGTTTTAAATCCTATATTCCCTTTTAGGAACATATATTTACATTACCTCATTTAATTCTCACGACACAACATTTAGATGGGGCTTTTAACTTTCTTTTGCAAATAAGGAGAGTGGGATCTAATAGAAGTGGAAAAACAGAGCTTAAATCCCAGTTCTTATCCATAAACAGTAGTAAATTTCAATGCTGTCTGTATATTTAATGATAATAGCAAGTTATCTTTTAATTTTACATTGATAATAGCATTTTGATTATGTTAATAAAAAGATGTCCCATTTTGGAATTACCTGAAAAGTGAAATATCAACTTGCGAAACATCATGATTTCTAAGAAACATCCAAAATAATTTGAAGGAGATAGTTTGAATGGAGATAAAGAAGGGTCACGATGGTCCAGGGTTGACACTAGTTGAGTTCATGAGGTGTGTATTTATCATAAAATACTAATGAGGAGCATGTTCAAAATTCTGTATTATGAAAAATAAAATAACTTTTATCCTAAATCTTTATGTCTCCAAAGTCTATAATTTTAAACACCCACATCATAATTTTTGATTAATATTTACTTGGCTTTTTTCAGAACGGAGGTATCAGATCTGTGGCTGCAACTGGGGATGTACACCAGCACCGCCATCTTCTGTTGAAGCCAGAGACTATGGAGTGATTGTTCTCAAAATGTGGTCCTAGGACCAGCAACATCAACAGTATCTAGAACTTGTTTGAAATGGAAATGACTGGACCTGCAGAACACCATCCCTGTCCTGCAGCCCACCTGGCTACAGTGAAGGTAGGCCTCTGCCCTGGTGACCCACGGAACATTGGCTCTGCCCTGTAGCAGTCCCCCTAGCTTCACCAAAGCAAGACCTAGGCTCCAGTGACCTGTGGAACACTGGCCCTGCCCGGTATCTGTCTACCAGGCTTCAATAAAGCCAGGTCTAAACCCCAGCAACTTGCATAGAATCAGTCCTGCCCTGTAGCAGACCACCTGACTACAGTGAAGTAGGCCTCCATCCAGTGACCAATGGTACACTAGTCTAGCCTGCAGCAGCCTTACCCAGCTTCAGGGAAGCTAGGCCTCAGATATCAGTGAAGCAGGAATCACCAGGTCTACCTTGTAGTGGTCCATCCAGTTTCTGTGAACCATAGGCCTCTGTTCTCAGTGAATTGTGACCCATGGAACACCAGCCCCGACCTGCAGCAGATTCGAACTGGTGGCCATCTGGTTTCTGGTACCTCAGGCCATCAACCCCCACTCTGCCAGGTCTTGCCACAAACAAGTTGTTGCTAGGTCTCAGGATCTGCAGACACCCAAGGTACCTCATCCTCGAGGCAAACAGAGATCCTAAAACATATAATTGGGCTACTGGAGAAATATACTCTCAGACTGCACCTGAGCTGCCTATGAACCTACCATTACTAGAAAGCTCTGAAGCTTAGGAATGAATTGAAGACACGATACAGAGGCAACCCTCATAGAAGAGGTGAGGGAAGCAGATTGAAGAAAAATGAAAAAACCCTATGAGAATCAGACACTATGAAAAGAACAAACATAATGATAGCAACAGATATGCCAGAAGGAGAGGAGAGGTAGAAAGGAGCAGAAAGCTATTTAAAGAAGCAATTATAGAGAATTCCCCACATCTGTTAAAAAAAAAAAAAGAAAAAAAGAAAGAAAAAAACTTACCACAGATGTTCAAGAAGCAGAGAGAACCAACATTTTTAAATATAAATAGACCTATCCCAGACACATCATAGTTATATTAGTAAAAGTCAATAACAAAGAAAAACAACTCAAGGCTGCTAGTGAAAAGAGAAACATAAACTACAAAGGCATACCAATCAGGCTATCATTAGATTTTTCAACTGAAACCCTAAAGACTAGGAGAGAATGGAATGATAAATTCAAAATACTAAAAGACAAAACTATCAGCCAAGAATATCTATCCTGCAAAACTAAATTTAAATATGATGGAGAAATAAAGTTCTTCGATGACAAACAAAAGTTAACAAATTTTTCTGTTACCAAGGCTGCCATTTAGAAATCCTGAAAAGGGCCCTAAAGCAGAAATAACAAAAACAGTGACTCACCAAGTCATAAGAATGGTGACAAACAGACAAGAAAAGCAGAGCAAAGATGAAACCAACAGGAGAGAACAAAAAAGCACTAAAGGGGAAAGAAAAATGAATAATATGCATGAATATATAACTATGATATGGCATAAACGCATAAAAGACTATCATAGAGCAATACAGTTAGAGGCACTCCATGGGACAGGCAAAAACCCAATTATAAAGGGATACATAGCCAGGAAGCAGACAATACCAATAGGAAAGACACTGAAAACCATCTAAAGGAAAAAGAAAACAAACAAACAGGAAATGAAGCCACAGGCACAGAAAGGTAACAAAAAACAAATGCTCAAATGATGGTTATAAAGCCCTACATTTCATTCATCACCCTAAATACAAATAGACTGAACTCACAAATCAAGACCTAGAGTAGCTGGGTGGATGGAAAAGAAAAGTAAAAAAGGACTTATCAATATTTTGCTTACAAGAAACTTATATCAGTTCCAAAGATAAACATAGATTGAAGTCAAGAGCTATGGGAAAATATTTCAAAGCAATATTAATGAAAGGAAATCAGGAACTACAATAATGGCAAAACAAATTGCCAGCCATAAAGGATATCATAAGGCAAGGATGGACACTAAGTTATGATCACAGGGTAATCTGTCAAGAAATAACTATCAGCAACATATATGTACCCGTTACAGTACCATCTAAATATATAAAGTACATACTGACAGAGCTAAAAGCCGTCATTAACAGTAACACGATAATAGTAGAGGACTTCAACACTCCACTTATATCAATAGATAGATCATCCAGGCAGAAAATCAACAAAGAAATAAGGAACCTAATTGAAACAGCAGACCACATGGACCTAACAGACATATTCAGGGTGCTTTACTCCAACAAAAAGTAATATACATTTTTTTCCCAAATATACATGGACTATTCATGAAAATAGACCATATACTAGGACACAAAACAGTCTCGCCAAATTTTATAAGATTGAAATTATAGTAAGTATCTTCTTGGACCACGAGGGGGTGAAATTATAATTGAACCAAAATAATATAACTGGAGGAACCTTAAAGATGTGGAGATTGAATCCATGTTTTTGAACAGCTGCTGGATGATTGATGAAACTAAAGATGAAATTGAGACTTATTTAAGAAAATGAATATTCAGTTACGAGCTACCTGAACATCTAGGATGTGGCAAAAGCAGTTCTGAGAGAAAGTTTATAGCCATAGAAGTGCACATCAAAAATCAAGAGCCCCAACATATTTGAGGGACCTGGCAGGGGAAGAACAATGAAAAACAAAAATCAGAGATGGAAAAAATAAAAAATTAGAGCAGAAATAAATGAAATTGAAAACAAAAAGACAACCCAAATGACGGTGAATCCAAGAGCTGGGTCTTTGAAAAAAATAAGCAAAATTGATACACCCTAGCTAGACTAAGAAAATGAGAAAAACCTAATAACAAACATCAGAAATGAAAGGGCTGAGATTACAATGTACATCACAGAAATACAAAGGACATGAGAGTTTATTATGAACATTCAAGTGCTAATAAATTTGTTAATCATGAAGAAATGGACAGGTTTCTAGATTCTTACAACCTTCCTTAACTGAACCAGGAAGGGACAGACAACTTAAAATGAAGCAGTAATGAAAATATTTCTCCAGAACAAGAGCCCAGGTCCAGGTGGCTTCACCAAGGAATTCTGGCAGACATTCAGAGAAGAACTAATCCCTATCCTCCTTAAATTCTTTCACAAGTATGCAGAAAAGGAAAAACTCCCAAATACATTCTATGAGGCCAGTATTATCCTGGTTCCAAAATTAGACAAAGACAGAGCCAAAAAAGAAAACTATAGACCAGTATCACTGATGACTATAGATGGAAAAATCCTCAATGAAATATTGGCAAACAGAATCCAATAGCACATCAAAAAGGATAGATCATAATCAAGTGGATTTATTCCAGGGTTACAAGGATGGTTCAATATATGCAAATAAGTGAAACACACCACATTATCAAAGTGAAAAATCAAAAACCCTAAGATCATCTCAATAGACGCAGAAAAAGCATTTGACAAGATTCAGCATGCATTCATGATAAAAATCCTTGTCAAAATAGGAATAGAAGGCACGTACTTCAACATAATAAAAACAATATATGACAAATTCAAAGCCAACATCATAATCAGTGGTGAAAAACTGAAAGCCTTTCTCTAAGATCTGGAACAAGACAAAGTTGCTCACTATCACCACTAATATTCAACATAGTTCTGGAAGTCTTGGCCACAGCAATAGGAAGGGCAATCACTTTAAATAATACAAATTGGAAAAGGAGAAATAACACTATAATTATTTGACAATGACATGATATTATAAGTAGAAAATTCTAAAGATTCCACAAAAAAACTTCTAGTAACAATAAATGAATACATCACCAAAACCAAAAGGAAACCTACTAAGTGGGAGGAAATGTCTGCATTTGCTATTTCCGACAAAGGCTTAATATCTAAAATACACAAAGAACTCATAAAACTCAGTACCAGACGAACAGGCAATCAAATCAAAAATGGGAAAAGGAATTAGACACTTTTCTATAGATATAGATATACAGATGGCCAGCAGGCACATGAAATTATGTTCCTACTCACTGGTTATCAGGGAAATGCAACTAAAGCAACAATGAGATATCACCTAACACCTGAAAGATTGGCTATTATCTAAAAGTCTGGAAATAACACATGCTGATGAAGATGTGGAGAAAAGGGAACACTTTTATGCTGTTGGTGAGAGTGCCAATTGGTGCAACCCCTATGGAGAAGATTTTGGAGATTCCTCAAAAAACTGAAGATGGAAATCCATACGATCCTGTAATTCCAATTCTGGGCATCCACCCAAAAGATTCAAAAGCACCCATCTGCAGAGATGTATGCATCCCCATGTTTATTGCGGCCCTATTCACAATAGCTAAGAACTGGAAATTAACTAAGTGCCCAACATCAGATGAATGGATAGAGAAGATGTGGTGCATACATACAATAGAATACCACACAGCCCTTTAATAGATGAAACCCAGCCATTTGAATCAAGATGGATGCAACTAGAGGGAATTATGCTAAGTTAAACACATCAAAAAAAGAAAGATACCAGATGACCTCACTCATAGGGGGAATACAAGTAGACAAGACAAAGGAACAGATGAAACATAACCAACCCTGAAACATTTGCAGCAGAATTTAGGTTACCAAAAGGGAATGGGGCTGGCAGGGGCAAATGATGGAGCCCACTAGACAATGGGGAAGAACACTAGGTGATTTGGTGGAGGGCATGGTGCATTGAACTATCTAAGAAATGGGGAACCTATACATAGGAAATAATTTTAATGTGTAGAACAATTACTACCGTAAAAATAAATCCCCAAAACAGTATGGTACTGGAACAAAAAACAGACACACCAATTAAGATCAGTTGAATCAAACTGAGAGCCCAGAAATAAAGCCACACCTATAGGGACTGTTTATCTATGACAAAAGTGTCATTAGCATACAAGTTAGTAAGGAAAGTCTATTCAACAAATGGTGTTGGGAAAACTGGAAAGACATCTCTAAAATGAGTAGATCACTCATTATCACCATACACAAAAGTGGATCAAAGATCTGAACATAAAAGACCTGAAACCATAAAATACTTACAGGAAAATGTGGGAAAAACATTCCATGATGTCAACCTCAAAGAGATCTTTGGGGAAGGAACAGTTATGACAAAAGATGTCAAAGTAAAACTAAGCAATCAGGACTACCTCAAACTGAAAAGCTTTTGCACAGCAAAAGAAACCACCACTAAAACAAAGACAACCCACAGAACTGGAGAAGATAGTCACAAAACATATATCAGATAAGAGCTTAATCTCCAGAATGTACAAAGAACTCATACATCTCAATATTAAAAAAGCAAATGACCCATTAAAAAATGGCAAAATAACTGAATAGAGACCTTCTAAAAAAGACACACAGATGACCTACAGACACCTGAAAAAATGTTCTACATCTCTCATCATTAGAGAAATGCAAATAAAACTATGAGATATTATCTGTTGGATGGGAAGGGCAGAAAAAGGAGCCCTCCTATGCTGTTGGTAAGAACATAAATTAGTGCAACTTTTTTGGAAACCACTATGAATATTCTTTACACAAATAAAGATGGGTCATCGTTTGATCCGGTGATTCAACTCCTGGAAATATACCCAGAAGATACAAAATTTATAATCAGAAAAATGTCTGCACCCTTATGTGCTTGGCACAGATCACAATATCCAAGACATCAAAACAACCTAAATGCCCATCAACAGATGACTGGATATACACTCAATGGAATTCTACACAGCTATTAAAAAGTTGAAATTTTGCTGTTTGTAGCATTCTGCATGGAACTGGAAGGAATCATGTTTAGTTAAATAAGTCAGAAGGAGAAAGAGAAATGCAGGATGGTATCATACATATGTGGAATATAATGAAATGAAACAAATGCACTTAAAATCCCAACAGCAAAAAAAAAAAAACAACAGGACATAGGACTGTGTTATAGGGGTGGGAGTGATGGGAAGGAAAGAGGTAAAAAGATGGTAGTAAAGGACACCGGAACTTTGATGGTGGGTGTGGTGTGAAATACAGACTAAGAAGCAATTTCAATATCCTAAAATAGCATTGTGAAGTAAATAAATAAAAAATACATATATATAAGTAAATTAATTAATTAATTTATATTTGCTTGAAAAACAGTCAGCACTTCTGCTTTGGGAAACTGAATCATCTCTTCTTGGTTTTTCTTCTCAGATACATTTTTGGAAAAGTTAAATTATTTTATTTGTATATTACTACATATTTTAGTCTTCAACTGAAGTTTAGAGAAAATAATGTGGTTTAGAATCCCTGATTCCTGTGCTAAAAGTGTGTTACCATTGTATCTTATGTATGAGGAGGGCTAGTTTGTTCTGGAGGAAAAAAGACTACTTGACTGAAATGTCTCCTTATCCCGACTTCTGAAGTTATAGTGCTGGATCCTTGTTACACAGAGGTTTTAATGAAGAAAGGTGACATTTTTCTACTAAACTCATCTATATTGTTTAGTGGATTTCAGTTTGAAGGTTGATTAGTGATTTGAAAAACAGAATATGAGAAATGACAATAGAATTATTTCGTCACCGATCAAGAGCTGGTGGTAGGAAGAGGAGAAGCATATTGGAAGGGATTGTTTCAGGTTGAGGTATGGTCGGATTGCAAACATGACTTCATTTAGTGATAAATGTATCCCACTCCCAAGTCTATAGCTTCCTTTATTCTATTTCAGTCCGCTTTGATTTCAGAGAATTAATTTTGTGACTTATTAAAAAACAAAACAAAACTCGAACCTGTAAAACCTGAGTATAAGGCAACTAAAATACAACTGAGATTACAAAACCAACACATATAACAATTGAAAAGCAATAAATAAGAAAATAAAGGTGTATGGAACAAACTAGAGACAAGTGGAGTCTCACAAGGACTACAAAGTGATTGAAAGCCTGCCTTTGGCATCTGAGAGAAGAATTCCTCCAGGAGGCAGACCTCAACAAGAGGCTATATATGGACAACGGCATTGGGTCATATAAGCAGATGTGCTGAGGTAGAGGGGAGAATCGAGGACACTGAAAATACATTCCTTAGCTTAAAGGCATTTGTTCCTATAACATGCAAGTGTTACTTGGGGAGCGAACATCAAATATTTTTGTCATTTTTTTATCCTAAAAATAAAATGGCTATTTATAATATCATCTACCTGATGGTATTCTTCCCTTGAATGGTGCAGAAACAGCAGACGTTTTTATTTAAAGAAGGCAGAGGCTCCTAAACATGATTAGAGTTCAGTACTCTAGTGAGAGGAAACATTTTAGAAGCCAGGACTCAGAGGTAAGTACTTGGAAGTCTGAAAGAAAGCTGATAAAACAGGAAGTAATTCCAAAATGGGTTGTTGTGGAGACCAAGTAGATGTGAGTAAGGAACCTCGAGGGCAAGATATAAGAAGGCACGCGCTCTCAGTCACTGACTTACACTTGATGTAGACCGCCTTAGAATCGGGACTCAAGGAGACTTACTCCCTACTCACGGTCTTGTTCCAGGTACCACAAACAGTTCAGTTGTTTATCTGCTTTATATAGATGTAAGTGTTAACAAGTAGTCACAGTTTACCTAAACTCTGTGCTAAGAACATCTTTTCATTTTGGAAATAAAAAACTGTCTCTCTCTAGAAACTTCCTGGGTGTAACCTACCATCTGTGTATAATTACCTGTCAAAGTAAGTTTTCACATGATAAATAGAAATAAAGAGATGCTAGAGTTAAGTTTTTCAATTATTGCAAGTGAGAGATTCACGAAAGATTTTGTGAAAAAGTGAAATTTGAGTTAGATTTTGAAATACATACAAATGAGTGAGGACTCTTTAGATCAGTGCTATCTAGGTAGGCCAAGTATCAGAAATCAGACAGGCAGCTAGAAATTGAGAGGAGAAAACATCATTTTTATTTATTTATTTGTTCATTTTGGTTGTTCCTCTGGTCCCAGTTTATGAACCCAAGTTCTTGGGTCACCAGCTTAACCTCTAAACCACCAGGGAACACCAGAACATTCCATCTTAGTGGCATTCTTCAAAAAGTATAAAGAAGAGAGCATCTTTATGGCAGATGTGTGTCAGGGAGAGACTGATATGTTTTTAGTCATCCATCCCTCTATCACCTCACTCCCAACATACTTAAAAACCCTTTCCATGCTAAACATGTAGCATGACTACTGGACTAAGTGGGTTACAGCTGACGGTTAAACCATATGTTTGTGAGAGACAACAGCCTTTTTGTGTGAAATCTGCATGTAATATCATCTAACATCTGCATATAACATTTGACTCCTCAACAACTTAACTAAGAGCCTACTTTTGATTAGAAGCTTTACCAATAATAAACAGTTGAGTAACACATATTTTACATGTTTTTTTATGTTGTATAAATGTATTAAATACTATATTATGGGCTTATATTAAAGTAAGCTAGAAAAACTTATTTGCAAGATAAAATGCATTTAGAGCACTGTACTGTATTTATGAACACCATAAGGTTATGTCTTCTGTTTACAAGAACATCCACATATTCAAACCCGTGTTGCTTGTTTATGGTTCAGTTGTACTTGGAATAAGCTGTCCAACAAATGATGTTTTATGTAACAATGGCCACAAATACAATATTAGGAATATTTGTTAAAAAATTATTAAAATTCCAAAATGGATACGGTTTTATAATTTTAACATGAACAAGTAACTATTCCTTATCACCTCTTCTCCACATTGCTACCCATTTTTAATACAGATTGTTTTCTCTTTTGTTTACCTGAGTTAGTTTCTGTGCTTACATGACTAGCAGGATATTCTGGGTTTCTTGAAACACTTATTTTAATTTTACTTAGTGTCTATGTTACTTGTGTAAAGCAAATAATTAAACTTTAAAAAAAAAACAAGGACAATGTTGATTACAAGAGAGAGCAAGTGTGTAGCAGGTATGCTCTAGTAGTGGTTCAGGATATGAAGAAAAGATGCTTTGATAGGATTCCAAACATTTCATATAGTAAATACAATTGAGCCTGTGAGTTAGGTCAATTCATGAGGGCTGAGGAAAGGCGTGAACTCAGTGGATGAAAAAGCATGTGAAAAAGTGATCTAGTTGTTAAATTACAAAGACATGAAATAACATGCAGCATTCAGGGACTTGGTTAGAGGTTATGGCACATGTATGCCATTCTAGGTGATTAGGTTAAAAACAGAAATACCGAACTATTCATGGAGGATATTTCATAGGATTTTTGAGGAACAGGAAGATTGCTCTAGTAAGACTTGAAATATCTACTGCTTACTGAAAAGGGTATCTGATTTCTTTTTATTTTTTGAATTTGGGGTAGAGGTATGCATTTGATGTTCTCCTACTATATTTTGACTTCTTATTGATGTGCTATGAAAAAAATACTTACTTATACCCTTATTATCTTATAATCTGCCACCATATTGAATTCTACTCTTAATTATAATATTTTTCCCAGTTTAATCTTTTGATATACTATTAAGACAAGTATTATGTCTAGAAGCAATACCTTTATCTATCTTTTGTAAATAGTGTCATCTGTTGTTTTCTTTCATATATATGTATCTACAAACATATACACACATATGCATTGACTAAAGACTCCAGAATTACATATTCTCTTGGATTTTATGTATTTATCCCCAAATCTGTTTAACCAATTGACTCTTTAGAGACTATTTTGATAATTTTAAGAATCTCCCTTGATTCATTTTATATTCAGATTTTAAATTTCATCTTGAATCCATTTTTTGCTATGAATTTTCTTAGCAAAATCTGATCATTATTAGCTGATCATTATTCTAAGTTTATTTCCATTAATGTTTTATTCTATATGAAATGCATGAGTCATGTATATGCACTTTATGCTGATGATTTCTAAGTGGTGTTTTAACGGGTGAATGTTTTCTTTACCTGATCAACAAATGTTTGGAGAATCTGTGGTTATACTGAGGGTAAATGTTTATTTCCTATAGAACATAAGGAATGATAATTTACATACTAATAGACATTTTTTATTGTAGTATCAAGAAAGAGAATGCGGAGTGGTGGAAATTTATTTCATGAGAAGCACACTCCTTGATGGGCATGGTTTATTCCAAACATTTTGAGGAATCTCCATTATCAAATATCTACTAGTAACGTCACACAAAACAGATCTATAATTTCTGTCATATTAGACTTCATGGTTTTTTCTCCAGGTACTTTTCATATTAAAGTATTCCATGAAACGGAACGGAATTTTTTTTTTTCTAAGCTTAATAATATCACTGAATAATAATAAGGACTGACTGTTTCCATGCTTTGGGATTGTCATACAAAGGAGAATAGATTTAATTGAAGAAAGGCAATCATATAGAAGACCATTTCTTCTCTAACAGGATTCTCACTTTTGTGCTCATATTATATGTTATTAATGTGATACTCCTCCAGCCTTCTTTGATTTCCCTTCTTGAAAATTTATCAGATAATATATAATATATATGTATATATATGTATACATACATCTATATTTCCAAGGAATTTGTACCTACAGAACAAATTATCCAAAATTACAATATGCAATGCTAAGAATATGATGGGAAAGTCTTCATAAAATAAATTTATTGCTAATTATACTGCTAAAAGAAGTGATTTTAAAAAAACAAATTATTTACAGAAAAGAATATTCTGACCTGTAACTTCTATCAAATTTTTCCTTAGCAAATAAATTCCCCCACAGTTGTCTTAATTTTTATACTAAACCCAAACAACTTATTAACAAAGTTTGTTCTAGATTATAATTTTCTTGTATTTGAGTTTGTATTTTATAATTTTTGTTCTTTCACAGTATTTAAAATAATGTTCAACAATCTTTTAGAAGTTCAAAACAATTTTCCAAAAGGAAACACAAAAGGAAATGCTAATGATTTTTTCCTTTCTTGTAAAGAACTGATTTAGAATTCCATTTTCACTTCTTATTCACATGAAAATGAAATGAAAACAATTGACAGTTAACTCATGGAGGGTCATGAAAGGCATGGACTTGGAGCACAGTATGAATAATGGTGGAAAAAATATGTCTTCATGCTCAGAGTAGCTATCACTTGGTTCAAATGGATAATTATTAGTCCTTGAATTTTAAATTTTCCCTCATTTTAGATCCTTCTCAACTTAATTTCAATTCTCCAACTTTCTGCCTCACAAGTCTTCAAGTTAAACACAGTATTCTAGTCAAACTAATTTTTGTTAATTTTACCCCAATCCATTTTGCCCATCTGTACTTCCATGTGTTTTCTTCCCTTTCAGTCATTCAGATCTTATCTATCTTTCAAGACCAACCAAATGGTCATGATTACCCCTAAAGAGACACATTTACTATAAATTCAATGAAAGGAAAACTTTTGTGTAGTGAACATATTGAGCGTGACAACATTAAAAAAAAACATGAATTAAAACTAAAAAATGAATTAGAATCTTGATTGCATTACTAATTCAGTGATGTTAAGCAAACTAATGAATAGTTCTAATACTCAATTTTGTCATTTTCATAGTTGAGGCTGAAGACTGCAAGACTTAAATGTCATATTTACATAAGAAATATGAGAATAGGAAGTGAAAGTAACACATATTTCTCAATTATGTGTTAAGTACTCTAAACATAGTAGGTACTTAACAAGTGTATCCTATCTCTATCTGTACTTATCTCCTGTCTCTACTTAGGCTTATCTGAAGAGCAGCAAGGATAATGCCACCATGTCATCAGCTGTGTGCTCATGCGTGCACATGTTTGCAGCAATTGGTCTAGCATTTTCTCAATAAATATTTTGTTAATGTTTGAATGATTCTAAAAATTTTAAATTTTCAGTTGATGATAATGATAGGGAAAATGGAAAAACCAGAGAGAGAAAGCTAGAAATTGATCCCATATCACAAGTAACATATATGGGGTTTCAGTTTATTTTTCCACATGTCTTACTGTAGATTTTTTGAAGACATCTAAAAGAGTGATACTATTACTAAATACATTTAATCCCCAGAATTCCAATTGATTTTGACTCAATAGAAACAGTCCTGTTTGGGTAAATCTGGGCCCCAATTGGGCTGAGGGCCCAGTTTTGCTAACTGCACATTCAGGGTACATGGTGAGCAATTCTATTTATCTAAGAGTTCAGGCTCGGGCTTGGGTTTGCAGGTGCAGCTGTAAATTTCAGGTGATTTACAGAGTGGGAAGCACATCAAATCTGAAATTATAATGGGGCTCAAGGCTCACAGCATCTTTTGTTAGATGTTCTGGTTTTATGATTTTGGGTGGGTGCCACCACATTTTTCTTCCAAGTGCAATAAAAAAATGATGCCATTCAAGCTCAAAAGCTTAACAACCACTTTACCTTTATTGAATCTGTAGCTAATGTACTGAAATAGCAGGGGTTTTGCAGCAAATGTAATTTGGGTTTTTGTCTGGGCATCTCTTCATGCCCTAAAAATGGGTTTGCATTGAGCACAAGTGAATTACCTAAAAGATCTGAAGATTAAGAGGCAGGGACTGATCTTACTGCTGCTAACAAATACCCACTTAGACCCAGTAAGAAGTACTGTTTAGAGATTCTGGAGACTATGAAGGCATCTTCCAGAAGACATTCTGCTAGCCTGACTGTGACTTTGGGTAGCTGGTTAATGTCTCCAGTGGTCAGTTTTCTTACAAAAACCTTCACAGATTTGAAGTTGATGACCTTCAATTTCCCTCATGTGTTCCCTTCTAAAGAAACTTGAATGTTTTGTTTGTTTATTTGTTTGACATTTCATGCTTTACTAAGAACCTTTCCCCAAAGTGATATTATTTCCCTGAGATACAGTAATTTAAACATAGATTTTTGGGATCCTGATCTAGGCTATAAGTTTGACTTATTTGCTAATATCATAGGAAATAATCCCTACAATGACAGGCACATGGAAGAAGGAAAAATATTACCATTATGATTTTGGAGCTTTGAATACAGCTCACTTTTACTGAAGGTTAAATCATATTGCATTCACATTAAAGACTCAAGGAAACAATTTCTTCTAATCCTATTCAGATTTAGCTGATAATTTTGAATGCTTACTATCTGCTACATATTATACTAGGTGATTTTCATCTGCATTATTAGATACTATCACTAAAACTTTACTGAAGGTCACACCTTTATAAAAAGGACTTGGGTTCCAACTCCAATATTCTAATTCCAACCTTAGTAGCAGCTTTTCATAACTTTTCTATTAAATCATACCTAATAATACCACCAAGCACAACATGGAAGTACCATTCAACCCAGACTCCTACCATAATCACAACTTTCTCCAGCTGCAAAGCCAAGTCTGTTTTCTTGGAATTTTTCTTTATCCTTTCACAGATTATCTAAACTTCAGGCTGATGTTAATATTCAACTGGAATCTCAGTCCTCAACAGGAAGTTGTAATAATAATTATATCAGATTTTATCCATTGCCTTTTCTGATTTTTTTTACGAGAAGGATACAGGCAGGAGTGAAGGCAAGTAGGCAAGCAGTTGGAAGAGAGAGAAGGAAGCAGCATTTTTATTTAGTTGTTCACCTTGGTCATAGTCCAGTGATGAACCTGGTGTCCTTGGGAAGTATGTGAACTCTGCCAGCCAAAAGTGGTGAACCTACTCACTAGGTCACCAGGGGCTCCCCCTTTTCTGAATATTTTCAGTGAACTCTTTTCTGCATTATAGATAGATAGGAAGAACATAATGTTCTGCTTTTTATGTCATTATTTGTTAAATTAGTATTTGCCTGTATGTTCCTCTTTGAAAAAGTAGTATTTTTCTGATGACAGAGTAGATTTACAATAATTATTGACCAATCCACACATTTCAATAAAAATTACATTTTATTTGCCCTGAAATATGTAAATATGATAAGGTACTCATAGCACTTTGGGATCTCAAAGAATGAGGAAGAGGATATAGACATCCAAACAAATAAACTGAAATATTGCATAATCCAATTTATGGCTAAACTTATAGTAAACGTTACAAGAAAGGACAGGAAAATATTTTAACATTAGACACACAAGGAAATATTTTGATATCAGAAGAAAAACATATGTAAAATAAAAGGAAAATGATGGGTTATTCTCAGAAATAGATAGCTTTATGCTATACTGAAAAATAGGCTTTATGTTGGGAAACACTGATTTTTTTTAGTTTAGTTTTATGTTTAGCAGAACGTTGACGTGATAAGATTTGGTGTTGATTAGATAAGGCAGGGTGCAGTGTGGAGGATGCATTGGGGAGGAGTCCTTGTTACTAATATACCAGTAGTGCAGAAGGAGAGGTAAAAAATTGATTCAAGAGATGTTCAAGAAATATAATCAACAGAACTGATTGAATTGAGATAGGCTCTCTGTCCCCTTAGATTGTTTTTTTTTTTTTAATACAAGTCTGACTTTATTTCAACATCCAAATTGTTGAGAGCACCTGTCACCATCTAAATAGAATTCAATTGCTTTCTTGCTGACTTTTTTTTTTTCCTAGGACAAGCAAACACTGGTTCTTGCCTTTTGGATGTTAAAGCTGTCTTTAATTAAAAAGACTGTTTGTGGATGGTTTGTCTAAGAAATGCTACCCATACCATGTACTTAAAAGTGGTCTTTCTATAGTAATTTAAATAGGCTAAGTGGCAAATACTTGTGCCCAGAAGAAAGCTGTTAATCTAAAGAAAAAAGTACTTGAAAGTAATACTTTAAGTGGTTTTCCACAGTGAATGCTAGGGATAAAATACATAAAAGTATCAAGATAAATTCCAGATAAAGTCATCTTCTAGAGTGCAAAGAAAACAAATTCAAAATTGTGCTGATTTTCTGCAAGGTCAAATGCAATTGTGGAACTACAGAGCACCTACCTGATGGTAATCTACCAGACCTGTATGGTATCTGAGGATATCCATGGATATCCGTTTTCTCAAACCAAAAATTACATTGACTTTTTAATATACAGTTATGGACATTGTTGAAAATGAACATGCAACAGCCTCTCCTCAAAATTCTGGATCTCAACTTTCTGTCCTTGGAAGAATTCAATCCCTAAGAAAATACGACAACATCATCTGCCTTTAGTAGTAACACTCTGAGTGGGCAATCATACAGCCTCACCCTCTACTTCTCTAGAAACTAATTTTTTTTTTCAGAAATATAGTTACATTCTCAGGAATGGAGTTGTGATTACTCTAAGGCAAAATTATTAGAATAATTCTCATTACTAGACATTTTCTTGCTCCATGTCTTGTGCAACTAACAGATGACCTTTTGATGAATGCAGGCCAATGAGAGGTTAGCCCTCCTCTTCTAGGAGAGGTTTAGTTATCTGATACTAGAGCTAGTCATACTGAGATTTTGCTTTCCTTTTCCCTCAACAAACACATAAATCTTTATATTGAGTCATGATACTGCTGAAGTCATCTTTCAATGATGAAAAACAAGCACAGTGACCAAAGTCTAAATCAATGAGAGTGGTAAAGAATGAAGGACCTGGGTCCAGCAGTATGCTGCTAATCCAATCCCTCAGGGTATAACAAACAAATAATTAAATCTTGATTTGTTTTGTTTGCCAATTTTAGATGTAAATATCCTCATTAGGTCGCATTGAAACTACCACTCACAGAACATTTATCACACCATTGCCAGGTAAACTTAAGACAAAAATTGACCTACTGAGCCTGGTCTAAAAAAAAAAAAGTCTTCATTTAAACAAAAATTTGAGGACCAACAATATGCCAAGTTTTATGTAAAGCATTCATGTATAAAATAGAGATCTCTTCTCTCACAGAGGTGAGATTTTAGAAGAGAGGAAAGACTATAACAATAAAAACAACACTTCTGAATTATATAATATTTTTGAAGTTTATACATGTGCTTAAAAAATAGAAAGAAGGAAATAGTACATCAGGATGATGAAGATACACCAAGTCTGATGTCCAGAGAAGGTAAAAAGCAGTAGTTAAGATGGTCTAGATAGGCTATAATGATACAATGACATTTAACCAAGGATTTGAAGGAAAGAGTTAGCTGGGTCGATATCTGGGGGAAGAAAATTCCAAGCAGAGAGAATGATTAGAGCAAAGGTCGCTGGTCAGAAACCAGGGTGGTCTGATTGAGTAGTCATGAGGAGCAAAGTGAAAGTGTTGAAGGGGAAAAGGGTAATAATAGCACAACATCAGGTAAACTTGTAGATCAGCAGTTGCTAAGGCGGTGAACAGGACTGCTGAAATAACTGAAGAAAGTTACTGATCCATATCCAGGGTAAGATTGATAATTAAATGAATGCTCTACCTCATTCTCTTTGACAATCCTTAACACTAACTTCTGCTCTAGGAGACCAAATTCCACTTCAAGCTTAAAATACTCCACAAAACATTTTTCCTCTTAAAGGACAAAATCATTAAAATGTTATAACTTTTCCAGTCTGTTACAAAAGGAAGATATATACACTAAAAATAATTATTTGGCAAATAGAATCATATCAGATACTTAATAAAGTTTCCTTTAAAACTGAACAAAATTACAAGACATGTTTTTCTTACAGATTATTACTAGAGAAACTACTTTTCATCTATAATTATTTTGTCTGCCAAGTTCTAATGAACCACCAAACGCATATGCAAAGCCAGTTGTATAGTTTTCATCAGCATTAAAAACTAGCAAATAACAATCAAAATGTCAAAATGTAAATACTTAGATGTTATAATGCAATGCTTTATCAATTAAAAATAAGAGATGTGTCACCACGCAAGGAGTTGAATTAGGCAGCAATTGGGAGCACTATGGTCTCTTGGTTTGAGATTCTGAACAGACATTCAGGGTGAAAGGGCATATAGGCAGATGGACATAAATTAAGTTGGCTGTACAGATCTGAATTTCCAAAGAGAAATATTTGGCTGAATGTTTAAACTGGCAAATTATTGTCATTAAGAGTTGGGGGATAAAGGAAGAAGTTCTCTGTTCCCTAACAAATCATTAAATGTTGCTTGCCAGGGATCCTTCTAAGTGCAGAGATCACAATATCTTGGGGAATGCATACACAAAGAAGCAGTTACACAGAAATCGTGCAAATTTCACCCCCAGTTTGAGGGCAGGTTGTTAGACTAGGTGTCACCAAACATGTTTCATTTGAGCAATCAAGAATGAGTAGGTGAAGAATGGAAACTTGACTTTTGGCGTTGAACATAATATAATATATACAGATGTGGACTTACAGTGTTGCACAACTGATACTTCGAGTGTTATAAAGTTATAAAACAATGTCAGTTTAATATTTCTTTGAAAACATGAAAACAATGAGCCAAAAAAATTAATCTGAGGGCATTAGCTTGGATGAAGAGAAGGCATCGTCTTGGCTGATACATATAAGATCTCTGTGGAACTATGAGAGGTTGATATCAGAGACCATAACTGGGATGGAGCACTTAACAGAGAACATAAAATATGTTATATGTATATATACATATAAAATATATATGACTGAAACCAAGTATATAAAATCATATGACAAAATTAGAATTGAATGTTGCATGATTTTTGCTTGTTTGCTTTCTTGTTTTTCTCTTTTCCCCAAAATTTTCAAAGATAAATATATATTTCTTCTACTATGAAAGATAAACTAAAAGATGCATCACAGAGTTTTCAACTTGTTAATAAAATTAATTTCTTACCTTTTTGCCTGAGTTACATTTCTTTTAAATTATTATAGATATATATTTATATATGCCATACATATTTACTATATATTATGTAAAATATACATTTTCATATTTTAATATATTCATACTAATATATTTATAACAAAATACATGTATCTAGTGAGCAACTTCTGAGAGTTTGAAAACTCTAGGCAAAGTTTACAATTACTATTGGTTATCAAAGGCAGAAAACATGCTATATACAATTATCTACATCATGTTAATTTTCATGCAACCTTTTATTATCAATCTGTCTATATATGTATATATATATATCTATCAACAATCTTTTTTAAGGAAAGTAGGCATGCAGATGAGCAGGCAGACAAGAAGAGAGGAGAAATAAGCATTTTACTTAGTTTATTTAGTTGATCATCTGGTTGTTTTCCCAGCCCTGGTTAAGAACCACACCTATATCTATATATTTTTTACCTAATTACACACTGTCATATTGTAGAGAAATGTTAAAGATTATGGCATAGAAATAAAAGAGTGTGACTCAAAGTTCTTATGTCACTCCTCAGATTTTTGGCTATTTGCACAACATTTCAACTTCTCCGTGTCTCATTTTCCATTAAAAAGCAATAAAAAATACAACAAAACAAGGAAATCTTCAATAACTGGTATTGAAAAAATTGATAACTACATGCAAAAGAATTAAACTGTACTGCTGTCTAATAACATACACAAAACTAATTCAAAATGGATTTAAGAGTTGACTATATAGGACCTGAAGCCATACAAAACATAGAGTACAATATAGGTGATAAGCTATTTGCCAATGACTTTAGAGATGTTTTTGAGGATTCAACTCTTCCGGCAGGGGAAACGAAAGCAAAAATAAATGAGACTCCATGAAACTAAAAAGCTTCTGCACAGAAAAAGAAACTATTGTCAGATGAAAAGGCATCATACTAAGTGGCAGAATATATTTGGAAATCATACATCTAACAAGAGGGTAATATCCTAAATTTGAAAGAACTCAAGAGGTTTATAAATAAAGATTTTTTAAAAGTGATTAAAAATGACAGAGGATCTAAGTAGATATTTATTCAAAAAAGACATACAGATGGCTAGCAGAGCATTTAACCGAAAAGATATCTCTTATTCTTAAGGAAATGCAAATTAAAACAATAATGAGATATCCCCTCACACCTGTTAGGATGACTATCCCAAGAAACAAGTGTTGGTGAGGACGTGAATAGAAGGGAATCTTTACACACTGTTGGTGGGAATGTAAATTTGTGTAACCTTTATGGAAAAGGGTATGGAGATTTCTCAAAAAGCTGAAAATAGAAATTCCATACATGTTACCCCAGTTCTAGTTATTTGCTGGAAGAATATATAGAATATACATATATATATATGAAAGATGTAGGTAGGGAAAAAGGCAACAAGAAGCACGCAGGAAAAGTGAGGAAGAAGCACTTAATGTTTATATAGTTGTTTATATTGGTTGTTCCCCCAGCCCTGGGTCCTGAACCTGGGACTTTGAGATGTATGTGGGACTACTCCCTGGTCATACTAGACCACCAGGCCACCAGGGTGCACTCTGGAAGAATATTAAAACACCAATATGATGTGATATATGCACTCCCAAGTTCATCACTGCATTATTTACAATAGCCAATAATTGGAAAACCTATCTTATTTTATATATATATATATATATATATACACACACATATATATGACAAATACAAACATATCATATATAATATTATTTCTTATCAATAGATGATTGCATAAAGAAGATGTGAGTAAAAGTATACATGCATACATACAAAATGGAACACTAGTCCACTATAAAAAATGAAATGATAAAGTCCTGCCATTTGCAACAGCATGGATGGATCTGGAGGATAAGATTAGTGAAACACGTCCGACAGAGAAAGACAAACACCATATTATTTATTCATAAGTGGTGCATAAAAATAAAACAATAAAAATAAAATAAAAAATAATCTTTTAGACTATAAAACCAAATTAGTGGTTATCAGAGGGAGAAGTACAAGGGATGGTTAAATTGGACAAAACAGATCATCTGCATAGTGGAGGATGGAGTTAGACTTCCAGTGGTAAATAGACTGTGATATATACAGATTTTGAAATATAATGATGCTCAACTGAAATCTATATAATGGTATAAACCTGCATTATTTAATAATATATTTTTAAAGCAATAAAAATAAGTTAATACAAATAATAATGAACAGTTTTCAAATGCTGAACACATACAGGGCAGTATTCAATGTTTTTGACAGGTATATACGTCTCAGAAAAACTCTGTGAATAGTTGGTACTTTCTTTTTTTCTTCTAACTTACAGCTGGATACATGAGTGAAGAGAGAATAACTAAAAAAGAAGCAGCTAGTAAGTGACAAATTTGGGATTTAGGCTTTTTCTGACTCCTGTGTCCTCACACTCAGCGTATCTTCCACTTCCTTACTAACTTAAAGAAGATACTTTCTAGCCTTTCTTGCTTTATGCATTTTAATACAGAACAATTAGGATGATAATATGGGATATTGCTTTAGAAAGTATGAATAGCTGTGTTTTAAAGATAAATTCAGTATCAGTTACTGTTCTATGTGTTGGGTTCCAAGAGTCCCCACAATGGGTCCTTTTGTCAGAGAAGAGCTGCAGACTGTCCATTATGACTCATAGGAAAGTATTTTCTTGGTGAATGCACCAGAGTTTTGAAGTTGCAGAAACTTGAACTATTTTTTTATCCCAGGGATTTTGGAACTTTAAAGATGGATCATATATATTAAAATAGCAAGAAACTGAGATCTAAGCAACTCAAGAAATATTTATAAAAATTTAATAATAAAAATAATCTCTCAAAGGACAGTGCTTCATATTCTCTTCAGCAAAATCTCCATATAATATAGACCTTCCAAAAAATAACTGCTAAGTCTCAATTTGTAATTTACATAGCAAAATGTTGTTATATTATTTGATACTTGTCACTTAAAGAAATAATCCTACTACAATAACCAAGCTGGTGTGCCATTGCAGGATAACACAAAACCCTTAGAATGGTATTGACAATGATTGCTCATTTTCTTTTTCCTGGAGATGAGTCATTATTAAAATTCTTTCAGAGGTTATATAAAACTTACTCAATAAAAACTTAGGACATTGTAATAGTACCAAGAGCTTTCTGAGTTTACATTCTGGTTTCTTGTTGGAGGAAACATCCTAACAATTCTTTGACATGTTGCCTATTTATAATCTTAAGAGTTGGGACATGTTGCTAATCTGGTTTTATAATGTCTAAAGTGTGTGCTTATTTACTTATTAGATATAAATGCAATATTACTGAATTAAATTTAATCAATCCAAACATGTTCACATGGGCATATAGTCATACAGTTCAAGTAAAGCAACACAACTGCTAAACAAAATTATGTTACCAAAATCAGTAACAGTACCTGTTCATATGAATGTAGTATAGAAACATGAATAAATGAAAAGTCAGACTATGTTAGATACAAGAACAATCCAAATTACTCACTTGATAGTAAAGTATGTCTAAGAGTTACCAATGAACACACACTTGTATATTCAAATGAGAAGCAGATGCATATAGCTGGAAGCAAAGAACAGAAACTTAGTGAAAATTGTTTTAGAAAATACTCTTCCAGGATTGCTATAGATATTTGTGCCATGGATTGATCAAAAGTTTGCCTTTCATTCAAATAATATTTCTGAATATATGTTAGATTGTGTTTATGTCTATTGCATTTCTTAGGAAACCCCTATGAAAGCAGAATTTAACCTATAGTTTGAATTTCAAGTCTGTTCTATTTGTCCTAACAATTTTTATAAAATAGAAGCTAGATCGTATTATAAAAGGGAGGTTTAAATAATGATTTAAAACCTCTCTCTAGAAATTGAAGAAACATAAATGTATTTCCACATACTTAGAATATTGTGATTAAACAAAACGAAACAAACAAACAAACAAAAGAATAAGGTCCAGAAAGAAGAGATATCAAGTTGATAATGAATGTCGACTGAACACAGGATTTATTTGATGCAAGTATTTCTTTACTTTTACTGTCTACTTTCAGGAGTAATAATATAATGCAAGGATTAAGATTAATCAATGGTAATAAAGTATTTGGTATTTGTAATTTCAAACTAGATCATGGGATACGGATTAAAGAAGTATTATGCTGACTTCGAATTTCCTATGGTTTAAAAGAAAGTCTCCCTTACCCTTAAATATGTAATGTATCTATGTGAAATAAAACAGATACATATAAAATTCAGCAACAAATTATCTTGCTGCAGGACTCTGAGTGGATCCAGAGCAGCTAAAGCAACGTATGTGAAGTTAGTCAATTTTTTCCCTTGGAATATTTTTTTTGACTATTGGGCTGTTTCTACGTTAAAAACGTGTGCATTCATATTGAGCTACAGGTTCAGATACTTGCCGACTTAGGCATTTTTATTTTAAAGCATGACTTTTTATGTCCACAATACTATTAATGACATATGCTTGCTAAATTATTTAAACTAAATTAAGATCAAGAAAAGGAGACTGCAACATCCTCCTAATCCTTGCAAGTGTGGTGCCATTTGGTGCCTCTGCATAAGTGGTTGGTAAAACCCTGTGATGGGAGTTTGTACTCCTGGAGCACAGTCCCTCTCAGGTGAGAATGTGTCCTTGGGAGGTGAGGAAGCTTAGATTAAGTGGCAATTCACAGCAGCACTAAGAAAGTATGTTCTTTGGGATACAGCAATCACTTGTTTTTTGTTGCTTCTACTTAAAATTGCTGTGAACTTCGTTTTTTGTTCAGGGAAGTGCATGGAAAGGGTGATAAAGCCAGCTGCCACTTTCAGGTGAGAAACAAATTCTGAGAAATGCTATCGTCCTGGAAAGATCATCCTGAAGGTCATTGCTCTGAACCAGACACAATAACAATGGATAGTAGCAGCGTGACCTTGCTGACTAAAAGAAAAAGAAGGTTGTATATATATATATATATATATATATATATATATATATATATATTACGTCGAAGGATTTTCTATGGTTTTCTCTGTTAAACTAAATTCTGTTGACTCATATTCGAGCAACCTAAGAAATACAAATAAGGAGCTTACATATATTTACTGACCTGAAGGAGAACTGGAACTAAAAGAGAGAAATCAACCTTTAATAAATAAACACCTAGACACCTAGTTGGCAAGATGAATTTTTATGTTTGCAGCAAGTTCCTTTGTTAAAGATAGCATCGTCTGCATATTAATTGGAGTAATCCAAAGCAGATTCTACTCCCTATTTTTCTTCCCTCCAATTGTCTAACATTCCACAGGAGAGAATTTTAAACAGCACACCATCCCACCAGTATTCAAAATTGGAAGCTTTTGCCTGTTGACTTCAAAACTTCTGCTTTGGACTCTTCTACCTCCCAAGTAACATTTCATTCAAGCTCTTCTATTATATGTGGAGTAATCCATCTCCCTCAGGTCATTGTAAACTTCCGGGAAGAGAGAAAATATACCTATCAAAAGCCAGACACTGCATATAATAATTCAGTTCTCACAATGTCTTCATAGGACAAATAAAATTGTATGTCTGTGCATGTTTCTTTGTCATAAATATAAATACTCAGAGGTTATTAATGTCCTTAAGGTCACCATGCTGTTGCAGCAGATATGGAATACAAATCCTGACCTGCCTGACACTAAATTTAACGTTAATTCATTATACTTCGCAGATACTAGAGTTTTATATGTATTTATCTTTGATTCCCCCTTCCTATCCTTGACAAAGTTAAATTCACGGTTTTTCAAATAAAATTCTATAGAAGCTACTCACACACAAATAACTAAAAAAGAACCCAGAAATTAACATAAAAAAGAGAGGAAAAGAAAGTCATTGTCTTAAATATGCATTACCAATTTTATTTGACAATTTTTCTGATGTTATAGATAACAAAACAAACCATTAACACTTGCGATCTCAAAGATACAATGATTAAATGAGATCCAAAAGTTTTCACCTACTTGGACTATCAGGCTGCATCTATTAAGATGAAATTGAATAAGTATAAATGTTAAATCCTAGTCCTTTACGACAACAACAAAAAAAAGAGAGCAAAACTTCAAGACTTGAAAAGATTTAGTCATTAACTAGCTCACCACATTTTAGCATAGGAAACCAAACAAATTATATTCCACTTAAAAGAGGATGATCAGGGTAACTAAATTAGGAATAGTCCATCAAAACAATTTTGCCGAAAGAAGACAAGTTTGGGGAAAATATGATAGATGTCTTACAGTATTTTAATGTGGTCATGTGGAACAAAAATAAAACTAACTATTTGCTTTTTTTAGTGGTGAAATTTAAGTCAACAAGCAGAATATGGAGAACAGTTTTCTAGCACTAAGTAACCAAGTTTACTACAGAGAATGAAATACCTAGGAGGTAGATTATTTCCTCATCCGTTGAATTGTTTATGTAGAGAATTAAAAACCATTTGTTGGACTTTTTAAGTGATTTCAGTATCAGATGGTGTTTAAAATCCCTTCCAAATCTAGATTGTTTACTAACTTAATGCTCTTCATATTCTTGTGGCAGAAAATTGTTACTGGGATCCTGATAACATTCCCACTCATTCCTATTTAAATTAGGTTGCCCCATAGCCTAATCTCCTATAGCACGACCAATAGTTACATACCACTTTGCCATATGTTTTTTGTTTGTTTCTAAGAAGTTACTTAGCCTTGTGTACTCAAGTCCTTTTGAAGGAGAACTTACAAATTCAATGATCAACAAAAATAACAAGACTCTTTTTCCCCACCCTGAAATTTTCTTAGAATCAGTCTTGTTGCTGGTGTGAAAAACCCTGAAGCAATGTAATAAGATCAAAAGTCAAGCTACAGATGCTGGACACAACCTGGAGCCAGCTCTACCAGGATGACAAAACAACTGCCCCAGGTGTATTTCAGTCAGTCTCTCCTTCTTTTTGTATCCTCTTGGGGCCTTAGGACCTGTAAGTCCATCCCCACTCCTTCCCAAAAGTCTTCAGACCATCCCTTTTAGTTCTTGCCCTATTCAAATGACCCCACTTCATTTCGAGAAAGGGATGGTTATTTTTGGACATGAGCTCACCAACCCCAAGTTATTGATAACTTGAATAAAAAGCTTTATCCTTTTAATATCAAATCCCTTCCATTGTGATTGGCAGTCAGTGGCAGTCAGTGGTGATCAGTGGTGAGAATCTGGAGTTTACATTTTGTGTCTCTTTGGAATATAAGCTCCCTACATATAAGAAGTATAAGAATGTAATCTATCTTGATATTCAAGGTCAAGATTCACTTACCCTCTTGGAAGAAGGAGTCAAAAAATATTTATTGATTCTCTAATTATATGGTAGGATATCCTTTACAGAGGCCATTTTAAAAAAAATATTAGGTAGTTCAAAAGTGTACTGATTCCAACAACACCATAAGATCCAGGAATTGAGCATGGCCCATCTAGCTCAAAGATCATTTTAAAAACAGTTTATAAAATTAAAAAAAAAGTCCTGTCAATGGAACATTTTACATTTTTCAGACAGCTTCTGCCCATTTTCATTACTTTATAATAGAAGATATCCTTTCACAAGATTACTATTCCTAACTGGAGACATTTGTGTTTTTAGGTTTTTTCCTAAATTCTCACTGAGCACTTGAACTTACATGATTCTGAATTGTCTGCCTAATTTCTAAAAGTCAAGTTAATTGATATTTTAGAATCAAAAGAGCCTCTAAGATACTTCAAAGGAATATATTAGGCAGAAATGCACATGCTTAGAAATAGATATTGACTAAATAATAGGCAAGGCTACATTTAAACAAAAGAAAGAGGGCTATTATTATCTGATGACCTTATTTAACATTCAAAAGATGCATTAAGATAGCCATATTGTATATTTCTAGTGAGTAAGAATCTAAAGAAAATTTATATCTAGACCTCTGGAAATTAATGAAAGAGTCCAAAATACTACTCCGACAAAGGCAAATATTTTGACTTCAAAATTTCAATGTTGAAATAATTTAAATTATTCCGATGAAGACATATTATTATCAGAGTGATGAGTAATCACATAAGATTTCAGTTTCTAGATGGAGTAGATGGAGAGTGGGGGTCTTAGTACTGCTCTGCATCCCATTTCTGAATGTAAACAAAGCACAGTAATTTAATTTGATTGCTCTCTGAGTAGGATTAATACTCTTGACAATTAACTACATCCTTGAAAGATCTATCATAAATTAAGGAATTAAATTCCTTTGAGAAGCACAGAACATTTCAGAAGTTAATTTAAGGACATCTGTATGCACTTTCATTGAGGAACAATCTCAGTCCCTACTATCCTTCTCTTTGAAGTCTTGACGAGCTCACCAACATGAAACGATTATGATGCAGTGATCTCATTTTGAACATTTTCCTCAGGGTTTTCATCAGCTCTGCTGGTTACTTTTCTTTCCTTAAAGCAATTTCAATTTCCTTATGACTCAGCAAGCAGCATTTGGATCAATACTGTATTTTTCCCCCTTTCAGTTTTGGATTGTTCCTTCATTTTTTATTTTTTATTTTGCTAAGACAAAATATAAAATCTTTCCTTTTCAAAAGGCAAAGCTTTTAATACTCTGAACTGTATCCATTTTCAAACAATCTTTGATTGACGTGTCATGTTGTGTCACATCACATTAGGTGCCTCTTGTCTCCTTGCATTGTAACAGTCAATGAGCAAGTGAGAATGATGAACTGAACTGAGCTAGAGATATTAGGAAGCTGTGTGATGCTTATTGGATAAGTTTCTTTGAGACTTTACAACAAATTCTGCCAGTGAATACAAATACAAAAGCCTTTAGATCATGTTTGCAAACCAAATTGGACACAAAGAAGTCCAACTATAAAAGGTTTAAAGATAAAATACCTGAGATATGGCCAAGATCCTGAAAACACATTTTCTGTTGATTTCCTCTGGGTATATTTGATGTGGATGCCAAGTGTGTTTGTTTTAATGTTTTGTTTGTTTCCTTTTATGATATTTAGAAGGTAGCTGCTATAATAAATCATTCAGGGATTTTTCAGTTGAAAAGGTATTTACCATTATCTTAATGTGAAATTGATGCTGCAGTGATGCTGAAACCACAAAAAAGTATACTCCCATCACTATTCACAGATTTCCCCTATTTGATTATATCACTTTAACATATAATTATAGACTTAACCTTGTGAAATATGTTGCTTTTGCTAGTTTACTGCATTTAGCACTATAGGGTGTTGCCTGGAATACACTATATTTTATATGAGAAATATCCCTTCCTTGCAAATCACCCAGGTACCACATATATCTATGCTTACTCCTCATTGTAATTAACAATAAAAATTCCAAATAATTCCCAAGACATAAGATTGACGTTTTATTGGTTTAAATAGCTTTTGGAATTTTCTAGAGAGATCAAGGCCTTAAGAACTTCTTATTGATTCTTACTGTCAGGTTAACCAAAAAATTCCTACTGAATCAATTCAGCTGTAGAGACATTTCCTGTTGACTCAGATATTCTGTGCTACACAGGATATTAGGATCCTGGCTAATGGGAGCATCATAGGCTGAGTCAGGAAAAGAATATAAGGTCATCTGATTAAACTAAGAAATTTTTTTCAACTGAAATCAATCTATAGCAAGATTTTAAAGTAGATTTTCATGCAAAATCTCAAAACAAAACTAGATTTTCCTGATATTATTTTTCTTAGTTAAAGTAATAGCTAATAAAGTTAGCAGATTTAAAGCCTAGTTTAAACTCTTACGTAAGTCTGAATCATATTTATCAAAATTACAATATTTTCTATCTATAGCCATATGCCACGGTCAGTTTTCAACATTTTTTTCAAGTGTGAATAAAATAAGAAAAAATATCTCCATTTATATAGCACCTTTCAATCAGAATGTTCTTTGTACACTGACATGGTTAAATTTTCCCCTCAAGTATATGTGTTAAACTCCCACAGATCTATTAGCAATTTCTTGGTACTATTTTAGGATTAGAGAAAGCTTTTTGCAGAATAAAAAATCCTGATGTAGTCTTCACACAACTTAAGGAAGTTCAAGCTATTTTTATATTATCTAGTTCTTTATGGAAATATTGTTAAAAACACAATAATTAAAAATATCCTGTAAATTTACAAAATGTAGGGAGAAACGTGGTCACTTAAATAAGGAGAAAATATAATCTTAAACAGATGAAAGAGGATGAAGTAGATCTTTGAACATTTTGGGGATATTCTGAGCAGCCTTTTTTTTTTCAACCATTAAATCACCCTTTGTCCCATACTATTTTCAAATATTTACATTATCATTATACCTTTCCTGGCCATGCTGTTAAAAATGATTTCAGGAAAGGATAGTTAATTTACTTGACTCTATTTACCTTAACCCTATAGCATGGTCAATTAATCATAGTTTTATTTTATAGTGATTTTGCATTTTAAACAGTAATATAATCTTAAAATAAGAAAGACAATTTTAGGTAGCAGATTGAAGGGACTGAGCCTTCTCTTTTTTGCCTTTCAGATTATATAACAATCTGGTTACCACTTTCATATATATATATTCATGCTCCCTTGATCATAGATCACATATATATCTTACACTAGACTTATCTTAAACTTATGCAGACTGGCAAAGCTAAGAAATCTCCAATCTCCTGGGATGCTGTTTGGATAATTCTGAAGCTGATTTTTAAAGAATGAATTGAAGGTAGAAAAAGGCATATAATTAATTTTTTAAAAAGGTCAGACAATTTGGGGAAACGTTAAAATATATCTCCCAAGTGCAGATACATTCGTAAAAAACATTGTTGTTGTGTGATACCAGCAAACTCATGTAATTAAAAATAAATCACTATATTGCCAAGGGAGAAATGAATTTATGTAACCTAGGAAATAGGATTGAGAGTTTATAAGATTATAAAAGATCTTAAAAGATAGCCATGAACAAAAACAATATCCAAAGATAGTGAAATATCCCAATATATATTAATATATATACTATATATATAAAATAAATATGTATTAGTGATAGTAGTGACAATTATAATAGTACTATGAACTTCTACGTTATTTGACATTTTACACACAAACTTACATTGCTTCCTTATATGCCCTTCTAAGTGAGAGTGATAGTATAATCCATTTAGGACAAAAAGTGAGACATTTTCAGTATGAATGGAAAGGAAAAAGAGATTTAGGGAGGCAGAAAACTATTATCCAATTTGGAATATGACCAGAACACATAGATTAACAGTCCCATCCTGTGAGAAGTATCCTGGGATCTTTAATGCTCACTAGTAGCCAGGTTCCTTCTTTTATTTCTCACCAGGAAGATATATCATCTTTTATCCTACTAGAGTCCTCCAGTGTTTCCTGCTTGTTCAGCAATTTTGCATACCAATACCTTTTACTGCCTTCTCTAAGAATATATAGTTTGCATTTGGATCTATGGAGTCTCGCTGCATAGTCTGTCAAGGTCTTTTCAAAAGGGTGTGTGCTTTCCTACAATAAGAGATACTATAAACCTCACTGGCATCTCTCACTAACTCCAGTATTGCTGTTCAATGCCACAGGAGCATACTAATTACAACCCCATCTCCATTCTCAAGACTTTCCTAAAAATAAAACAAAACAAAGCAAAAAAAAAAAAAAAAACCCTGAAATCTACAATCTCATTAATAAACATTTTATTCTGACAAAATAGAAAACTGTTGGGAAATGTTATATAGCAAATGCAGATGTGAAACAGGTGAATGCTCTTTCTCTCTCTCTCTCTCCCTCTCTCATATTGCTGATTCTACTGCTAAACAAAAGAGCAGAACCATTCTTTTCCTATCACTTTAGAGCTTTATTTATTGTTTTCTCCATTTGTACACTTATCAAACATAAAATTGTTAAATCTCCTTCACCCCATGTGATTTTTTTAGTGGGAAAAATCAGGAAAATTTACCAGAACACAATGGGTCAGCATATCTGTCATGCAATGGAAATAATATGCTTGGCCAAGACATTATGTTTATCATATGAATAAAAGCAGTATACACGAGGTTTACATAAATGCAGATGACTAAGTGGTAAGAAGTCACCGCACTTAGAAATATGTTAACTCAGTTGATCTCCAGTGGCACACATTTTAATCACTCTAACTTTGTACTAAACCACTTTGTTCTCTGAATGAATCCAGAAACACTGATCCTGATTATACTTGCAGAGTTCTACATCTTACAGACTACACTATTAGATTTCAACACAACATAATGTAGATTATAAAATCTTTGAAAAAAATCAATATGGCATCAGCATGGTCACCCATATTTTAAAATGGAATGTTATATACTGTAGAGAATAAGCAAACATTGGTCCAACTTTCATATAATGTAAATTTGCTAAGGTACAAAAAAAATGAGCCTCCCCTAAAAGAAATGTACAAGCAATATTGATTAAACTCACCTTAAAGCTTTAAATTAGTCTGTGGTAATAAATATTAGCATTATAATGATTTCTAGTTTAATCTCTTGATACTATAGTTTATAAAACTGGAAATAAGTGAAATTTAGAACTTTTCTAATATTGTATACTAGTTAATAGAATATTCAGAGTTTCAACTACAGATTACTTTCAACTAGTGGGTAAAATAGCAATCTAGTCTTACCATAACTTCTAGTAAAAGATCTCTTAAGTAATCACATATGTTGAATTAAAATTCTTGTTTCTGTCATAACTTATGAATAATATTTAAGCATATAAACATGTAAATTTGTGTAATACACAGAGTCTCAGATCAGCACCAGTGATTTCTGCCACCTAGTATTTATGCCCTTGTCTCATGCCCTTCTATTGAGTAAGCAAGAAATGACCTATTTCTAACTAGTAAAATAAAACAGTTGATGGGATTTCACTTCTGCTATCCGATTACATATAATTATAACTTTTATTTTGTTGATAACTTTTATTATCAGACCTTCCTGGCTTTGAAGAAGCTAACTGCTCTCTAGAGAGTACAGGTAGTAATGAACCGAGGGCTACCTCTGATAGACAGCAAAACATGGGCTGTAGACTGTTCACACAGTCCACAAGGAATTTAAGCCTCATCAGCTATGTAAGCTTACAAGAGGATTTCTCACCAGTCACATTTCAGAGGAGACCTCGAGACAGGGCAGGCAGGACCTTAAGCTTGTGGCAGACCCTGAAGCAGAGGTCCCAATGAAACCATGCCCAAGCTCCTGAACTGTGAGGCAATAAACATGCTGTTTTAATTGCAAAGTTTGAGACAATTTGTTATGCAACAATAGATAACTAGTCAATACGCTTCTGAATAAAATAGCAAGGTATGATTTTTAAAGAAAATAAATCTTGCCTACAATCAAGGGAATATAATTGTAATATAGGAACATTAATTTTTCCTGGTCTTCAGAATAGATTAATATTAGAATCATGAAACTCCTATTCAATCTATACTAAAACAATTGTACTACCATGGATCAGTAAGAGCAATAATGAAAATGGGATATATAATGGAAAACAATTACAACTACTTTTCAAGATGCCTTTGTTCACAATGAAGCAGTTCTCTGAATGTCACTCACTACTTATCTATATCTCTCCTTGGAGAACTCAAGTGACATCACCAGAAGGCCATCTCTGACCTCCGGGGCCCAAGTATGGTTTTGGTTTCATTGGTCCTCACTACCAAGTAAGTTTGTGCCACTTACATGGCATCTAGAACATATTATTGATAATGATAGTTGATGGGTGGACAAATCATGTCTTCCTAAAATGCTCTTCTAAGTGAGTGAAATATCCTAAGGGTATATAATGTTTATATTTATATATATATGCTTATATATATTTATATTAATATTTGCCTTTTTAACACTAGAATGATATATAATAATTTAAGATAGAGATGATAAAAATAAACCTGAATTTGCAGACTATGTTGCTGATGTTAATAAGAGAAATAATTTATTTCTCTTTTCTTTAAGGAGAACATTCAAATATCAAAATTTTGCAAACATGAGGAAATCTATTTGCATCATAGTGGTAGAAAATCAGTAGTTTGGCTAATATTTCAAAACCCAGAGTCCTTATCACAGGTGCATTAGGATATAGCTAGCTAGCTAGATGCACATATATTCAAATTACTATGAGTGGAAGGGTAAAAGCTAAATCTTCCGAGCAATTGCTTATTTTTGTTGACATTCAAACAGGTAATTGTGCTATACTTTTGTCCTATCATTATATTCTATGATAACCTTGTGACCCTGGAATGTGTGACATGTGCTGTTGGATAATAGTTTACCATAACCTTTTTGTTAATCCCCAATGCATGCTTCTTGAAGTTACCAATTTTAATAGGTGAAGCACGTGAAACAGGTTGATAGATTGATATCCTGTTGCTGATGCTAATGTGTTCAAACACAAGAGAACTCATGGACAGTGTACAGAATAAATTTAAGTATTGATTATTTCTTTTGAAGGTCAGTCTCCTCTTACCATTTGAATCTCTTAAAAATTTATAAGGTTAATTTAATTTTCCTGGTTTAATAGGAAATCATGCCTATTAAGAAAAATATTTAATAAATACATAACCCTAGGAAGGAAAGTGGATATCCAAAAATTAACGTCCTATAGAGAATTATTCTTAGTATGTTGGAGTACTTTAGAAAACTCAAGTCATGCTATACAGGAAATGTCAGTTATTTTTATTTGGACATTGAAATCTAATTTTCCTTTTGCTTAAAACTCTTTCAAACACTTTTTGCCTAAATCCTGCTTAGTCTTCTTGTTTCATCTTACACAACACTTGGGGAAGTCTTGATGAGTCAAAGTTGACGTTGATTAATGCTTTGCTTTGTCAAATATTTGATGTGTTCTCCTAGACCTTGTACTTTGTACCTCAAGATACACACACACACACACACACACACACACACACACACACAACATTTAAATTGCTTCATTCTTTTCTACTCATTCTATAACGATACTGTAATTCTTATGGGAACAAGGACAAAGTTGACCACTGAATTATTAGAGTCTTAATCTCTGTGATCATTTCCTCAGAATAAATTTCTAGATGTAGAATACTTTTAAGGCTTTTGATAACAGTGCCAGATAACTTTTTGGGAAAGATTAATCATTAATAGCTTTAACAGTGGGTATTGTTATTGTTTTTTTTGAAAGTTTACTTACTTTGTTGGTGATAATCTTAACCCGCATACTAGTTATGTGGCAAAAATCAAATATACTCTGTATATGTTTATCATATAATAACTTACATCTCTTCATTTGTTATAATTACTCACATTTCTCATCTATAGATTGCTATTATCCCTGGCTCATTTTCAAATATAGTGTCTTTGATTTGTGGAATTGTTTCTACATCCATATGTTCTATTGCTCAAAAGCAGAAACTAGAAGCTTTTACATGAGCCAGAGAGCAACTAGATAAAAATAGTCACATTGTTTCACTAAAGGATAGAGTTGTTTTTATTGAAATAAAGTATATATAAATATGAGTGTGTGTAAAGAGTGGTTATTTGCCTTAAACAAAGCATCTAACTATCCCTATGGTAAAACTTAAAAGATAGCAAAAGAACTGTCTGCTGCAGTTATCAGCTATTTCCTACTACATTGTAACCTCTTGATGAACCTTTATAAGAAATAGCACTTTCATTTTTCACAATAATTTCTCCTTCTAATACTTCTCTGAGATTTATATAAGCTCCTCATATTCACTAATCATAATGTTCTTTTAGCTACATCTTGGTTTATTCTTAGTCCTTTACATTGCTAGGACATGACCTTTGTAGTTTTATCTCTATCTCATACCTAACATATTTTGTTGGGATATATTGTTGAAAATGACTGAATTAGTAAGTCAATTCAGTAGTTAAGTTGTGTTTCTATTTGCCATTGTAGATGGTGGAAAAATAAACAAAAGTTGAATTTGGATAATTAGTAAATGGTATGGAAAAAAATGGACTCTGTGGCCTGTCACTAGATTTTCTGAAAATATCCTTTATCCTAATTATTTATCTATTGCATCAGGTAACCATTCCTAATATGGAACATATATCTTTATATGTGTTGAGATTCTTTTTCCTCTTATACTCTGCTAGTTTTTCCTGATCAGTTTATATACTCAATAAAAACTATGATTCTAAAGGCCTAATACATTTAGAGACATGGTAGGACTATAAGCAATTGCCACAGCAAACTCTCATTTCTGCTGAATAATGTCATAGCATGTAATTAAAATGTGTGTATCATTAGAGGGGTACCCGGACATGGAAACACATCTTCATTGTGAGTATTGACAGACTTGGAATACCTGTTTAGGAAAAAGACACATTTTTCAACTTGTTGCCATCTTCACAATAATTAAATGCAATGAGGTGTTTTTTTTTTCTCTCCCCCAGGAATCTACTTCTAATCAAGTCTAATTGGTATTTTCCCTTGAGATAAGAATCATACATACATAGTAAAGAATGAGGTATGCATAAAATTTTAAAGGAATAAGGAAGTTTTTTTTTCAAGAAAAACTACAATTTTGATTGATTTCTGTTAAATCCTGACATATTTACAACTTATTTCAAAATGTTCATTTATAATGTATCAACTCAAAAAACTTATGAAAGTTAACAAAGACATAAAAGCTAATGATATAATTATGGGATTTAGAGATATAAAACTGCCTAAAAACCTTGCATTATTGCACTAAGATTTAAAAATTCTTACATGATTTTTGCTAGTTTCAAGGCTTGGGAAATATATTGTAATGAATATAATTTCTGAATTGTTTCTATTACTATGAATTTTCATCTTCCATAGGTAATAATGTGGAAAATGTAAAAAGGATAATACAATGAATATATAGATATGTAATATTCAAAATTAAGACATGATACCCATTACTTTTCATATTTGCCTTAGAACTTTGTGTTCACAAATTCCCATATGCAAATTTGAATATCATTCTTATGCTCTTTCTTTTCCTTTCATCTTCCCATCTTATTTTCTTTCTTCATAAGAAGCAGACACTAAATTATTATTTTTAGTATAACTTGTTCATGTTGGTATATAATAAATGCTTATTATACCTCTCTTAATTTTAGAGTATATGGTATTTTTTTAAAATAAATCCACTATTATTTTAACTGTAATTAAGCACAAGCAAGTTTAATGTTTTGTTTTGCCCAGAAATAGAAAAATTGGTCTGGAACTTGGTTAATAGTAGCAAATATAAATTTTTATGTCATGTATTAAAAGGAGATGATAGTGCAGTGAGAGTCACATTGATATATTGGTTAGAAAAAGGTTTTCAATCACGTCTTACTGATTTAAAAATATCAGTGTTGGCACACCCTGGTGGCCCAGAGGAAAAGGTCACTGGAAGTAGTCCACATATATCTGAGGACCCAGGTTCGAGACCCAGGGCCCAGGGGAACAAGCAAGATGAACAACTAAATAAAAATAAGATAAAGTGCTTCGTCCTCTCTCTCTTCTTTCCTGCCTACTCTCCTTCATTCCTGACTGCACCTTTCCTTGAAAAATATAAGTATTCGTGGTCCCTGGCAGAGCAGTGGTTAAGTTAATCTCCTCTGAATGAGCACAGGTCACATATCCCTGGGTAAGTCCCTTTTCTGGGAGAGGTGGGCTTAGGGATGGGAATCAGTGTGAACAACTAAAAAAACAATTAAATAAAATGCTTATTCCTGCCTGCCTATCTACTTGCCTTCATTCCTTCCTGCCTGTACCTTTCCTTTAAAAAATAAAGTTCAAATTAATCAGTCTAATTTGTACACAATAGAGAACAATTTTAATGAATTTGGTTATTTTTTATTAAGAATTTATCAGAATTTTTGTTAAATATAGAAAGATCTTACAACTTTTAAAATGCTAATACTTCTTAGGAGTTACAGATACATTTTATGTTGAACAGTTTCTGTCTTTTGAATTCCTTTAGTAATTTTTTTTTATTATTTCAGTTATTTGCTTCGGTTTTAAGTAAAGATGAAAGCTAGTTTAAAGTGCTATTTTTAGCTGACTTATCCATAATTTTTGTACAGCTTTGGATGCTTTCAAAAAGAAGCATTTAAAAAATTTTTAAACAATTAATACATTTTTAAAATAATTAGTTCACTTATAAATTATTTTTGCTACTTAAATTTCTAAATTTTTTTTGAAAAATTGGTGACTGTTTTACCTTTTTGAACAATAGTTAATCAGCTAAAGGATCAGCACTTCATAATTGCATGTTATTTAGTGTACTTATGGTGAAGTACAAAATAATACCTGCAATTATTGGGATTTTAAAACAAAGTAAAATGGTAACATGAAAAAATGTCTTTCTTCTAAATTTCATTTTATAATATAAATGTTTAGTTATTTCTGTTTTTTTAGGAATATAATCCCCTAAATTACCTATGCTTTTATTCCTTTAGAAATTTTTTTTTCTTCTTCTTTTATAAAGAAACATTGCATCATGATTTTTAATTTTATTGAAGAAACATTGCAATATATAGGTTTAAAGTATACATCATGGTAATCAGCATCTGTATATATAACATAAATTTTACCACCAACTATTTAATTCTGTATTTCATTATTAATTGACCCCTTTAACATGATTTGCCCACTTCCTTGTCCCTGGTATCCACTAATTTGGTTTGACATGTTTCGTTTTCTTTATAATGAAAACTTTATTGAAGTCAGTTATCTAGAAATTCAGCATAAGTCCAAATAATAAAATGTAAACAGTTGAGATTTGAAAGCTGAATTTGGGAAAACACTATAATATAGAAGAAGCCAACAGGTACGGAAACATTCATAGAAATAATTAAAAGACAATGAAGAATCAGTAAAGCAAATTCAATGTCTGTTTAACAGGCATTCCAGAAAGACAGAATAGAAATAAGAAAAAAAGATAAAGAAAGGTTAATCCAAAGAGTATTGAAAGAAAAATATTTTGGCACCCTAGGAGAGCAAGTAGCTTCAACTGGATAGACCACTGAGCCCTGGAGTCTGATGAATGAAATTAGCCAATGACTAGAATGATAATCAAATTAATTTTCTGGGAGAAAAACAATAGTCTACCCGCAGTCTGCTGATAAGTGAATGAGAACACAACTGGCATTTGATTGAGCAGTAGTTACCCTGAAGACATAAAGAGAATCCTTATCATACTTAAACTTCACTCCTGTAGAGTCTAGTGAGCAATCAAGTGTGAGGGCAAAAACAAAATATTTTCTGACATTCAATAATTCAGAAGATTTACTATTCATTTTTGATGCATAAAGCTTTTTTCTTTTAGTATGATTTTTTTCACTTCCATTTACAATAACAATATATTTTGGTATTAGTATTATTATTATCTAAAAATATAATTTTCTTGAGGTGAAAGTTTTCTTTTTTTTTTTTTAAAATGTGGTATAGTTATCTCTTTTGCTTTCTTTTCCAATTTTTTGCCATATATTCATTTTATATATATTTTTTTACTGTTTTACTGCTCTTAAGTCCTTTGAAAAGGCTGGTACTCCTGGTGTTACTTTTCAATAATTTAGATCTCAAAATTTAATTTTCTAATAATCATAAAAATGCAATAGAATCTCCTTAGTACCTGTTATTTAAGAAAATATTAGTCAGTCTTTCCTTTCCCATACTACTGTTTTTTGCTATTAGCTCTCATTTTTATTCCAGCACATATTATTTTTCATTCTCTAATTTCCAAAATATTATAACATTTAAATTATGTGCTTTATTCTAATGTAGCACTGCCATTTACATAAAATTCTAATTTTATATAGGTTACAAGGTTTGCCAACTGTATTTTTATGCTAAAAATAGACTGAAACTCATTTTATTAATAACCTGACTGGTGAAAATGGTTTTCAGTTAAATTCATCTTCTTTTATTGTAGATCTTATGATAGACATTACTAGTAAAAAACAAATTCAGTTTAAGTACAAAATCCTTTATCCAAAATACATAGTATACAATGATCTGATTTCACTGTGTGTTTAATCATTCTGTGCTACAGTTTCCAAAGTATATTGTGGGTAACTGGGGAAGAGAGACTGAGTCCTGTTTATATTTGCAGCCCTACCACATGGACAAAGTTTAACACATGATAAGAATTCCACAAATGTTTGTACTAGTGATGAATTAATAAGGTATCATTAATAAGCTACCCTTCATTTTCAGCCCTTTCCCCATCCCTAAGCCCTTATTCAGGTCTCAGGGGAATTTCTCACTAAAGATTTCTGCCATACTTCTGCATTTCAATAGGCCCAGGAGACCTAAACCTGAAGGTTGAGTTACCTCATTTTAGTAGCAACCCTACAAATTTATTTTAAAAGCAATCAACAGTGGTGCTAAATTTGCAAGAGAATTTTTGTATCCAGACAAATTTGGAATTTGAGCCTAATTCACAGGAACCCAGTAAAAGATTAAGCAAACATCCCCACAGGGTATGCATGGTTGGGACAGGGTGAGACAATAAGAGATCCACATTAGGAAACAAAATTTTGAAAATCTCAGCATCTCTTACTCTTGCTTCATCCTCCTTCCCCTTAAAAAATAAAATCCCTTCTTCAAGAATTGAGAAATTTGAAGAGTCACATCTTTCTGTTATTCAAGAAAGATGAAAAAGGTTTAAAGAAGCGAAGTAACCTGCACATGTCATGCAACTTATTAAAAGTGAGTAGTGAATTCAAAACAAGTTTCCAAAAATCATATTATGATTAGTATAAAATCTGTTTTCATGCATAAAAATGACATTATGTATAATGCTGAAAATCAGAAAAAGACTAAATTTCAATAGTAAACCAATGTTTAAGCATAATCAATTACAATTCTATTCAAACATTAGTATGTGCCCAGTAAAGGTTTACACACAACATGTAATAGTATGTAAAAAGGACAAAGAAGTAGAATATAAAATATGAAAACTATATAAATATATATGCACATATGTATGCACATACACATATGATTGATAACAGTAATACAGCAACAAAACTTGGGCATGGCTAAGAAAAAAGAACAAGAAACAATATCATCTTTCTATTAATTGTCAATATGCCCTAAAAGCTTTAAAAATGTTGAGACTTTTAATTGAGTCAATCCATGTTTTATAATCTATTTTAAGAAGCAATCTAAAAAGTAGATAAACATTTGTGAATAAAGATGTTCACCAAAGTAAAAAGAAAATGTAAACAATTTAAATGTCCTAATGGATACTTTTAAGAAAATTATCGTGTACACATAGGATGTAATTTTATATAATCACTATGCCTTCAAAACCTTTTTTAGAGGCAAGGAAAAATACTTGCAATATAATGCTAAGCAGAATTGCAGTATATCAAACTGCACACACGGTATGATCATAAAATAAAAGACAGGAAATAAATATGTCAAAACGTTAATGCTGGTTCGCTCTGGTAGACTTACAAATGGTTTTCCTCTTTATAATTCCCTGTTTTTATAATTTTTCCACAATCATGATATTTTTGAAGCATTCTATTTATTTTATTTAGTTGTTCATTTTGGTTATTCCACCCCTCCTTTGACCCCAGAGCATGAACCCAGGTCCTTCGGATGTATGTGTGCTGTGCCTGGCTTTAGATTGTGGACCTAATCACTACTCAACAAGGGTATGCTCATATATTTTTTGCTAAAATAAAATTCACTCCAATTTTCACATTTTCTCCAATAAGTAGATTATTTTTACTCAAAATTAACTTGTTCAAAGATTTATGAATGTTAACTCTAAGGTAAGATTCTTCTGTGTTAGACTGTAAACTGTAAAAGGCAGGACCAGTATATTAAATGTATTTTATTTTCCTAACAATTGTGTTTAATAACTACTAGCTAAGTGAACAAAAGCAAAACAGACAGTTAAGATTTAAGTTGACAGATAAACAGGAAAGGCATTTGACCCTAAAAATGTCTAGAAAATGTCACACATCTGTTGGAATTTATAGAAAATATCATATGAACCTTCAACTAATAAATAATAATTTTGTATATAAACTTTTCCAGAGCATAAGATGAAATATTTTCAATTTATTTAGAAGCCAGAAACTATGCAGATGAATTAAACTGATAAAAATATCACATTCCAAACAGTAAGAGTAAAATGCTACAAGTAGAGCATAGCTCTAAATTTAAGAAATGTTCAACATAATTTATAAAATGAAAGATTAAACTTAGAGATCTGAGAAAACTCAATTTCCTGACTTGGAAATAAAAGCAAAATTAAGAAAATTAAGACTGAAAGAAGAGCAAAAAGTAATACTACTCCCCCCTTAATGTAATGAATGATGCTTTTCTTAAAGAGCAACATCATATTCTACCATGAGTTATAATCTTAATCAATTGAGTGATAAACACTTTTGTAACTTCATTAATGATAATTAGACACCCTTAAACTTGTACTTACATACTTATTTATGTAGTATTTAGGGGTATGTGGATTCAGTGAAATGGCCATCGGAATAATAATGCTAAGTGCCTCAACTTTAGAGTACTTTTCTTTTTAAAGTCAAGAATAAGCAAATATTTCTGTGATTAGAATGGTAACAGAACTTTGCTTTATCCCATGCAACAAAACCAGTGATAAAATAATATGAGTGATTACAGAGTGGGAAAGAGAGAGAGATCTTTAAATAAAGATGATATATTTTACTATCTGGAAAATCCAAGAGAAGAAATTGAAAAACTAACAAACTTCATTAGAGTGCTTGCAAATTGTCTAATTAGAAAACTAAAAACGACATCTCTGGAATAAATATAGAGATTCCTCAAAAAATAATACAGATGAAACTACCATTTGATACAGCAATCCCACTCCCAGGCATATACCTAGAGAACATTAAATCTTGAATCAGGAAAATATCTGCACCCCTATGTCCATAAAAGCAGAGTTCACAATAGCCAGACATGGAAACAACCTAAATGCACATTAACAGAATACTGGATAAAGAAGCTGTGGTACACACAGTCCATGGACTTCTGTGTAGCTACTAAAAACAAACAAGCAAGCAAACAAACAAAATTGTGCCCTTTGCAACAGTCTGCATGGAACTGTAGGTGATCGTGTCAAGAAGAATAAGTCAGAAAGAAAAAGAGATACACAGGACATTTTTGCTCATATGTGGAATATAATGCAACAAAACAAAAGGATACACTGCAGCAAAAGCTACGGAGCACAAGACGATGATGCCAAGGGGTGGGAAGGGGATGGACGGAGGGTAGAAACAAGGTGGCGGTGAACATGGGTGCGGTAGCAATATCCAAAGAAATGATAATAAAATATTTATATTCATATATGCCTATGCAACAAACATATTTACATATTATATTTATAATACATATGTGTGATTATAATGATGCATATATGTAAAAATAAAATACAATGCAAAATATATAAACTAAGTGGTAAGTGGTAGAAGAAAACATGAAAAGATAAAATTAAATTACTTAGTGGCCAATGGAATGTGACTTAATGTAACCATGTATTATTTTTGACTGTAGATAGTCAAGAAAAAAGATAATGCCTCAGTTGTCCTTGTAGCTACACTTGCTATTTTAAGCCTGAAAAGTAAATACAATTTGACCCATATATGGTATTATAAATAGTGAATACTATATTATATATGTGTATACAATGTGAATAAGGATATTTCACAAAAGTGAAAAAATGTAAGCAATTTAAACATCCGATGGACCCTTCGGAGAAAATTATTGTATATACACACACACATAATTAAAAAAATATTTAAGTTGCAAGTATATTTTTGGAATAATATTAAAATACAAACATAGCCTTAAGATTTAATACCAGAGGCTGCATTATTATTTTCATGATAATTTGCATAATGGTATGCTAATAGATAATTCAAATTATGATAATGAAGTATACTTACTCACATGGAATAGTCACACACATATATAATTATATAATGTATAAAGATAATATATTTGTTCTTATATATACATGTGTACATACATCTGAAAGAGCGTATTGCAAAATTTAAACAAGTAAGGAAATTTAAAAAGGCATTCTGATTTGTTCAAACTGTGGATGCTTTAAAATTATCCTTAACAATTATAATATCAGTTCAATTTCAAATTCTATTCAAATTTTAAATTTACCATAATTTTTAATAGTTGTTTCTAAATTTTTGTTTGGACTACTACTTTTCTTGCTTTTTTGTGTTTTACTCATCTTTATTTTGTTTAACACTGTGACTACCTTGGGCAAATGACATATAATATTTTGCATTTAATACCTCGCTGCCATGTCCAAAGAATGAATTTTTTCACTTATGATTTCTTTGTTAAGTCAGTAACTATAAGACATTTGATGCTTAGTTACCTCATTTGACACATTCTGCTATCTTCTTTTTGATAGAAATAACGTGAGACTCAATTCTTAATTCTTCAACTGGGGTATAAATGTCAGGAAACTAATAATAATCAACAATATTTTTTTCTTAGGCTAGGAAGACTAAGAAGCCTAAATACCTTATGATGATATTTTGATTTTAACTCTGAATAAGAATGACTATATCACATGGGAAAAGTCCTTCCATCAAAAATTGATTTTTTAATTAATTAATTTATTTTCATGAATGAGGTAAGAGCCTGATCTTTCCTTTGATTCAATTAACTTTGCCATTGATATAAAATTAATAAAGTTGTTTACTCACCATTGCTTATCTATATAAACACTACGGCTTTAAGTTTTTAAAATGCTTCACCACAAACCTCTTAGCTAGAGGCAGATCAGATTGAGAAATTAGATATTTATTCTGAAGAATAAATATTTTTCTACAGACTTTTAAAATATTGTCTGGTGTATGCAGTCTTATAGACAAGAAATAAGAGGCTTTGCTTGAAATATGTCTTTCATTTTCACTGAAGTGAAAAATCAGCTATCAGTTCCTTCAATATTTTCATGATTCTTAAAAGATTATTAGTACTTATTTGATTTATGTGAATTTAAGAAATGAAGGTGATGAAGATAGTCTGGAAACCTGACAACAGCTACATAAAAATAATTTGACTCCAAAGATCCAAAGATACTAAAGCAATTGAAGGTCAGGTTAACTGATGATCCAATTAGCAGGGTGGCAGGCAGGCAAAAGGATTGTACTTTAAGTTGAGCAGTGGCCCCTACCACGATCTAAGTGGATTGTTGGATAATAAGGAAAAAACAAAGACAAGAAACTGTACGTGCTTCTCTCTCCCTTTGTGTTTCTTTCATGTAGAAGAGGAAAACAGACAAATAAAAAGGATAGGGGGAAATAAAAGAGAATCAGATTGAGATAGAATAATTGCGAAAGGGAGTAATCAAGAACTTGCAAGGCATGGCCACAGGTATTGAACTACTGTTCACCTCAGGGCATTCTGTTCTGTGACCTACTCTTAGATGAATGACTGCAGAGATAGGAAATTCTGTCATTCTGTCAAGTAAAAAAAATTCTGAGGTCATTTTCCGGTGAATGTCCTATCCAGGATCAATGAAAAGAAATAATTTGTAGTACATGCACACAGGCTACCAAAAACAGAATAGAAATTTAGACTTTTGAAGCTGGATTGCATCTTCCCACCACCATATCAACCCAATGATTTTATGCAGAGAAGGCTGACTCATAATTGTAAATACCACGAGTTCAGTTGTCTAGCCCTAAATGGTTATCAGTGTCCAAGTCTCATGGTTTCAGAGTCAATAACGTTTGTAGTTCACTATTATTAATCACCCAAATTAAAATTTCAAGTAGAAATGAGCCAAAGTCTCAAAAATGAAGTGAGAACAAAAGTAATTATGTCCTGACCATCTTGATATTCTACTCTATAAGTTCTAACATCATGATTCACTATAAATGTGTAATTATCAATTGCTTCTGAGGTCAAAGATGGATATGAGATCTTTTCCATGCATACTGATTTTTTCTTTAGAATATTTCATGTCCATATTTCCTCAGGATAATTTAATACAGTTTAACATGTTAATATACATAGAAAATATCAGAGTGAAATAAACACCTGAAACAGAAAAACACTTAAAAATTATCTATACCTATAGTATCTATAGAGTAATTAAATAAACTAGAAATAACTATAGAGAACATACATGTTTCCAAATGGCATCAGCAGCTTTCAAAATCCATACATGTCAACAAAAATAGCAAATATAATTGACCATAATCCATGCCTAAAAGGCAATTGGTATGAATATAATGCTGGGAAGTTGAATTTACATCGTGCTAGGGCAATAAATAACTTAAGCAGAACTAGCTCTAACTTATAAATCAGAAAAGAGTTTAGGCAGAGACTTTGTGTAAAGATTTGTTTGAAGGGGCCTAACAATGTGAAAACTGAAACCACTCCCAGAATGAAAGAAGCATGCCCTGATGGGAGAGACTCAGAAGAGGACTGACACAGATGGGTCAGAGAATAACTGAGAAGGAAACAAGAAGCATTGAAAGCTCAAGGGAACGTAAATGTCACTCTTTAGGTACCACTTCCAGGAAAGAGGAAGGCTGAAGTAAAAGGAGGATTAATTATTTGAAGCTTTGTTGGGAAGGAAATGAAGGAAATTAAAGATTCTACAACAACATAAAAATATCATCAGTAGGAAGACATCTCTGCCTAACAAGTTCCTTCCACCAAAAAGTTGGCTGAATAAAATTAACTACTTACTATAACAACAGGAGAGGCTCTTAAAGAACGAGAAGAGAATAAAACAAGTCAACTCATTCCCTTAAAATGTTTCACCTGTTGGTCCAGAAATTATACATAATTTCAACATGAACAAAAGAGTAGGAAACATTCTCACAGAATTACTTTAAGAAAAAAAAAAAAAGTATTTAATCTGTTGGCATGGAGAAAATTCTCACATAACTTCTCCATGCAAACAGCTTCTAGTCTCAGAACATTTAACAAGGGAACATTATCAATTTTTCAAAAATAATAATCACAATATTATTTTACATTTTCTCAGAACACAAAAAGTAGCATAACACGTAGATTCCTTATATGAAGCAAAGTTAATATTAATGCATAAACAACACATGTCCACATATACAAAATTGCCAATCTCACTTATGCATACTGATTCAAATTTCTTTAAAAAAAACTATGAAATGATAATAATCACATTAAAGTAACACATTATGATGAAGTATAATTCTTTCTGAAAAATGTAAGAAGGGGTTTATTTTGGAAATCCTTTATGTAATTTACTACATTAGTGGCTATAAATAGAAAAATGATCACATTTCTAGACACTGAAAAGGTCTTTTTATAAAATTCAGTACTGCTCTCTGATAAAAAATACTTCATAAAATTGTAATTGATGAACACATGCTTACATAGTGAAAAGTATAAGCCTCAACCCTAAAGCTAGCATAATACTTATTGGAAAACACTAGAGATATTCCCTCTAAGGATATGCAAAAGGCAGAGATACCCATTCTTGCTAATATTTAAACTCACATTGAAGGTGTTAATGAACACAGACAAAAGATAAAGCAAAATGAATCACAAAGCAAAACAAAAACTGATATCTCTCATTCGTAAATTTTCAAAAGTAAGAAGCTGTGTCCAAAAGAATAAGGAAGTTTTTGCAAGATATTTGGCTATTTGGGACAAAACAGATATCTTTCAACTCTTATAATTCTAATATAAATAATACTAATTGTTATTATTTTTATAGTCTGATATATGCCTGACACTCATTTATGTGCTTTCCCTGTAACATCTCTTTTAAAGTAATAAGAACCCACAATGATACACCCTCCATTTTGTACATGAGGAAACAGAAGCAAAGATACTGAGCATCTCAGTTAACTTTCACAGTTGCCAGAGGGAGTGTTGGGCTACTCCTGACCACACATTTCTCCAAATTTACATATAAGCAAAAAGCGTAATTTTCTAAGAAAGGAGGGCTTTAAAGAACCTGTATTGACTTTAGAAGAGGCAGAAAATCTCTAATAACCTGATAATCTATGACAATATCTGATTATATTAATTTAGAAAATAAAGACTAATAATCAAACAGCACTGATGAATTATTTCAAACTTCAAAAAGAGTTAACTTATAGGTTATTTGATCTATTTCAAGACAAGAAAAAGATAAAATCTATGCCAAAGTAATGTTCCCATATAGATTAACCACATACTTTCTATGAAAAACAATACAAACAGGTTAATTCCAAGCCAATTTATGCAAATGTTAGTCTATATTTTCAGTTATGAAGGTGGTGCTGAATAAAAAGGACACACAAGAAGAGAGGGAAATTATAATGGGATACCACAGATTTCATCATTTTTTTTTTAAAACTCTGTATGTGGATGTATGTATGTCTTTATTTTAACTTGATGCCTCTGTCAATTTAAAGCATGGGTTTCAGGATTCTATCAGTTTGAAGCACATACAAGATATTAGAAGGAGATCATCCTAAGGACATGGATATATTTTCTGACAGGATCAGTCCAATACTATTTTAGTGTCAATGGCTTCTGTCCTTCTTATTTCTCCCATTAAAAAAATGAAACAAAATAAACTTCTAAATATGATCTAAAAGAGCTGTTTTGCTCAAAATTTTATTATCTATTTAGGATTCACTGAATTTTCACATCTCATCTGTTTAGCTCTAGAAGAAAAGAAATCAGCCTTCCAATTATTTAGTCATGAAACACTGAAACAACTTTTTCTCTCAGATATGGGTAGACCTGACATACGAGAACTTTGACAAATTTTAAATTGCCCCAACTTAATCAAGTTTACAATGCAGCTAGCTCAATCAATGAGCAACTTTCCCAATTAGATGAATTCAAGCATGCATCTTAGCCTGAAAAAAATACAGTATTAGTTAATGAATTGTATTTAGGTATATAAAATGATCTTGGATTTAATTTACAGAGAGATCTACTTAAGCTATTTAAAACTTTAGTCTCTAAAATTAAATGGTATTTACAATGAAGTGTTTTTTTTTTCAGGTGGCAATGGGCATTATTCCACATGCTAGAATACCATGTGATGATAGTGCATTAGCAAGAATTTAAGCACTGATGTGTAACTGGATTATATGGACTATTAGGTCCCATTGGATCTGGGATTCTAGGATGCTATGATTCTTATTTGTACAGAATATTGAGCCATCTGATCATTTATATATAGACATAAACTTTGTACATTTATGTTTTCTAAGTGGATTACTTTTGCAGAGAATATGTTTAATCCTTCTTATCAATTAACTCATTTTGTCACTGGAACTTGCATACTACAGCAGCTAAAAACAGCAGATCAGCTGGTTTTCAACTTGGTGCTTTTAATCAAAAGGCATTGTGTTGCAAAGTGATGTGAATGCTTCTGTTTTAAAAATGGGCCAAACATGAACTCTTTGGTAAGGTTCTGAATTCTGTTTCCTGAAGGTATTATTAAAAAAATCACTATTACAAATCTTTTACAGGTAGTTTAAGTGACTTGTTTAGTCTTTGAAAAAATTCAATTCACCAGTTTTAACCATGTGATTATAAGTCTGCTTGCTAGAAATCTATATGCAAATGTATGTGATACATACATATATAGGTATATATGTACATATATCATTTGTTCACAATGTATTTGTACAAATATATCTAACTCTATTAGAAAGTTAAAATTATAAAACTCAATAACATTCTGATTTACTCAATATAATATTCTTTTAATAAATTTAAATCTTAAAGTTTTTACCTCCTTAGAAGATTCACTTTCAAATATTAGAGAATGCCATGTCATTTTTAAAAAAAGACAAAAATACTTTGGCAAACAATGCAATATTTTTTAAAAAACCCAGATTAATAGGACAATCTTAGGTAGATACTTTTCCATTATAAAAATCTAGCGCTTCATTTGCATTTCTATTTGTAACTTGTCTACTTTTTATAACATTCTATGTTAATTCCCAACTCTATTTATACAAAACTGTGGAAGATGGTAGACTGACACATTATGGGTAAAAATAATGCATTCAAATAAGTTTTATAAAATAAATTACCTGTAGATTCTTTACTAGTAAGTTTATTCTCAAGTTACTATACCATCTCTCGATCAGAAAGAAAAAGTGATCATAATATAAACAATGCCTTCTGCAATATTTGTGTAGTCTGCAAATTTTATAAATCAGGAAGCAAATATTACCTTTATTAAATTAACTTGTTTTTCATTGATTGGAACTTTTTTCTGTTAAATTGATACAACAGCTAAAATCAGTATACCAGCTGATGTTCAGAATAAAGACAATCTGGGGTGACATACCTAGCTGAAATAACTTATCCTGAAATCCAGTGGGCATAGAATTGACAATACAGCCCTCAATTACTCTTACCTTCCAGTCATGGTTTCTGACAAAGAGAAATAAATTCACTTTGAAATTTAAATATGTCTCTACTTTTGCCATGAACTCTGGGTCTGCCCATCATGTGTCTATAAATCCAGGAAACTCTTCAGGTTTTACCATTAAGACAACAATCTGTGCCTTCATTACTGCAGTAACTAGACTGGGAGAGCCACAGGGATAAACACACTGCAAAAAATAAATTGGTGGTATTGTTTTTATGTTTTGTTTTTAATGAATAGTTAAGAAATGGCTAGCTTCCATGCAGACAGAGAAGGGTGGTGACATAACCCCAATTACGTGCATTGACAACTGAGTTAATCTTCTTCTTTTCTTTTTTCTCTTTTCAATAACATATGGGTACCACTCAGCTGTGGAATGTGGTGGAACCTCGCTGAGATCACATCTGTCAGGTTTACAGGGTGAATGAACGCACTCAGCAGGTTTGTGTGCTATCCTGTGTGTGAATACAGGGGCAAATTAGTGCCAAGTATATGCCCTTGGAAAAACATTTCGCTTTGTCCCAAAGATCATTACCTATCACATAAATTAACCCCTCAAAATTTTCTCTATTGCAAAATTTCAAAAAGAAAATCTAAGGCATTGAAAATGCCTTCCAATGAGTTAGAACTTCTCTCCAGCTCTCATGCACATAACTTTAAACTCTGTTATGTTTCTCCCATAGCGTGAATAAAAAAAAAAATATCACTTGAACAATAATTTAGAAAAAATACCATAATCTGTGAATTCAGGGACAATTAAAAAAAAAAAAGAAAGAAACAGAGCGAAAAAGTACATTGACTTGAATACAAAATGACAATTTTCATCAAATGCAGATATATTTGAATTTTTACCTGATCCTGTCCAGGGTATTGCAAATCATGTTCTCTTGTATGGAGAGAAATAAAAAGAAAAAGAAGAAGATCAAGTTTGAATAGTCTATGAGGCTTATCTCAGGTTGAAATTTTTCATGAAGTGGTAAAGATTCAAAAATAAAATATACTGTGATTGGAAAAAGCTTGTATGATTCAAAGCGTACTGCCACACATCAGTTGTTTAGAAAATCTTCCCAGAAGGAAATCACTTTATTTATGACTATAATCTCTTTGTATTTTCATTTTGTTAATGAAAATGTCATTTTATCAGATCTTTAAGTCAGTCTGATTTTCAAGTCATTTCAAGTTAGCAAGTGTTTATTGGATCCTTCTGACAGCACTCTCCTAGGGACTGTGACAGCTGAACAAGATTTACATGGTGTGTTTCTCGTACCAGGAGCACATTTTATGGTGACACTTGCTTTGTGTAAAAGATAGGGTTAAATAATGACACAAAGCAGTGTCTACTAGACAAATGAAAAAGAAACCAACAAATGTTGCTTATACATTTGCGAAACAGGAAAGTGAGAAGAGATCTGATGTCTGCACTTTCAACTGTTCTGAATTTGGGAAAGAATATGTGATAAGGATGTCCAGTGCGCTTAACTAAGATGGGCAATCTTAGATTATTTACATTTTGGAAAGGAGGTGGTTGCTGCATAATTCTACTGTCATTGCTACAGTGAGTCTGAGATGAGCCCATCATATCCTCTGAGAATTTGAGATTAGGATGAAAACTTTGAGTTGAATTTGAGTGTTTCATCCAGGGCAGAGTAGGCATGGCCCAATTGCATGATCCATTTCCATGCTGCATTTAGAGAAAATTGAGGTCTCTAAAATTTGTAATCATGAGTTCATAGAGGAAAGAAATGTGGTCACAAAACACCTGTGACAACTCATATTTCATCCTCACATCTAAAATAAAAGTGAGAGATTGTATAATAACTGAGGCTTATTTTTATGACTAAATCTATTGGGCATAAAGGACACTAAAATAAATCAGTTTGAATTTTTTAAACTTTCTCATAGATTTTTTACGTGAAAGTATTCTTTATAAAGAAGATAACATTTTGACCAAATTGGCTATTATTAATCTCTGGCAAAAAGGCATAGTATTAGATGTCATAATGAAAAGAGAAGATGGAGCCTCAAGTTACTAGATCTTAGCCCGTTAAGACACCTATCATAGTTGTGGCTCTCCCTATATCAGTTTGCAATGTCTATCAATACAATTAGGAAGTAAAACACTGTCGACAAAGACTACACAGATGCATGTGCCCTGTGAACTCTTGTCCTGTGGATGAAACTATTCCAGCCTGACCAATTAGTAACAGCCTCAGAATTCATTTCATAAGGGATGGAAGAACTAGATAGCCTTTTCATGTATGTAGAATTAAACTATCAAAGGGGAAGATCATTGAAATGTGGAAGATTTTAATAGAAAAAATATCTTTTTTCTTCTTTTTCTAAACATAAACTCCAATCCCTAGCAAGATGATCTAAATTTGTTTCTTTGTCCAAATCCTTCTTCAGAGTTTCCATTCAGAAATAGAATGGAGAGGGAGAGAACATAAGTGAATGATTCTCCCCATTCTGGTATAAGAAAAATTAACCAAAAGAAATGTGACAGTTTGATGTAGACTCTCTTTCCATATAACTATTTCTGTCTGTATATTCATTCTAAAGATTACTCAGAGTTAAAACACATCCTGTTTAGTCTTGTTGGTTTCTACTCCTTAATTATGTACCAAAAAATTGTGCTTGGTCACATAGTGACCATTTGTTTGATTTTTAAACACATAAAATTATTTCAGCAAAATCACTTCCTTGTCTTAATGTCCTAACAATTACACATTTTAAATGGAATGTGTACTGAAACATTTTTGGAAATCATCAGATTATATATCCATACTTGACAAAATAAGACAATAGCCATTGAAATGTCTCCTTTGCATGTTGAAAGTTAAAATTTTACTTCCATGTAAAAGAATAATTTCAAAATGCTACAAAATTCAAAATTTAATTAATATCCTCTTTCCAAATCTGTGGTAATATTTTTATTTTCACACCCATGTAAAGTTTTCTGAGCAAATAACTTTGGAGAGATTAAATCTTAGAAGGATATATACCAGGTCTAAAATAAACTAATCAGTTATAAGAGGCATAGGATATATTTGTATATATGCATATATAAATTATATTTAAATTTTACAAATATTGTAAACCAATTACAGAGTTCAACTTATTTACAATTTAACTATAGGATGAAAATTAATATGCGTTTAGTAGATACTTTACTGTAAGTTTTCAGTTTTGCTCTAATCCTGGTTGACAATATGTGATGTGATACTCTCCTGTGATACTGGTCAGTAGAAGCAAATTGCAGCTCCCACCAGTCGTGCTATCAAAGGGTAAACAATCAATTTTCTACAGGTACTATTTTGTCAACATTTTTGACTTACAGTATTGTTAATTTACAAGGGGTGTATTGAGATAACACCAATGTAAGTCAAGGGATCTCTACATTAGTTTTTACTCTTTTTTGTAAGTTGAAATTCTTTTAAAGAATGATATTCCCAGAAACAGGAGCTAGATTATACATAAGAATATACTGTCTGATTAAATTGCATTCACAAATAAGTAGCAAAAGGAAAGTTTATAAGCTAATGGTTTTGAAAATTTAACTACACATTTGAAGAAATGTGATACTATTACCTAATTACTTATGCTAAATAAATAATAGTACAAAAATTAAAATGAAATATGGATTGATGTTTGCCTACCTCAAGATAATAAAAACTTAAATAATGTATTCTCTCTCTATATATATATACAAACACATACACACACATACACACACACACATATATATATATGCTTTAATAGAACTTATATTCTAGTAGAGGGAAGACAGACAAAGAAACTTCCTATCTGTCTATAGGTCTCTCTATCTATCTTGTCTTTTATCATAGATGATAAATACTATTGAGAGGAAGGAGAGAAAATGTAGCAGGTAAACAGTTTAAGAGATATAAATTGACTATGGTAAGACTGATAAAGGTAATATTTGAGCAAAGACCCGAAGAAGATGAGGAATAAATGCTAATGATTCCTAGAGAAAGATTTCCACATGAAGGAACTAGTCAATACAAAGCATGCAAGTTGAGTCCATGCTTGACACCTTGAAGGGGCATGAAAATTGTTGTATTCAGAAGGGGAAAAAAAACGTACGAAGAATGCAAATAGCAAAAATTATTCAGGCTGCTGATGGAGTTAATGAAATTACTGATATTCTTAATTACATAGATATTTACAACTTCTAAAATTAGAGGCAACTAGAAAATATTGAGTCAAAATAAAAACTATGGTGAATAATTGGGAACAAAATATAACAAAAAAACCAATCCACTAAATATTAAGATCTTTGAAAGCAAGAACATTTATCTGTTCACTAAATTATTCCCAGAACTTAAAACAGTTGTTTTCTCTATGATTTCCAGACTAAATAGATTTTGTTGTTTAACATCTTAAAAACTAGTAGAAATGTAGTGTATGGGATGCTCACATACAATTTTTTTTTGTAAATGCAGAACATGGTTTTCTTCAAAGTATTAGAAATATGTATTCAAACTCTGTTACTGAGTTTAGCCATGATTTTGAATCCTCCATATTGATTAATTTTCAAAATCAATAGTCCTAACATTACTAATACTCCTAATCTTATATTCTATTTATTTGTTACAATGCATTTACTAGGACAACAGTTTTGTTTTATTCTTTCCCAAATGCCAAATTATAAAATATATCCTGGTACATCATAGCTTTAATATTTTTATAAATCACTGAATAATTGCATTCCAGTGAATAATTCATTTAAAATAAGGAATGTAGTCAACAATTGTTGTACAACTGCATTCATTTCTGCATAACTTAAATAGAACAACTGCATTTATGAAATCAAGATAATGATTTTAAATTGTGAACTATACATTTGATGGAATATCATATAGGAATTAACATTTTTATAGTGAAATTTTTACAGATAAAGTCTTACAATATGTTCATAAAAAGTACTATACTATATGGATGAAATCAATTGAATTGGTTCAGCAGATGTTGATTAGAACTAAAATCTAGAGTTGTGAGAGATTTACAAATATATCCAATGGAAGATATTCTTTAACCATTTTTTTTATATCCATGATGTAATTTAAGAGAAATTTTTATCAGGAATTTAATGAGAGAAAAATCACATTTAAGATGAACCCCCTGTGAGAGGAGAAAGAGGAAAGGTTGGGTGGGAAAAACTTAACTGCCCTAATTCCTGAACCCACATCCTCCTAAGCCTTTTTGCTGCCCATGGAAATCTCAGAGTGTCTTTGGGACTCTAGAATGTCTCTGGGGTTAATGAAGGAAGAACAAAAGAAAAGAAGTTCTAGTTTGAGATCCAGAAACTATTGAAGTCCAGATGTTAAGCCACTGTCTGGATCTATAACTAGATAAAAGAAATCTTAGAACAGAAAACTACTCTTTCCCTATTTGAGTACTCTTTTACTGTTCCTCTTCCAAGTTGACTGAGAATTCTGAAATTATCAAAATTCACTCATCCCTTTAGCACACTGTATTGCTTCTGCCAGCAATTTAACTGATAGTAGTAGACTCTAGATGTATAGAAGGTGTACACTCTGTGGTGCTTTTTATTTAAATTGCTGTGGTAAAAAATTACCACAAATTTGGCAGTCTAAAACAACAGTCATTTATTATATTACAGTTCAAAAGTCTGACATGTGTCTTAGTGAGATAAAAACAAGATATCTACAGGGCTGGATTCCCATCTGGAGTCTCCAGGATAGATCGCATATCCAGCTTCTAGAGATGAGCTATATTCCTTGAATTCTTTGATTCATTCTCCTCTTCTTCCATTTCATTATGCTCCTCTGACTATTCGTCTCTAGTTACATCTTCCTTTCACTTTTTCCTCCTTTCGTTTTCTTCTTTTACTTATTAAAAGCCTTTTGATTATTTTGAACCCACCAGATCATCCAGAATCATCTTGCTGTTTTTCAATTAGATGATTAGAAACCTGAATTCCATATGTAACTTGTAATCTCCTTTGTATTATAGTCTAGAAACTCAGTTTTCCAAGATTAGAACTTGGTCTCTTTGCAGAACCATTAACTTGCCCATCACAAAAAACAGTTAAAGAAAAATTCCCCAGAATGTCTGTCTTTTTTTTCATACCCAACGCTTGAACATGCATTTACCCGGGCACATGTGTACATAGTCTCTTTGCTAAAACCAGGAATTTTCAGATTTCCAACTCTTTTTAGCTAATGCACACAAGAAAAGCTGTAAAAATGTGAACTTCACCTAGGAACAGTAGTAAAAGGGAAACCCACTTAATTGTCCTCTATGTAACACACACAATTCATGATCAATCTCCAAATCTTTTGAAAAATACATTATCTTTTCTTAGGTGTCTACACACAAGTGCTCAACCTGTTCCTTATTGCTGCTCTAGAAACAGTCCAGAAGGCATTTATTCTCTCTTTTTAATTAAATTTTCTTAAAATTAAATAACCAGAGTTTGAAAATTTAGACTTATCCAGTCCTTAGGGAGATATTGCACTGAACTTTCAGCAATTATAAACAATAATGTTTAAAAAAGAATCTGTGTATCACCTCTCATTAGTCAGAGGCTCTTAGAGAAAAGAACCTGAGGTACAAGGACTTAGATGTTGAGGGGAGTCTGGAAACTTTGGTATTTGAAGGTAGAGATGGAATATCATAGGCAGGAATGGGGTCTGTAGAACTGGGCTACAGGGGACCCCTAGAGATAATAGGAAAAAATTCCTGAGTGAAATTTGGATCAATTCGTAACATTTTCCTATTTTAATTTTTCACCTGAGATTGTGCTCTGTATTAAATTCTATTATACATTATCATATTATCTTTCATTGAACATATATCTAAAATCAAACTGTCCTATTTTTAAAATATTCTGTTGAGTTATATATCACCTAGCCCCAAACTGGTAGATTTCTCTCGTGCATTTAAGAGAAGATTTTGAAATGCTATCCTGTTCATTTGAATTCTTACTATTTCTTGGTGGCACTTAATTAGTTTTATGCCCAGGGAATTTGGAGGACTTTTTCTATAATAAACTAATAAATTGGGTGGGTTCAAGGTCAATATCATTTTAAACTGTCAATCAAATTCACAGCTTCTCAACTCATTACTATATGTTGAAATATTTCACTTATCTTCCTACCAGATTTCATTATAACTACAAAGCTTATTTTATCTAAGCTTGATAATGTCCATTGATGACACTGTTGTCTAGAGAAATTTAAGATTTTTAGTAGCAGTCAATAACATATCATTGCAATTGAGATAAAATAAAAGGAGAAACAACCATTAAAATTTTCATTACAGATGACAGATTTGATACTCTTCCTGGGTTTCAAATATTTATAGATCCAGTTGCTAATAAACTGATCATAGAAGAATGTACTAAGATAATGCAAATATTTCCCTATGCCATTTCTTTTTTGATTACAATAGAAGTCCTTAGAAGACAGACCATTCTACTCTATTCATTCACTAATAACTCAAATGTTTTACAATTTTGAAAATATTTCAGCTGTTTTAGTATCAATGTAATTGCCATTCTACAAGAGTAGACATGCAATAGCTCTTTTACAAATTTTAGAAATACTGCAGATCTTGTTCTCAACTACCTTAAAGAATTGAAATCAAGAAAAGTAAAGTTACTTGTTGGGTTTGAAAAGCACAGAGCAGCATGTGGTTCAAACTCATGAGATGTCATTTTATTATATGTTTGGATTATGCTTAGCAGATCTTCCTATCTTTCATTATAAATCTATATCAGCCAATTGTCTAATGAAATTTTATCAATTACTGAGAACAAAAATAGTCTCTGTGGAGAAACCATCTGGAGGAAATGTATAAGAATAAGTGTTACAATAATGTGAGCCATGAACTTATGAAATGTTCTTTGGAGATTCTTTATTCTTAGGGCTGGAATGGAGAGAGTTGATTGGTTGATGGTGGATGGTCCCTGGACACTTGATGGTGGGTTTGGGTGTGGCAGGTACAGTTGTAGAGTTGTGAAGCTGTACACCTGAAACTTAGTTTTGCAAACCACTCTTAACCTTACTAAAAGGAAAAAAAAAAACAGCTTGTTCTTAAAGCCCTGTTATTAAGCACACATATTTTTCAGTTACTCATTATTCATGGGTGAGGGAACCTTCACCTCCTTACAAAAAGTACATGCAGTCATGCCCTGGTGACTGAGGGCAGTTAAGTCTGAGGCTCTGTCCATGCAAAGCCCAAGGACCTTCCTTCATTACCTGGTTGGAGGGAAACAACCAAAGTAAACCCATTTTTACAAAAGCTTCAGATCAGGTACACCCTTGTGAGTCAGGCTGCAGAGGCGCTGGCATGACTACATACAGCCCAAGGACTTGAGTTTGGGACCCTAGGCCTGGTGAAAAACCAAAACGAACAACTAAATAAATAATGTTTCTTCCACTGCTTCCTGCCTTCCTTCCTCTTTTTATTTATTTACTTTTTAAATATATGTACACGGAAGGATGGAGCTTATGTCATATTCTTCGCTTCTGCTGTAAACAATAACTTTGTGGTTCTAAAGTGTCTAAGCAATAAAATGACCATAAAGTTGTTAAAAGGTTACTCAATTCACGAAACACTGGTATATGAAAACAAATGTTGTGTGAAATGCTAATTATTTTTATATCATTTTCTTTTTTGAATTCATTACATTTTTCCCCTAACATAGAAATATATTTCAATTCTTCCACTGGTTACTACCTGTCTTTTTTGACCACTCTTGTTCATTCTCCAGTGTCTTGACTAAATAACAGTAAACAAGATGCTGGTGAGATTGATGAGTGCTGAGTAATAAATTCAACTAGGTAAAATGCCTTAAGTGAAATAATGTAAGACTGATAATCTTTCAAAATATATGAAATTCATATTTGATTTATAATACTTGAATATTTTATTTAAGAATTAAAAAGAAATGTCCAGAAAAGTCATTTAGAAAGAATCACTTTTCCTGAAGGCAAAAAATAAGTCAATCCAGCATTGAATTTGCAAGAAAACCTCAGAGAGTAAGATAATAAATGGATGTGCTGTAAGCCAGTATAATAAAAAGAATGATCATTTTATCATGCCATATGCTAACACAATAATTGTTACTACAATTTTCACAATTATGTGTACTATATATTAAGATTTCTTGAAAATAAAAATGAAAATGTTGTTTCCTTAATAGTATGTGTGTGTATGGGTGGGTGTTGTTGATATTGTCCATAATCTTGTCACTATGAACTTGACACAGTAAGCTATAATAGTCACATTTTTAGTTAATATTCTATGTGTGTGTACAACATTCATATGTATTGCATTTTAGGAATATGTCTTAGTTCAATACTTTTTTCAGTTAGATTGCTTACAATATATCGGTGACTATCTTGCAGGTACAAAATTTTATCCACCATTAATTATACTAGGATAAATTCTTAGAAATAAAACTATAGGAAATAGGTAATGAATAATTTCAAAACTATTGTTAACATTTAGAGACTCATTCAAGAAAGTTCATGATAACAGATTTAATAACAACAAAAATCTTTGCTATCATAGGTTGCATTCTTTAAATCACATTAAAACAGTTTTTCATCATATAGATTAATCACGGCAAATGAAAAATCTTATTCTTTGTTTTGCAGCCTTATTGCAATTCACATTTGGAATGCCTTTATATCTGTTCTTCTGTTTTGCTTATTTATGACCTTGACTAATTTTCCTTTGGAATATTTTCTATACTTATCACCTTGTAAGAGATCTCTATATGTTGGAAATATTAGAATTTAACAATATTTTCCAATATATATTTCATGTCAACTTTGTCACCGACTTTGTTTTATTTTATTCTAATGTAAATGATATATTTTTCTTATAACTGGTTCTCAGAATATTTCTGTTCAAGGATAATTACTATTTGTTTACCTAAGTGTACATAGAATTACTTGTTAATTTGAAAACTTTAAGTTTAAAATGACTATTTTTTGAAGTAGAGAATTTCAACATCCTTGTATAAAGACAAAGTTTGTCATCAATTTCCCAATAATTATGATTCCTATTTTAATTACACACACATACACACACAAACATGCATATATGTGTGTGCGTGTATATACATAGCCCGTGTATATATGCATATACATACATAAATATGAGTGTTACAAAATATAAAATAGTAGTGATGACACAAATTGTTTCTTTTATATTTTAGAGCATAGTCTAGCACATTGACACTAGGTTTGAATATCGTTTACACATTTTAATATTTTAAAATATTTAATATTAAAAATGTGTACCGCTATTCATAGTCATTTAAAGATTTTCGTGAAAGATTAAGTTCAAATAAAATTCAATCATTGCATATATCAATTATTATTGTTTTGTCTTTTATCTTATATTAACTTATTTATATTAATAGACTTAATAAAACTGAATCCTTTATTGGAATGACTTATATTCTCAGAATGAAACACATATGATCAGTGTTTTAGTCTCTAAACGAACAATGGAAACTGTTGCAATCATGTTGTTTTCTAAGGTTCAGGCAGCAGGCAGGCAGACAGGAAGAGAGAGGAAGAAGCCACTTATTTATTTTTATTTAGTTGTTGGTGTTGGTCCTTCCTCCCAGCCCCAGGATGTGAACTTGAGTCACTGAGATGTATATGAACTGTGTTCCACTACTGCTCCACCACGGCATGCCAACCAGGTTTTCAATTATATTGTGAAGTGAGAGGTAGTCTGTACTTAGTCTGTAATTTTATTATTTTGTATGCTTTCCTTGGAAAATTTTGGAAAGGGGATTATAATTGAATTTTATGACAAATTATAAAACTTTCAGATTTTACTCTAGTTAAACTATATTTTAAAAGTTTGAAATATTTATTAATAAATCTACCTTTCAGTGGGAGTATTCACAGACTAATTTTCTTCCAAAGTTTATATTTTTTTCATTGCTTTCCATTTTGTTTGGCTGTTTTTTTTTAATTAGTAGTTACCTAAAACATCATCCATTGTATTAATAATTTTCTCCTTATTAACATAGAATTGAATACATAATTATTTAATTAATGTCCTTTACATATGTGACTGTTAATTCACTATTAATTCATTTTATTTGCAAAGTGTTTGATTCCTTTTTATATCTTTAGTCTATGTTTTATTTGAATTGTGGATAAAGAATAATTAATTTTGGACTTATTTTCAGTTGTGCTTCATGATATGGAAAATCACTTTTTTACTAACACATGAAAGATATTTGAACAAGTGCATATTCTGTTTTTATAATGAAATTAACTTACATGCCTATCGAGTTGTGATTATTAGACATATTATTGAAACTCATATGTCACCTTCTGTCAAAAACTGAGCAATTTGAGTGTGCATGATAGAGTGGTGCATATTTTAATAGCCTTCAGTCTCTATACTCTGACCCAACAGGCTTCTATTTTTTTCAAACCTTAAATAATACATTTAAATAAGTGTGTTTCATTTATATAATCTAGCCTTCAGTCTCTATACTCTGACCCAACAGGCTTCTATTTTTTCAAACCTTAAATAATACATTTAAATTAGTGTGTTTCATTTATATAATCCTCTTTCTAATATTTTAAGTTAAACTTATTTAATACAAAATTTGATTAATTTCCATGTTTAATTTTGTTGTTCACCATCATAATTCTTTTTTAAAAATATTTTGGCTATAGTTACATTATTAATAACAGCAAAGATTATAAATCACAACATAATTTCAGTTTACTAGGAGTATAAAGGAAATTTCAGGAAACTTTTGCATATGAAATAAAAATTAAACAATGTCCTTATTTTAATGATGTGGAAAACCTCTCTGCACCTAGGCTTAATAGGGAAGTTGGAGAAATTCTCCTTCCAAAGACCTAATAAAATATAACAAGAAATAAGAACCATTGCTGTACTTGGGAAAGAGTGTCACTCAAATGTCAAAAAAACTTATCAATCTCTTGAAAAAATGTAAAATGAGAAAAGGAAAGGAAGGAAAATCATTTGATTTACCTTATGTTAAAAAAATAAAAAGTCTTGAGAATCAGAGGTAGATCCTGAGAGCAAGTCTGGTAAAATAATCTTACTAGAGTGAGTGTGGCAGAAGAAAGAAAAGCGAGCTGATGGACTGAAGTGTGAGGAAGAGCATTTATTCTGAGTTCTCTTGGAAAGTCTATCAGGTAACTGAAAATGATATCGAAATGAGGCAATTACTACACACATGCCTTGAGTATTGTTTTAGTGAAAGTTATGGCTCTGTTCATAGGGGACACAGCTCCAGATAAATTTTTAAGGTTTATATTTAGTAGAGAGGCAAAGATACTTTTTTTCCATTTACCTATACTGCCAATTTTTTGCCCTCAAAGCTCAGGCCTCTGACATTTTTCTAACGTGGTCTAAATGAAGGTAGTTGGATAAACAAACCTTTTTCTCTCAAGATAACTTGAATTTTTTGTTATTCTTTCATATTCACAAATGAATCACCCAAGTACCTCTTGTTATACCTGAAAGAAACCGTCTCAGCCAGCTTTACAGCTCTAGGATAAAGCAAATTAGAAAACATTCTCTTTGAGGAATTAAGTAAAATTAAAAATATAAAAATAAAAACATTGAAATATGATGAGTTAAAATAAAGAAACCATTGGAAAATTTTCTTTTTATTAAAATGTTATTTTAAGAAGTGGAAGAAAACTGTAAAGTATTTCTTTGATATACTTATCAAGATATAATAGCACACTGTTTCTCTGAAAGCAGAACAATTATTAAATAATAAGTAATAAACATTACTGAGGACATTTATTATTGCCTTTTTAAAAATGTAATCTAGTAGTAAGCCACTGATTAGTAACTGGAATAAACAATGAGTGTTTGAAAATAGAGAAAATTTCTCAGCAATAAAAAATTAATAATAAAGACAAGGAGGTGATGAGAGGGAAAAAGTGACAAGTAGAACAGATAAAATACATGTAGAATATAAATTACAGAGGAAACAATAAAATGTGGGTATTATGACAATTTAATCAAAGTAGTGGTAGAGAAAGAAGACCATAAGTTTAACAAAAAGTACTGTGATCAGTTAAAATTATGAAAAAAAACAAAAACAACAACTATCATTTGATTGTATTCAAATTTTTTTAAATGAATACTTTTTCTTAAGTTGAGATCCTAGAAACACTGACGGTACTACTATCAGTGGAAAATAGAAAATGAGCAAATTAATTGTTAAATGGTCTCCGTACCCTCACTAATTTTAATGTTCTGAGGTAAAATACTGTGACCTAAATTTCTAGATTCACGAAACTCAGATACAAAAAAAATACAACTGTATTTCTAGAACTAACTTTATATCTGGCTTGGACCCCTATCTTGCTTTGTGGAAGGCACATTCATCTAGATATTTCCAGATAAATTAAATGCATCTCACTGTAGCTAGTATTTACAATCCTGTCATACATCAAATAAAATCCCCATATTTGAGTGTTAGTTCTCTTCCTCAATTTGTCTCTAACTCTACAACAGGAAATTTATGACATCTAAAAAGCTGTGCCAATATTTTTTATGAAGGTGTGTCACATATAGGTGCCCTTTGTTAATATTTTTTTGGTGTAAACCAGGGATTAGTTAACTTGTTCTCTAAACAATCAAATAATAATTTTTTTTTAACTTTTGGGTACCTATAGCATTTGTTGCAGCAAATCAACTCTACCATGGTAGCATGAAATTATTCATAAATAATATTTAATGAATAAACAGGATCACGGTCCATTAAATATCTATAAAACCTGGCTTGATTTAGTCCAAAGGCCTTGGTTTACTGACCCTTGATATAATAAGTTTCCAGAACTCTTTCCAAATCCTTTTGATTTAAATATTTATACTGGATTTCATAGCACTGAACAATCTTGAGAACAATCCCAATGTTCTTAATCAGAGATATGTACATCTCCATTGAATGAGTTAATTCCTTTTACAAAGTTTGCTGTTCCACTCAGTCACCCTATCAGTTGGCTTCTCTTGGACATTACCTACAGAGAATGTTCAGGAAGATGTCTAGGCTCCTAATCATGCATGTATAACCATGTTTCCATCTTTATTAAGACTGGTAAGTACCATTAACTAAATGATAAATTTGAGCTCCAGATTTATTCTGCTTTCCAATTCACATCATTTTCAGTCCTGCCCTTAACTGTCCTCTACATTCTTGTCTCAGGATTAACACATCGATTCTCATTTCCTCTTCCTCTCTTTTAAATCTTCTTTGCCCCCTCTATCTTAACTATGCTCCACCTTCTTGTTTCCACCTCCTTGTGGAAAGTGTGTGCTTAAAGGAAAAATGTGCTTCCAAATCTCTCCTAGCTAACCCTATTAACCTTGACAAAAATAATCAAAACGTGATGAAAATAGTTCATTTTATAGGAATAAAGATTCACATAGCATCTTTTCACAAAATAAGGACTGGCAGGCTAACAATGAATTTTAAAAATTTTGTCACTATACAACAATGTGTAAGAAATATACTTTCTAAAAAGTTCTTGCTCTCCAAGCCCTTTTCTGAAAGTTCTGCCAGTTGCCCCATTTTTAAGCATTGAAATAACAAAATAGTAACAAATTAGCAGCAAATAAATGTTGAGCTGAAATTTTATTTAATGCTCAAGATTTTTACTTGAGGTGCAATCAAATGACAATACCTCTTCTAATTTAGATTAAATTTCCCATTTACAGCTATGTACCAACTTGAGTTAAATTTCCTCATATACTTTAGAATTTCACCTTTATGCCCCACTTTCCATTAGTTTTAACTTCATAGGAATATATTTGACTTATTCCATAATCCATGTAAGTGTTGAACATAAAGCCTTATCCCCATTCCTCCCCCCCAAAAAAAATTTAACAGGAATAAATTATACTGGCCAAAACTGGAAGGAGGAGGACAAAAAATATAGAGGAATGAAACACAATCTCTTTCATTACTCAGTGGCCTATGTAACAGTCATTTTCTGCCCTATTTTCTTTAAAAACAGTCTACCTCCCATCGTAGAGACTAAAACTGCCGTATTCTCAATTTAGCCTCAGTATAGTTAGGAGTGACCCTATAACCTGGTTCTGATCACTGAACATTAATATGTTTTCACAGGGGATTCTGGAAAGATTTATCCGCATGTTAAGAAAGGACATGCATTAGAAAGGTGTTCTCATTTTCTCCCACATCTGACACCAATTTTACTGGAGATCTGTAAGACGACCTTTAAGCTCAGAAAAGCTGTTATACCTAGGGATATAGTTTATCAATGCAAAAGAAAAGGGGCATAGTGTGACATTCAGAAGAGACGAAGTACCTGGTTCTATGTGTCCTTTCCCAGTGGAACAACATCAAAATGCTTAATTTCCTCAGGGAAAATGTGTGGCATACATACAAAGAAGTGCCAAGTGGCTCCAAATAGTTACCGTCAATCAATCTCAATGTCTAGTTGTTTTTTAGAGGGGACTGGAAGGAGGGGTCAGTTATATAGTTGTACACCACTTCTTTGACTGACCTAGCTGTTCAGATTCCAACAGCCTAAAGCGGTGTCTACACTAAATCATATTGTTAACATAAACTCTCTGATCAAATTGATGTCTAAAGACCCAAGACACAAAACAAAACACTAATTAAAAATAAACCAGCCAGATTGTGCCAGGAGTTCAGAGTTCATCTCCCAGGAGGAAGTCAAGGGCCAGCCATGAAAACAAAATTTTTCTGGAGAATGTGCAATGTTTAAGCAACCTGGGCCTTCGTTTCTGTACACATTTACTATTATTATGGTATTATTATCATTATTATTATTGTTATCATTATTACTGTTATCAATAATAATTTTGGTTACATTTCTATATACTTTTTATGGTATTAAATTCACACCTTAGTCTGTATGTATGTAATTCCACACCCACCACCAGATTTCTAGTGCTCTTTATCATCACCTTATTAACTCCTTTCTGCACAATTTTAACATGGCTGTCTGAGGGAATATTTAGAACTATCACCTTCATCCTATGACTCTAAGGGGAACATTCAGAAAACTGTAGAAGTGAATAAAAGTCCTCAAATTTTTGAACTTCTGTTTTATCACCTTCGAACCACCTTCCTGTGAATGCTTTGTTACAGGAAATGCATTATTAAATTCTTTCTTAAAGCTATTTTGTTTAGTTTTTCTATTTGGTTTAGCCAAAAGGATCTTAAAATGATTAAGCATTCAATGCACAAAATGACAGTAGTGAAATTTGAAGGTTAAAATATATATTCTGATAGAATTCGGTATAGGAGTAAATGCCAATTTGACAGAAAATCTGTTTTCTGGTCCTTATTTTTCTGATACTTTGTTCAGTTTAAGTAAATTTGATAGCCATATGCTCGCCATTGCTACAATCCTAAGAAATTTCCTGGCTGTCAGAGGCATTATGCAAAAATTTGTTGAGTTAATCATAAGTACTTTTCCCCATAATTGTGCTTTGTCTAAAATTATCTAACACTGTAATTGGCATTACTTTTTTCCTGTATTTACCTACAGTAAAATTATCCATCCCTCTATTAGCTTTCAACAAAATTTTCTTTTAATTATATTGCTCACAAAACATCATTCAGTGGTTATTAGCTTTTGAACCAGTTTGGAAGTCACTGACTTTCATTAATAAATTATAAAAAAATTCACTTTACTCCAATAACTAATAAGCATGATCTTATTTTGTCCACTGTTATAATTTTACCCATTGTCTCTATTTCCTTACTGTATTTTACAAAGTCCAATATGATTTATCTTATGTTGCACATCTTTTAGCTATGTCACTGGTACTTTAGTTCCTAACTTGAATTAAGTATTTGGTCACCAATCTTTGTCTTCAAAGAGGAATTTCATCTTAGTGTCTTTTTCACATTACTGAAATAGTCACACATGAGACATCTTTCATTTTACTGTTTCACAGATGTAAAACATTTTCCGATGTGGCTTGTTTCAACATTTAGCCTGTTTTGCTTAGGTTTCTGATCATCTTTCTTTGGAAAAAGACTTATTGGTAAAAAGGCTGAAATTTGTTAAATATAGCGGAGTCTTTATTACCCAGGAGAATTTTACAAATAGCTTGTGAAAAATAGAGTAAATCTATTTATACCTTTTGAAAGATTCTGTAGAAAAACTTATTTACTTTCAGAAAGTCACTTATGTCAAACATTTTAAAACCAAGGTGAAATGCACATACTAGAGATCATAATGGTAGTCTTTTAACTAGAACCCAGGTATCCAAACTGTACAATACTGCCTTTACATGTATTTTCCTGAACTCTCTTTGTTCTCTCTGAGCTCCTTATGATTATATAGGTAAGTCATATATACATGCACACATATGTACATACATATACATCCCATTTTTCTTTCTCTTTGGCTCACTGGAGCCATGAAAACAACTTAACAATAACGACGAAATTAGTTCATTTGTGTATCTATTCCAAATTCCAAAGTCTCTTTCAATTCACCTCAACTCAAAAGCTATTATAAATACTTCCACTATAGTCCAACATTCTTGCAAGTATTGGAGGAATTAGAAAAATAAATACGGATATTTCATTCTGCAATAGCACTTGTTTTAAAAACGCACATTAGTCCCAGCATGACTGATATATTAAGGAACAATGTGAGCATAACACAAATTTTGTGTTTACTTATACATGATTTTATCCGTGAGAAAACAGAGTAAAAATGCACCCAATAAAACTGAACTGTCATATAGGAACAGACAAAACATAACAATATACACACCTCAAATATTTCCTGGGTATCTCAGTTCACTTTTTGTGTTATCAGTACCATTAAACTACATCTTGTCTTCAAGTTGTCCATGAAATTTCATATAGCCTTCCTTCAGTCATTTCACAGCAACTCAAAAGCTGCAACTGTGCTGTCCTAAACAGAATTTAAAGATGACCTCCAATGACTCATATCCCTGTATTAGCCCTTGCTCTTTGTTGGGAGAGATTGGTAACTTGCTTTTGATCAATAAAAAAATGAGAGAGGTGATGGATTAGCTCTCTCATGATTATGATACATTAGATAGTAAAGGTAAAGAAAATGTACAGACTTAATTAAGTTCTCTAATCAGATAATTTCAACTAATTTAAGGAAGGTTATTCTGGGTAGGCCTCGCATAATCACGTCAGCTGTTCAAAAGAGTATCTAAAGGTCAGGGATGAAAGAAGATATTCTCTCTTTCTGATTTGAAGAAGTAAAGAGTCATATTGTGAACTGCCTATGGAGAATGGTGGCCACTAATAGCTGAGACCTCAAGGCTATAACCCCAAATATATCTATTCTTCTAACAACCTGAATGAGCTTGGAGGAGCGCAGCTTAGAAAAAAAAAAAAAGCTCCAATTGATACCTTGATTTTACCTGTGAGACCCTGAGCCGAGGGTTCAGCTAAGCTGTGCCCAGATTTCCTGCTAACAGAACTGCAAATGCTGTTTCAAAATAAGTTTGTGGTGATTTGTTATGTAAGGTATAGAAAACTAATGTTTCCAATGCCCACACCCATAGAAAAGCTTCAGGCCATTTTCAAGGTATAGTGCCATTTGGGGGTAATAGTTATGCATATATTAACCATTTACTATATGTGAAAGTATGATACTTTTTCATTAGGTTCTCATCTTTTCTTAAATGTGCCACTAATAAAATTTTCAAATATGGTTACCCAATCCTATTTTCTCATATGCCCTGTGGTTTTTATTGTGACATTTGACACAGCACAATAATTTTTAGAGTACCTATGTCAACTTATATTAAATCTGCTGTACTCACAATATATTTGGGAGAACCCTTTTACAAGTATTCATAATGCAAGAATCCTATAAAGAGCAAAACCTTTTTATAATAGTTTTCAATGTAATTGTCATATTTATTCTCAAGCTATCTTTTTAAAGCAAAAAAAGTTTGTGAGACCTATAGATGTAAAACCAAGTATTAAAAGTTTGTTCTTTAATTTCTAGGTTTATAAACAAGAGGTCAATCTGAGATTCATTTAAGAATTATTGTCTTAGGCTTTCAGTTCTTTATACTTTTCTCGAACTGAGGGATCTAATTGCTTCTTCCTTTGGTGTATTAAGAACCTTTACTCAATTATTATTAAATATATATATATTAAATATGTGATGCGTTTAAAAGTGCTTTCATGAAGGATTAACCAATATCTCAAAACATCCATTTTTAAATATAGATAAAAATAAAACCACAATAAACAATTATATAAAGAAAAGCTCTTTAAGCAAAGCTATGCCATTGCCAGTAGTACTTAATCACTCTATGTAGATTCAAATAAATGTTATACATAACACATGCATTCTTTGATTAGCCCCTTCAATGAAAGCCCATCATAGTTTATTATTAAAGAATAAATTGATGAAGTAAAACAAAACTTAGTTACCATTGACCTGTTAATGAATCAGTGTAACTGTAAATGATAACGATGCTTTCATAAAGTAAAATTTTTCCTTCATCTTTATTCATAATCAGTTCCTTATCCTAAAAAAGCACAAAAACTCATCAGAAAACCTAATGTAAACATAAACCTTCCTTTTACTTTCACTGGGACCGAAGCAAGGTGTATTAAAATATGTCAAGATGATGAACAAAAACATACTGCATCATAGTTGCTTAATTTATCTCTGCATTACATTTGCAAATTGACAACTATTTATGGTGATTTTTACATATGACATTTGCATTTACATGCATTAGTCATTTGCGATATTTATGTGTCATATATTTACAATGGATCTCTATGAAGGTCTTTATCAGTGGTTACTTCAGACTTTTTTTGGGAATCCCTCTTTATTATACCTATAGAACCATCTAATGCACTATCATATTTATACATATCTGACTTGCTTTGAGATGTGTCAAAATGAGTCAATCAAATTTCTCTGAGGAGATTAGAAAATCTGAAAAGTCTGCTTCAATATAAAAATTCTATTCCTCTTGATAGTCATGATTTCTATAGGTCAATAATGAGAGATAATGAAAAATGTCAGAGATAAAGACAAATGATGAAGTGCAAAAGACTTAATAGCAGAATTGGATTCCCCTGGCTTGGTTTTCCAATAGTCATATATTTCCAGAGTCAAGATATTTCTCTGTTCTCCTCCTTTAAGCTTTTAACTTCTTTGCATTCTCATCACTTGAAACTGCTGCACTACTAATTAATAGTTAGAGAGGTATCAAATAAACATATACTATTTAGCTTTGTAGGTTGTGTTATGATTTATCAATTTGCAAATGCAGTCTAATATTTTGGTTTCCTTTTCAAGGAATTTTCAGTTTCAAATCACTGATATCATTCTACAGGGTTCTTGGCAGTTGGGACTGCTAACAGTGAGGCTAAGAAGGTAAGAGGGGTAACTCTCTTCTAATGAAAGTAATAAGATTTAATTTATCATACATATACATGATCTTAATTTTTGGAGGTCTTGTTCCTAAAATACAATTATGTTAAAGTGATTCAAATAAGTTAATTTTGTAAAACTCACATCTTAATTGCCTTTCTAAATTTCAAGTTCTTGGAAGGCAGAGAATATGCCTTTCCAATTTTTATATGGCTTTACATCAGACATTTAAGAGTCACATAATAAATGTTTGTTGAATCAAATAGAAGGACAGGAGCCATGTGGACGTGGATATTTGGATTTGTGACAAAAGTCGCACTTTAGAATCACACCTCATATCCGATGCTTAAAATCCTTTAAAATATTGATAAAATAAAAATTCAGTGTTAATTGGAATTCTCTATTTTGACTGTCAGTTCTCTCATTTAAAACATTAAAAGTGGTAGCATGTATAATTTACTGAATAACAACAAAAACCATTCAGAAGTGTTATGAATATGTTTCAACAAAAGTAGGACTAGAGACTCAGATGTAAAACCTTTCAATTTCATGGTTTCAAGATAGAATCCTGCAGTATGCCTATGGGCCTGACCACTATTCATGAAGGAGCTTTGAGGATTTTTGATGATGTAGAAAAATTAGTGGTAAAAGATCAAAGACTGGAGCATTGAGGGCAAATATGGGTTCATACATTTTAAAGACAGTTGTGCCTTCAATAATTTCAGGGCATAAGATGAAGAAGTTGCTGGTGCTGATGTGATGGACATTTGATAGTGTCAACTTAACCTCTCATTAGACGAGCAGGGTAAGAAAACTATAGTCCAGACTAGTGACTATCATTTTTTAAAAAACAAACTGACCTTTAAGCAGTTCAATGAGCAAAAATGTTTATCAAGATTGAGAAATTATTCAAAGAATTTTCACTACCTTATGAATTAACACTGAAAAAAATTAAAGCTTTTGATGAAAAGCAGTCATGTGGAGTAGCCATCTTTAAAATAAAATCATATTAAATGTATTTCTTGTGATTGGTTTTATCATTAAATTTCACACAAACTTTAGAAAGTGTCACGTAATGTAGTATTCTCTTACTTTTAGAGAGAGCTGAATATGGCTTTCGAGAGAATTTTCATTGCAAAGGTGAACAGATGATCAAATTATGCTTAGGTTATTATTGAAGAAAAATCTCCTTCTAATATTATTAACTACACTTTTTAACCTTAAGTTCAAGCTTACAAGATCAGCCTCTTAGAAATATCTCTGAATACTGTGAGGAAATAAAATCAAATTATACCTTGGAATTAAGGATGAGAGACATCAATGAAAGAAAGAAAGAAATTTTGCTTTTGTTTTTCTTTCTGGAGTGTTCTTATTTGTTGATAGTCTCTCCCTTGCATATCCTGTAGACCTTTTATGAAGAGATAAGCTGGAGTCTCCTGATGCGAGGAGGAGAAACACACTTTACAAGACCTGCATGGTCACCACACTAAGACCCACTGGTCACCTTCAGCCTGTTCCACATAAATTTGGCTGTACTCATTTATTTTCAAATTGTCTATGGCTATCTTTCATGGTGTAATGGAAAAGTTGAGACATTGCCGCAAAGATCTTACAGCTCACAGAGTTAGATCTGTATTTTCTATCTGGACAGTAACAGAAAATATTTGTTGAGTTGAACCCAGAGTTGGGTTCATGAGGAAGTATAAAATGGGAATTGCAGACTTATTTTACTTTAGTTCTTAAGTATTTTACTTTGGTTTTTCCTTTGAAATTTCCTATGCCATTAGGGTGAGAAAGTATAAATGTCTTAGTACAGACTTAAGGAGAAATGAGAGATAAGGTATATTTCTAGTCCTGACTGTTAGTTAAACTAGTGAAGTAAGGTCTTGGGCTACAAATATGATCTAGCATAATTCACCAGGCTATAGACTGTAAGGGATTAAAATAAGACCTTTCTTACACAGTAATTATGTAAACATTTGTCTGGCTTTCCCTCCACGCAAATCCATCCTGATTCTAGCACAAGAAAGGACTCAAGATCCAGTCACACACTCCAGCATGAATGAATTGACTAAAAATCACAGTTTGAAAATGAAAATCAAAGGGAACCCACATATCCTATATTTTCAGTGTTTTTTTTTTTTTTAAGTAGGTGTGCTTTACAATAGAGTTCTAAAGCTATAATAATTGCCATTAGAGTTGTTTTATTTATTTTTATTTTACCTATAGTATATTTTCTTATAATGGAATCCAGTTTTAAGTTAGAGGACTACTTGTGTGGTGTCTTTCTGTTTGTTTTCGTTTTGCTTTTTTTTTTTCCAATTTATTACTCTGCAGAGAAACTAGAGATCAGAACTGTTTGAGTTCAGGCTCTGTGTACTAATGGTGTAATTCCTAACATCCAATCCTCAACAAACCCATAAAACTTGTCTTAATGGGAATTTTGCCTTGAGCACCATCTGTAATTAGGTAGGGGGTTACCACTGCAATTCCATTACTGTGATTTCTAGGTGAGTCTCTTGAGGCCCTTTTGGCCTCTGGGCTTCCAAGCTTTACAGTATTCACTGAGCATTAGACAAGCCTCTGTTGATACTCAGGCCTGGGGACACGCACACACACACACACACACACACACACACACACACACACACACACACACACAAAACCCACACACCACACTATGTTTAATATTCAGCCACAGCTCCATAATTAGTAAATGATACATCTGTTGAATTTTTTTCTTATTTCTTATTTTTTCTTATTATTTTCTTTCTTTTTGCACATATTGGCTCTTTTTGTAAGTACAATTCAATCTAGAGACACAGAAGTAACCACAGATGCCACACCAGAAGTGTGCTGATGAAACCATCTGGTTTTTTGCAATCTCTCTTTGTCATTGATTTCTCTGGGAGATTTTCTTCAAGCTAGTTGGACAGTCTTATGGCATGTCGTGTGACATATGGATTGCTTTTTCACTAGTGACTTCAGTATTCTGTAGTGGAAAGAGCAAGGAAAGTGGAATCAGAAGGCCAGATATAGAAATCCATATTGGTTTCCTCATTGGCCAAGTCATGTGACTGTCCTTAGTCGCTTAGACTATTTTAAAATAATTACTCCAGCTCTAGTGCTGCTTAAAAGGTGCTTTAGTGAGTAAATTAGAAAGAATTACAAATCCTTGATAAATTGTGAAGTGCTATTTAAAATATATATCATAATGTAGAAGGCATTTCTTAATGGCAGTCAGATATTTCTAGTATCCAAAATGAATCTTTCCACCCAGCCCTAATGAGATTTATACCACATGTGTTAGCACTGTCTGTGACTCATAGACCCTGCTTGATTTTTAAAAATTATTAATATCTATTATCACTTTTTTTCACAATACTACATTTATTTTTGAATACTGACATTGTGTGTTAATCTACATTTCACACCAAACCGTCTTCCTAATTAGTGTCAATTATTACCACCTTTCTCCCTCATTTCCTTCCTCCTCTCTTCCAGCCCGACAGTCATCATCTGTGTCCTCTGAGTTTTTGCTCATAGGGATTTATCTGTCTATTTGTTTTATTTCATTATATTCCACATGTGAATGAAACCAGCCTGTATTTCTCTTTTTCTTTCTGACTTATTTCACTTAACATGATCCCTTCCAATTCCATCCAGATTGTTGCAAAGGTCACAATTTCAGTTTTAGCTGCAGAGAATAGCCGCATAGAATTCTATTAAGTATATATACTACAGCTTATTTATCCAGTCATATGTTGTTGGACATTTAGGTTATTTCCATGCCTTGGCTATTGCTAACTGTGCTAATATGAACATAGGGGTGCATATATTTTTTTTCTGATTAGATATTTTGTACCATCCCGGTAATACAGAAGAGTGGGACTTCTGGATCAAATGGTAGATTCATCTTTATGTTTGAGGAAACTTCATACTGTTTTCCAAAGTGGTTATACCAATTTAAATTCCTACCACCAGTGTAGGAGGGTTTATTTTTTCTTCCCAACTCCTCCAATACCTGCTACTTCCAATCTTTTTGATGTATACCCTTCTCAGTGGTTTGAGGTAGCATCTCATTTTAGTTTTTATTTGCATTTCTCTGATGATGAGTGATGCAGAACATTTTTTTTCAGGTGTCTGAAGGCCATCTGTGTGTTTTCTTTAGATAGGTGTGATTGTTATTTTGCCCACTTTTTTAGTGGATCATTTGCTTTTTTATTGTTGAGGTATGTGAGCTCTTTATATATTTTGGAGATTAAATTCTTATCTGATGTATGCTGTGTGAATATATTCTCTAATTCTTTTTGTTTTTGCCTTTTTGTTTTAGTGTGACTTCTTTTGCTATGCAGAAGTTCTTCAGTTTGATGTAGTCTCAACTGCTTAGTTTTACTTTGGCTTCTTAAGATATTAGGACAGCCACAGTGCCTCAATCCCTGTTTGATTTTTGAGGGGTTGGAGATTTGAAGAATCTCCACAAATTTATTTTATGGCAGCATTTTATGTGTGTTAGCAAAAGGGCATTGATTATAGAACAAAGGAGAGAGAAAGAGAGGAGAGGAAATTAAAATTAAGCATTAAGTGAAAATAATAATATTGAGTTTCTTTATTAAGTACAAAGCTCATTAAAGTGACATTACCTATTATCCACCAAATAAATAAGGAAGCTGTTAAATAAAAGTGACTATTTACATTGTGAAAATTTTAAATAAGAAATGTAAGCATACATTAATAAATGATAACAAGAATATGCATGGCTATCAACATTATGTTGAAGCCAACTTCATAATAAAATGAATAAAAATGGGATAGGGAAAATGTTTCCTTACTCTTTTCCCTAGTCTTTATCTTGTTTTTTCAGTCGTACCATTCTCATTAATATTCTTTCTTTTATTCATGAGTTTGGAGCAAGGTTTCTGGAGGTGCCCATAACATTGCTGCATGTGTCCTCATACTTATATATGCTCCCCACCCTCATCACCTAATGCCTCCTAATTCTCCTACCGATCAGGACATTTCATCCCACCTCTCAGAACTGAATGGGGAAAATTCAATTGGCTGGTTACATACATCTTTTCTGAAGATCCAACTGTTTGCACAGATGGATCATAATGATCGAATTTAAAGGAAAAAATGTAAAGGCCCATTTGGACCTTAGATGTAATGCATTTTCTTCAGTCTAGATTTCTAGCCATAAGTTCATATTTTTCTACTAATCTAATTCTGATTTTAATTTTCATGTAATGCACAATGATTAAATGAGAGAGTTATGAAAATTAGTTATGTTCTGAATTCCAGTAATTTCAAAATCAAGGTAGTTTCATTAGGCTGAGAGAAAGCACGATGAGTAGAGCAGAGTCTAGTAAGTAAAAGATGTCTTAAGGCTGTAAAGCAAGTATTTGACTCCAGTTTCTTTATCTGGCACTTGATCACAGGAATCAGTGACTACTGTGTTATCCTCATTTTCCCCTTTTCAAGTAAATTTTATTCTGCTTATCCTGTCCCCTTTCATACTGTATATTGGTTAAGGCAGAAGTAGGGCTTTTCAACCATAACATTTCACATCCAGATGTGACCATGTCCAGAGTGACTGGTCTTGGAGATGAAAACATGTCTTGACTGCAATTTAAGGTTACTTCCCTGAGAGAAGGACTAAATGTGCATGGTCAAAACACCAACTATTGAGAGATAGGAATTGGCTCCCACTTATACCATTTATCTGCTTCATTTCCTCAGTAACAGAATCTCTAACTTGTATCTAGGCATATGACCACTCTATACAAAGGTATTCCCTGTCTTCATCACAGCTACATTTGACCACTCTACTAAATTGTGGCAAAGAAATGAGTCAAAATAAAATGTTCAAGGGATAGCCTTAAAAGGATATCCTTAAAAGGCATGTCTGTTTTTTTTTGCATCCCATATATAGTATGGACCTCAGTTTCTTTGTAAGTATAAAGACATTTTATAGATAATTATCATAGTTCACTAGAAGGTCTTAAAAGCCTGTCACTGTCTGATAAACCATTAAAGTCTACATAAGATTGGTATAGCCAGAATTTGCTATGGACAAATTTTGAAATAGATGAAATAGATGTTTTTATTCAAACAGCTTCCTTCTTGTGGCTTTATTCTTTTGTGAAGTATCACTTCTCCAGTTGAAAAAGAAAGCTGTAAATTATTTCTGAGCGTGGTGATAGAATATAGAAGCTAATTCACACTAATGTGTCAGTAACTCACTGTATTAATCCCCTGGAGTATTTGCCTTTGAGGAAAAACTCTCTCTCTCTAATATATATATACATATGTATATGTATATGTATATACATATATACATGCATGTGTGTATATATATACATGCATGTGTATACATATATGCATATATAGTCTATATGCTATTCAAAGACATATATGCGTGTATATACATACATAGAGAGGAAATTACTCAAAATAAATTTCAAATTTCAGATAATAGAACACACATATGTTCAGTTCAAGTTCATATAGAATGACTTGAGACAACATCATAGTCTTTAGCTCCTTAAATTTTACTTGTAGGTGGACCATCCTTAGCCAATAGGTTAAATACACTGAATATAACAATAAGTCAACTTACTATAGGTACCAATAAATATGCATAAATAACAAAGTCGATGCTGATTGTTAAAATGACCATCTTACCTAAAGCAAAATACAGATTTAATGCAATCTTCCACAAAATTCGACAGGTTTTTTTTAAGGAAATAGAATGAAAAAAAATTTAATTTGTAGGTAATCACAAAAGTCCCCAGAGTCAAAGCAATCACAAGAACAAAGAACAAAAGTGGAGCTATCACTTGTCCAGATTTCAAAGTATAATAAAAAATAATATAGTATTGGAATAAAAGCAGATACACAAATAAATAAATAGAAGTGAGTCTTCAGAAATAAAGTCACACATATATGGGCAGTTCATATACACCAAAGTAGCCAAGAGCATACAATAGAGGAAGGACAGTCTTTTCAAGAAATGATGTGGATAAAACCAAAGCCACTTGCAAAAGAATGAAACTAGATCACTCTCTTATACTATATACAAAAGTTTTTTCCAAATGAATTTGAGAATCAAATTTGACATCAAAATCCATAGAATACATAGAAAAATAAGTAATATATTCTATTACTTCACCCTTAGGGAAATCTTTGGGGGCTTGACACCAGCAATAAGGAAAACAAAACCAAAAATAAACAAATGGAACTACATCAAATTTAATAGCTTCTGCACAGAAAAAAAAAAAAATTATCAGAGTGAAAAGACAGTCTGCTGAATGGTAGAAAATATTTGTACATCATAAATCTGACAGGGGTTAAAATCCAAAATAAAGAACTCATAGTACTCAACAATAAAAAAAAAACAAACGTTGCGATTGAAAATATGGACAGAGGATGTGAAAAACCTCTCTGCAAAGAAGATATACAGATGGCTATTTAGTACATGAAAAGATAGCCCTCATTTCTTTTTATTATGGATTCAAATCAAAATAGTAACAAGATATTACATCACATCTGTTAAAATGGTTATTATCCAGAAGACTAGAAATAAGTATTGACAAGAGTGTGAAGAAAAGAGAAATCTATTACACTATTGGTGGGAATGTAAATTTGTGTAACCATTATGGAAAGCAGTATGGTGACTTCAATATTATATTCCATATAATTCCATTATCCTACTTGAGGGTATTTACCCCCAAACACAGAGATATATGTACCCCCATTTTTACTGCAACTTAATTTACAATAGTCAAAAAATGGGATCAATTTAAGTGCCCACTGACATATGCTTAGATAAAGATGTGATATATGTACACACAGATATACCACATAGGCCTTAAAAAAAATGAAGTCCTGTCATTTGTAACACCATGGATGAAAGTAGAGGATTATACTAAGTGAAATAATTGTGAAGGAGGACAAATACTGAATAATCTGTCATATGTAAAAGAAAAACAAAGAAAATAAAAAGACAAAACAAAACTAACCCTTCAAGAGCAACCATTGAATATTGATGATTAGAACTGAGTTTATCAGAACGGGAAGGGGTGAACTTGGGAACAAAGTGTGGTGGGGGTCAAATGGACAGTGATGGAGGACTATTTTGTAGTGAGCATGGTATGCTATCATATATTTAGCTAATAGTGAACCTATACATGTAAATTTATATTATCTTGCAAATAAAATTTACCTCAAAAATACTCTTTGCCTGTGTCCCAAAATAGGCATTGGTTTCATCCTGATACTATCACACAAATAGCTACTTATCCCAAGACACTGAATATTTTTTAATACTCTAGTAACAATCAAATTTTGCAATTTTAATTACCTATAATAATTAAAGGAAAAGAAACATTACTGAGGTATATAAATGGAGAGGAGTGTTTATTATTTTTAAAAATGTATTATTAATTAAGCTCTCATCAATAATTGCATCTCTTCTAACTTTGAAATAATAAAATCTGGGGTTTGATTCATTGCTGTATAACAGTATCCATTTTATTGATTGAAAGCTGCCAGATAAATCTCTTCAGTTACAAGGTGTTAACTGAATCAGAGACTGATGATTAAATAAATAAAAAGGAAAAAATACCTGAACATGGCATTACTGTCAGAACCAATAAATTATCCCTGCTTGGTGTTCATTAGTATGCCTAGAAATACTAGCTGTAGTGGCAACCATGGCATTTCTAGGAAAGTTGATATATTTAACCCTTTACTCCATTTGCATATTTTTCTACCTTACTTCAATATTAAAGGTAGAAATTATGATATATGAGCAATACGCTGCTCTATACAAGTACAGACATCCCTTGATATCTTTGAGGAATTGTTTCCAGGATGCCCTAAAGATACAAAAAATTGACCAAGTCCCTATATAAAATGTCATAACATTTGCATAGAATAAATTAGGCAAATCCTTCCATATACTATAAATCATCTCTAGACTACTTATAATAACTAAGATAATGTGAATGACGTGTTAATAGCTGTTACACTGTATTGTTTAGAAAATGATCAAAAATACTTGTATGTGCTCAGCACAGAAGCATTTGCATAGAACAAAATTCCTATCCATGGTTAGTTGGGACCTCTGGTTGATGGATATGCTGGTGTGAAATCTGTAGATTCTAAGGGAAGACTTTACTCCTATGTTGATAAGTCACATCTTCAAGTCAGTGTTCAAGATATCAATAATGTTTAAATTGATTTACCAGTGTTCACTTTGCATCAGGACATCAATTTTCAAAGCCAGATTCTACATTAAATGAAAATAAAGAACTCTGCTTTAAAGAAAAATCTCAACGGATTTAAAAAAGCTTGTATTTCTTTGTTACTCAGAGTTCCTTAAGAATATCACTAAAACGTGTTAATTATAATAACAAAATAAAGTGTATATATATAGTATGTATATACATACATTACCCACATGCCAGTATAACTTTATCATGCTTTTGATACTTCCGCAATAATGGAAAACTTTATTTAATCAATACAGCATAACAACCCTGGTTAGAAGTGAAAAAGTAATTGAATTAATGACTGAAACAAGCCTTGATCCAATCATAAAAATGACAGTCATGTGAGAAGGGGTAATTCAACCTAACATTTTGAAATCTTAGATGTCTTAGCTGTAAAATTCAAATTAGTGTATTTTTCTCAGATAGTTTTTGCAAGACTTTCATCTAATGGTATACTGGTGAAGGTTTAACAACCAATTGTTCAGGAAAAAAAAAATAAAAGTCTAATCTATAGCAGTTGCCAATTTTTGGAGAATAAATATTCCCACAATAGCCAATTTCAAGGTATCCATATAAAATCACTGAGCATGGAATTGGAAAGAGATGCACAGAATTAGTTCTCATAAGCTGTTGTGAGCTAGTTTCAGCACCTGCTGCTCTCATTGGAAAACAGATGAGCTATAGTATATTTCATACAAAGCAAATGTTCTCTAAATCTTTGTTGAATGATTGTATGCATGAGTGAATTCTATGATCATTTATTCAGATGAGAAAAAAGTATTAAGCGGTTGATTATCTTAATCTTACAATTTTGTAAAGCTATATTTATAATCAAAATTCTGGAAAGTACTTGGAGATTTCCCCTTCTCAATACTATATGTTTTGGAGTAAAATAAAAAAAAAATATTGCCCTAGATATACATTTGCTTAAATATGATTACCAAACCTTCTGAATCATTATCATGGCACCAAAAATGGAAAATGACATGAAAGAAAGACTATTTTAACCAATATGAATGGTATGATCCATTTATTAACATTCAAAAATAGGAAAGACAAAAAAATAAAAAATGACATTGAATAACTAGCAATCTAAACCTAAGTAAGGGAAAACTGTCCCTTTCAGGTCATTTTGCACATGATTTAGGAAAGAACTTTGAAGTTGCCCTCATGTAGTTAATAGTCAACTTTCATGCAAAAATGCAATTAAGTACATATGAAAACACCATCTTATCAGTAATTCTGTGGTGCCAGTGACAAAAAAAAAAGTTACATAAAGGCCTTAATGTTAATGAGCGTAGTCTGAGAGTTAAAGAGAGGTTTATAGAAACAGAGTGTTTAGTAAGTTTATTGTATTGCTCAACTCCAAGGGGAAAACAGAGTTAAGCATATGAATGGTGCTCCTGGGTTATGGACCAAAAGCTGAAAGTCTTTAGCCATAACTCTCATACACAAGGAAAGATATTCAGTAAAGTGATCAATTGAACAAATCAAATTCTCAGTCATCTAGCTGAAATAATAAGAAAACCAGGGGAATGGAGTGTCTAGGAAGTTACGGTGGAAGATACTAAGCATAACCCTTTGGTAACTATTTTTCCCTATATTGATCTGAGGAAAAAAGTGAGACCAGAATTAGTATGGTAAATCATTTTATTTCTGATTTCCGGACAAAAGTCTCTTTTTAAAAAAACTTGATTTTGCTTATATATCAAACAATTTTTAACAAATCTTTTATTTATACAAGATGATAAGTGGATTGAGTTGATATTTATGAAATTACTGCATAATTTTTAAAAGACTAAACTGCTTATATAGTAAATCATTGAACCAAAGTCTCATTAATAAGCAGTAAAAGAGTAAGGGAAATAAATGGATTTTGTTTAACCTTTGGGGAATTTTAATTGACTCAACTTCATTAATATTCTCCTGAATATTTTTCCTCCACAGTATTTAAAAAATATCCAAATGAATAGCTTTTTCCCAATCTGTATTATTTTACACAATTTTTTTAAAGGAAAGATGCAGGCAGGAATGAAGGCAAGTAGGCTGGCAGGCAGGAAGAGAGAGGAGAAAAAATATTCCATTTAATTTTAATGTATTTGGTCACATTGGTTGCTACCCCGCCACCCCACCACACCCTCCTGCTAACGAACTCAGGTCCTTAGGAGGTATGTGGACTGTGCTCCTTTGGAGGCAAATGAACTAGTATCTGCTCCACCAGGGCACAACACAATAATATCTAGGAAAGAAAACTTGTTGATCAGTGACTTCAAGTCTTCACCAGCTTATTTGTATAGCTCCTTTCCCTAACATTCCTCATTTCTAAGTTCATCTAATTGGCAGATCCAGCGAAGTACAAAGAAAATTCTTGTTGGTTTAGATGAATTTAGAAAAATAATGCTTCATTGGCCCTGTCTGGCAAAGTAAAGCAGTTGGAAAAGAGTACACTGGAAGGTATAAAAAAACTACTATGATACTTCTTAATTTCAAATAAAAAGAACACAAATTACTTTGAAAATCTATCTCAAATTAAATTAATTATTTTAGAAAAACATTAATGCTATGGATCACATAATTTCATTAGAAAGAGCTTCTTCATAACTGCTTTTTATTGTTTGTAGCTAGATTTTGGGAGGTATAATTTGATACATAGTAAGTTTACACATGTGATTTAATGAGCTAGATTATAATGAGCTTCACTGAACAAAATGATATTTTGAGTGATCTAGAATTTTTCTCTAACATTTTCTATCACTTTTAAGCAAGTTGTTCAAATAAATTTTGATTTAAAATGCAAATTGATTTTGTTTTTGTTTTTTCTAAGGGAGTTTCTAGAATTTTGTTCTATTTGATCACAGTTATATGCAAGCAGGAATACTATTACAGAAGTCTATTTATGAAAGGTGATATTTTTATAACATTATACCTGACAAAGTAAATTTAATAGGGAAAACAAATAGAAAAATATTTTATTTTATTCACGTTTAATCTCTATTTTTCATTGTCTTATTTAAATTTTGTGTTTTATTTTGTAATCTATATTTATAATCCTAAACTAGACTTATGACATTAAAAATACAGACTGTATCACAGAGGATTCCAGCAAGGAATTGTGTGGTGCAGGAGAATGAACAAAGTGGTTTTAGTACTCAATAGATCCTTATTCTATGCAGAAAAGTTCACTATCTGAAGAGTCTTCTGTATCTGAGGTAGGTTTGAGGGCTTCCATTGTTATCAATCTATTGGCTCAAGCACACTCTTGGCATTTTTGCACTGTAAAATTATTATTCCCACAAATGCTATGAGGATAATACATTTCTATTATGCTAAGAGTAGAGTGAATACAGCATCATTCAAGAAATTATACCCAAGAAAACTTAGAATCAACCAAAATGTCCTTTAAAAAGGAAAAGGATAAATAACATTTCTGTATTCTATTCATTTCCATTGTTTCTTTTCCATCTTCATTCTTGGTAAGACTTTGAGCAAAATAACACATTAACATGAAATCATATGAATCATGTTAATAAGAGAAATATCATTTTGTCCCAGACATGCCTAATCTAATGAATGTAGTGTCAGGATGAAATGGAACTTACAATTTTGGGGTGTAAGGGTTTGAGATGCAATTCAGATTCAAGTAGTGATGGTATGAAATAAAATGAGATTGATACTAGAATGAAAGGATGAAGCCAAGTACTGGAGATGCCAACAAGGGTAAAGGAAATTTAAGTGTCTGTGTCAACCAACTCGGCCAAGATTAAAAAGCATTCACAAAGAAATAGTGAAGAATCTTTGTATTACCCCTTGGACTCCAAGTGTATTATTAATAGCCTAGGAGTATTGTAGTGTTCTTCCTATGAAGGATGTCACCTGGTCTGTTCTAGTAGCTCAAGGACATCTATACAATAGTTCTATATATCTAGTCCCTATAGAACTGACATAAATTCTGAGGCGAGTATATTTCCTAGTTTTTTTTTAAATAGAAAAAAACGTATGTTGAGGTGACATAATTATTATGCACTATATTATGCACTATATTTTTACATTTAAAATATGACTAAAACTATTCTTAAGGTTATAAAAATGAATGAATTTGTTTTTCTTTATATCAGCAGTGACTTTAACAAGATCATTGCTCAATCATAATTTATATACCATATATTTACTTTAACTTTATATATGATAAACTATTAAAATACGTTTGTTTAAAGTTTGTTTATACCTGTGAATGTGTCTATTCCAAAACATTCATACAAATAGAAAAAAGTTCTTATACAGATAAGGTAATATTATTATATATTTTGTGTTAACACCTTTGGCATCATTTAGGCACAGAGTCAGAGGAACTGCAAAGTGTGAAAAGTCTTCTAATAATAGAATTTGAAACATTCACAAATTCATAATTTTAAGCATTACTCAGCGAACATATATGATGTCATTTTATACTTGTGATTTATTGGAAATAATTTTTAAACTTAAGCATATTTTCTAATGCATGCAAAGAGCACAAAATGTAATACATAGATAATCATCATCATTATAATAATTTTAATATTACTTTATTTTTATTATCGCATCCCTAGTGACTTCTATGAAGAATTCAGAGTTACTTAATACTGCTCATTTAATTCCCTAAACCCCTTCCACACTAAAATAGAAATATTGATAACATTGGATCATTATCAAGGATATTGACTATATTCTAATCTAGGTAGAGGTTTTAATTTTAAGATCTATTACAGATCTAGCATATTTAAGTTCTTTGCTTCACTGACATTTTCTCTCTCTTAGCTAAAATATGGGATAATGGCCCAAGGCTGTCTACTTTCAGGGATATGTCTTTTGCTTAAGGTCTGCGACAGGTAATTTAGATCAATTCTGTACTAAAAATTAGGGAAACTGTGCCTTTTCCTTTTTATTTTCTCAGACTTTTTCATATCACAAAAATAGAGAGATTGTTTAGTAAATAAAGTTGAGGAAAATAGAAGCAAAGTATCCAGTAAGTGTATTAGGACATAGATGGCAGGGCCTATCTTTTTAAACCAAGAGTTTTTGTGTATATAGAGTCCAACTTAATTCTCCAGGGTCTGAGATTTAGGCCTATGTGAAAAACAGGAATAGAATGTTCCTTCCTGGTGATTTTTATATCTACATCTCCCTGAAGAGATTTGTATTGCATAATAGTTATGTAAGGTTAGATTTCAGGAATATGAGGTAATTGGTCTTCTCTGATGATCTTTCCATCAAGATCATGTATTATAGAACTTCATAGGTTACTTATATTCCTCTAATCATTTCAATTCATTAATGAGGAAGATGTTTGGTGGCTAATCAAATAGAAACTAGGGACAAAAATGACAACAACCAAAAAATACATATATATACTATATATATAATATATATATAAAGATGAGAGAGAGAGAGAGAGAGAGAGAGAGAGAGAGAGAGAGAGAGAGAGAGAGAGAGAGAGACAACAGAGACGTGCTATACCACTAGTAAAAGATCAGGGAAACAAAAACCAGAAAAAGATGTTTATTCAAGGAAGTTATTTCTAAGGACAAAAACACTAGAGAAATAAAGAAATTCCCTACATATCTCACCTTTGAGATGAATATTTATACTTTAAGAGCTTCCACAGTTAATAGAACAGGTAATAATAACTTTGAACAATTTTCTCACTGATTATTTGATATTGAAAAAAAGAAACTTGTGATTGCGTTTTAGGGTAAGGTTTGCATCTATTAAAAAAAAAAAAAAAATTTTAGATAACTTAGTAAAATAGAAATTTCTCATTCAGATAACATTTCATTGCAGGTTTTCCTGGAGTCTCCTCTTCATGAAGATTCATTAACCCAGATAGCTTTTATCTTGCAATTCTACTCTTTTCTATGGTCTTTCAATCTACTACTTTCAATATCAAGTGAGGGAAGGAGTAGCAAACATATCTGCACCTTAAAAATCAGAAAAATCCATGCATTACTTCTGCTCGCATTCCTCTGGTGAAAAAATAGTCCCATAGACCTGACTGAATGAAAGGAAGACTAGTAATGCAGTTCCTGGAAGGATAGCTTCCTCTCTGTGATGCATTTATATTCTGGAACTAAAACACATTTCTGGTAGGTAACTAGTGACCCTGTCGGTATTTCAAACAATAAAGCTAGTATTTTACCCCTATTCCTGTAAATCTCATGCTTTTCTCCTGAATATTTAAATAACACTCTTCCAAACCCAAATTACTGGTAAAATTTTTCTCCAAAATTATTACAGGTATTTCAGGCAGTTCTAGATTCTCTGATTTTTAAGGTAGACCTTTTTGCACGAGTCAGTAAACAGTGACTAATAACTGGTCTGAGATTATTTATAATTGTCTACTTTTCTCTGGAGTTCTAGGGAAAGCTATCTTGGAGATTTTCCCCAGATACCCTTGATTAATATCAGTGATTACTCTATTCAAAAAATACTAATAGCAATTATTATCTCAAGGCAGCAATGAGTTGATTCTCCAATTTTTTTTTTAAATTGTATAGAGCACTGACTGCATATGCTATCTAGACCTCAGGAAGAGAATTCCTGAAGTAGGTGTGCAGATTAAGTCTACACTTGCATACATTACACAGTGCTTACCTAGACACTCTTCTGACATCCTGAAATTGAACCTAATACCCTAGTCCTCAGTCTTTTTTCTTTCTCTCTTCTCTTTCAAGTCTAGCAAGTTAATCCTCACATACAATTTCAGAAGGTATTGACTTTGTACCTTTCTGTTTTCTTCAGAATTAAGGTTGATTCTCATAACTGCCTTTAGTATCTCCATTTTTTTTCCAGTTTTGACTGGATATTGATTTGTTTTTCATAAGAATATAAAAGGAATAAAAACCAAGGTAATAGGAAATGAGTAGCTAAAATAAACTATATAAAAATATTATGTCAGAAATAAGACTGTCTGCCCCCCACAAAAAAAAAAAGAGAGAAAACTGCATCATGGGCAGCACTCATGAGTAGGATGCACATGCACTGTAATATCTTTTATAAATTGAATCATATTTTATTCTTTGCCAGGCAAAAATGACTGTTTATATTGAAAATATTCTAAATGTGTTCAAGTAAGAGTCAGATGATAGAGTATTAAGATTTAGAGATAATTGGTATTTTGCACCCTGAGGAGAACAGATAAAAGAATACATATTTCTGATGCTTAAATATCTGTGCTAACTTTCCTTTTCAATAAAAACATTCTGAAACAGAGAGTTTCAGTTAGAGAAGTGTATTAATTTGTACTACAAAATGATATGCCCATAGGTCTAACTCCAACTTTTATGAACACTGAATCTGCCTATTAGTATATAATGGAGTCTTGGGGAAGTAAGCAAACTATAGAATCTAGTGATTTTATATTTTATCAGTAGAGCATAGATAAATGTTTTTTTAAACTTGTTATCTATTTTATATAAAACTCTTAATAAAATGTGAAGAATTATATATATTTATTCATATATATGTCTTATGGTTTCTAATTCCAAGATAAATATATCCATGAAATAATATATTTTGTAAAGGTAGATTAATTAATATTATCAATGACTAAGCACTATTTTGAATCAATGAGTTATTATAAATAATATATTACATAGTCACTAAGTATATGTTTTGGGGGAATTTCCTTTTCATTGTAAAAAATAAATAACAACATTTTGAGAATTAAAGAGACATGAAATATCACAAAATGATTGCTGGTAGAATAACTCTAAATCAGTAGTTTTTAGACTTGACTTCACACTTGAATTCTGGAAAGCTGCTAAACATACAATTCCTGGTTCCTTAAATCTCCAAATTCTGATTTAATTTTTCTGTGATGAAGCCAGACATCGTTTTTCCAGAATAGCCTTTGATGATCAGTATACAGGTAGGCTCCAGAATTATTTAATAAAAGATTCACTAATACAGTAATCATACTATAAAGAGGTATTTACATTTGCAATATTTACTTTCTCATTACAATTCATTTCTCCATTCATAACAATTCATAACATTCTTAACAATTGGAGCTCCCTCTTGTGAGGCCCAGACATCTATCTCACACTGCCTCCTGGATGGTTCCAATTTTATTTACTTTAGGACTCCCAATCCACAATAAACTTCACAATTAATGGGTTACCCTTATCTCAAATTTACTCTCCTCTATTATGTATTTCAAATAACGACAAGTTACTCCACTTATTGTTTTTAGACCAAAGTATAAGCAATGGCCTAATGTCTTACTTGGGTTATTTATTCACATGCAGTCCCGCACACAAAAGATTGACATAACCTGGATGTATCCATGTCTTTTTTATACTCATGATCATTACCCTATAATAATTGTTCTATCTTTCCTAAGTTATCCTATAGCTTCATCATTGGTGTCTTTGGTTTCAGTCATGCCCATCATCAATCCAAATTCTATACAGTCATCAAAGAACATATGCTCATATTACTTTCCAGTCTAAACTGTTAATGTGGTCTCATGTCTTTTGTGACTGGATCCTGCTTGCTAGTCAGTTCTCATTTCTTTTCATCCTTGTACATTCCAGTCACACTAACCTTTTTGTTTCCTGCTTGTTCTTACCTGCTTCTTTGAATATGGTATCAACACTCTTTGAGTTGTACTCTCCTAATTGATCTTGCTTTAATTCCTGACTTATATTTTCTTTTTATAATTAATGCATCGGCACACCTGGTGTCTCAGTGGTTAGTCCACAAACACCACAAGGACCTCGGTTCTCAACCCAGTGCCAAGTAACAACCAATATATAAACTAAGTAAAATAAATAAATGTTTTCTCCTCCCTCTTCCTGCATGACTACCTCTGTTCACCTTTATTAAAACCTATACCTTGTCATTTACTTTCATAATTTTATTGAAAAAACATTACATTACAGTTTTTATATATTTTAGGTATGCAGTGCTATATATCAACATCTGTACATGCTATAGTAAGAGCAGCACTAAAACTCTAATTTTAACCTTCACCTATAATTGATTCATTTTATCCAATTTGCCCAATCCCCTTATTCCTTCCTTTCTGGTAACCACAAATTATGAATCATATTTTCATGCTACCTCCTCCAGGCAAATGTCCCTAACACTCAAAACTGGATGAAATTGCTGTATAGGGCCCCTCATGAGCCTATATTTCCTTCCTCACACTACTTAAAACATCATATTTAATTATCTACTTGTTTATTTGCTCAAACATACTGAAAGCTTTCTGATAGAACATTGCCCCTAGCGTGTGTTCCAGTTGTGTGTCCAGAAATTTCCCCAGTGTCTAAGAAGTTAGTAATCACCCAATAAATATTTGATTAATAAAACCACACAGATGAATACATTTTTTATGAGAATGAAAGAAGAAATCTTATCATGAAGTAAGTATGAGTAGATTCCCTTACAGATAGATAGTAGCAGGAGGTAAAAGAAGTAAAATAAGCTCAATTCAATTATATTCAAGTTTGTCCTAAAAGTATAGTCATATTTATCTATGAGTATGAGTATGATTATGATTAGAGTGTATTCAGTTAGTAAACTGAGAAGTTCCCTTCCATATGTTCCAGAGTTTATTTTAGAAAAATGAGGAAATGCAACAAGGCAAAAAAAATTAACTTCAAAGTGAATGACGAGATCATTAAAATCATGTATTTCAAAGGGGCAACTCTGTATTACTTAGGGACACTTATAAATGTACTTTAGCTCAGAGATATGAAAGGATATGACAAATTAGGGGATTTCTACAAAGTTTACTTGGGAAATTGTTTGTAGAAGTCCAGGTCTACTATAAGAGGCCACAGAGTTTGTAGAATGTGGTAATTACCTTATGGAGTCAGGAACCAAATCTGAAGATTTGACAATTTTAATTCAGATTTAGAACAGTTGCATTTTGTCCAAAGCCATGGATTTAGTAAGCAGGCTAGTATGACATATTGATTATTACGCACAAAATGCAATTAACTAAAGATAATCTTACCCAAAGCAATCATTTCATAGCTTCCCTTTTATCTTTGTGAAAGAAGACACAATACTTAAGTAACTTCAATTCTAAGGAAATTGCAAGATAAAGCAACTATTGTACTTAAATGATATTTTTATATTATCCTGAGGAGAGTAAGATTCACTATAATGCATATTTATTGGTCTCAGAGTAACAACATTTTCAGTGTAGAAACATTTGTTGTGGAAATGCCACCACCATAAAAATGTATCATGTTTTATTTTAGCAGATTGAAAATAGCCCTATAAGGCATGGGCAATATTGGTGAAAATGAAGAGTAAACAGCCATGGCAAATGTGCAATGCAATGGTGTGATACCGAATATTAAATAGCTTTCAGAATATTAAGTAGCTTACTTTAGAATAAGAAGCAGCATGTTGATTACACAGACTTTTTAACCTAAACATCTTTAAGAAGAGAAAAATATCTATATATTTGTAATGAAATATTTTTTAAAAGTCTTTGACCATAGGAACAAAGAGAACAGAAAAATGAACACACTGATCTGTATAAGTGGAAACAATTTGGGGTAAAAATAATCAAATATGTCAAGCAATTGTGAATGATGAAGTGTGTATTTTCCCCAAAAAAGCATTATAGGAGAATGGATTTTTTAAAATCACAACAGCTGAACTGGTTTTTGACTTTGCATTCATTTGAGTATGCAATAATAATTATATCCACACTTGAGAAATTGTTGTAAGAAAGTTATATGTCCCTTAACTTCTCTTTAAAAATAAGGGTGTCTCTTAAAATAATATTTTAACTTTTGAAACTGCTACTCGAAATTTCAATGCAGCCAAAGTATAACATTTAGCTAAGTTGTATAAATGAAGACTGATTTCATCTTCTTGTATCCATGGATAATGAATGCCTTAGAAATTAATTTTTTGTTACTGTTGTTGTTTTTTCCTAGACCTAAGTACTCTCCCCAGAGATGGTAGAAAGCCTTCTGAGGAATAAATAGTCCAAGAAAATAACACTTCTAATTATCCTAAATGGAACTGATAAAAAGCATGTTCATAAATGAACATACTTTTGGCTTTTTTACTTTTGCATTCTTTACGACTTGCTATAGACAATGCTTGTGTTCCCCAAATTCATATGTTGAAACCTAATCCACAATGTGATGGTATTTGGACTTTCAGGGGTTAATTAGACCATAGCAGTGAGTGATTCCCATGAGCAGTGTTAGTGACCTTGTCAAAGAGACTCCAGGCAGCAACTGGTCCCATGCGCTAGGTCAGAACATAGTGAAAAGAGTCTGGTCTGCGAACCAGAAAGTGGATCCTCACCAAACACCAAATGGTCTTCCTAGCTTTCAGAACTGTGAGAAATAAAGTTATGTTGTTGATAATCTGCCCAGTCTATAGCATTTTTGTTACAACAATTCTAATCATCTAAGACATAACTATACAGGTAAATTCAAAGACTAAGAAATACATTGGAAATAAACTATTCTTTCTTATTTGGAAAAAAAGGCATTCAGTGTTTTTGTATGTGTTTGAAAATAAGGCTATATACTAATATTAAATAAAAGTAAAACCTTTGTGTTTCAAGAAATCTTAGCGAAATCATAAAATATATATACTCTAGGGTGATACACAGTAAATAATTTTATTATTTCCTAATATTGAATGGACATAGTAATTTATAATTTCTGAGCCTCAACTTAAAATCAGGATAATAATTTCTGTATTTCTGACTTCACTGAAGAATGAAGTACAACAGGATACATAAAGACCGGATGAGTTGGTCTGAGTAACATAGCAGTATTGTAAAGAGTGTTAAAAACTTTGCTGATTCATCCTGAGAGTGAGAATTTGGTATATAATCCTCAAGTGTATTCAACATAAAAGGAGAAGTTAATTTTTCATATAAAGTATTGATTTATTTTTTTCACAAGTCTCAGCTAACCCTTGTTATTTGAAGTTAGGATTCTTACAGTTATTTTTCAGAAAGCAAGCTGGGATTCAATGAGGTACAAAACCTTAGCCAAGACAGAGCTGGCAAACAACAGAACAAGGATTCTAACCAACAGCTCTCTGGCTCAAATCTAGATTCTTTTCACCATATAATAATCTCTTCCAAGAAATATGTCTGTGAAGAAATATAATCCAAGGACATGCAATTCCCCCATGAAGTTGGAATGAAGAGAAGATTTATGGGGAAGTATTTAGGAAAGATCCATGGTCTAATATCGACTTGGTATAAATTGTTGGATATGAGGAGTCCTTTATTAACATCTCCCCCTGAAACCAAAGTGATCTGAGAGGATTTGTGATCAGTCACAGGGGAATGGGAGGAGTGTAAGAATATAGACGAGGGAATCAGAGATTTAAGAAATTGAAAGTTATAGAAAAGGAATCTTAGGAATCACAAGGAAATGTGTCCAAGAGAAGGGATTAAAGACGAACTTGGAGAAGGAATAGAACCCTCTGGTTACAAAGAAGTTGTTTAGCTCTGAAATATGTAAGAATACACAGGAATGTGATTAATGTAGCCTATGGGGGGATTAAAAAATATGGTCTCTAAAGAATTGTACACTCTGATGAGTTGATAATTTGCTAACTTCTTGCCAGTCTGGATTATGTGTAAAAATACTACTTGTTTTAGGAAGGCAGCTTGCCTTCTTAGTTTTTTTTTTATATATTTTAAGATAAAACAATTGCTAAAACATTCAAAAAAATCCAAACAATGATAAATAATATACAGGGAAATGTAGATCTCACCACTCTTATTCGGTTTCCAGAGGTAAGTTCTAATTTCAGGAATTGTTTTTTCCTTCCAAAAATATACTCATTTTTTAAAAATAGTTACATTTTTCATATTATTGAAATTTCTAAATATCTTTGAAACATTATTCAATATACATGAATTTATTTATGTACCATTATTCAAAATATGTCCTTTCTAGAAAATGATATATATCTGACATTCGCAGGTGGGGAAGAGAAAAAATAAAGAACAAATTCCTTTCTTGAAAAGATTACAGCCTATCAGGAAGCCTTAAATGGACAAAATAATGATAGAATAGCATATCAAGAAATGTAAAATGGAATGATAAATAAAACATAATTCTTAAGTGCAATGGAACCACCAGGTTTGGATGGAAAGATAAGGGGTTTTAAAATCTCAGTTCTGATCTTAGAATTTCAAAGAAATATCAAGGTTTGAGATAGAAAAAATAAGAAATTATTCAAATGCTTAATGCTCTAGTCAATGAAAAATTAATCATAAGAAAATGAGCAATAAGGTGATAATCATAAGTAGCAATATAATTAGAATATTTATTGAATTTTTTTCAATGATCCAGGGCTACACTGATATGCTATATGCCTTCTCCCATTCAAGTCTCCTAATAGCCGTGCTAGTAGCAATTTTCTCACTGTACATATGAGAAAATTAAAAACTAGATTAGACAGGATATGTAAATTGTCTAGAATGACAAGTCTGGGAAAGTGAATATACCTGAATTAGAAGCTAGATTATTTAATGGAGAATGATCATTGCAAACTATATATAATATAGAAATAAACTATTTTGAAAAATTCTAATTTGTCAATATAATATAAAAAAGTCAGGTCTTAGTGACTGCAATATATGTATTAATCCTGGGTACTCCCTGGGATACAAAATTATTGCTTTGATAAGGGAGTGGGAATTGCGTATATAGGAATTCATTATTTATAAAAGATAAAGGAATTTATTATTCATAAAATGTAATTACATCAATATTGAGATAGGACATTTAATTTAGAGAAAGACATAGTGCTATTCACTATGATAGGAATATGTGTATACACACATATATTATATATCTCATTATATTAAACTCAGTTTTGTATGTTCAAGAAATCAATGTACATAAAAAACTGAGAAATGGAACTTCTTTACATAGACACGTAGATAAATGGATAGACATGCATACACACCAATGCAAACAAGCATATAGACATATACACACAGAGAAACAACATTCTAATTTTGATAACGCACTTTAGAGGACAGCTACCTATTAGAATGCAATGGCATTAGGGTTAATACAGTATATCTACCTTCAGAAAATCATTTACCTTAACTTTTCAAATGTATTTTTTATTCTTAGGTGGGATATAATAGGCACATATATAATAGATTCTTAGCAATGACCAAATAAAAAGCAGGCATATCAAGGTGACTTCTCAAACAAAAATAAACAAAAGATCAACAGTTCAAATATCCCGTCTTTCTCTCTCATGCCTTGTACTGAAGCAGCTTTTAAAATTATATACTGTGAATTGACTTCAGCAGTTTTTCCTTTTCTTCCGGTACTTCATCTATTTTATTCATAGCGGGATGGAGAGGAAGGGATCTTTGACTTAAAACAGAGATTCCTCAGTGCACAGCAATAGCAAGCAACCCACATCACAGAGCAGAAAATCTATGTAAATGACGAGAGGCAGGATTATTCTTTGTTTTTTCCTGCCCTTATTACTTGCTGTGATTGTGAATAAGAAACTTCACAGATAAAGGTGATCACAAACATACCTTGGGGCTACAGTCCTATTGCACCCATAAATCCTTTAAGTCATTTAATTAGGTTCGAGATGTATGTAACCTACATGACTGAACTCTCTTGGGTTTTGTCAGGTGAAGACAAATATTTATGCATTTTAATCTTTTCTCATTGAAGTCTATTGACCTATTCGCAAAGGAAAATAATAATCTTACACTATGTAGAAATACTTTATTTTAGGATGTCTCATCTTTTTTCATTTATCTGATTCCTATTTCAAGAAGAACGGGTCATGGTAGTTTCATTTTGAATCAATTCCTTTGTCTGATTATGATTCTGCAGGTGTTATATAGTAACTTAATAATAGTTCTTAGGCATTTAAGTCACTAGAACTAATTTATAGTGGAAATGCATATGGAATAATATATTGCTGCTCCACTGAATTTCAAAAGAATTCATTATGATTAATAATATTACAATAGCAATTGGTGGAAGTAATAATGATTTGCCACAAGTTATAAGGACTCATTGAATAGAGTTAATCTTACTATATTTAAACATTGAACTGCAAGTAAAGTCAGCAATACTCAGTAATGAGATTTGGGACTCATAATAATGTCATTAATCATAACTAGATTTTGTATCTGTTATAGTAAAGAATACTTGATATTTTGTGGATTTTATTTAAAATATTTTACCAACTTTAAGCTCTCTGTGAGATTTGACACCTATAATGGTTGTCTTTACAAAAGCCATATTTGTTTTAAGTGATTGATGGCTTTAATTGTCTCTTAATTCTCTCTCTTTCTAACAAATAGTTCATATTTATACCTGAAATCAACTATTTCATACAATTAAGAGAAATAGAATACTGGTGAAGTGGGGGCAGAGGGAAAGAGGCAAATGGCAATGCTTTGGCTAATAAAAAATACATTAACATGAATTTCCTATTGTTGTTAAGGCATATTCAGCTATCAGAGGCAACACTGAATCAGGTGCTATTTTTCAAAATTAGTTCAAGTAAAAGAATAGTTATTAAGTTCCTTGCATGAGTTAAATACTTGGGATGTGAGTATTAAGAAAAATTACTCCTTACTCTCATGTAATTCTTAGTACAGAGCCATATACAACAAAGCCATAAGTAAAACCAGCTCTACTAGGTACTGGCCTACTGGACTGAAGTACTCTAAAGAGAGAACAATTCTTTCTGCTTGAATATTTCATAGAACACTTCATAGAAGAGAGAACAATTTTAGCCATACTTGAAGAATGAGAGGAACTTCAGCTGTTGGGTGTGGCAAAGAAATCATACCAAAAATATCAACAAAGAATGAATTGGTTTTAATTAATTAAATGATCACAGGATGTAAAAAGATCTCACTTTTCCCTTATATGTAGTATCTTTGTGTCTTAATTGACATGTGTAAAACATGTTGCTTTCCTTCTGTTGTGATAATTTGCTTATATCTAATAGAATTGTCATCATTGAACACATTGAGACAGTTGAAATCACCTCATTTTTAAACAAATTATTTATTTTGATGTAAAATACTTATGATTGTAACATTAGAATAATGTAGGAATTATAATAACTGTTTCAACAGAAATGAGGTAAACATCATCATTAATTGGTCGATTGTAAATTAAGTCCCCTTGTAGACAAAATTAAGAGCTACAGATAAAGAAGCACATAAGAAAAATAGTAAGATAGAAGAAAAAAATGTAAAATTAGTAGACGATAAGAAATCAGTCTTAAGTGTATAAGCTTGACAAAGATGAATGAGAGTAGAGGTCATGATATAAACAAAGAGAAAAAGATTCCCAAATGAATAAAATAATAGTAATAGTGACAAACCCTGGGGAAAGATCAAGCAAGTTCTCCCAAACAGATTTCTTAACATGTCCAAGGGAGTTCAGTGGTCTTGAAACATTTCATCAAGAAAGAATACAACCACCTTGAGTTTTGAAGAATAATCTAGCATATATCATAAAAAGTTACCTGGAAGATCCCTATAGTATCACTACATTTTAGTTTATCTATACCTGATGCCATATCTTCCAGAATATTTCAAGTATTGGCATGAAACTGGTTACAAACGCAATATAACCTCACACTTAGGCAGTTCAATTTAACCAAGCATGTGGCTGAAAACCATCCCTGCTTATAGCTCCAAACTCCATCGAGCAAAGTCAAGAAAGTTATTTAAGAAAATTCTATTAACCTTCAAAACTGAGAACATGAATATTTTATCTGAATTGAAAAGATTAGAAGACAACCTGAATCCTTTGATGGATCAAAGTAATACTAATCCACTTGCCTGATATGCTTTCCCAGAACAGATTGCTGTCCAAACGTTCCAATAATTTTTAATAATTTTAAAAAACATTACATTCTCTGCACAGTTAAATTTATAGTTCCATAAAGGATTTTAATATAAAAACAGGAAATACTGAGATCTTACCCATTTCTTACAAAAAATAAAAAGTCTTAAGAAGAGCTGTTGTCAAATGTGGTTTCAAGAAAGGTTCTGCCTTACTTATATTATTTTACTTTTTTAAAAGGAAAGGTGCAGACAGGAATGAAGGCAAGTAGTCAAGCATTCAGGAAGAGTGAGGAGAAAGAAACATTTATTTATTTTATTTAGCTGTTCATTTTAGTTGTTTCCCTTGGCCCCAGGTTTTGAACTTGGATTCTTGGAATGTATGTGGTCTAAATCCACTGACTTTATTCACTAGGCCACCAAAGCACATTTCTCTGCCTTATTTAGATTTTATACCACATGAAGTGAGGAAATTTATTTTGCTAAATTTTTTTTGTTCATTGTCAATAAATGTTTGATTGAATAAATAGAATTATAGATAAAGCATCATGAGAATAATTATACACGAAAAATTAACCATCAGAAAACATGTGCAACTTTGAAATAAATTTCTGAGCAATATTCTTTTCTTTCTAAATGTTAATAAAACTTCTTATTTTAGGATTTCTAACTTTGACCATAATTGGTGTCTGAGAATAAGTTGTCCTTGCATTGAAGCAAATATAAGACAAGACAACAATTTCAAATGTGCGAAAGCTGCAATCTCTCATAAAATAAACCTTGGGTAATAAAACAATATGATTTTTACACACCATTGAAAGCCATGAACATTAATTTATTGTTTCCAGTTTATGTTTAAATAAAAAATGGCAAGTATTTCCTAACAGACTGAGTCAATGTTTGTATCTTTACAGATTGTTCCAGAATATAATTTAGCTCTTCTGTTTCTGGATAATTGCAAAACTTATCCCAAGGACTAGCAATAAAAGTCCCCTGAAAATGTAAGATTTAGATTATTTAATAATAATGTCCTCTGCATTGTTAATGGTTTATTGATTATAAATTAATGAAATGCTATCTGAAAGTACATTAGTCTATTTGAATGGAAGCTATTCAGACTTAAGCAATTACTATGGTTAGCATATTTAGTGGCGTATTCTTTTCCCTTCCTGGAAAGAGCTTTGCTATCACCATTAATACATAGTGTAATTGAGTTATTCAGAGACTGTTTTGTCCAATATCTAAATGCACATCATTAATGAAGTTAAAATGAACTTGTGTTTCCCAGATGTCAGTAAAATCTCATTGTTTTCCTGACAATGTATCTCCAAATAGACCAGACAGATGCATTCACGTGCAGCCTGTTTGACTTCATTTCAACACTTTGGAGGAGGAATACATCAATGTGATTTAAGAATAGATCTGCAATTAGCATTTTTCTAAATTAAGGAAGAAATAAAATTAATAAGTATACCACAAATAATTTAATGATGATTTTAACCCTAGAGGTTTTATACAAAAGTCAAATTATCAGCTATTCTTTGAATATAATAGTTGGGCGAAAAATGCTAAGCAAAAATACACACAAATTCATTTTACTTCTAAATTTAAAAATTTTACAATCATCAATTAATTGTAAAACTGGAATGTTTAATTAGAAGTGTATTTCTTATAACCTACTAATCAAATAAAGGCAATCTGAATAATAACTATATAAAAGTATAATAATGAGGAGAATGACATTGATTTGAGTCTTATCTTCTGCTAGTTTTAAGAGTGGCCACTCTTAAAGTAAAAAAACTTGGTTATTAAGACCTCCCATTTTAACTACAAGCACAACTTTTTCAAGTGTACTCTCTATAGTGAGATAATAGTTCCTCTATTAATGACAAGAGAACAGGTCCCTGGATCACATCTTTCTATTCCAAATAGTATTTTCTGGGACAGTAGGGGAAATAAAACAAGAATTTTGTGGTAAGAAATATTATTTTACTTTCCGATAAATAAGAGATTACATAAACTTCAATGGACATTCTATTTAAAATTTAACTATAACTAACAATTTCAAGAGGAATTCTTTTCAACACCATAAATTAATCTTAAGCAAACTTGTGTTATCATAGTTGACTGCTCTTTTCTGATACTTTTTAAATGTATTTAATAATATTTTAGGATCCATTATTTAAAAATGAATTCTTTGAGATGAGAATAAATTCAACACACTTTCTATTAAGAGGATGCAAAAGTTTTACTATAACAAATAATCATCCAAGTTACTCACAATAGCGAATCATGTGTTTGAATGACCACTTCTCAAAATGGAGATGCATATTCTATGACTTCCTTAATTCTTACAGATAGGCCATTTTTACTTAAAAGATAAAATAGTTTTGTTTTAATTAGTCTTTTATGTCACTGATTCCAATGTCGGTGTTCTCAGCTGTAAGTCCTGGGCATCTTTGAGATAATAAGATCAGTTTTAATACTTGATATGACCCACAAGATGGCAAAGCAATGTCTTTAACTATAAAATTCCAAGAATGAAACTTCTCTCCACCATTTTCCTTAATACGACATCAAATATTCATAGAGAAATTAACCACTTATACCAAGTGACTAGGCAGAGGACTTGTGTTATAGACAAAATGCAAATTTCTTGTGATAATGTTTGATCAGGAATCCAGAATGCACACCCGCGGGGGAAATGACAAAGTGTCTTGATTGATGAAAGTTTTAAGGCTAACTCTGTGGCTCTCTGACATGGTGTTGATGGATTTTCCAAATGGAATGTGAACTGAGCCCCCTAATCATGTGAAAAGACAAACTTTGTAATGTACCTAAGTGTGCCTGGAATACAGAAATGTATAATGAGATCATTGAATGTTCCAGCTAGAACATTTTAAAACTCCTACTTAAGCTAGTGTCATAGTTATTTAAACTTTAGATGCTCTGAAAAGAGAAAACTATTTCCACGTAAGATCCTTGGATTTATAATGAGATCTTGAAGTCTCAGCCTAGCCACCCCTCCCATTCCTGGATCTTGAGATCTTGAATCTCACCCATGTTCTTTGTTTTATTTGAATTAAGTAAACAGAACTTGGGTCATTTTCATTCTACACTGAGTATAAGACACAATTATCCCTCTAAACTGATATTACTTCTAGAACAAAATCACCCCAGATCAGGGATTGGAAAGATTTTTCTGTGAAGGGACAGATAGTAAATATTTTAGGCTTTGCTGGCCAGATGGTCTCTGTTGAAGCTACTTAACTCTGCCGTTGTAGCATGGAAACAGCTATAACCAATAAGTAAATGAAAGGGCATGGCAATATTCCAATAAAAGGTTATTTACGAAACAAGACTGTGAGCTAAATTTGACCTGCAGGACACAGTTTTATGACTTGAGACCTAAAACTAAAACCTTAAAGAATTGGTGTTATTTTCCTGATCAGTTAATGGAATATGAAGAAATCTTATCACTCAGCCATCTGTAACAGTTCCCTTCTGCTTTTCTTCTCTGGACTGCAGAGTTCAAACTTGAGTCTATGAGGATCTCACGATGTGTTCCCTACCAAATCTCTACAGCTGTTCTTCAACTTAACCTAACCTTCAAATCAGACAAGTCATATCACTGAAGCAGTAGGGGACAGAAATATCAGAAGATGTCCCTCTGGTGTAGAATCTCAAAACATACCTGAGGATCAACTTAACATTGAGCACAACTTGGTAATTTAGGTCAGTAGTTATGAACTTTTTAACAAGCATCAGAATTACTCACTATGGAGCTAAAATTGCATTATCATGTCTCCACACCCTAGATATTGAAATTCAATATGTAAATGAATCGAGAATGTTATCAAGTCACCCAGGCAAGTTGGATATGAATGATTCACAAATTATATCTTGGGAACTATCACAAAATCACCAAAAGTGACTTAACACACAAAAAATCAGAAATGATGTCATATGCCTTGAAGTCACCTGATGTCTTAAGACTATTATGTCAGGAAAACAAAATAAAAAAGACATATTTCCATTTTTAAGGACTAATGACAAGTTAGCCTTACCTTACAGAGTGAGTTCATAGGCTTCCATAGAGGTCAAAGGGCCCTAGAAAATGAAAGATGACGAGTGATTTTGAAAATGTACAATTTCTCTTTGTCTCTTCCCTTTTACTGAATACAAAGGGAAAGAATCAATATGGTGATGCACCTGACTACAGTCTGGTTCAGAGCTGAGTACACAATCCATGACTTCCAGGTGATGAACAAAATTGTTTAGATGGCTTTCTGAGAAACAATAGTCCTATAAGATATTAATAGACATTAAATGAAAAAAATCACATGCTTTCTTTAAAACTTGAGATTGTCTGATACCCCCAGTGTCCCACCAAATATCTTACTTGGACTAGTTTTCAGATTTCTTGCTTGGAAAAGTGTGGAGAATAAGAGTTCAAAGGAGACTGTCCTACCTGCTGAAAGGGGAACACAGAGGTTACATTGTTTCTATTTCCCCAACAAGTGCCAATTCTATAAAATGTTGGGCTATTGTTTGAATATATCCAGCATCATGAACATAATCTGTCCGCTAAATTTAGTGTCCATTTTGCTAATTATGATTTTTGCTTCTTGGTGCTGAAATTTGAAATTGTATATTTTCCACTAATATTCACCCCAAGTATTCGATTAAAATACTCTTTAGGATATGCTTGTGAGCTCTCAAATTTTAAAGGTATATCATGTGTTGCTTACAATATAAATTTAAAAATAAATATAATGGTGGAAAGCACTGTAATTTGACTATAGAGATCTAATAGTCCTCTTCGTAGGAAAATAGAGAAATGAAAATGCAATAGACATGGGAGGAGGGGCAAAGCAGGTCAATATTGGAAGTAGGGTCAGACAGCTGCTATGTAATAACATCACAAATTTCAAAACATTTCTGGAAAAATAGAAGACAAAATAAAAAGAAGATCAGAGAAAGTATAAATGTCTTAAAAATGATTTTAGCTCCATTAGAAGTAGAATGGATAGCTAGGATGAACAAATCTACATCTTCTAATTTGAATAGGAAAGAGAGAGAAGAGAAGGCAGTATCTGGTACATATAAAAACACTTCCCTGTTGGAGAAAATTTAAGCAATATGTGTGAACATGTAAAATAAACCATCTTAACTATATGATGCTGGCTGCAAAGAATTTAAAGCCACAACATGATGCAAATCTTTATCTTAGTAGGCTGTGAATATGAATATAATGATAAGTTAGGGCTCACATTCAGGCAGGGAAGAGGATTTCATCACTTAAATAATTTCAAGTGACAACTCAGAGTGATTTAAAGAAAAAAATAATTCTTATTTTGTTCTATTATGAAGCTAAAAATGTCTTACAAACAATGCATCCAATTATTACCTGTACTTAGGGGCAGCTCATATAGCATACTAATCAATGATTATATTATATAATATATCATATAATATAATATAATCATCGATTATTAATACCTTCATAGGTATGGTTTATTGTGTACTCGAAGTGAAAACATGATAAAACAGAAAATTATGTTGGAAAATGTCTGATGTCATAGTGCCATTCCCAAAGCTACAGCAGAAATAATACAAAAATCAAGTTCTCTCATTAGAATTCCTCCATACTAGATCTTCCTAATTTCATTCTTCTATCATCAAATAGCAAAAAAAGAATCAAATTTTAACATATTCAAAGAGATAATACATATATTGAAAGTAATTTTATGAAAGATTGTTTCATATTATGGAACAGTGATTCAAACAGGAAAATATTTTTAACATGAAACATTTATAGTATGATCAATTTATTAAAAAACATCAACAACTTTAATAAATTGATGCTCAACCATAAGTTCTTACATATATATGTGTATATATATCTTTTCCTATTTCATGGTTTTCCTTTTTTGAACTTTATGAAAGTAAATATTATTAAAAAGACTACAAAGTTGAAAATTAAAAGTATAACTTCCTCTATCTGAAGGAATAATCCATCAACATGAACTTGCATGATCTCTTTATTAATGAATTTAGTCTTAAAAATTATTATAAAAGCATAGCAACTAAATGCTCACATTAAACACCCACACACATACTCACAGGAATCCCAGCTGTTTATTTTCAGAGTCACAGTAATTTAACAATAATTTCCTATTTGTCAAGGTAGTATAAAAATTAAAAGAACTCTAGAATCACATGATATAAGTTTAACCCTGACTGCATTGCCCAAAAGGGTGACAGTATGCAAGCTTTATTTTTCTTAAAAAAGAAAAAAATCCTTATACATTTATAATCTAATCTCTTAAATATCTGAACTTAGATAATTCATATGAGACTTACATTGAGAAACATATTTAAAGTGCTTAATAGAATGTTATACATACTGTAAACCCTCAGTATATTCTCAACTTTTTTACTGAGTAATGACTATGCATAATATGCTATGCCAGGAACTGGGGATGTAGGGGAGAGAAATAAAAGCAATAGCACAAGATGATTTACTTTTCCAGTGTGATTTTGGAATCAATATCATGAAAGATTAGAGAGAATATAAAACCCTGTTTTCAGTTTGTCTATCAGCATCTGTAGTGTAAATCTATTAAATGATCACTTATTTTTGTTTTTATTTATTACAATAGCAAGATAAAAATATTTCCCCTTATTGGATGGTATAATGTACTGACTTTTCTGAATATTTAGCATTATAGAGAGTGAAGTTTATTTTCAGGAGGCATATGTGAAAAAATATTTATTTAATTAGAAATAACACACAGTGAGAAGAGATGCCACCCAAACATGAAATATTTGTCTATATCATCACTTTCTTAGACTTGAAATTCCAAGCTTACTACAATAAGATTTAGTTGCAATATTAGAGGTTGAATTTCACATATGTTAGCTTGCCAACAGTTTTATAAATCATGGACAAACCTATCATTGTCATTCCAGACCTCTTCCTCTGCCAATATGAAAAATACTTTATTGAGGAATAGCTACCTTCAAGTGCCGTATCCGAATCTAAGTATATATTTTGAGAGAGGTGTGTAGTTGAGGGGTCATCAGAAAATAGGCTTTGATCGTCTAATATGATGCAGTTTGCCTCCTTCTTTCCCTGAGTGTGGAAAAATTGGGGGAGGATATGGGTGAAGTGACGGAATAGTGCACTCCTATGTAATTGTGTTCTTTGTCAACGCATCTCTCCTGTGGATTTATAATGGTACAAAACATGTTCAAATGATTTGTGGAAAACAGATTAGCATTTGTTTCTAAGACTGGGGAAATTCATAGAGGCTTAATAAATAGATGATAGACAGATAGGCAGCTGTTCGGTGAACATTCGTACTCTCATGAAAGAAGGATTGCATAAAGTTCTGTTTTTGCCTCTGCTACATGAAATTTATGATATCCTATAGATTTTCTTGATCTTTTCTCTTTTACATAACATTTTAGCTTTCTAACAAGGAAATATTTTGAATAGTTATTGTTATCCTGAAATCTGCGCAAATACCAGAGCTTTGGAAACCAGTTTGAGCCCATTGAAATTAATATTTTAAAATCTTGGCAAAGTGGATATCCTGAAGGCTATGCAATTCTCTACCGCCTCTCAATAAGGACATTATTTTAGTTTGGAAAGGCTCACATGGAATTTGACATCTTTTAATTACAGAAAATTAAATAAACTATCCCAAAACATACATAAAACCAGAACTAAATATAGAAGTGTGGATCAACAATCTCCTTAACATTTTGCATTATAGATTTTTAATAATAATAGTGATGTACATTCCATTGTAGATTGAAACAGTGAACCACAGCAGCAAATTTTAAGGGATAGGAAATTGACATTGAGTGGTCCTGATAAAATCACTTCCAAATTTTATAGCATTATCATTAAAAAATATTTTAATATCATTTAGTTGGTAAAGCATCCAACTTGACCTATATTCTACAGAAACACTTTAAAATGTATTCTATATATTTAGAAATAATTCTCATTAATTGACGTTTGCCTGTTAGTTATATTCAATGAGGTATGTTGTGAAAGATTTTTAAATAGTTTGATACTCTAGGAAATGCTCCAACTTTTAAAATGCAAATTAGAATTACTCCTATAAAATCCAAACACTTTGAATTTGGGTACTAAAAATACATTTTTAATGCATGAAATTGTTCCTTCCAAACTGACCTCATATTTGTTGAGAAATAACCATGCTCACATTATAAATGTGTTGCCAACACAGATACAAACCATAAACATTTGAAGATAGTTACCTCCAACGAAGAAGTCCTTGGCTAAATGTAGGAAATGAAAGAAACAAGAATCTAGAAAAGACTTACCTATAGAGAAAAATGCAAACTACTTTATACAATTTATTTCCAAAATTTCCAACAAAAACAGGCTCTTATCTAGACTGTCAAAATAATGAAGAATGTTTTTCAATTCAGGAAACAACAAAATAATGAAACCATTCTTTTTGCAATTAGTAAAATGGATTTTGGATATTGAGAGAGAGAAAACCTTTAGTTAGATAACTTTTCCATCTTTTGGTAGTTTTATAATATACTAGATCAGCAAAATTAAGTTGACTGAATGGAAAATAAAGAAGCAGCCACTAGATACTGGGAAATTCTCTATGTGGGTAACCCTACTTTGGTTTGTAACTCTTCCTTTTTTTTCATCTGCTGACCTCCTGTCTTAATGTTTTCCCCAATTAATCTTAATTTAAGTCTATTCTATATTTTCAGTGTACACACGGAAGGTTGAGTGTGGTGCTGATATTCCTTTCATGTCAGTATGATAACATCTAGTCTTCAAAATCCCTACATTGCTATCATATTAAGAAATAGTAAGGCATATATGTTAATAAAGAGGATTATTTTAAAACAACAGAGAAAGAATTTGATAAATTTATACTATTTTCTTTACCAGTAAACACTTATCTTTTAAAGTATGAAATATTTTGCTACATTTTCCCCATAAGTCCATATGTTCCTACACTAATTTAAACACATTTTACCTAAGGGACACGATTATTAGATTACCAGTGACCAGGACTGGCTGCCAGCATTAAAAAGCAATGTAATACATCTTCTTCACTGTATTACCCAAAATAGCTGGGTATAAAAACACCCTGTGTAACCTAAGCAATTAGACACAGCTTATATTAAATGGAATGTATTGGACCAATATGCTAAGAAATAATTTTATATTAGTAGAGCTATTTCAGATTCTTGAGCATCAGTTTCCTTCATTTCTAAAATGTGAGATTATAACCAAATGAATACATAGGTATCGCTTAGGAATACACTGTATACAAATAACAAATTATATATATTACGTATAATGTATATTATACGTAATATATTACATGTATCATACATATGTATAGATAATGCAGCATATGTTATATATAAATAAATATTCATATATAATAGAGAGAGATGAATTTCAACAAATTTTTGTTCAGTAACATTGTTTCAAATTTGCCTAAGGCAGTTTCATATTAGATAAATACCAGACATGTCGGACTATGATACAAACTTAGAATTATCATTATAAAGCTTCTTTAATTTCTTGTTTTAACAGAATTTGAGTATAGATATGTTGGGTAAAGGAAAATATTTATGTCATAACCATAAATATCCTGATCTTCTTATAGCACATGATTTCTAGAAAATTCTATAGATCAAATATCCACATAGGAGTTTATTTTACCCTTGGTATTTTTTACCTTGGTTTCTTTCTAAATTCCCTTTTTGTGGTCTTTGACTTTGCTTCATAAATTCTTAGAACATTTTTCAAGTCTTCAGGGTGAGAAACAAGATAATCACAGGTCTTATTTGAACTTGAACCATCTTTGCAATTACTCATTTCCTCGATGAAGTTCTTTCTATCTATGAGTATCATGCTTCTGACTTTCCGAGATTTTTCTCCTTGATGCATCTCATGTATATTGGAGATAACCATACTATACCAAATACATGTTTACATGTTAATCTCAATGCTGTAATATATAAAATGCCTATGGGAATCTGTACCATAACTTTGTTTTATGGAAGATTAAATTGAGGCTTACAATGGTAAACAATTTGTGTAAGGCAAGACACTTTAAAACTTATCACTAAAATCACTAATTAGTGATTATTAAAGAGAATAATCAAATTAAAATATGAGTGGACATTTTCATATAAAATTGTTGCACAAGATCAGATACATCCAAAAGATTATAATACAAATGTACTTGAGCAATAAATGGGTGGTAGCAGTTATAAATGCTATTCACTTATGATCTTATACATTTATGTTACCTTCCGTCTTCCCTCCTCTATCTCTATTAATTAATAGAGATAGAATGAATTAAAGTATTTAGAGTTATGCTAGCAAACAAAAAAATTTTATTTTCCATCTAGAAAAAGGGACTGAATATAAAATGTTGACTTGCAAGTTGAAGTTACTTTTACTATTTACATTTTTTTAAGTTGTATTTTTTTTTTTAAATCAAAATAAATCTTGAACAAACTCATGGCAATATAATTGAACACTTTGTTTAAATGAGTGAATTTTATAGTAAAATATGTAATAAAATATTAATACATAAAAAGATAATCTAAAAGAAAACAATTATAATGGAAGAAATTCTAAAAGGTATTACATATTAGCTCATTTAGTTAATCAAGACACAGATAACTGTAATACTATTTAAATATTTCAGAACTTTTAAAAAGGTATCAAACTTTCCAACACATTCTTAAATGCCAAATACCCTTAAAATCCAAAATAGTGTACACATACACACACACACACACACACACACACACACAGAATATATTCATACCAATTCTAACACAGATATAAATAAAAATATTGAAAAATTCTAATATGGGCCTATTTGCCGCTCAGAATATTGCCCACCCTTATCCTAGCTCTTAAAGGATATACTAGCTTCATTAATCTTATTTGCAAAAGGAAAAAAAAAGAAAATCTAGTATGATCCCTGCAACATATTAAAATATAATACACATAATTTAGTTTTTTCTACAATGCAGAGATAATTCAATATAAATTTTATTTAAGAGTAAAAAATAAAATTCCAACGTACTACATTACTCAATGTAAAATGGTATTTAAATAGTGAATTATCATTCTTTAAAGGACAAGTATTACTAAAATAATTTTAAATATAATTAATATAAAATGTATATATGCCACAAATGAGGGGTCATCATTAAATAAAATGGTAAAATCTCAGGTGCTTTCTTCTGAAGTCAAGGTGATCTTTACTATTAGAAGTCATTGCTTTTGAGGTTCTGGCCAATGCAAAACACCATAACAAAGAGAGAAAGTTTAAGTTTTGAAAAAGAGGTGAAAGTTCATGCACCTAGTGTCACCACCACAGCCAGAAAAAGGAGGGAAAATATTTGAAAAATTTGTATTAGTATAATGATGAATTAAAATACATTTCTCATTGGAAAATTAGTAAAAATCATAATCAGACAATATATGAAATAAACAATATTGACCAAGAAAACTTGAAGAAAACCATTTTGCTCCAAAAATAATTCAATAAACTAATTTCTAATGAATAATAAAGCAATTTATTTTTCTTATAAAATTAGAAGTTAGAAGACATGTGGCATAACTTAATGGAAGATGAAAAATGCAGTGAAAAACTTTTAATCAGAGTATTTTACCAAATTTACATCATTCTAAAACTGTCATATCGGGATTTCAAATCTGAAAATGCATGCTATAAAATATGTATTTTTCTAATATTTTATGATACATTTTATTAAATATTGTTATTTATGTTTTTCATTAAATTATCTTTTATGATATAGTAAATATGCATTATAAATATAAATGCCTTAGCATTTTGAATAAGGGAAATCATTTTAGTCAATGGATAGCAGATAAAATTTCATGGAAATTGTTAGAATTGGTCTGGAATTAAAAAATAAATAACTGTGTGTCAAACAACATGAATGCCATAGCTGTGATCAGAATATCAATTAATTTTATTTGAAAGTGTAGGGGGATAAAAACATTTTAAAAAACAAAGACTCCAACTAACCAAATATTTATGATTGATTAGTTGATCTCTAGTGTCTGTTTCCTTGACTTCAACATGATATATTGGAGGAAATAATGCTATGATAAATTCCAGCTCTACCATACATGATATATTGCTACAATATCCAAAGTCAGAGCATCTGAAGTTTCCCTCTGATCCTTATGCATCATCTTCCCAACATTTGTTTCCTGTGCCTAAGTCAAACACAATAATGCTACCACATGTGTGCCACCTACTTATATTTAAATTATTGGCTATATTGAAAGCAAATAAAAAGCAGAATTTCAGAATAGTTTAAGCGATACACACATTAGAAACAAATAAGGAATTAATATTAATTTCCTAAGTTTCTATAAACAGAAAAAAAAGAGCAATTTAAACTTAATTTGAGAAGAAAATAATAAAAATTGTAAAAGAATTCTTAAAATGGAAAACTGGAAAACAATAGGTAAAAATAAATAAAACCAAAATCTAGTAAGATTCAAAAAATTGAAAACTCTGTAACCACTTAACTAAGAAAAAAGAGATAAAGACACAAATTAACCAACGTGGAGAAATAAAAACATGGTCCTCCTTGCTTATCCCATGAACAAAGAATAATAAAACAATACTATGAACAATTCTACACCTCAAAATTTAGAATAAATAAACCTATTATTCCTTGAGATATACAAACTACTTAATTTCAAACAAGGAGAAATGGATCATCTGAACAAGTCTCTATACTAAAGGAATTCAATCAATGATTAATAGACATCCACTAGGTTTAGGAGATTTCATTGGTGAACTCCACCAAATATTTAAGGAAAATCGAGACCAATTCTGCACAAGCTATTCCAGTAACTGGAAGCAGATGGAACATACCTTAATGCATTCCAAGGCCACTATTAATTACCCTAACACCATATCAAATCAAGATATTGTTTAAAAAGAAAAAAAAACCTACAAATATCTCTCATGTATGTAGATGCAAAAATCCTCAACAAAATATTAGAAGATAAAATTTAACAGTGTGTAGAAAGAATTACACCCATAACCAAAGGAGATTAATTTCAGCAATGCAAGTCTGTTTCAGCATTCAAAAATCAATTAATGTAATCCATTACATCAACAAGATGAAGAAGATAAATCATATGATCATTATCAATGGATGTATAGCCTGAAGGGAAATATCTTTAATATCAAAGCATTTACTTTAGGGCTAAATAGCTTTAATTTCTAAGCATTTACCTTTGGGCTATGTAATAAAAACTGTTTTTGTATTTTAGGACCTGAAGTAAATGCATGTCTGCATACTAAGCTGTTGAAATGATCAATTCAAAAATCAAAAATCATTCAAAACTGACTTGATTTGCTTATATTTGAGTTCACATTTGAAAAATGCTTGGTCCTGCCATTTAATTTTTATTTAGCATTTTCAATAAATACAGTAGTTTTTAATAACTGCAAAATTCATAGTATATGAAAGCACATTTGCATAAATAAAGATAATTGATAAAATTTCATATTCATTACTAGGATTATGTTGCTCATTTAGAGGAATAATAAATTATGCAAATAAATTGCTTTTGTATAACCCCAGCATTCTATATTCTTAAAGATGTCTGGAGTCAAATACCTATAGTCCAGCTTCAAAATTAAACTGTAAAGAGTTTTTCCATCAAATATTCAAGCAACTATAATAAGCTGCAAGTAGTCATGGCTGTGCATACAGCAAAAGTTTTAGGAAAGGTAAAATCTGGACTAGGATTGACAAAGGGTTGTAATGCATAGGCAATTATTCCCAAACCAAGTAGTCTTGACAGATTATATGCTCAAGAGCAATAAATATTTTGAATTGTCACATATAATCGAATTGAAAATAAACTGAGAAGATAAAGAAGAGGAGGCAGAGAAAGGTGGAACAGGAGCTACAGGTGAAATAGAAGATAGAGAACTGGAGCAGAGGAGAATGAGGTAAAGAGAGATAAGACAGGATCGGGACATTGCATGTATCTTTGTATCTCTTGTGTGGCTTGGCTGCAAACTGTATCCTTATATTTGTGGTTTATGCAATAATACAAAGAAAAAATAATTGTATCCTTTATAAAAGCTTTTCAAATGAGCATAAACTTTTTCTACATATTAAAAAAATAAGCTAACATGCCCATATATAAGAAAATTCGCAATGATGCATGTTAGACATTTATAATGTTATAATGCAATTAAACTCAATAAAATATTAAAAAAACAAAATCCCTCATCTCTATATCTCCCCATTTGTAATTTTTCAATCTTTCTCATTACTTTGTAACTAATTTCTTGGAAAAGTTACCGCTATCTCATTTTTCATTCACTTCTCTTACTAGAATTTGTCCCATCAAACTTACTCTACAGAAAACTGTAGTGTTATGCTTTAAATGAAAAACTAGTTAACATTTCCCATGTAAATTTGTTCAGTTACTATACATTTCATAATGTTTGGCACTGTTGATTAATCCTTTTTGGGAATTATTTTTTTAACATACTTTTCTGGGTTTTGTCCTACTTCTCTCATTACTTTTCTAGGCTCACTTCATTGACTTACATTTTCATTTGGGTCCTTAACTATTCCCCCAAGATACCTACTCAGCATTCTCAATATTTGCTCTAACATATTTTCTTGCATATCCATATTTTTGACTTTTACAGCTACCAAACTATTTAATTATTTATCAGATACATAAATGTGTACATGAATTGATTGGCTCCAGAATCTTTGTTTTCAATACATAATATATGAGTCTTCTAATCCACATATTTTGGAGTCTGTGAAATATCCACTTATTTTGCACTAATGTGTCTCTCCTCTCAGAAGGAATGCTTCCCTCTGCATGTATCATTCAGAGGAGTGGCACATACATCCACCTGCTCAGCCAAATTAGTAACAAAGTACTTATTTTGGACACCACTATGGTGATAAAGATTCAGTTATTCAGTTTTCCAGATTTATTTCCTAATTTTGTCTCTGATCTATTCCACTCTAGTTGCAGAGTCTCTATAAACACAGATTCTGATAACATAATGTATACCTCCACCAAGCAATCCATTCTACATAACTCAATTGTTTTTACCTATCTCTGTGGCAAATTTGATGATGTCACTTTCAACATAAAGGCATTTCGTGGCTCCTCAATGCCTTTAGAACCAATTGCAAGCTCCTTAATACTATTGGAATGTGGATATGAACTATTTTTGACTTGCTACATATCTGCTCTTTCTAAGTCTGAGATCTTTCTATCGCTTAGCCTGTATTCTACACGGAAAGTGATCAGTAATTCAGATGTAGCCACGGTTTTAAAAATTTGTGCCTTTACCCATGACGGTCTCCCTTCTTAGAGTATCTCTTTTCCTCAGCTTGTATGACGTTTGTCAACTTCCTACTGATTCCTTAATGTTCACCTTATATGTCATCTCCTTTGAGAAACAGTTCTCCCCATTAATATTTTGTTTGAACAGCATGAGAATACTGATATAACACTCATCACATATTCTCTTGGATACTGGATGCTAAATGAACAGACACTATTTCTTATTTGTATATCTAATCCCAGTAACTAGCTCAGTGCCTGGTGCATTTTACTTGTTTAACAAATATAAGGAAAAACGAATGGTAACTGGGGACTGGCATATCATTGTCATCTATTTATTTGATAAAACAGCATTAAGAGATGATTAAGAAGTAAGCAAAATGAAGAAACTCAAAAGTCAATTATGTCATCATCTGTCATTAATGTTTTGTCACATATTCAGGCATTCATGTAGGCAAACCTGTGTACAAAAAATTAGCTCACAAGGCATTCGTAAAAACTAACTTTCTAATGGCAACCAAATAAATGTAAATTAAATTGGCATTGGGAATGCTTCTTAAAAGGAAAATCAAATTTGATAACCAATATGAAATATAACAATAGAGTTGGTAAAATATAGATATAAAAGTATGGAAAGTACTTAAATTCAAATTAAACAATCTTTCCATTTTACTTCCTCTCTTTGTCTACTTATCTATTATCTAATTTAATTTGCTATATCTATGGCTACATATACAAATATTAAACCTTCAAAATTAATCTTCCACCACTAGCCCAGTCTTCCTCAATAGCTTTCCTTTAAATCTCGTTTCATTTTACCATTAGTTAACCCTGCTTTGTGGGATTTGGCAAAGGAGGAGAGGGGAAAAATAAGTATAGTAGAGGGTAATGAGAAACAAGTACAGGGGAAAAGATAAATTATGTGGACAGTTTGCCAGGTAAACTACACTATCTGTTTAGAGTCTTTACGCTGTTAAACTATCCCATTCTCAGTCCAGGCTCCTGTCCAATCTATCAGAGGTCAGAGGTTTATGCGCAGCAAAGCACTTAAAGCAGATCTCCCTATTCATTGATTTGTAGTTTCTTTTTAAAGAGCTTGCAATCCAGAGCTTTGTTATCAATATATTAAATCAAAACCTAGCTCTTCCTGTCAATGAGCAGTGAGCTGTCAATTACCTTGCAATCATTTAGCCTTTGCTAATTGCAAAATAAAGAGGCTGCTACCCTTGTGCCTTCCCAAAGGGCTTTTCCCTCATCAATACAGAACATCCAAGGTTTTTCTATGATCTACTTAACCTTTTAAAGTTGAAGGAATCTGATTTTTTTAGAACCTAGAAACATATTTTGTGAACACGTTTTGGTCTTTGTTAAAGATAACACTTCTTGACATTGAAGGTAACCAACTTGGAAACAAAACTATCAGTATTTCCAGATGACTTGATAATATATAGAGATTACCAAAGACACCAGTAAAAATCTGTTAGATATAGTAAATGAATATAGCAAACTGGCAGGCTACAAAGTTAATATTAAAAAATCAGTTGTGGCTTGCCCTGGTGGAGTAGCAGTTAGGTCAATTGCCTCCAAAGAAGCACAGGCCACATACTCCTGGAATCAAGTCCCAGATCTGGGGGAGAAAAAAAACAAAACAAAAACTGTGAATGACTAAATAAAATTTTTAAAAAGTGAAATGCCTCTTCCTCCTCTCCCTTCCTCCCTGCCTGCCTACTCACCTTCATTCCTGCCTGCACCTTTCCCTAAAAGAAAAAAAAAAAAAAGTATTTTGTGTTTCTATATGTAAATAACTAACCAGCAAAAAGAGAAATCAGGAAAACAATCCCATTTAAAATTGCATCAGAAAGAATTAGAGACCCGAATAAATGTAACCAAAGAAGAGAAAGAATAGTTACACTGAAAACTTCAAAATATCATGAAAATAAATAGAAAAAGACACAAAGAAATAGAAAATCAATCCACGCTGATGGACCGAAAGAATCAGCATTGTTAAGATGCTATAATTTATAAGATAATATACAGATTCAATGGAATTCTCAATATCTCTGTCATTCTTCATGGAAATAGAAGAAAAAATGCCAAATTCATTTTGAAACTATGAAAGACACCAAATAGAAAATACAGTCCTGAGAAAAATGAACAAAATTGATGGTATCATGCTCTCTGACTTCAAACTATACTTCAAAACAACAGTAATCAAATCAGCATGGTATTGGAATAAAAACATATACACAGATCAGTGAAATAAAGTGGATAACTAAGACATATACCCACACATATATGAACAACTAATTTATGACAAATCAAGAGCATACAATGAAATAATTCTCTTCAATCAATGGTATTGGGAAACCTAAACAGTCATATTCAAAAGAATGAAACTAGATCACTATCTAACATTATATATAAAAATTAATTCAAAATGGGTTAAAAATGTAAGAACTGAAACCATGAAACACATAGAAAAAACATTAAGTCATATTCTTTATGACATTAATTATGGAGCTTTCTTTGGAAACTCGACTCCAAAGATAAAAGGAAGCAAAAGAAAATTAAATAAATGGAACTACATCAAGCTAAATAAAGTTTCTGCACAGTGAGGAAAACCATTATCAAAACAAAAAAAATTCTACTAATTAGAAAAAATATACTTACACATTATATATATGACAAAGGGTAATACCCACAATAAAGAACTCATAATACTCAACAACAAAAAAACAAACACTATGATTGAAAAACGGACGGACAGTGGATACAAATAGACTCTTCTCAGGAAAAGACAGAGGAAGAAAGACATAGCATTATTTCCCTCATGTTTGATGTATAAAAAAATAAGTGAATAGACTAAATATAACAATAATGAACTTATAGATGATCAGATCAAATGAGTGATTACCAAAAATGAAGGAGAAGGGTGGGTGGACAATTAAAGTAAAAGAGTTCAATTATATGGTGAAAAATAGACTAGGACTATTAGTGGTGAACTTACTGCAGTACTTACAGATATTAATTTATGATGCTGGAAAACTGAAATTTGTATGTCATAATGCAATGTTACTTCAATAAAATTTGTTTATAATTTATTCAAAATAAAATACACTTCTTCATATTAGCACTTCATTAAGTAGCTAACTAATCTCTAATGAGGATGGGTCTGATACAGAAATAGTATCATAGACCTTCTTTGTTACCCAGTCATCCTGCAAATTAAAACATTTTATCCTGAAGCACTAGTAACTTTTGTATTTCATTATTTTTTGCTTTCTACCCTCCTTGTTTCCAGCTGGTACGAGATAAAGAGATACAAAAACTAAAAAAAAAAAAATGATGACAGTATTTTCCTAAGTCCAATAGCAGATGTTCTAGAATTTCTCTATGACACACAACTCTAGAAAAGTTGCAAGTACAGTTTTACCTATGGAAACATTTTAAGTCATGCAGTAGATATCCAAAAAGTTAAAAACTGACTACATGCTGAATGAAGTTTTGTATTTTCAGTACAGAAACATAATTTTCTAAGAGCAATAAAATGTCATAATATGAATAGCACTATTAGTGATGATGGTGGTGGTGATAAAAATGATGATGATGATAATGAAGATGTTTTAGCACTTAAATGCATTTTCAAACTGTACTATGGACTATTTTCTCTTTTTTTCAGTCACATTATTTTTATTAAACTTCATGACAACCACAAGAGATGGAATTGCAGTTTCTATTTTTTTAAATAATAAATTGAGGATTAAAGAAAAATATGATTCTGACTTAAATTCTCAAATCTATCTCTCCTGATCTGTCTTCTTCAAAATTTCTGCATTCCTCTGGGACTCTGATAATTTTTATGTACTTCAAATCAGAAACAGGTTGATATCTTGCATGGTCCCACTAACTCATTTCAGGCATAGGAAATTGAAAATCAAAGTTAATTGATATAACCATAGTCACCCAATAAGAAAATTTCAAAGCAAGCCTAAAAATTCAATACACTGATACATAGCTCAGTGCTCCTTCCATGGTATCTAAAATTGGTCAAAATATTAGATACTTGACTTGATAACTGTGAATAATTACAAAGTAAGAGAATATTTAATATCTGAGAAGTCACTGTATACATTCACATCATATAGCCTATTTGGTTCACAGATAAAGCTGATATATTTTATACTACTCGTTTCTGAGTCTTTTGTTTTTTAGGTAATCATGACAATAGTATTATAATAGTGGGAAAACCATTATTATTACATTGCAAATCCTCAACAACCCCTTTCTGTTTTTTTGTTCCTATTAAAATAATAAGCACATTGGTTTACTCTATTGATTCATGAGAAGTTATATAAATTCAGCAATATCCATGACATATCACATGAATATTATAAAAAAGTATGGAATAACTATTATTCCTAGTTCAACAACTCCTGAAAAATAATTGGTTTGCATTATGAAACCTGTAATTTCTCACAAAGGGAAAATACCCTAGAGCAATTTCACTCTATCTTCACATATGTTCTGCCAAAAGTTATACAAAGCCAAACCTTACAGCCTAGAGCTGCAGCAATGTAATTAGATTTCTATTTCACAACCTAATATGCTGATTTTATTGGAAGGTGTTTAATGATATATTTTGCTTATGATGCCAAAATGTCATGGCTAGTAGTTGAGAACTTGAGCTACAATTAATTACACAGTTTCAGGGGATGACTTTGAGACAAGACCAGTATACAGTGCCCACTGAGATGTAAATGAGACTCACTTAAGTGTTAGTGTTTTTGATTTACTTGCTCCTAAGAGTTAACCCCTCAACTCAAAGTGTCCCCAGGGTTTACAGAAAAAAACAAACAAACAAAAAATCCATGATGGCTATACACAGCAGTTTGTGAGGCAGTTAATTTGGTGTTCCAAATGTTAGAAATTTCCTATCTGGAGATAAGACATTACTGTCTGTGGTGAGGCTGATGCCAGAGGAGAAAAGAGCAGTGTGTGAAGAGAATCTTTCCAACAGATAAGACATTTTCCCAGTAGCAACTTTCTCAAATTTTGTTGTGATGTACATCTGTATCTGCATCAACCTGTGCATTTGTTTAAAATGCAAATTGTCAACCTCAGTCTACCCAAATCAGAATACTTTGAACTGGAGTCCTAGAATATCACCTCTAACAAATTCTCCTGTCAATTCTTGATGCACACTGAAATTGACAATTATTGAGCCTTAGATTTTGGGGGACAGGCAATTGGTGAGAGGCAAGCAGATGCTAATATTCCAAAGAAGTTATCAATTGAGTTTCAGTGAGAAGGCCGATCAGCTCATCAAGGAGAGATTCGGAGATTCACACAAAACAGTGATTGGGATCCAGTCTCAGATCTGTGTATAGCTTTGATCTCTAGGAAAAAGTAATTATCAGTATTTCTCTTGTTTGAGAAATATCGGTGCAAACATCAGCAATAAAGAGGAAATAAAGAGTCAGTTTGTAACAGAACTTAAGGCCAGAGTTTCATGTATTAACTGTATGTAAACGTATTCACAACTGCATGTAATCTTATATGTGAATTTTTTGAAAGTCCATTAACATACAAGAAAAGAACAAAAACACATCGCCCCCAGGAAAATGTGGAAAAATGGAGACAAAAAAATCAGTGATTAAAATGGAATGGAAATTCTTTAATGGTTAATTACTTTTCTATAAAATGAGAACTGATGATGATGGTGATAGTGTTCATTTTATCCCATAGATCATGCTAATTTATTGACCTGCAAGGGAACAGAAACTTCTATTGTGGGGGTCACCATCAGATCATTCTTCTTTTAAATGGAGGCCTCCAATTAAGTGCAACACAAAACCTAGTGGTTAGTTTAGTCCTTTCTCAGAAGTCAGTCCACTCCAGCAAAAACTCAACAGTTCTCAATTGTTTCTTCAGAATAGTATGTCTTAGTAATAAAAATTTTAAAAAAGAAGTACTCAATAGACTTTCCTGAGAAATAGTAGCAAAATCTGTTCATCCAATTAGAAAACAGAGGACTCAGGAGAATGAGGAGACAAGAGAAAAAGTAAGGGTGTCTATCAGTGTGACTAATACTCAATGTCAGCTTCTTAAGCAGAGATCAAATTTCTTCCTCCCAATTTAAGCAAGCACCTAATTAACAGTATTTCGATGTCACCTGTCTCTGCCTTGTATTTATAGCAAGTCAGTCATTAGTGCACTAAATACACAAAATCTTTTTCTACATGCCATATAGCAGTGTAGGCATGTGTGTCATATACAGCAGGACACCATGTACATGAATGCAGGCACCTTTAAAAATAAGACTGTTGATGTTACTAACCTCATGGTATTTGAATTTCCTGACGACAAGACTTGTGTTTTATTTATCATAGTACCATTCATGACAAATATATGCCCTATGAAATCCTGGAATAAGTATAATGAAAATGTTTGTTCAAGTTAATTCTGTGTTCTTTTCCTGCATTCTCTTTAAAAAGCAAGTTAGAATATTTTTCAACCAACATTTGTCATTTTTACTATTTTGATCAGATCAAAATAGGAATAGTTTATATGATACTAAAATAATGAAATCAGATTTTGATTCCCCGAAGGTGGATGGGAAAAATAATTTGGTGAGATATGAACTATTTTTATTGCATAAAAGTCAGATATTTAAAGGCGATTAGAGAAAACTCTGAAAGCTGATAAAGGGTTGACATATCAGTGCCATTGAATTAAGAGGTGATTTCTATGATCTTGAAATCATAGATTAAATGTCTTTAAAGTACTAACTACAAAAAGTCCCATGTCATGCTACAGGCAATATCTATTTTTTTATTATTTGAATAATAGGAAAGTACTACTTGTCCCCTCTTCCAATTAGAGTAAATTACTGAGATTTTTTTAAGAAGAATTTCTTTCTCAGAAGTTTCAGCCATTCAGTGTATAGTACAGAAAATATATATAACATTTGACACACATACTCTTCTACAGGTAGATATACTATTTTTCCCATTTTGTAATGTTTTCAGATGGAAAGAACTCTTCATTGGTATCTGGAGCACTCTGCCCAGAAAGTATTGCTTTTCTTGGAGACAAGGGATATTGCAGAACATTTCACTTCTGATGAGCTCTAATATATGCTTTTGCTGCTAATGCTTATTTCTATTCTATCAGCACTAATACAACTGAATAACCCATTTGTGCAATTTTCCATCTTTCTTCAAGATAGATGAGTAAGTCTAATGCATAAAGGATGACAAAATGAAATATAGAAGTCTGGACAGAACAGAAAAACCAGGGTAGCACATACAATTACTAGCATCTGTCAGTCCTTTCCCATCACTTGTCATTCATTCTGTTACTAATTCTCACAGTTGAAATTACATGTCATAGGATAAATGTGATGGAAAGCTATTACTCAGCTTTTCTTAAATAAAGGATCAATGAAACACACATTCTGAAATAAATGATATTGCTTGTCATGTTCACATTTTCAAGATGGAGAAGACTATTCTCTTTTTTGAGGAAAAAAAAAATAGTCCTGTTAAGAACATGGTATGTACAGAGAGTCATTTCCAGTTCCTTAGGAAAAGATTTTGCTATTTATTCAGATAAATGCCATTCTAAGGCTGAATCTTATAATTATCAATGCAATTTTTAGTACTTTTGGATTTTTTTGATATACTAGAGCACTGACATTGATATAACAGATTTTAAAACATATTTTGAATTTCTTACTCCTGATATTTAAAAAGAACGCATCTCTTGAACTGGCAACACTTATTTTTATAAGACTACCAAGTTTGAAAATACCAAGTGATTGTATTATTTTACAGCATATGGTACATTATACAATATTAACTAAACCCTTCCTATGTCTATAAGCTTGCAATAAATAAAATAGTGTGGAGTTTGACATTATAATACACATACATACATAATGGAAATGAAGTAAAAACCCAGAGAATGAAGTAGCTTATTATTTTTTTAGATTCAATAAAAGTAGAATTTCAAATGAGCAGAAAGAATAGATTTTCAATAAATTGTACCAGGATTTGGAAAGAAATTTGGTTATATTTTAGAAAATAAAGTCAAATGAATATTTGATGTAGTAATATTAAATTCAACATTCCAAAAATATTTTGCATACATTCAAGAGTTTTATATATATATATATATAATTTTATATGTAATCTAAGGAAATCTTATGGGACATGCAGAAATAGATAAACAATGATACCTTATGCAAATGAAATTTTTGAAGAATTTTTCCTTTTTTATTTCTGTGTCCACATTTCCTGGCAAAATTGATAAATTAAGTAGGACTTTGGAGAGTGTCTATTTATTTATAAATATTGGAGTCATATTTAGTGAGTGGTGTGCTGATAAATATTTAGCAAAAACAAACAAAGTCTTGGCAGCACTGGTTGGTTACAGTGGTTTAAATTTTACCACTATGGTAGGTTTCAAGCTACCATCATGACCTCCTTGCAGGTAGGCTTGCCACGTAAAAGATGAGAAACAACTCATTTTCTGCTCAACATCTTAGTTAGGCAAGAAAAATGCAAACTCACTTGCTCACTAGGCACTTGAGAATAAAAATAATAGGAATGGAGTGCATTTTTGGTCCAATCCTCTGATTTTCAAGGGAAAATCTGAGAATAAAGGAAAGCTCTTCAGAATGATCAATGGTGTTGAGGATACCATATTCCTGTCATACTCTTTCTATGCCTAATATTTCTTAAAACACTGGGCATTTTATTTTACATCATTGCATCTCAGTTTTCATATCACAAAAATAAGATAATCATACCTCCAATAACAATCAAAAGATGATCATGAGATGAATGTTAGGACTCAACTGTGGAAGTATGAAATACGTGAAGATTTATTATTGGAAGATTTTTGGCAGAGTCCTTTATAAGTGGCCATGAGGTGTTTTTATAATGAACTAATAACTTACCGAGTTTATAATCTCAAATTGATATCTTTCTCTTATTTGTCTATTTTGTAGTCAGTCAATTATCACATAACTTAGAAATAGTTGAACATATAAATTCTGGGGAATTAAAATAAGTATGTAATAAGAAATTTTAAGAAAAGACATCTTGCATCTTTATTCCCTAACAAATTGAGTATATTGCATTGTTGATGATCATTTATGCCATATATATAGATTTTCTTCTTTTCTTAACTCCATTTCTTTAGATAAATAATTTTTCTTTCCTGGCAATAAACACAGTCCTATTGAAAATTGATTTACATACATTTTATATTGAAGGATTTTAAATTTTATGCTCACTCCAGTCTACTTAAAGGCATACTCTTCAATCCTTTTGGCTTTAAATACATAAATGATGCTCTTATGAAAATATTTTCTTTGATTTCTTATCAAATCATTAAGCATACTAGAGTCCATCAATGATAGAATATGCTCATTTAAAAATATATTTTAATTAACATATCAAGAGAACAAAAAAAATCAAATAATGTCCTAACTAGACCAGTATCTGTGGGAAGGAAAACACGTTGAACTTGGTATAAAGAAATCAATGTATAAATGATGACATCTTCATTTAATGGAACAATTTAATTATGAAACAAAACAAAACAATCAAAAGCATATGAATAATTAGTTTGGTGAAGCTAATCATTCATTATGAGATAAATAGCTACAATGCATATCAGTACTAATTTTCTCACTTTGTCCATACATAACTTACAAGTCTCTTTTGAGGTCTCCTTGCTATGCCTGTCTTCTTCAAAGCCCTCTGACATCAGTGTGGCCCAGACTTATATAAAATTGTTTCTTTATCAACAAATACCATTATTTAATTTCATCCATTTTTATGACATTAAAAGGCTTCAGCATCTGATTGTGTGGCGTGTGTTTACATTTGTGAGTTTATGTGATTGGCTAGTTGCCACATTCAGTGGGAAATTTCCTTTGAGGTACCAACTTGGTCCTTTCTCTCATGTATTCAGTAATCTCCCCTCAAGAATAACAAGTCCAAAATGGAACTCTTGATTTCACTCTCGCATTGTTAATAAAAAGAGCAAGTATTCTTTTCTTTCTTCTTTTCTTTTTCATACAACACCTAAATTTACTACTAATTTTCAATATCAACCCCCAACTTTGTTTTTCCACATTTGAAATATTTTGCTAGCATTTTCTCTTGGGAATAATTTGTTATCCTTAATTTTTTGTCAATTTAAATACAAACACCCATAAACTTACCCCCCCAGTGAAAAATACAATTTCCTGCATAGAGTACACACAGCGTGGAAACATTTTATTGCAAGATAACTCTAAATGATTGCAAGCATTGGCTTAGTCTCAATATGAAACTAAAATTTCAGAAGGTGGTAGAGAATTAACCCACTGCAGACCTTTACTCTTGAACCAGCAACCTGTTGATTTCCAAAATATCAGTTGGCCTCTCCATGCCCAAGTCATAAATGTAATAACTACCACAAACTGTTACTGAATTCCTAGGCCTTCAAAGACATAACTCACTGTAAATGTTTATTTCTTCTGGAATATTGATAGTGTTGAGACTAGGAAAACATGACATTTCATTCTTCTAAGTATAATAGTTTTCAATTGGTGATTATTATATTTCAGCCTTGAAAGAGTAATCTGAGGCATAGGGAATGTGTTTTATTTTTCAAAAACCTATTAGAAGAAAACAAATAAGGATTTAGATATAAACTTTTTGTTCATCTTAATATAGTAAAAACAGTTGGATGTCCTTTTATGCTAACTATGTCTAGAAAAGAATTGAAAGGCTTGCTGAGCCAGAAACATAAATGGCTTTGATAGCACTGGAGTTGAAAACCTTTATTTACATTCACTCAGTGTGAATGTGAGCTTCCATATGGTCTAACCCTTAGCTTATGAGTCTATGGGGAAGGTTAATATGTTATCTGGCTCTTCTCACACAAATTATATTCTGATGGCAACCATTAGCCCTCTCATAGTTTTCTTCTTTTTATGAGCTTTCCCAAACTCTTCTCCCCCTTGGCCTACAAACAGATTTCCACCTCCACCAGGCCAGTTCAGCATGATTGACACTGAAGGCAAATTCCTTTCTTTTCTGCTAAAGAAAAGTAATGCTTTGCTAAGGCATTTCCTTCAGAATCATTTTGTTGTTTGAAATTTTGATACAGGAAAAGGAATCAAGGCACAGACTTGGCTTAAGTCAGAAGATTTTATTGCTTAGTTATGTTGGTAATGATGAATGGTGATGGCTGTTGTCAGTTTTTTATATAACATGAAAGTATATTTTTCAGTGTTTTGCTTTCACATTTATTTTCTGCAATCCAAATGCTCACTCACTCATATAGCCTCTAGCTTCAGACTCTTGCATGCTAAGCAATGGATGAGATAGACACATAATAAAAATAAAATGTATAATATACCATAGCACACTTAATCATTCTTCCATTAACTCTGTCATTTATTCAATCAGCACATATTTACAGAGACAATAAGGTGTACTGCTCTCTACAGAAGTTGACAAATTTGATTATGCCTGATGAATTGGTAAACAAATGCGCTAGTAGATGGTTTTCTTAAAAAAAAAAAAAAATTGTTTTGGAAGAAGTTGAAAAGGAAGATTTTGGGATGCTAGAACTTGGAGACTGAGACCTAGATTGGGTGGGATGCTGTATCCTTCCCTACCCTGTAGAAAGAATTGCTAAGAGGTTTAAAAAGCCTGAGATAAGGAGATAGTTGCATAAGCTATTTTTATGTAGCCTGATATTTGACAGTGAGAGAAACTAAAATCCGTATTTCTCCATATAATAAAAATTAAACAGAGTGGGGCATGAGAGTTTTATCTTTATCTTTCCTTCCACAAAAATTATAGCATTAACATTGTTGTTATGTAGATTTTCAAGATGATTTTCAGTGGTCAGTTAAGTGCCACATAGACTAGGATGCTCAGTAGTCGATGAAGATGCCTGACCCCACTTACTACTCAGCAGTTGCTTAGTTAAGAGCAACACCCAGTTTTATCAGTCATATATATGCCCACATATCAGGTATCTCTTGGGGACTCCCAGAAATGCTTGAAGCATAAACTCAGATGATTGAGAGGCTGCTTAAACAGGTGTAGATAAGAACAAGTGAAGTTTCTATTCTTATTGCTAACTTAACTTCACATCTACCACAGTTTTCTGAAGCCTAGAAAAACAAATTTCAGGTTCTAGAGGTAATTTAGGTTTTCAGCAATGAGCATTGAAAGGAGGCGTCTGCATGATATGAGGCCGGGCAATTATATGCTAGTAGGGAGATAAAAAGTTAAACAATATAAAGACATAAACAGTATACTCTAATGTGAGATGATGTAGTAAGAGAGTGAGAGAGACAGATTGAGAGAGAGAGAGAGAGAAAGAGAGAAGGCACAGAGGATGAATATACAATCCAAACTAGAAAGACTGAGTTTAGAAAGATACTGAGAAAAATACAGAGGGAGAATAAAAGCTACTATAGCGAAGGAAATACCTAGTGGGATACTTAGGGAATAGCAAGTGTTAGTCTTGGATTTGCAAGAGTTTAGTTGTATTTGAAGCATAAGTTTCAATTAGGCCATAAACAATAGATGATAGATAGGTAAACAGATAGATAGAATAGGTAATAGTGAGATAGAGGCTGATAGATAAGTGTTTAGAAGACAAGCAGGACCCATGACGCAAAATATTTTGTGTCCTTCCATTGTGTCCCTTACAAGGCTAAGGGCCATATCTGTCCTATTCTCTACATTACCTACAACAGCAGCACAGTGACTAGTAAGCAGTTGAACTTCAATATACAGTAGTCTGAATATATGAATGCATTATGAGATGGTCCAATTCTCTTACACTCAATGACAATCACTGGACACTTTCAGGCAGAAATGTCTTGTGAATGGAAGGAAATATATAGAAGAATATTCAAAGGGAGACATAAGATTGACTCAATGTTTTCTTTAAAAGATGATACAAAGTTCAATATATTTATTTATATGCTGGGGAAAGAAGAGGTAGTGAGCATGAATCGTCAAGACATGAGATATTACTGAAATTAATGCCTTAAGACAAATGAAGAAATAATGCCTAAGTAGTGCCTCTATAAGGTGTGCAGGCATTTATCTTAGAGGATGGTAGGTTACCCTCTTCACTAAGTGAAAACGACAGAAGGTGAAGGTGAGCAGGGACATTTATCACACCACTGGAGAGGAGTTGAGGAAAGACAGGAAACTGAGAATCTTCTTATTTTCTGTTTTCTCTATGAAGAAGTTGAAATAAAACTATTTCTTCAGAAATATAGGAAGAATTAAAAGTTCATAAGACCAACTGGTCAGAATCAGGCTGATAAATTAGATGAAGGCACTGAATATCTTGACTGAAAATAAGATGAGTGCTGGCAATTTTCTGGATGTATTTATTCTCTTCCACCAGTTTTACTTACAAAGAATGAAAGTGGGTCATTGTATGACAAACATATATATATATATATATTATTGCCTCTATTACTCTACTTCACTACTCTGAATATATATTGGTATTAGGTTCTAAAAGAAAGACAAATAGTATAATAAATTATATTGACAATCTCTTTCAGATCTAATAATACAATAAGACTTCATATTCATTTTTTGTAGCAAAAATGTATAAGAACTATGATAACATTATGAGGCATTCAGACATGTCTTATAGTAGCTACTAGGCATTTTTGCCCAAGGCTAAATAAAGATGGACATATTCCATACCACAAGATACTGTCCCCAGCTGATTGGATGAGAAACAAGTTACTAAACCCAAGAGCAGCTACCCAAAGGACATTCAGCAATACTTGACATACCACTTGGCTCCAAATTTATGAGTAGGGTCACTTGTATTCTAAATATCATTTCTTAAAAGCAGGGACCACTGATAGAAGGGTTAAGTTAGATTTGAGACTTGATGTTCAAAGGATGCTTTAAGAAAGGATACTGGTTTTGTGATGATCAAGTAAAAATTGAACACAAAAATTAGAGAAAAATGTAAGTGAAAATATCTAGGCAAATATACTAATATGAACCACAGAGCATGTGAACCAGACCACATGTTACCTGAGGGAAATATAAAAGCAGCCTCTAGAATATGAAAAACAAAGTAGTATATTTTTTAGCATATTAATATCATAAGCATTAAAGGAATAGTTTTGTAAATAAGCTTCTTGGATTTAAGTCAAGGATCTACTGTTAACTAAATGTGATTATTGGAAAGTTAAAACAGTGGCTCAAGTGCTAAGTCTGCATCTGGAATTTAGATCCTATAAAGCCTAAGGACCTGGTTTGAGAGACATGAGGCCTGGGGGAAAAACCAAAACAAATAAATAAAAGTGCTTTCTCCTCCCTCCCTCCCTCCCTTCCTTCCTTCTTTCTTCCCTTCCTCTCATAAAAGAAACCTCTAACCTCAGTGTTATCATCCATAGGATGGGAATCCTAATAGCTGAAAGATTAACTAATTGCAAACATTCTGAGAAATTCTCTCAGTATAAAGTTGTTGCTTTCATTCTTTTAATATTTGTTACAGTCAATTAGATGTGTCTCAAATCAAATGTTTAATTTCCTACCTCATCAATTGCTCCATTGAAACTTGTCACAATTTTAAGACACTTAAATAATTAAACTGTTTTTCTATGTTCAAAATGTCTTTTAGACAAGGAAAAGGGTGAGAAGTTCTTGAAGATGTGACCCTTTGGAGATACTTAAACACACACTAGCCTGGCAATATTTGAAATAGCAAATTAAATGATGTAGAATGTAGATTCCTTTCTGATTGCTGATTCACTATTCCATTTTGTTAGTACACATTTCTTCCCTTCTCACCCCTTTTTATAGACATGATCCCTCTAATTTCACTCAACTAATACTGTATACAGGTGCTGACTTTCAGAACCACAGGCAATTGGACCATTGTTGTAGTAGGTACAGAGGGTTGATCCAGTTTCACCATTCATTCCCTGATATAGGTAATAGACAACAAAAAGTGAGATTAGACTTTGTTTATGCAACTATATTGAAAATATGCAGACTCAGACATTATAGGTAATCCTGTGTTACTGTGCAGATTGAGCAGCATGGAAAGCCAGTCTTTAGTAAGAAAAAAGAATATCAGAATCCCAGAGAGAAGCAACAAGGAGAAAGGGAGAAAATATCCTGATAATCGAGTTCCTAACTAACACTAGGAGTCTGAGGGTCCCTATTATCAGTTACATGAGCATCTCTCACATCTTCTAAGTGCTATTGTATGAATGTTTATGTTTTCCCTAAATTTACATGCTGTAATTCAAACACCCAATGTGATGGTGTTAGAAGATGAAGTGGGGCACTTGGGAGTGATTAGGTCATAAAGGTGGAGCCCTAGCAGATGGGATTAGTACTCTTATAAAAGAGAGGCCAGTGAACTTCTTAGCCCCTCTGGGTATAATGAAAAATCTGCACACCAAGAGTGGGCCCTTTCATAGATATGTTGGCACCCTCATTTCTACTCTCAGCCCCCATACTGTGAGAACTACATTTTTGTTGATTAGAAGGGACCCAGTTTATGGTATTTGTTACAATAGCCTAGATAAAAACTAAGAGTAGTTTTGCATTTGTTCAAACTGGCTTGTGTTTAGTTTGAAATATTTTCCAGGGGGGTGGGGAGATATAAAAATGGCTCTCAGCAATAGCTCTAGATTTAAAAAAAAATTCAACTATATGAATTTTTAAAGGAAAGTGCATGGTGGCAGGATAAATATGTGTATTTTCTATTAATCTATGTATCACTTGCTGGAAGAATCAATAAAAAACAGAAAGCTATATAAAGAAGTCACTGTCCTAGAAGGTGTGTCCTTAGCACCAGATTATGAAGACAGATACACTGGAACTTGGCATGCTAGCAAGCTAAAGAAAAGTAGGAGGCACTTTTTGAGCCAGTAGCAGACTGGAACTTGGAGGAAACTTTTACTCCAGTGCTTCAGGTTCCATAATAATTCCTCTTGACATGAGCAGTTAACATCTGATGACTATGAGAAAAGAATGAAATATTTTAAATTTAGATCTCATTGGTTGCCAGAAGTAGTGATTGGATAGAAACTACCATTAAAGGATTAAGAAGGGTGGGGGTGGAGGAACTATCACTTTATGGCTTTGTGTTTATATGTTATTTCTTACATTTTTTAAATGTTCATGAAAATCAGAGAATTTAGTCTCCTTAATTCTTTACCTAGTTATCACAGTTCTTTACAAAGTAGGCTGGCTCTTTAACTCTGGTCTTCAACTTCTTTGGGGTAAAATCATAATGAGATGATTAATGCAGTTATCAGATTCTGTTTCACTCAATTACAAGTGCTTGCCACCATAGTAAATGCTATAAACATTCATATTCAATGAGTAAATATAATCATGACTTATCTTTTTACATTAAAATGATAGTGTTAATTCATTCAGTATTCAACATTCAAACAAACTGGCTGTAGGCAAACATGCTGGTTATGTGTGGCATATACAGAAATATAACAACTATCAAAAATATAGTCTCTGGACTAAAAGAGAAACCCAAACAGTAACAAAAAAAAGAAAGAAAAGCATCTTTCAACTAACCTTCACTGAAAATTTAGAGTTGAAAAGAGTAAACAACAGAAATGTCTGTTCACTGCAGGGCATTTAGTCTCACCACAGACTTTCTGGCAAGGCAAAGTCAGCTGGGCTTTGCAAATCCAAACATGCTTTAAATATAGGAATGTAATATTAGCACTATTTGGAAATAGACTATAGCATGATTTTCTTAACTTACTGAAAAAGTCTAGGCTTCTATGTGCAGTGATGGATCATTTAAGTTTCATAATAAACAGTGAACAAAGAGAAAACATAATAATTGGATACTTTGAGGAGTCTCCGTTTTCTTCATTGATAAATCTTTGGGAAATTAAAAATTAAAATGCCTTAGAGGAAGTTTACAGACACTTTGATAGAAGGGCACTACTTTAAAGTTTTTGAAGCATATACGCTAACAAGTATTGTGTTCAGTGAATTTCAGTTTTCTTACATCATCAGTCCTAGATTCTTCCTTTCTATATGTTCTCCATCATTTAATCACTCATTTACCATATTTTCTCTATTTCTTTAGCTATGTGACCTGGAAAGGAACACCTGCTATTAGCCTCCGTTGATGTTGATTCATTCAAAGCCTTAACTGCAGTTAATACAAAAAAAGGGAAAAAATCCTATGAAGAAGAAAACCATCAAAATAATACAAAGCCCCAGAAATTCTATAAGATACACTGAACCATCAATGTAATTTTACTCCAAAAACACCCGCCGATGTAAAATGAGAATTCTTTTTTAAAAATCTATATCAGGGGTTTTATTTTCAAGTAACCAGGTCTTTCTGCGAGTTTCAATGAAATGAAGGGGAGAAGAACGTGACCTTCATTACATTCATTTCAAGGATGATAATAAAAAGGTAAATTTGAATAATTCTTTATTATTTTTTCAGCACTTTAAGCCCCCTCAGGATGAGATGGAATGATAGAGGGGTTTGTGACCATCTAGGTAAAACCAGGCTGAGTGTTAGGATATTTCTGATGCTGCAGCACGAGGGGATCAACAACAGAGGTGGAGACATGGCGGCCCTGGATCAAATCCAGAGTTGAGTAAGAGTGTGACAGTCTGTGATAAACCAGGTGTAAACCAAATACCAATGCAAATAAAGGACATCGGTGTTTAAGTAGACTACAAAAGTGGGTATCCCTAGAATGTCAGTGAAAAGGGGATGGAAAATTGCAACTTTCATTATTTTTAAATCTCGTTCCTGGAGCTATTACTCTTTTGCCACGTGTGAAAAAGCATTTCTTAAGTTTTTCTTATACCCAAATTGCAGATATGCAAATTGAGGCTCTGGTAGTTCAATGCTTTACTCGAGGTCAAATATCACATTAAAGACTTATATTTCAGTCCTCTGAAGGCAAATACTGTGATAATTATTCATATATAGTCTATAAAAAGGTTTCAAATTTCCAGTGTGAAGCTAAAGACACAAAGATGACTACTTTTCTCTAGAAAAGTTGCTGTACATCTCAGGTAATTTTTTTTTTTTTTTTGTTACTGTATTTACTCAGAAGCATTAAGAATGTGGAACTTTCTGAAATGGAACTTTTTTGGTAATTCAGAATGGCATTCAGTTAACAGACCAATTTTATATAAATGGCATCAAAGACGAGTGAAGAGGAAAAAACTACCATTCCCATTTATAAATAATAGACCTAGACATAATAAGATAATCATGTAGTTAGAATGCTGCAGATGGGCTCAAATTGATCTCAAGTTCAAAACTCTTTTTCTAAGTTGTACATGATTAAATAGTGACATTTCTTAGCTTAAGCATTGTGTTTACATTTTATTCTTCAAAATCATACACAAGATTGGAAAGGAAATGATTTGAAGATAATTTCCAATCTTCACATAACACAACTTTGCAAAACATTTTGGTGAGGTGAAAAAAGATAAGCCATAAAATAATTTTAAATGCATCTGTTTTTATAATGGTTTAATTTATAGACAAAAATCCAATCGGAACATTGATATTGGGGTCACAAGGAAGTTGGACATTCAGCTGAAGTGTATCTATTTCTTTGGGCACTTTTTAAGATGGGGGAGTATACAAAATTGAACAAACACCCATTTGAAAACAAGCAGTGAAATTCCTACTGGGACTATCTAACACCTGCTGTTTCTGATGATTATTTGAATTAAAATTCACCACATGGTTACTTAAACAATAATGAATTATTTAGAGTTTTAATGAAATTCACGATTTACAATGCTAGCAATTTCATTTTAAGAAAGGACATATACAACACAAAAGGATTATCTGACTGAGGATTAACATACTGTGATTCATATAAAAATGTCTTATCAGTTCCAAGATGCCTTATCAATTTAATAAAAGCATTTTAGTATAAAATATTTTAATATCATAACATTGAAACTCATTTCTAAGCTTCAGAAATGTTTTAATGTAAAGAAAACAGAGACTTGTGGCAGACACCGTGGTACAGTTTTAGTTTTCACATTCACAATCCCTATTTTCTTTCATGATGAACTGATGATATGATTTAAAGGTATGCTGTCCACGGGATGCTGTTTGGCTTCTGAGATTTAAGGGAAGGTCCTATATATGGGTATTTTCAGCTAGAAGGCCTTTGGTATCACCTATTTTTGGCCTTAAACTGGAAGGGGATGCTGGTGCTGGAAAGGCATTTCATAATCTGAGATCAAAGACTAAAATTGTTCAGTCAAAAATCAGAAGGCTAAGACATCAGATATATTGTGGAGTCACTGAATGAGGGGTGAATTGTCAGAATTCTTTAATCTTGTGCTAATTGGATTTGCTGTCACTTGCAGCCCCAGGTAATCTTAACTGTACTGTGTTTTCAAGCTAACATGATTTTAAAAAAACTGAAGTGGGCATAACATAGTTAGATTTACTGAAGCAGAAAGTGAAAGGGAGGGTAAGCAAAGTAAAAATCATTAAGTTTAGAAACAAAATTGAGATTTTTTTTTTCTCGATTTTGGAGGAAGTCATGGGATGAAAATTTCAGTGCTATATACAGCACATGATAGTTGTTCAAAAAGTATTTTCAATTTAGAATGAATTTTCTTTGTGTGGGTCTTTCCAAGTCCCATAACAGCAAACAGTTTCTCTTAGACCTTTTCCTCCAAAAATAACTCTTTACTGTTTAAAAATATGGATACTCTTCAGGAAACTCCTCGAAATCTTATTTAAAATCACTTTATATAAGAAAAAGATACATTCCAATTAGAAAATTTATTGAGAGGGTTTATATTGGAAACATGTATAAGTTTTATTTATTTAAGCACATTCTTAACTATGACTTAATCAAGAGGGGCTATTCTTCTTTAAAATAAACTGAGAAATTGCCTTCTCTCTGTTTGAAAGAATGATTCCAGAGAGATTTGCTTTCAGTTTAGAGTCTCAGTGGGATAGCATTCTTTCCTTTCTGCCAATACCACAGAAAAGGAATAGAGGAACAAGAAGGATTAGGACGCTTCTTCCAGAGACCTTTGAAAGACAGTAAGGCAAAAAAAAAAGGTCATCACTTTAATTAGGTTTAATAACCCAAAGCAGGGTGACAGATACCCTTGGAGACAAACATTCTGTGATAATCAAAAGTGTTGATTCATGATTTGAAGTTTTCATTAAGGAGTCCAGAAGTTAGAGGTTTCTGAGTAATATGTGAGAGGATCAAAAATGAGAGGAAATCAAATATGTGTTTGTGTGTGTGTATGTGTGTATATGCGTGTGTGTGTGATTCAGCTAAAATCTGCCTCTTTTAGTGACATAATATTAGTACATTGTGGTAGCTTTATTAATGCGTCAGAGTCCTTTGGTATATATGGCATATTCTCTTTATTTCTAGGTTGTTTTTGTCTTTTTTTTTTTTTTTTTTTTTAAATTTCTTTCCTACTACAAAGAAAGCAATCATTTATTTGTGCTTCTAGTACATAGGATTTGGCATACAATCCAGAGTAGTCAATCTACTGCTGCTGTTGCCAATATTTTTGATGTGTAATATAATACATATGTCTTACTACTAAAATATCAGGAGTTGAAGACAACAGAAGTCAGAATGAATTTGTGCAGCTATTCTGACAGAAGGTAAAGTTTCCTTGAGAATGAGATCTTCAGAGGGAAAAAGACAAGGTCGGGATTTGGAGGAAAAGAGATAGATCTCTAATGATACCATTTGTCCTCCTGGATCTAGTCATTCCTGTAGCAAGCACACTCCTTAGAAACTGCAGTTATATTTCTTTTTCTTGCTTTAGTTAAATTTATTTTGGTTTTTATCATATTCAACAAAACCAAACATGAAAAATACATTGTAGGTGCCACCTGGTGGAGCAGCAGTCAGGTCAATTGTCTCCAAAAGAGCACAAACCACATACCCTCAGGTTCAAGTCCCAGTATCGGAGGAAACAACTAAGTAGTGTGTGTGTGAACGACTAAGTAAAAATAAAATAAAATATTTCTTCCTCTTTTCCTACTTGCCTGCCTTCCCACCTTTATTCTTGCCTGTACCTTTCCTTGAAAAAAAAGAAACATACATACTTTGCAGAGTAATTGCTACAGAAGTTTTCAAACTAGGCAGCATGAACTTATTTTGAGACTATATTTATCTAAAATTCAGTAGTCAGTGGTGGGAAACAACTAGCTCTGATGAAGTATTCCTTCACTAATTCTGAAAAAAGCAATAGAAAAGGATCAAACTACATCATTAGGAAGAAGTGATTGGTTTAGTAACAATAAACTTGATTTTATTTATGCTGACATGAATTATTTATAAATTCTATTATAAAATGTCTCTAAATGTAGTATTAGTTAAGTGTTATGTTTTCCTGCTATTAAGTAGTTATTGCACTTTTTTTTTTTCTTATAACCAAGTGGTGCAGAGCATCTAGTGATAGTCAGAATGCAAGAACATGTAACGTGTGAGGCAGGTAGCCACACTTCATCAAATGATGAAATGCAAACTCTTCAGTATTACTATGACATTCATTCAAAATTTTGACAATTAGAACTCTAAACAAGATATTAGGCAATCATCTTGATCTCTATTTCATTGATGATATCAGTGATTTCTAAAACACTGATATCCAAAAGAGAATAAATATGTTATAATTATACAATGATGCATATAAGGAAAATGAGTTTATGCATACATATATAGTATTTTTGTATTCATACTTTCAAAGTAAATATTTAATAAAAAATATTTATATCATATAGTAGTGTTTCATATATAATATTGTTTAAGGTAATCTAAATCATAATTTGGTAACAACTCCAAAACCTAAAGAGATTATCAACATTTAATCTATAACTGTGGTAAAATAGTATAAACAATGATTGCATGTCTTGACTTTAATAGGAGAAAAGGATAATTTAGTTGATTCAAAATTACAATAATTTTTAAAGAGGCATTGTAGCAAATTGATTAAGAATGTACATATGGCATGGCCTGGTGGAGCAGCATTTGAGTCAGCCTCCTCAGAAGGAGCAAGATCTATACCCTTGGGTTCAAATCCTGTGTCTAGGGGAAGACAAACAGGGTGAACAAAATAAAAATAAAATAAAAATGCTTCCTCTTCTTCTCTCTTTTCCTGTCTGTCTACTCATCATCATTCTTGACTGCACTTTTTAAAAAAATATTTATTGTTAAATTAAAAAAATGAGAGGATTAATGCAGGAGGGTATGCAGATAATATATTAGTCTTCTGAATAAGACTATAAAAATGAACTGTAAACTTTACATAGGGATATAGGGAAAAAAATAACACTACAAAATCACCAACACAAAATTATGAAAAAAAACCAAAACACACAGATAGACATAAATCTACCAATTACAGATCTAAAAATTACCAGTTAGAGGTCCTGAAAATTAAAAATGCTATCAAAGAACAAAATAGAGGTGATAAACTTTGGAGGAGTCTAAAAAGAAGAGAAAATCATTTAACTGTAAATAATGAGAAAATGGCAAAAATGGAATTTGAAAAAATAATTTAAGACAATTGGTAGTTTTGAATTCTTAAAAATATAAAGTTTCAAAACAAAAGGAAAATGGCAGAGAAGAGTTGAAGTGATAAAGACAGTTATTTTTTGAATCAATGCAAGGTATTAGTCATTAACATAAAGTTAAAAAGTATTGATCAGGAAATAAAAATAAAACCCAGTTAACAAATTGTGAAATTATCAAATGACAAAGATAAAAATAATTTCAAAAATCCATTAAAGAGAAAAATCAGAATGTCTACATAAGAATCAAAATTACAGACACAATCCTCCAATCATAATGAGAAGTGCCTAATAATTGTAGAGTATTATTTTCAAAACTATGAGAGAAAACCACAGTCTACTGCAAATTTTACACTCAACTTTTACTAAAGTACCATTTTCAAGTACACTTTAAAATAGAGCCTCAAAGTTCAAAAACTAAAATTGTTTGCCACAAACAAATGCCCACAAAATTAACTACTAAAAAAAAAAATAGCAAAAATGTGAGTCCAGAAGGAAGACTGTGATATTAAAAGCAAATGAGGTTTAAGACATTACATGTATGTGTAGTGGACAGTAGATAGAAGGTAGATAGATAGATTAAAGGTGAATTAAAATATATAACTAGAAATTACATAGAATGTGGGTGGGGAAGCCTAGAGAATAAAGTGTGAAAACCATTGTCTAGTTCAGCAGTAAGAGAGATATTTTAGAAACTTTTGATTTTAATGGATAAAGTATAGAATTAGACATGTATAGAATACATAAAGTGAAATTATCTATTTATTCAATCTATTTATACACTTCTACTTAATATGTGCTGGTGTCTTAAGTATAGATGAACTTTGGTTGTGTTCTTAACTGAGGAAAAACTGTGAAATGCCAAACAGTCGCAAGATAGTCACCATGAGTGGAAGTACACCACCAACCATCAAGGTCTGAGAACCTGTTTTGAACTCCTTGATCAACCAAATCATTGAATTTTCAAGACATTATAAAAAGAAGTTAATCATGGATTTTATATCTTCACGTTTTTAAAGATTTTCCACAGTTTTCCATAATAGTGTATGTCAGAAAAAACACTAATTCCTAGAAACAGATACACCTCCATATCAATTACAGCATTGTTTACAATATCCAAATTTGGAAACAAACTAAGTGCCCATCAATAGATAAGTGAGTAAAGAAGATGTGGTATATATACACAATGTAATTCTACTCAGTTATTAAATAAGATGAAATTCTGCCATTCGTCACAATGTGAATGAACCAAAATGGAATAATGCTTAGTAAGTTAAGTCAGAAGAAGAAAGACAAACATTGTACACTTTCACTTATATGTGATATATAGAGAAACCAAACAAATCAAACAAAAATAGATATTTAGTCTATAGAATCCAAGTAGTAGTTACCAGAGGGGAAGAGGGTAGGTAGTGAGCTAATTAGATAAAAGGGGTCAAGTATATGGCTGAAGACAGAGGGGGACTGTTGGTTAACTTAATGTTTTGGATACCATGTTGACTGATGAAGATGTAATCCTTATACCTATATAATGTTATGATATAATGTTTCTTCATTTAATTTTTACAAAGAAAAGATATTATCAATGAGAAAGATTCACTTACAAAGAAAAAAAGGAAAATGTTGGAGGAATTCTAAGTAGAAACAGGAAATACTATTGCATCTTTCATTAAGGAAAGTGAAAGGTGTTTGAGAGGTGCTTTAAAGAAGCATTTGCAAAGATGTGGAATGTTTTTCAAAGAATGAGAGTACACTTTTCACCAGAGGAACCTAAGAGCAATCACTAGAATGATAGCACTATGAAAAAGTGCTCAACATCACTAATCATTAGGAAAGTGCAAATCAAAATCACAATAATGATAGGCCCTGGTGGATGATTGTTAAGCTGTGCCTGGAGGCACAGCTCAAATACAGCCCAAGAGCCAGGGATCCTGGTTTCCTGGCTGGGGACTATGGGAGAGACTAAAAGTGAACAAATAAATAAGTCTTATGCTTCCTCCCCTCACTTCCTTTTTGCTTACTGCCTGCTTGCCTTCATTTCTGCCTGTGTAGCTCTAAAAAAAAAAAAAAAAATGGTAAAAAGAAATGACAACAAGCTATCATCTTGAATAAGTTAAAATTGCGATCATCAAAAGATAAGAGAGCAAGTATTGGTAAGGATGTGGATAAAAGGTAATAATCCCTTTTGTGAAGTGTCCATAAAAACTAGAACTAATGATACAGCAATTCCACTTATAGGTATGGATACAAGGGAATAAAATTATATTAAAAAGATAATCTACACCTCTTCTTGACTTAATCGGTAGCCAAGACAAAGAAACAAAATATCCATCAACAGATGAATGGATAAAGAAGTAGATATATAGATGTATCTTTACACACACACACACACACAGTAATATTATTCAGTCATTTATGACAAGGATGAAGCTTTTAAAATATTATGCTAAACTAAATAAATCAGCCAGAGGAAGACAAATACTTAATAAATTCAATTACAGAGAGACCCTTAAAAAACGAAGAAAGAAATAAAAATCCAAATACATAGAAACAGTAGAAAAATGGGTAACAGTGGATAGGAGGCTGAAAATTAACTATGGAATGAATAATGTTTGAAGCTGTAAATAATGAAAATAATGAGAACTATATCTGATAAGGCGTACTGTATAAATGAAATTCATTGAGCCTAGAACGTAAATGTTCTCATTAAAAAAAAGATAAATATGTGAGGTGCTAGATGTTTCAACTAACTAGACAGAACCTCTGTTTACAGTATATTTGTATATAAAATCAATTTATACAGTGTATACTTTAATATCTTACTTTTTTCAATTATACCTTAATAAAGTTTTTTTTTTAATAATAAATTTAAAAATGAAGTATCACTAGTCAGGAGATTCCCAAGTGTCTACTAATGAAGGTTGTCTAACTTGTACAATTTACTTAGTAACATAAAATATTCTTTGTGTAGTTTACTGAAATAGTGGAAGAATTATTTCAGAATAAAAAATGAAATGGTATTACTTATTTGAATAACTGTGGGGAGAGTCAACTCTTAATCATTGTATAAGGCAAAATAAAAATGTCCTTAACAATATGTCTCACTAAAAATTAACATGAAAAAACAAGAATGCCTATAAATCTGTACTAACCCCTGAATGTAATCCTAATACAGATGATCTCTTATGTGAAAAACTGAAAAACTCATAAATATATATGACTAGAGTAAAAGTTTGGAGAGGGGAAAAAAAACCCTAGTAATATTCTTTAGGAGTAAAATATATAGTTATGCTAATGATAGATGAAAATTTTTATGACTATCTACTGTGGTGAAATATAAAAATAAAAATTATGTACTATAGAAAACAAAATTATGCTTTTTGCATAACTGAGTTATTAGCCTAAGATTCATGCCTATTACAATATTTTTTTGAGACTAATCCTGCTGCTGGTTTGCAGAAAAATGTCCTCTTTTACTACATCCAGAAAACAATCAAGAATGCATATCAAGCTTGGCACATGAAAAGTCAAAGAAGAAACTGTTAGTTTTGGTCAAGGGAGAAGAAGTCAGAGCTAATGACAAAGTGTTTTCAGGTTATTTTGAGTATTTATGTAGAAGCAGAGTTCTCTGAGGTAGATTTCTCAGAATGTCTTATTTCAAAGCCAGTTAAATTTTAATTAATTTAATTTTCCTCATTCTGATTCCATGCTCCCCAAGCAACCATCAACTTATGAAGTTCAATCAAATGAGCTTCAAATATTTATGATCTCTTTGACAGTGATTCCTAAAAGTGAATTATTACTCTTAGTTTTGATTTTTTTTTGATTCCTGTGCAGTTTGAATTCAGTGACAGACTTGCTTGATTGTAAATATATTGGTGTATCTGTCAGTATAAATGTTTTATTTCTCACTATGAGTTTGATGATCTAGCAATCTCTCGTTTACCTTATATTTTGCATATTTCATTTGGCATGACTCAGTCTTCTGGCTTAGGTTTCATCCCCACAAGCATTGATAAAATAGGTATCAGCAATCCTAAAATGATGTTATCAAACTGAGGTACTATCTCAGGAGATTCAGAAGAGTTCAAGCCCCAGTCTTCTTTGACACCACACTGTTCCATTTCCTCACTCTACTAATTGATACAATTCCTGTATTAAAGTGCAAAGATCTGTGAAGTCTCATTTAAGACTATGTGGTTGATAACAGTAAGAGGAAAAAGAACTAACATTTTCTGGAATATATACCACATACCATACATTGTACCCAATATCTTATGCAGATTGTTCAATTTAATCCTTACTATTTCCTACATAGGTTAGAACGTTGCAACACAGATCCCCCAAGAGAAAAAAGGGACCAGCCTACATACATGTGACATACTTTGTCATCTTCCCAGGCACATGTGAATGGGGACAATATTAATGTGTGGTTCCTCTATTATCTAAATCGAAGTCAAGCTGACTGCTGTTTAAATATGCAGATCCAAGACACCTCCTTCACCCTCCAGCACAAAATGACAAAATGTGAAGTTAAAATATCCTAAAACTGAAATAGGAAAATAACCTCAGGTGAGTTTTGTATATCCTGAAGTCTGACATCCACTGCTAAAATCCACTATCCCATTGAAAAAAGAACCAATGTGAAAAAGGAGTCATTGCCTTTATTCGCAGTTAGCCTTTCTTAAGTTTTTCCTTCATGTCTTCTTTTTTTTAAACCATCAGGCGTAAGTTAAAGTTTCTTTAGTCAGTCCTGACTTATAGTCCCTTTGTGGTTATGACTCATCCCAAACACTTTCAGACTGAACCGCAGCAAAATCAATAAAACAATGTAATTAAATCACAATCATAAAGAATATTACTCAACAGCATAAGAACAGTAACTACTTGCCCTAACATGTATTGCTTTCTGTTTCCTATCCTGGGAGTTGATACAATTCTCAAGTGAACACTTTCAGAAAATATCTTGATAGAATCTCAAGAAGTACTTGAGCAACTTGTACACAAAAATGAGACTGTGACTTATGGTTCTTCTGGGGCCAATCATAGGGCCATAAAAAGTGCTTAAATCTAAAAGAGAAAATACAAAAGGAAAAGAAAAAGGGCTAGCAAGGAGTCTGCAAAGAGTAATGTGAGGTACATAAACAGTTTCTGACCATTTTGTAGAATCAACATACATTTAGCCCAGATGGGCTAAAAAAGAACTTGCGTTTTAAGTCATGAGAGTAACCGAAAGGAATGTGAAGTTTCTCTACTTTCCCTCAACTTTCAGATTTTAAAGTTAGGATTACTAAAGCTGTTAATATTGTTCAAACAATCTGTATATATCTGATACATTGGACTTTCTTTCTCAGCTAAGACTGAATTCAATTTTATCTTCCAAGCACACCATTTAGAGTTTCCATAGCTTGATCCATTTTTCGTTTGTCTTGAGATCTCAAATAAGAAAGTGCTCTGAACAATTATATAATATAGATTCCAAACTTTTATAAAAAAAAAACTACTGCAAAGTGACATTTTCAGATGGTTTCTATTGTACCTTAAAACTAAGTTGTTACAGTTAAAACATGTACAAGGGCAGTGTGACAGTTCTATATACTATGGAAAGAACTAAATGGACGATGATAATAGCTTCTTTCAGCAAGGAAACTGTACAATAGACCGTTCTTCTTTATGTTACTGAAGGTAGACTGAAAAATATAACCTATGTGATTTTGGGGTGTTTCTGAGCCTCATTTAACTTGATGAATTGACAAAAGCCTCAGACAGTGGCGGAGATGGAAGAAAGACTGGGAAAGTGTGCCCATAGGTGGAAAAGCATGACCCTGAATCAAACTGTGAAAGAGCCTGCGGGGGCAGCTGAGGCAGATGAGAATGCTTTGCCCTCATTAGGGAGCAATTTTCTCTTAGGACTGAGCATACAGTACATCTTCTGAAGCCCTAAAGGATTTCTAGGAGAAATAAAGTGTTAGCAATTGTATGGTCTTTTATATAGCACAGATGCTGACATTTCAAATTCCAAGGGCGATAATAAATGATAGCATGGGAGAGAATGTGGCAGGTTTAGTATGCAGCCCTGCTAATAGAAGGGTGGAGCATGGTTATGCTCTCAAACTCCGTGGAGGTACCTATGACATATGAGGCATGGAGGGGTCATTGGAACCACCTGTGACTTAATATTGCTAAATGTCCTGAAGGATAGCAGACTACCAATGTGCCTGTTATAGAAGGGGATGCCCTAAATGAGGATAGATAGGCATCAATTCACTGCCCCATCAGTGTGTAGGTTGTGGGACACAGATCAAAAGAGAGGTGCCTGTCTTAGGTTGCCTTGGAAAATTGCATAACTTAAGAGTAATACAATAACTAAGGTACCCGTTGTCATTCACTGACATTTCTCTTGGTTTTCCTCATAGCTAGTATTTGAGCTCTTTGATTTCAGGAAGCTTCCTTTTTTTTTTTTTTTTTTTTTTTTTTTTTCCTGAAATCAATCCCCATCTCTCCTGTTGGCAGTGGAGGGAAATTTCACATGGGAAACCCCTGATTCTCATTCCCTGGGAATTCTTTGCTCTTGGGAAAACCCAGTCCTCCTTTGATATTCTGTTCTAAGATAAATCATCTGTTGCCTTAGACCACAGAGAATAGTTTGAGACCTTTAAACAACAATAATTAAGTCACAGCAAAAAACAAACAAAACAAAACAAAACAAAAAAACAACAGAATATTCTTCCTAATCCTAAGGGATAAAATGTGTGTGTGTGTGTGTGTGTGTGTGTGTGTGTGTGTGTGTGTGTGTGTGTGTGTATGTATGCAGTATGTTTAAGCTAACCAATACAATGTTATCCTGTCTTGCTTTCTAAAGCTATAGGACCAGTCCCATCGAAGTGCTGATTAATTAGGCTTGCCTTGTGAATTCTAATCCCTTTTTCAGGATCAAATTTTTTTTGAGATTGACTGGGGATCTGGAATGATTAACATATTTAATAGAGATGCTGAGTCCCTACTCCCAGGAATATGATCTCTGTTGTTTCAGTAAGACAATCCTATAAAAATGTAGTACTACCTTCCTAAACCAAGTGTGTTTATGTGATAGGGAGCTTAGTGGGTGGGTAGTATTACTGTGGCTTAGACATTCCCTTCCTCAGTATGAGACAATTTCTCATTAATACTTCTTTGGGGACAAATTGTAAGAAAATAATAAGAGAATAGCCAAAAGCAAAACATCATCCATGACATTTCTTTCCTTTATCTTCATAGCCACTTCTCTCCATCTCTACTAATTACAATATCAGCTCCTCTATATCTAATAGATGGCATGGTACATGTTCCAAAAATTAAGAACCAATGTGAGAGCTGGGGAAGGACTGAGAATTTTCTACATTATTTTTTTCCTAGCAACTGTTTCTCCCACTATTTCTTATATATGACCTCAGCTCTTAACTGCTACCCGCCACTTAGAAATATAAATAATAGCTGGTGACCTGCATGAATAATTCTTTCCTTTCCAAGATCAACCCTTGATCAATTATTCCTGAAACCAACTGCTACTCACACTGGCTGATAAACCACCTCAATACATTCCATTTTCCAGTCCCAAGTTAGAAATTTCCTTTGAAGCTGTCTCATACTTGGCATTTCAAATAAACATGGCTATTTAGGAAGTTTGGTTGCTTTTCTTCCATACAATGTATAAAATATATGGTTAATATTTTACTTACTTAGAATCAAATAATTATACCCTGGTAGACCTTCATTCTCATATACCATGTTTTCCTGAGGTAACGCAGAGATTTTCCTTACTTTTCAATGTATATTTGACCTTTTTTCAAAAGCATATGTTACAGTTTCAAATAGTATTTTAAAGTCTATTTGCTGGGAACCCCAAATTGGTTCAAAGAAAGAGTGGAAATAAGCGTTCTATCCATATATAAAATTAAATATACGCAACTGAATACAACTCATTTTTGAAATCCTGCCATTTGCCACAATATGGATAGATTTGGAAGGAAGTATCGTTAGTGAAATAAATCAGAGGAGATAGAAAAACATTGTATGCTTTCACTCATATGTAGTATATAGAGAAATCAAACAAATTATAAACCAAATAAAGCAAAAATAGACTTCAAACCTATAGAATTAAATAAGTGGTCACCAGAAGGAAATGGGGAGGGGGTAGGCTAACCTAGTAAAAAGGATCATTGAAATGGTGGGGCATAGAATTGAACTTTTGTTGGCAAACTTAACGTATTAAATGTTGAAGTTGATTTATAATGACACACACTTTAAAACAATAAAAACAAAAGTAAAATGAACTTAATTTCTTAAAAACCTAAATTTCAATTTAAAAACCCAAATCTTTTTAGGGTACTGTGAGTAAAATATTTAGATATCAAATGTGTAGGGATCAATGGGTGTCTTCTGGACTCTAGACCTAAATGAACTCTCTCTTTCCTTTGCTTAAGATTAACTCTTGAAAGTTATCACTAAAATGGAATGACGTGCTTATACTTACAAGAATTAGAAGAGAAAAAACAAAAATAGCAAAAAAAACCAGAAGTGACGTGTTATGATAGAGGCTCAACCTGGCTGGTGGGACTCATTTTTCCTGCATGCAGATAATTGGCAAATATCAAAAGCCATATTTCAAAATTCCTCGTACTTGGACTCATTTCTCCCATCACCATCACTCATGACTTTGTTTCACCTGAAATCATCACTCATTTAACTACAACTATTGCCTCCTAAATGGCATCCCTGCTTCCTTACCAGTCTCCTGAAATCTATTTATTTTATTGTAGTCTGATTGTTTTTTTAACATACTAAAGAATGTTCAACTCCTTTGTCTAAACCCTCAAGACTTCACAACACAGTGCCCTTTGTGGTTTTTTTAGAAACAGCTAGCTCAATTTTTCTCTGGCCTTGATGTACTCTTGGTGTCCTTGCTTTCACATCCTTCCTAAAGTGGTATCCTCCCACTAATCAGAAGTGTCTCCAGGGACACTGAATCCAAATCCCACCTCTTCCTTCACTCTTTACATTTATGTAACTTGTCTTTTGGAGTGCATGTAATCATTTTAAGTTACTTTATTCATTTTTACTTGTTTAATAGCTAACACATGCTAGGAAATGATGCTACATAGAGTCAAAAGCATCTCTCATTCACAGTGGTAAACTCATTGCCTAGAACAGATTTGACTCATTTATAATGCATGCTAAGTAGAATTTGTATTTACTTTTTAATTTGGTATTTTATGTCTAAATACTTACTTTTGCAATAAGAATGTATCCAATTTCTCTTTTCTTGGGGTCCCTTAGGCTACAACTTTCAGCTTTTCATGAGCTTATTTATGTCATTTTCTCCCTGCTAGTGGACGTTCCTCCATTTGCGTTTTTTATGAACTTTTTTATATTCTGATAATTATAGATTCCAGTTTATTTTTATTGGCTTATTATTAGCAAGTACTTATATTAAGTTTACACTATGCTAGGAATTAAGAACTAATAATAGTATCTGTCCAATCACATATGCTTGTGATTGGACAGATACTATTATTAGCCTTATTTTACACAAGGAGGAAGGAAAGAACAGAGAGGATAAGGAACGCCCTTCATCACAAAGGTAGTAAACGGTAGAGCAAGGAATTAAACCCAAATCTGTTGGCCTGAATCTAAATTCCAAGTTCTTAAAAGAATGAACAATAACCAAAATAACATATATTTAAAGTATTTGCTCATCTGTTTCTTACTTTTCAATCATGCTCTTCTGAGAATATATAGCACTTAAACAACTGGCATCTATTCCTTTGGGATAAAAAGTAATACAGCCTAGTATAAAACAGTTACTGATCATCTTTGAAACTTGAACCTAACATTTTGGGAGTCTCATAATTGTAATAATTTTTAACCTAGTCCTTGCTAAGGAAAACATTTTGTTCTAAAATTTCAAAACTTACCTCTATCTGCAGCCCAGGAAGCTAAGGCACAGGCTATGACAATTCAATACCTGGGGCTGGAGCCTTGGACAAGGGCAGGGAGGAATGACCGAAAAAAAAAAAACAAACATATATATATATAAATATATATATATATTTATATATATATACACTAAATTTTCAAAGCTCGTTTAGCCAAGATTAGATATTAAAGAAATATCATGGGGCAATGGATTTAAAAAAAATTAGAGGGTTGAGAATTGCTACTTAATGGGAGTAAAGAGATGAAAATATTAACATTACTATCAAGGGCCTTTGTCCTTAGCAAAGTCTTATCTCATTTTGTGTGCAATTGCTGAGCTGGACAGCAGCCCCTTAGGACTTGCAGATTCCTCAAGCCTACCACATAGTGCAGAAATAGAAGCTGAGATATTTTGGATTTTGGAGAGGGAGGGTGTCATGAAAAAAAAAAGAACTGGTAGATCAGAAAGGTCTAGGTTCAGAGTACATGAGCTGCAAAGATGGAACTCTTGACCGGGGTCCCAGGTATGTGGCAAAAAAGCATCCATAAGAAACAGGCAGTATCAGGCAAACTTTAGTGCACACCAGACCCTGACATAAAGAGAGCAGACCAGGACAGATATGGACCCTGAGAAGATCACTAGATGTCCGCAGGACAGGAGATTGAACCAGATGTGTTGTTAGTCAAATACATTGATACAAAGTTTTTATTACATCCAGATTCAATGAGGACATAAGATAAACTCTATAGGGAGATAATATCCCAGTATTTGAGAAGATTTGAGAAGTTGAAAGTTTTAGTTTTTCGATGACCTGTTATTAGGAAGAGTTTCAGTTAACATGAAAGATTCCCGTTTAATCTGGCAGATTTTGGAGACCTTGAGGACATTGGGAGAAAAACAAAAACTCAAGAGAATTAGAGCTTTTATGAGAAATACGGTTTTTTGCCCACTCAAATGTCACATCTGCATATTTGCAGTTCTGTTATCTAAGAGAAAACTTAGAGGAGTTGTGAGAAGAGGAGGTAAGTATCAAGGTTCCTTTGTTTATTATATTAAAAAAATAACATTGGATGCCTTTAGACACAGTGCAAAATATTATAGCAATTTTAAAAAATCAATATGAAGATAGCAGCCATGCATGTAAAATCTGCTGAAATATATTGGCTATATTATCAAATTCCATTCCCAAGTGAAAGAATATATTTAGAAAGCAATGAATGCCTATAAATAGAAATAGACATTTCTACCCATAGGAAGACGAAAGGAAAATTAATTCTAAGGTTTGAGAAAGTGCTGATCTGTCACAATCCTTTCTCTGTCTACTTCTCCAGTAAATGGCAATGTGAATGTGTTCATAAATTGCAAATTTGGATGGCCTATTAGTGACTTTTTTTACAACTAAATCACCCCAGTCGCGGGCAGAATAAAGAGAGGTATTTACAGTCATCTGCAATGGGTCAGTGGAAAAGAAAGGCTGCACATCTTTTGTACTGTTTCAGAGAATATTCCATGAATAGAAAATTGGCTCTTTTCCTAATTACTCTCCTGGAATCAGCTGCTAAGAACAACTCCATAACCTATACTATCCTACAGAAGACACAACAGAGGTTAAGTGATTTTGTACAACATCCAAGACAGCTTTCATATAGCTTCATTGTTCCCTCAATGAACTGAGTCATTCATTGAAATGCACACTTTTACTGTATCTCAAATATATTATTGAAGGTATTAATTGCCAATTCACCAAATTGAAATATGTAAGGAAAATGTAAACCACACCAATATGAACAATTGTAGAATCCTGTTGTTAAGCCAACTACTTATTATATTTGGCTAGATTCTTTGGTTTAGCAATGAAAAGGTAAAATAAATTAAATCCTAAAACATGGTATGATGTGAAAGCAAATTCATATCATTCTGAATAATATTCTTTCCAGTTAGCACAAAATGACTAAGAGAAATCTATTTGAATTGGTTATACATGCATTTATATTTTTCTTCATACCTAAGTGAAAGCTGCTACATAAAATATGAACTCCTGATCTACTTTACAATTCAATCTAATTCGTATTTTTCTTAAACTCCATCATACCTAAAAGCAAAATCACATAGTTTGTGTTCTTCAGCACATTCAAAATAACTCTGCTTTACTCAAAAGTTAGCCTAACTGTGGGCACTTTCGACTTCACCATGGATATGATGCTAGTTAAGCTTTTTGAATAAGGCTGATACTGTTGTCACCATAAAACAAATAATATTCATGATGTGTTGGCAGTGCAGTGTTTAACATCTGCATATTTGAATAACATCTGGGGATCAGACTAAACTCTTGTCTTTCTTGTTGAGGTGTGTTTGCCATACAGTTCATGTTTATATCAGTAGTCAAAGCATATACATTAACTCAGTCAATTTATTGCTTCTGCCTGGGACACGATGTTTTCCAAATGTACCATTTTTATAATTGTTTTCTAGGCCTGAAGGCATGGCAAGGCATCAGCAGTGACTTTCTGGTAGCTTACTGCTTTCTCCTTGTAGGATTCACTGTTTCTGAGTGGGTTAGCACTTTCTGTCTAACACTTTACAGTGTTATACGGTATGCCAGGTCTCAACTCATGTTGGAGCCAAGAAGGAGAAAAAAAAAATGATGAAATGTAGCTAAACAGTTTTGCTGACATCTTCTTGTCTCATTTCATTCACAGAGTGTGAGCCCCTGGAGTTTTACAACCATTTGAAATTCAAAAGCAAAGGCTGAGAGCACACCATCATGAGAATTGGCACCAATGAAAAAGTTTGTCAAAACTGCTTTGGCACTGAACCACTTCATGTTTTCGGCACCAGTAGAAAGCTGACACCATTCATAGAAAACTCATGGGCCAACCCAAAGGAAGGATGTCAGATCCAGGGCATTTCTTTTCTTGTAATAACTTTGTGAAATCAACGTTGAAGTCTATAACAAATAATATTTTTTCTCTGGTGTTTTCTGCAGCCTCATGTTCTTTAACATGAGAGATTTTTCCTCTCATATTTTTCTTAGAACTGGAACATGCATTTCGGAAGCCTGCCTGTGACTTTGAATTTCAAAAGAGATAACAAACATGATTCACAAACTATGACTCATCCCTCTTTAAATGTTCTAATTGAATAAAATACATCCTTTTAAAACATTCTACAGGTATATCAAATATTAATAAACATATGCAAATGTGTCTAGGGATATGATTCCTTGTTGCTCACAGATAAAACTGAAACTGATCCTCTCTGCATACATTTCCAAATAAAGCTAAGAGACTGGTAGGTTCTGCATTTTTAACATTAAACCCAAATACACAAGCTCTAATATCCCAGGAGTCACATCTTGGGTATCAATAGTAATTAACTCTGCATCAATGGTATTTGACAATTCCTCCTTTTGTTGTTTTTATGAACAAAATTAAGATGACTTACTGCATTTTATGCTCTTCTTTATCAATAAGTCCATTTATTTAAAAGAGGTACAAGTTTCTATCTCTTAAGAATTTGAGAAAGAAACCATCATTGTCCAAACAATGTAAAGAAAACCACTTCCAGTCACTATCTATACTATTATTATCTTGTTTTGCTCAGGGTATGCTCTATAAGCTCTATAAGCACTCTCTTGGCTAGTATACAATCTGTTTTCCCTCATTAAACTCTAAGCTACATCAGGGCAGAACCATTTTTTGCAGCAAGCTCAAAGCTCCTAGGACCTAGTAGGTAACAAATACTTACTTGATATAAGAAAATATTTATTGAATAAATAATTTCATTAGTGTTCAGAGAGAGATTAGCCAACTAAACTCTATCCACAGGTAAAATGAGATTGATTGGGTTGGAGAGGTGGGCTTGGAAGAGAATATTACTTCTGAATTCTCACCACTTAAAAGCAACATTCAAACAGAACTGATCAGCTGGACATGAAATATCATTTGGGGTGTTTTCTCTAGTAATATTCATTCATATAGGGGACAGGAGATATTAAAATTTATGAATTAGGGTTTGACCGCAACATAAGAAACACTCCTGTATCAGAAAAGCATTATCTAATAGGAAGATAATATGAACTATGTAAGTCCTACCTATAATTTAAAATAGGATCTAGTAGTCATATTTTTAAAAAGTATAAAAAGAGACTTACATACTGAATGATTGCGACCCCACAAAACTCTTATATTTCAACTCTGACCTCCCCAGTAGATATTAGGAGATGAGGTCTTTGGAATTTTATTACATTTAGATGGCTCATAATGTTTGAGCCCCCTTCTTGGCATTCATGTCCTTTTTAAGAAAAGACTAAGTGTTATCTGTCCCAGCCTACAATACTATGAAAAATGTTTGTTCAAAGTCTGTGGTATTTTTGTTATAGCAACTAGAATTTAGTAAGACAGTAGTGATGGAATTAATTTAAGTATATTTCATCTAATGTAATATTTTCAAAATATTATTTCAACATGTAATCCCATATCGATATTACCTATGAGATCACTGCTTTTCACACTAAATATGCCAAATCCACTGTATTTTATACTCAGCACATCTGAATTCAGACTAGCTGCATTTAAGTACTCAATAGTCACATGTGCTAGTGGCTATCATGTGTAATAAAAATAAGCTAGAATAGGGATCTATCATTGGGGCTAGGCTTTATATAATTCTGGGAATTGATGGAGGAGTCTCTGCACGATTTAACCTCTGTGATTAATGTTGAAGGTGATATCTCTAAAGGTAATATCTACTGGCAACTGGGGAGGAAAACTTCATTGTTGACAAGAATGAATAAAAAGTGGAACACATGGAGACAAAGTGCAACACAGATGTTTCTCACTATTTCCAACCTAGATGCTAAAGCTGTCTTGCAACATAGGCTCCTCATGGATCTGCCCACTGACGCAGTTCAAAGCTCAGACTTGCTGAAGGAAGAGAAGTGGTGAGAGTGAGAAAGCTAAGGTTCAAATGCTGTCCCACACCTAAAATGTAAGATAACAGATCATTGACAACATGTGCCAGCTGTCGATGTTTGAGACTCTTCATCAAACTTAAAAGCATAAAAAATAGAGCTATTGACATTTTTCTGCCTTCCAAAGCTCATGGAAAATGTCTTTGAGTCCAATGAAACTCCACATTGAATAGGGAATGAATTCTGGGAAAAGTAGTTAAAACTTAGCTAAATTGATTCAGTACAGAAGTACCACAGGCAGATAAGGTAGCTTGTATCAGTATTTCCAAGTACTCTAATAATAGAAATAATTCTTTGGAAATATCATCTGAATAATGTTATAACACAGCAGTTTGAAACAGATTTTCTAGTCAAACCTCCTGTATCACAGAAATAGCTTTTACACTGAAAAGTTAATGCCCGTAGAGTATGTGTGGGTATATTTCTCCCTTCCTCAGTTCCCTGTTTTTCTCTTTTTATTCCAAAGCTATGGACAATAACACAAAATTATTTATTTGTGTGGATATTAATAAAAAGACTCATCATAGAGGTGCACCCCGATGGCCTAACAAATAAGACATAGTCCACATGTATCCCGAGGACCTGGACTGGAGACCTGGAGCCATGGGAACAACCAAGATGAACAAGCAACTAAATTAAAATAAATGTCTCTTCCTCCTCACTCTTCCTTTATGCCTGCCTACTTGCCTGCACCTTTCCTGAAAAAAACAGAGAATCCCTACAGAGGGAGGTCAGATAGGATTAACAGTAATTGTACATTGTACATAAAGTCACAGCTCCAATGTAATTTCTAAGTAAAAGTTAGGCTTTTAGAAATGGAAATGACTTTTCAAATTACCAGACTGGGTTTTCAGATGAGAAACAAAACCTAGAACATGAATTGAGGAACCTCAAAACATTTGACTTTAGCAACTTGGCAAAAAACAGGGACTTGTTTTTTTGGTGATCTAATATACTATAAAATAAAATATTAAAAGCAAATAAGGTTATTCAATCAGTAAGCATTGTTTTCCTGGTTACATATAACACACAGAAACATAATACCTGTTTGTCATTACTAACTATAATGATATTAGTTATTTACTTATGTAATAGGTATAGGACATTTGAAGTGACTGATAAGTTTAAGGCACATGTTACCAAGGAAAAGAGAAAGTGTTCAAGATGAATAATCTTAATTACAACGAAGTTCAATAAAATATAATGTGAATGATTAAGGTTAGATAACCTTCAATCCACTTTTTATGATTCTCATTTTCCTTTCTTTTTACCTTTTTTTTCTCCCTGTTATCTCTTTTATTAAGAGAATCATTACACAAAGGTCATTCATTATATACCCAACTTTAGGTTGAATCTCAAGGGGAAAAAGGAGAACTCTGAAAAGCACTTGAGATAGAAATAGAGAGCAGGAAGAGATGTGTGCCTTGATTCTAGCTTGTTTTTTCTGTGTCTATGAGTAGGCTGCATGGGGAAGACTTCTGTGATTTATTTTGGCAAAAACAGAACCAAAGCAGAGTTCCTGCCAGTCTCCCTCAGCTATCAGGCAGCACAGCAAGGATCTTAGTTCTGAGCAAGCTTTTCTGTGAGGTCACGACTGTAAGGGAAATATGGCCTTGCAATGAACAATGCAGAGCAAACTAGAAGTCAAATGGAGGCCAAGTTAGGTGCCAAGGTTACCTAAATCGTTATAAAACATTGGCTGCCATCCTCCTGTGGCTCAGTGGCTAAAATGCAGGCCAAGTAAAGCTCAAGGACTCAGAATCAAGACCTCGTGCTTGGATGAGGATAAAACAACCATAATTAGAACAAATTGAAAAAAGACTTCCAATGTCAATGGAGAAATAGACTAGATCTTCCTAAACACCTGTCTTGACAGTCTGAGAGACAATAGCATATGAGTTATAGTAACTTTCTACTTCTCATCTGGTGACAACAGGAGCAGAATTCAATGCCTCTCCAAAGTCATTGATGGTAATACTTCCCAAAAACTTTACATAATGTCTTGGACAGAAGAAGGGGAGATGTGTGATGTGTGTGACGGGAAGAACAACTCAGGTAAGAAATTTGACTTTTGAGATATTTATATATTTATCCCAATGACATTATGGTAACTAGAAGGAAGCTGTTTAAGCTGAGAGGGTCTATTGCCTTCAACTTGGTGAATTACTTAGTTTCTCAGTACCTTGGTTTCATAAAGACAAAACAAGAATCATCATACCCATTTTGAAAGCTTTAAGGGAAGATTAGTTATGGAAAACAAACATAGTTCATTTTTGTTTTCTTTCCCTTCATGTGGGAAAAAAAAATCTCAACCCTGGCCTTATAGTATGATGAGGGTGTATGATGAATATGATTGAGTCTGCATGGTGAGTATTAGCATAACCAGTTTTGTGTTTTGTTATGTTTTGCTTCTGACCCCCACCCTAAAGGCTATGAATTAGTAGAATGTGATGGAGAAAACGGGTAAAGAAAGGGATGTCAGGCCAAATACATTGAGAAGGAGCAGCAAGAACTAGGCAACAGCAGGTATAGCAAAAAGATAAGCAAAGTCTGAGCATAAGTATGTTTTTTTTTATTTATTTTTAAGGAAAGGTGCAGGCAGGAATGAAGGCAACTAGGCAGGCAGGCAGGAAGAGAGAGTAAGAAGAAGCATTTTTATTTTATTTTTATTTAGTTGTTCACACTGGTTGCTTCCCACTCCCCGTCCTTGCCCAGGTCCAGGACACAAACCCAGGGGCATGTGGTTTGTTCCTTTGGAGGCAATTGAGCTACTGATTCTCCACCAGGGCTTACCTATAAGGATGTTTAGAGTACAAACCTCTATGGATTTATTTACTACTTATAGATTAAATGTTAACTTATTATAAAGAGAATACTTGACCACTGAAACATTTCAAATTTACAGAATATAAACAAGACAATCCCGTTCTATAAGATGAACTCTTTTCCTGCAATTCTGCCATCTAAGAATTTTTACAATTTTTACACAGTGAATACCATTTATGACTTTCTCAGTAACACTGTAGAAAAATCATTTATGCCATCTCATAAAATTTTTGATAAACATTATTTTAATGGCTCTACAGTAATATCTTTATAATATTCAATAATACTGCTATATTATGATTGACATTTCATTTCTTTTAATGTGTTTCATTCTTTAGAGACTATGATAATCTTTAATGTGTCAACTTGGCTAAACTACAAACTCTGGTTATTCACTGCACATTAACCCAGATATTGCTGTGAAGGTTATTTTGTAGGTATGATTAGCATCCATAATCAATTGACACTAAAGCAGGTTATCCTGGATAATCAGGGTGGTTCTCACTTAATCAGTTGAAAAGTCTTAAAAACAGAGCTGAGGCTTCCCCCATAGAGACAGTAGTTTTGCCTGGACACAGAGTTCCTAATAATCTGCCATTAAGATATCAGATTTTCCTAGCCCCACCCCAACGAATTGTAGAAACCAACTGTTGTGAAGTCTCTAACTATATATCCATACTCGGTCTACCTTTCTGGTTGAACCCTGATTGATACAGAGAAGAAATTTTGTACTTTATAAATGACCTCGAGAAGATCACCAGTTTATGAATGAATACTTGGGAAGAAAACAAAAAGGAAATTTGAGATTTTTCAGAAATATCTGTAAGTACTAGATGTGAAATGTCAAAAAAAAAAAAAAAAACAACAACCCAAGGTGATTACTAACTATGCTACTTTAACTTTCCTTGTGGAAGATGAAAGAGGACTAAGGAAGAAGGGAGAATAAAAAGGAAACAAATTGTAATTAAGGAATATAAACAAATCCTTCCAATTTTTTCAGGGAAACCAAGAGCTGAAATTTTCCTCTGGTACCATAAAGCCTGCAGAACATTGCAGTCACACTGATGTGTTAACTCAGATGAAAAGGTTTCCACATCTATTTGCCACTGGACCACATGAATTGCCTCTCTCCTCTCATATGAAAGGCAGAACACTTTGCCCCTGAAAATGCAAATTAACTTACCCCCACAGAGGCGCCTGCTCACAAATGATAAATGGAGGCCTTGAAGTGTTTGCTCTAGTGAATTACATATTAGAATTACACTTTCTATTTCTGGGAACTTCGAATTCTCACCTATTGCCTTGTTCAACATTTGCTGCCTCTGGCTGCAGAAACTGATTAGGAAGTGAGGCCAATTGGAGATTTGAAATGATACTGTATTGACTTTTTTTCTTTTTCCTTCTTTCTGTCATTCTTTTTTTTAAACAAGGGAGACACAGCCAGCAGAGAAATATGTAGTAGAACTCTATTTGATTGTGGTGGGGTCATATCTTGTTTTCTCTGTTTCATAGTAGCAAACCACAAACACTCCATGCTTCCTTCTCAATTACATTTAGCTAAAATGTATTGAGCTACTCATTTCAAAGGCCTGAAGGAAAATGCTGTATATGCCATGTGCTTTGTTTGATATCCCTTAAATATCATGAAAAATAATTCTACAGAACAGGTATCATTATAGATGAGAACACTGAGGCTGGAGACATGGCCATATCAAGACAGAAATGAGATTTTAACTAGTGCCTGCTCTCTTTTGCTCTGCCATGCTGCCATTTTAGACAATACATGCATTCTCTAAAAGTCACATTGAAATTAAACCCTATTTTAGTAAGCGCATTTTTGAGTTATCTACTAAATGTAATTATACTCTAGAAATTTCTTTTGTAGACTACCGTCCTATTCTATTTTTCCATTTCTCTTTTGCCTTTTAAAATCGCGAAAGCTATAAGGGAATCCAACCTATCCCTTCCATTAGTTATACCTCCTAGGGCTTAGTAAATACAGGTAGAGAGAACATTTGCTGAAGTTAAGTGAAATTCGTGGTTACAGTTCTCATGTGCTGTGTACCATCCACAGAGAAGGAATTTCCTACCTGTAAGGACAGTTTGATCACTCGTATGGACTACTTAAACTGAAAACACTGTGTAATTAACTCTGTGATTCCTACTACTCAACCACGACCAAGAATAATCATCAAAATATATACAAAGAAAAATAAATAGGGAATATAAAAAGCAATTTTAGGAATACTACATGAATAGTCTTCTAACATTATTATAGTATTAATTTAGCTTTTTATAAGTTTGCAGGATACGAAAATCCCATCCAGATTTAGCAAGTTTGTGCAATCATCAAAAATATATACTGGGAAATATCTTTATTTAATATTTAAAACAGGAAGTGTTTGTTCAATAGTGACAAAGATACCAACAAAACAACACCAACCCTTGGACACTTGCAATGGAACTGAGATTTCCAATAGGGTGGTAAGTAGTAGTAGAGCCCACTGGACAATGGTGAAGAACACTTGGTGATTTGGTGGAGGGCAGGTTGTGTTGTCATATATCCAAGGATGGGGAAACTGCATGTACGGGGAACCTACACCTGAATTTATTTTAATTTGTATAACAAAGTTACTGCAATTAAAAAAAAATGGGAAGGTACTTTCTTGCTACCTAGCAAAAGCTAAGAGATTGGCCTCTTCCCTCAAAATGGCCCTGATGGTATATAAACTATTATAGAGGTGTTGGCTGCTGTCTTGGATAAAGACAAAGGGGGGAGGGTTCTGTTAGGTGTGTTTCGCTTATCACACTTGCTTATCTAGTTTTCCTTGACTTCCTGGAAAACACCACAAGGCACAATGAATGAAATTCAACATCTGTCAGTAGTTAACCACTGTGACCAGCACAATTCCCAAGTACATTTAATTTTCCTCGGCTTTCTGGAAAACAATATCTAATAATAAGGTTAATCATTACTCATTGTTTAGTAAACTTTTTTGGCTAACTACAAACTCTGAATGCTAGTAAAGAGAACATCAGTTTTCCTCTTGACCACCACCTGTGAATATATACAATTGTTTATATAACTAATGAAATCTGAATATCTGACTCATCTACCTGCCTGCTAAAATCAATGTACTTGACTTCTTATTCATAGATAAGACAGACAAACGGTGGTTTGGTCTAAGAAACAATTTTACATTTTGATGTTTTTGAAATCCAGTTTTTATTTCAAACATGTAGCTGCTGTTTTGTGATGAAAAATTGCTCTCCTAAAGAAAATATGCTTTTTTTTTTTTTAATTCGAAAGTGCAGTTTGCTTAGCCATAAAGTTCTGAGTTCTCAAATTTTTTTTTTTTTTTCCCATTTTTTTTCTGACTGTGAGCAGATGAAAAAGGAACAGGAGGGGTGTAAAGCTCTCTCTAATACCTGGAGGATCCTAGGAGTTCTTTTATTTGTTGATGGTTAGGATTGTCTCATTTACATCTTTTCTAAGAACAAACCACGTAGGTGACATATTATATCTGTGTCTGCATAGTCTTTTGTGCTGGACTGCTGTGTATGTATTAACTCATAATGGTTATTGACTCAGACTTCTTACGAAATTTCTCTGAACAGAAGGCAGAAGTCAACCATTTCCATTCCTTTCATAACAACAGTGATCAGGTCATTTTCTAAAATCATTAGATTTTGACTATGATAAAAAAATACATTTATTTTCTAAAGTTAAATTATGAATTGCTTATAGCTCTGATGTTAGGCTGAAGGTTTACCTCAGAAACTTTCTAATTAAATAGGAAAATGCAATTGTTATGACATGGTTTAAAGTCCTTTAAAAGTTTTAAATCTCCGATGTGTGTGAAAAGTATAATTTGCATATAAACAATTGATATGAGAATTATAACTATCTTATTTTCCTAAATGCAAAGTAAAGACTTCTAAAAAGTAGCAGTATTTTAGTCTAATTTTAACATTGGTTTGTGCTTGAATGCGATAAAGTACAATTTCCTCAAATAATTTTAATTTTGATCTTTTTCATTTAGCCCCACCTCATGTCCAAACCATCTCAGCTCTAAAGAAAAGGATCACTCTTCCACAGAAATGTGGTGAATTTGCATCTTAATCTGGAATCTTACACCTTGGAATGTCCCAATCTGCTGCTCATTTCACAGTCTTAAGTGAAAAAAATTTTTGAATGAAATATGAAAATTCAGTTTTTGGACTTATAATAGAGAGTCAGAATATAGCCTGAATAACAAATCTTTATGAAACCGGATTTATTCAAGAACATACTACTGAATACTAAGCTTGTACTTGGCTTACAAATAAAGAAGACATTGTTTATTGACTGATTATTGATACCTTTTGTCAATATTAAGCTCTCATAGCCCTTAATGTCAAATATGCAATATTTTAGGCAATACTGTGCAGTGTTTAAGGATACTGTCTCAGCAATCAGAATAATAAGATTTGAATTGTGATATTGAGAAGGTTGCACATCTTTCCTAAGCCTTTTACCCTATCAAGGAAATGATATTATGGATCTCCATGAAAGGGTTATTATGAAGATACAATAAGAAAAGGATATATAAATTTTAGCACAATGCCTGGCACACAGTAATTGCTCAAAGGGTTATTAGCATGTTTATCACTATTGAGTGATAAATAAACCAGTTGCAGATAAAGTTAATTTCTTAGTTCTAATATATGCAAATCAATTTTAAGAGAAACATTTTTGGTTAAAAATATAAATTACACTTATGGTACTCATTATGCAGTGATAGAAAACTGATGAGAAATTATATCAGAAATGGAACTCAAAATAGAATGTGGACATTGTTGAAAGCATAAAAATATGGTGCTCTGTGTTTTTAGTGGTTAAACAATTGACTAAGGCATAACTTATGCTTATGTGGAAAACATAAAATACGCCTAATGAGTTTGTGAATCTAAGATATACAGGTTAGATACTGTAAATGTGATTTTTTTCATTCCTTTATAGAAGTACTAAGTAGATTCCACTAGTTATACAAAATATTTTCTAAGAATCTTACTTTGTGAGAAAAACATGCTACCGTACATAGAAAGAAGTCTATTTTAGAAATAATTACAGATATGGATTTTGAGGTAGAATTCAAAAGACAGCTGCATACATATGAAACTCACAAAATTTTAAAGGAATTGTATCAGATTGAAATAAAGGGCAGAAGCAGTTCAAAATGGAAAACACGAAAAACAAAATATCTCTATGCCTAGTTTTCTGTGGCCATGAAATAGCCTAAAAATACACTTACCTTTAAACAAAGAATTTGAGAATCACACTCCCAAGAAACAGATGCAGAACTTAACCAAGGAACATTCCATGTACTTGGAACAGAGAACCCCGATAGCATAAATTCGGCTCATGCATTTATATACTTTTGAAAACCATTAAGGACCACTGCCTTCTATTTATCATCTTTTCAAACATTAGTGTCTTTTGAAGTTATCCTGTACTTCTCTCACCATTGCATGTTGACAGTATGAAGATATATATTGTTGTTTCAGTTTATGAACCCCTGGAATAACCAGAACACACTAGAGGAACTGGAAATAACAAGCATTATCAATGTCCAGAATTGATACAGGTAACAAACCATGGAATTTAATACTAATGCTGTAACTGAACAAGATACTGAAGCTTGAGGAATGTATGGAGTGTATTTTACAGATGGAGTGGGACATTAATTATTAGACTTAGAGAGCAAAATAAAATGCATTTTTATACTAGAGGTCCCCAGTGAATTACTCCACCTAGTACTTGTGCATTAAAGTAGTGCATTTTCACATTGACTCTTGGCTTGCCCATATGAAATATTGTGGCTTAAAGGACATCAAAACATATAACATAAGCAAAAACATGATAAATGATTACATATCTGGACTTGTTAGCTGTCACTACATGAAGGAAAGATGACATTTTCCACACTATGTGTGAAAGATTTCTGGAGTGAAATCTCCAGTTATGTCAGCCATCTTAAATAAGCCTGCTTTTAAATAAACTTGCCAGTTGCATGCGACCGTACGAATAAACTCAGAAGAGATCAACTGAAGAAACTTTTTTCCAACCCCACACAAAATCAAGATAGAATAGGGAATGGGATGCAGGGGAGGGGACAAGTGGTGGTGGAGCCTATTGGACAATGGTGAGGAACACTTGGTGATTTGGTGGAGAGCAGGATGTGCTAACATAAATCTTAGGAATTGAGAAACTGCACCTATGGAAAACCTACACGTATGAGTTTATTTTAATGTGTAAAACAAAGTTACGGCGATAAAAAAATTAAAATAATTAAAAATATTAATCCTCTAAATGTCAATGTTATGTAGCATTGATAACAAATGCAATTATAAATTCCATAAATTCAAATTACTCACAAATGCATTTCATTTTTTGTAAAGTGTCTAGAATAAAAATAATAAGATAATCTAAGTCCCCACAATAAGAAATAAGTAAAAAAGTCAGAAATTATAAAAGGGGAGAAATAATTTTCTTTGTTACTATTTAGATGGATGATTGCAAGTAAGCCGTAACCATTTCTCTTTTTATTTTTCTCTTCTAGAGAGTAATAAAAACATGCTTTTACTCATATAATATTTTCCCGTTTAAGGATTTAATGAGAAAATATATTTGAGTCACTCCCAAAAATATAAAACATCCATATTTAAGATGTTTGTAAAGGTATATACTAGGAATTCCAGTATTGGAAACATGTTTTAAGTACTGAATCTAGCACATTGTTTCCTGGAGGTGTTTGGAAAGTCAGTTAGGATTATATACTTCCTGAAATGTAATGATATTCTTTACCGATAATACATAGAAAATATATTTTTTAATTTTCGCTAATAATAAACAATTTGAGAAATTATATCTTTCTGTTACCAACAGAAAGAGACTTCTGACCACGTGTGAAATTCTAAGGTACTTAACAACTCATGGTATGTATTATTTTTACATTTTGAGTTGTGATAAAGAAATAACACCTCCATAATTGGTGGAAATTTATGTCACATTCTGAGAGTTTAAAATGTCAACTTATAGCTTTATTTCCCTGGTTAAACCCACAATTATTTTCCTGGAAAAATACTTTCAAATGCTATCAGTAATCATTTCAAATGATCCCTTGAAGTAGGTTGATTTACAACTTAGAGGATTCAATTCCTCTCTTCTGTTTAACACAATATCCAATCTTTCCTACCTGAATGTTTCTAGGTCCTTCTACACCTAATGAGCACAAGAACAATCTTGAAGGTGGTCATGTGTATGTCTAGGTATAAGAAAATCTAGTCTTCACCCTCAGATATAGGCAATCATTGGGTTTTTTTCTTCTTTTCAGCAATGTAGTTCCTAAAAAAGGCAAAGACTGCTCCTCTCTCCTCTTGTGCTTCATTCCCATTTGTTTCTTCTCCCTCCATCTTATCCCCCTCACACCATAGTACTACTCCCTCCTCCTTTTCCTTCTCCTTCCTCTTCTTTCTCCACTTCCTCATTGTTCTCCATCATTTTAAAAAATATTTTGAATCTATGTTCCCTTAACAATCACAATGCAAATAGATTACATAAATATTCATCAGATCAGATTTATTTGTCAGAACTTAAGCAGTACTGGATTCCAAAAAGTCTGGAATCTGTTCTGTCCTCTTCTTGTTCATATTTTATTGAGTGAATAAAGGGAAAGGACCAGAGGGGATTGCAATTAAAAAAAATAGGAAAGAATGTTCATCTAGAAAGTAAGATAATTTTGTGATGTTTAGCCACTTCCACTGTGCTCTACTGCATGTATATGACTCGATTCTTCCTTCATTTTTTCCCTCATTTTAGATGTCATTTTATCACAAATCATTTTTGTGATTACTTGGCAGGATATCCTACTCAGATCAGTATTCCAGAGAATGAAGTCAATTACCACTTTTCTCACAAATATTGATAAATTATCTTGCTAAATAAACAAGCTATGACTATACATGCCTCCTACTTAACTCAAAATATAGCATATACATGGGGGAACAACAAATGCACCATTCTAAAATTAAGTCATGCATTATAAACATTGACTAAAACAAAATTTTATTTTCTTTGCCTTGGGTAAGTAATTTTACTAGAGATTAAATGACACTAGAGCTTTCTCTGTGGGATGCTCTTCAGTAATTAGCACCACAAGAGAAAGAATCTTTTGATTTATTACAACACAGATAAGAATAGCTAACACTTATGTTCTAGGGGCTGTTTGAAGTACTTTACATGCATCATCCCTTTCAAACCTCACTAAAACCCTGGGAGGTAGATATTATATTTCCTTGATTTTATAGATAAGGAAAATGAGGCTCAGAGAAATTTAAAATGCACAACTTAGAAAGTGAAGCTAAAAATCAATTATTTTATGCCAGGTTCTAAATGCCTGGTTTTTAACCAATCTAACAATATAGGATGAATTGTCCAACATATACACATGCAACAAATAAACTATTACAATATCTTGTAGTGATTCTTACCACCTTTAGTTGCAAAATTACAACTAAATTAATATTGTAACCTAATATTTAGGAATGCATGATATTAGACTTGATTTTAATTATTAGACTATATATATGTGTGTGTGTGTGTGTGTGTGTGTAAATCCTTCTACAATGCCTGAAAAACAGTATATTATCATATACAAATTAAAATTCTGAAGGAAAAAAGTCTTATTTGTATTTTGTTTACATATTACACATACACACAAAATAACCCAAGTATCATTTTAAAATATTTGTCTGATGAAAATTACATATTTTTGAAACTTTACAATATTACTCTGAATTAAAATTTCATATAAGTATTCAAAAGAGGATTTTGGTATCTATAAATGTCATGCGAGTAGTAGATACATTTGTGAATTTTGACAAATATATTTTAGGAAGTGCTATTCTGAAGGAATACATAGTTTTACTTAATAAAAAATAAGCCAAATTCTCTCCAGTAGTTACAATTCTGGAATAAAATTTGACTTGTTCATTCACTGTCTTGATCTACTGATACTGGTCATATTCCTGAATCTATTGAAACTACAGTAATCTCTAGTGCCTATATCCCACACATCCTTTCTTGCCTACTTGCATTATTTATGTACTATTTTCTCTACTCAATGGAAAGCCCTTTTCTGACACAAAGTAAGATTATCTCTTTTTATTCCCCTGACTTCTCATAGAATACCAGAGAAAGTGCTTTGTAAATGCAAGCTTTAATTTTTAATGGGGAAATAAAAGTTTTAATCTGAGGATTTTTTTTAAGGTTTATAAAATTGGAGATGAGTTGAACATCAAAAGGAAATATCAAATGCTTTTAAAAATAGCTTATGTAATAGACTTAATAGTCACAGCATGCCAAAATTAATTTGTAGTACATGCATGTACTAGTGATTAACAGGTTTTAGGAAGCATTGAATTGCTCTTAATCTCAACAGCCAAATGGCAGGGGCAGAATGAGGAGTAACCACTCAGGAAGCTCATGGAAAAATCTATTAGAGGCAGCTAAATATTTTAACAAATATTATGAATATACAAATCCAACTAGTGGGATATCAGATCCAAGTGCATAATACGCTTTCTGAATCACTGAGAGTCTTCTAAATGATTAGAATTAGAAGTAAATTATCTAAAAGATGATTCAATTTTATCTCTCAGTGACTATCTTTAAAAATAACATATAACAGAAATGTTAGATACACAATGTACATTTTATTATGTTTACCCAATTTATACCATGTGGATTTAAATGCATTCTAATGCAAAATTCACTGGATACATTCACTAAAATCCTATTTGAGAATAAGTAATAATGTTCAAAAGCAGAATAAAACTATCAATAGATTTAATGATGAGTCATTTTAGCTGTTTTCCTTTCCTTTTTTTTCCTAGTAATTGTCTCCAAAATTTAAAGAACATGAACTTAAAAAAATATAAAAACAAATAAAATTAATCATGCTTTTTCACTTTATACTCGTCTTCTTTTATGAGGTCTTACATTAAAATAAACAATGTGCTACCTCTGTTAGTCTCTGCATGGATATGTTAGCTCAAAAGAATTGAGCATTCAGCTAGAAAAGAAAAGACAAAGATACTTAAATCTAAAGTTCAAAGCAAAATTTGACAAAGAGTTACCAGAAGGTAACATATGACTCACTGAGAAAATGAAAGTGATATAGATTAAGAAAGCTGGCAAATGTTCAATGATATAGAAGTAGAACATCAGAAGCCAAAAGCATGAATGAAAATCAAGTGTCAGAAACCACTTAAAAACATTAATCAGAGAATTTCCAGGAAAAATGTTGAGTTGAGATCAACTTTCTAACCTTTCTCTACCCATTAAAACACTTCTGGAAAAGTTCAGGGGAATATAAAATGAAAAGAAGTCATCCACAGGACTAAATTTTCAAACTTTTTCTTGGCTATTAGATTGTATGAGATAAAATTAAAGGTTTTATAAGGAACCACTCTCCAGTCCTCCTCTCGGTGACTTCAGTGAGAATGAGAAAAATGTAAGTCTGACAAGTGGAAACTATCAGAAATAGAATAAATAATTACTATGTTCATTGAAAGAATGAAAATTGAACACAATGAAAATGCATGGTGGGTTGGAAAAATTTAAATATAAGAAAAAAAGAATTTAAATATTCATAATAAAATCAGTCATCCATGCAGTTAGAATATGTTACTTAGTATAAAAGTTTAATAAGGCCAGTGTTCAGAAGTAAATATAAAAGATGCAAACACTTATATTTGTAAGGAAAAAAGAAAACTAAAATCTACTATATGGAAATTAGAATTCCTGAAGAAGAGAATACATAGATTATACCAGTGATAATCAAAGATTGTTGCATAAAATATTTTTGAACAAAAGATTTGTGTCTAAATAAAAGAAGTCATCATCTACCTTGAAACATTACAAATAGAGATTAAAGGTAATGAACGAAAAACATAAAAAGATAGGACAGGTTTCAGTGATGATCAAGAAACCTAGAGGCTCAGATGTGAAAAAAAAACTCATTAAAGCAAAGTGTGAATATTAATATGAAGAACACAAGAGTTGTTTTAACATAACAGAATGTCTAAGAGTGAGTGCTGAAATACATAGAATGTAATGTGAGGAGAGGGAAGGAACAGGTAGCAGTGGGGGGACACTGAAAATCTGGTGTTGGGTGTGGTGTGTGATAACCGTGTGCTGAGAAGCAAGTTCAAGATCTTAAAATGAGTATGGCTTTGTAAACAAATAAAATAATTATATTAAAATAATACAAAAACATAGCATATATAGCTGATGACTCCTAAATGAATGACTCCAGAAAATACCATCTCATTCCTAACTGTCTCATTCTCTGTACCTATATGCAAATTACGATGTTATATTAATTTACAAGAATTAAATATAGAGATTTTTTTATCTGCCCACTTGACATCTATATAGGACATCTATCTCCCCCCCTTCTCGTTCATATCAGAACACCACTTTTAGTCTTCTGGTTTCTTAGACTCCAAAAGGTTAGCATGATTACCAGTTCCTTTTGTATAACCCACATCTCATACCTCAGCAAATCAAAATGCTTTTTAGAAAACATCAAAAATCATAAATCTTTTAAACTCCAAAACAGCAATTGCTTTGGTACAAACTACCATTACTTTGGACAATTGTATTTGGCTTTGAATCAAGCTTTCTACTTCCACACGTGTACATTCTCTGCAACACTATAGTTATTTTTGCCTCCAAAAAAACATAACAAGTGAAAAATTTAAAATGTAAGTCAGATTGATGTTGTATCTACTCTTCCAAAATTTCTATTATTTCCCCATCTTAATGAGAGAAGTCTGGCTTTCATGTCTTACCATGTTCTATGTGACCTCATCAGTCATTATTCCAACTATACTTGGATTTACCACTATAATTCAATTATAGCAGGATTTTAACTACCATTTTCTCTCTCTGAAGCATTTCCTCAAGTTGCCATGTAGCTAATTCTTTCATTTATTTCAAATATGCGTTCACTTTTTATTACGTCAGAGTGAGTGTCCTAATTATCTCATATAACAAGCACATCCTCTCCTACCCCCAAACCTGTCCTATGTCTCTGTTATATTTATTTGGTTTTCTTCACAGAACTTAAACACAAGACTATTACATATCCATTTAATTGTTCATTTCTCCTTTCACTAAATTGTAAGTTTCAATACAGCACAGTTCAGTTTTGTTCGTATTGTCATATTCTAAAACAGAGATCGTCACAAAGTAGTTAAAAATATTTGCTGAATGAATAATTGATAGAATAAATGAGAATAACCTTTGATCATTAAGATATATCACATATTTTCTTTCATTTCTTTTTTAAGAGGTATTCAATTTAGGAGAACATTGATCATTATTATATGTTTTATAGTCAGGTACTCAAATGTTAGTCCTTAATATGCACTAAAGGGCTGCATCAGAAATATGTCTGCTTGTTTAATTACTTTTTATTTTATCTGATTTAGGAACAGAATTTGTAAATAGTAATTAAATTTCAAAGTTATATTTAGAAATATTGATTTGTTTAAACAATTTCACTATGTTGTTTTCTTTGATAATTTGTGATATACACAAGTTTTTTTCTTTTGTGTTCTAATTGCCTATTTCTACTAATTAAAAATAATCCACCTATAACACATTCTGTAGTTAATAATATGATCCAAACCCCCAGTAGAATAGCACACAGATAAAAAGAAAGATCTTTTTAAAATACTCACAATCTATGACTACCTGATGTTTTTAGGTAGAAAAATGATGGAAAAGTTACAAAAGACATGTCTCTTGGCAAGAAGGATTTTCTATTTCAGCTATAGTAATTCAAAGGAACAAATATAGGTTGTAATCTATTCAGTATTTAAAATAAGATATTTCCTAAATTAGATCATTGTCACATGCATTTATTATTTTAAATGTGGCTCTCTCAAGAAAGCATTGAATTTATATTTATGAAGACTTTTATTGCACACTAAATGCCATGCAAAGATTATAAAAAAAATCTTTATTGAAGTCTAATAGCACTAAAAGACATTTGCCATTAGTAGTATAATTAGCTCATAATTATGCAAGCAATAAATGCACAATTAGTTTTTTATTCTTAATATATTAATATTGTGTACAATATTGGCCATGGAATTGTAAATAATGACAAATTAAATCACCATTTTCCTGTGTACTCATTATCAATATAATTGAGGAAACAGATATTTTTAAGCCATAGAGAAGTTTAAGAATTCTTCCATTACAAATTTGTCTAGAACTCTTCTTATGGATTTGAGGATTGAGAAAACTGTTCAACATTTGAGAATTATACAAAAATTAACTTTAGAAGTAGGTCTTATTATTACTTATTTTCTCTTCAGTGCATTTCTAATATTAACAGGAGTCTTTAGTTTTATAACATAAAACTGACTTCCTGTTTGTTTTTCAAATATAATAATGTTTGATTAAGTGAATTAATACCAAAGATAACCAACCTAAAAAAAATGTGATTGATTATACTTAAATGTTAAATAAAGCCTTAAATTACAAATTTTCAGGTCATCAAAGTTTTATACTTTCCTTTCTTTGGGGTCATTTAGCAAACCTGGGGCTGCAATTCTAATAGAATCAATATATTTAAATATTCTTTAAAAAATAGAAAATACATTAAGTATGCCTTTATTACTGATCATTAAAAATTGAAAAAGAACGCAAATGTCCTCTTAGGGCAAATTGTTACCAAACTATTATATGTCCTATAAGGGTATATTTCAAAACTTTTAAAATAAAGATTTGACAATGTTTTTAAAATTAGGAAAATATTTATTGTAAAATCATTTCTTAAACTTTGCTTAAAAAATAAAACACAGAAAATACATAAACAGTTTAATGTAATATTATAAAACGAATCTCCTTATAACCACAACCCAAGTCAAGAAACAGAATGCTGCCAACCCCCGAGGAAGTCTTGTCCAAATGATCCAATTCAATCGCAGCACCCTCCTTCCCTGTAAAGTTAAGTACTCTTCAGACATTCACAGCAATAGTTTTCTGTGAGTTTTTCTAATTTTAATATTGAAGTGGGCAACCTTAGACACTATCATTAAGCACTACTCAATTTTTTTAACGTGATAAACTTTTTAAGGTTCTCCTTCATTCACACTCTTACTTCATCTTTTAATTTTCTCTTACTATTTATGAGTAGACTATGGGGAATTTGGGTCTTCCCCAATCTGGAGTTTACTGATTTTCATAATCATGGCACAGTACAGTATTCCTTGGTCATCTGTTATTCCTGAAAATGTGCAACTGAATCTAGAGGCTCGACTATCATTAGTTTTGATAACTTTGAGGCTACAAATGATGCTTTCTTTTTTGAGGAACCATGTGATGTCTGCTTGCTTGACAATGTTAGCAAACACCGATATTCAATGACCGTGATCATTAATTTTTGAGAGTTGCAAAATGGTTATATTGTAATTCTTTCTTTTTTCATGTATTATTTGGAATAATTTATAGGGAGACTTTCATGCATTTATTATTAGTGTGCTCACTGTTAAAGCACATGTAGGGAAAGCAGAATAACTTATTAACTACTTTTTAAGAAAATGAATTGGTTTAGTATTGATTTCCAAAGGTACTGACTATGCTTTACTTTTTCAAAAAACAAACTTTCTCTTTTGAGAAAACTGTAGATTTGTATGCAGAAAAATCCTACGTACACTTTGCCAAATTTCCCAACTGGTAACAATTTGTAAAATTATACTGTAACCTTATAATCAGGCTATTGATATCTATATATCAAGATACAGAAGATTTCCATCGCCGCACAGGTCCTTCTTGTTTCATTTTTAAAGTCACAGTCACTTATGTCAAACTCCCAGTTTCTCTGTAAGCTCAGATGAGAAAGAATCTATTTATTATTCCTAAATTGTATATTATTCTATAATTTTGTCATCTCAGGGGTTTCATAAAAATAGAATTAAATAATAAGTAACATTTTGAACCTGACTTTTTAAAATTAAGAATAATTCTCTGAGCTATTGTGTGTATAAATTCTATTGCCTTTTATTTTTAAGTGGCATTCTATCTCATGTAAAAACTTAAACATTTAACAATTCACCTGTTGAAAAATATTTGAATTTAGTCATTTTTATTTCAAGCAAAATTGTTAAAATTGTTCCTCAACTAGTAAATATGTGTAACTTACTTTTGTAATTTAAATGTATATTTTTAATTATTGTATCACACTTTAGAATTTTAATGAGTATTAAGTATTATAGCTATAGACTGTTGTTGAAAAATAACAACAGTATGCTACGAACATTTTTAAATTAAATTTATTTTGAGACAATTGTAGAGTCATATGCAGCTGTAACAAATAGTAGAAATCTAGTGTGCTATTTTCACAGATTTTCTCAATAGTATATATTAATATTTACATGGAAAGAATGTGTATTGGTTTCATTTTTCTGGAAAAATCCCTAGGAATAAAATTGGTGGATTGTATGGCACTTTCATGTATAGATTTTTTAAGAAAGTGCCAATTGTTTTCTAGCATGGGTATTCATGTTGCATTTCCATCTGCAATATATGAATGATTCCATTTCTCCATATCCTCATCATCTGGCATTTTCATTAATTTTAATATAAGCCATTCTGAAATATAGGACAAGATATCTAATTGGGGCTTTAATTTGCAATACTCTAATGGTCAATGATGTCATAATTTCATGTGCTTATTTGAACTCTGTATATCTTCTCTGGTAAAATGTCTCTTCATGTTTTGTCATGACATAATTGGGTTGTTTGATTTTTTTCACTGCTGAGGTTTGAGAGTTTTTTTATATATACCAGACACTAGTCCTTTGTCAGATATGTGGTCTGTAAATATTTTCTCCTACCCTGGTGCTTATCCTTTTATCCTCTTAAGACCTGCTATAGGACAAGTTTTTAAATGTAATAAAGTTCAATTTATCGGTTTTCTTTTATGGATCATATTTTCTATGTCAAGTCTTAGAGCGCTTCGTTTGGAGTTCCTTTCAAAGAATCAATTCCTTGCTTCATTGAGTTTCTTTGTTGCTTTTTTGTCTTCAGCTTCATTTCTAATGCTTCCGTTTTCCTTCATTTCTGTTGTGGCAGGTATTTTCCTGACATAGGACTCAATTTTTAGATGGGAGCAAACAAGGTAAAGGGTTTCAGTTGGGATTTAAGGCATGATAACTTAATTTTTTTTTCAAAATATCTAAATTTATCAGAATTAATATGCTACCCTACATATTTGTGGAAATAAAATTTTAGAATAATTTCCAAAAAAATTTAAATATATTTTAACACATCAAAATTCAAAACAATGGAAGACAAAATAAAATATGAAGTACATTGACTTATGAACTACGAAGGGAGAATAAGATTGTCTGGATTATCCTGCAGACTAACTGTAGAAAGAGAAATTCTATTCATTGTTTCACGATGGAAGTGGAAAGCAATATATATTTATATATATGCACACATATACAAATATATAAATATACATATGTATGTATATATCTATATGTGCATATAGATTTGTATGTATATACATGAATACATGCAATACATATTATATATATCTCAAGCTATAAGAAACTGAAATGAAGAAAATGGACTTTTAGCTAAGATCAAGACAGAAAAGGAATGGAAGCTGCTTCATGGTGAATACGACTGACATTATCGGAGGGCAGAGACTGATTTAAAAAGTCAACTCCCATTCTGCCAATTTACTTTCTAGAATGAAAAATTGTGCGCAGTTTTGAAAGGATAAAAGCATTAAATCAAAATGAAAGCGATATATTAGTACTTACACAACTCGAGTCAAATAGTCAGGGATACATACATAATATTCCATATATTTAAAGAAATTCGTTGCTTTTAAAAATTTCTTTCCAGAAATTTTAAAGTGGGTTAAATGTTAGAAAATTGCAGATAAGGAAATAATTTTTAAGCAATGAAGGTATGAATTCTGAAACTGAATAATAAATAGTGACAAATCACTTCTTAACTAAATAAAAGTGTGAAAATTAAATTAATTGTGATACATTTGTCTAAGAAGACATGGCAATCTAAATAATTTAATTTTCTGGTGAGATTTGTGCATTGACACACCCCACCAAAAATGCCAAGTAGCCCTGTGTTTTCAACCAAGTATGATAACATATGACATGTTAACTTCTTGAAAATGGAAGCATTCTTTGTGGAGAGTAGAATTATGTAGTCACGTGGGTTCAAAAACTGTACATAAATGAAGTTCATTAATAACTTTTGTATCACTTCAGAGCATATTATGTTTCTTTATTAAAGGTTTCATGTTAATTATGGAAGTAAATCTTACTAGATTTATAGATGATGAAGATAAATTAATGATTCACAAAATTAACATTAAATATGTTAGCAAACAAATATACCCTTCCATAAGCAGGAAAACTAAAATAAATAGAATAAACATTAATGTCAAAACAACACAAATAGGGAATGGAGACATCTAGCAGCCAAGAAAGTTTACAGTTGAGCAGGAATTTTTTAAAATTCAATATTATGATCCATATTTGAGAAAATTGACATTTATAGTGTCCAGCAATGGAGAAGAGTCAATACCATAGACTCCACTAATTAGATACACTCTGGAACACTGTGCTCATACTAGGGATATGTCTGAAAAGGCTCTAAAAAGCTCATATGTGCCCAAGGAAAAACAATACATATAATAAGATTCTGAACATGATGCTATATAAAGTGGTTGACACATAGCTTAGTGATTTTTAAGACATATGATGCAGATGGTATATGGCACAGTTTGTAACAGAGGCTGACAAAGACACTGGTGGATCTCATTCGGCCCACCACCAGTTTTTTTAAATAAAGTTTCCTTTAAACATAATAAACTCCTTATGTTTATGCTGGGCCTAAAGCTGCTATTGAACTATAATGCTAGAATTCAGTAATTAATACAGGGACCATATGATCCACAAAATATAAAACACTATTTCTTCAGTGTGGAAATACATTAAATTACTTTTAAATCCAGACATCGTGGATGCTTGCTAGGTGTCAGAAATGGTGATAAACACCGAATTGTCTAAGATCTCTGTGGGAGAAAGGATCTGTTTGCTTCTCCTTAGACCTAGCAGATAATTTTGTATATGGCAGGTATTTAGTAGATTAATTCTATGAATAAATAATGAACAACTTAGGTAGAATTTATAGAGTTCACATTCTGGTGGGGGATATCTATTATTAAAGATATAATTATATTATCAAGCATAATTTTACTAAGTTCTGTTAAGGTGAAATAGAAGATGATATAAAAGCATGTACATCCTTTCATTTGGTCAATGATAACTACCCTCCCCCTCATTTTTTTTTTTTACAATCTTTGAAGTAGAATTATGTGTTTCAGTAAATTGTTATAATATAAAATGGTATAATTACTATAATTTGTATAATTGTAGATTAGATAGAAAGGGAGATCTCTTTATCTGTGAAAGTAATGTTTAAGCAGACCAAACAAGCTTCTCTTCATCCAGGAGGTCAAACCAGGATGACAATGAATTAAACAGAGTTAGAATTAACTGGACAATTGAATCAAAACCATGAAGATTCATAGTAGTTGATTTCTATTTACCTCCTTCATTGGGTCTTGACATTCATGTGAAAGTTTCACAGAAGTGATGCCTAGGGCTACTGACTTTTATTCCATAGGACCAAACTGGTAAACATAACAAATATGCATATAAAGGATGTTATCAATAGTAGATTTAAATTAATGCTAGTTATTATTATCTAAATAGTGTTTGTGGATATAAAATATTTTATCTTAACAAAATAATTGAAAATGGAACATTAATGATATTTAACTCATTTACAGTGTTTATAAGAACTGTTAATAAGTGCTTAAAAACTGAACTTCTTTACACCATGGGAGTTAGGTGGTTGGCTTATGGTCACTTAGAGTGAGTGGTGAAATTGAAATGTAAATACAGGTTGCATGGTTTCAAAATTAGTCTTAACTACTATGCCATACTGCTTCTCATATTAGAAATATTAAACAATAAAATGGATTATCTCAGAGCCTATGACTATTAATCATGTAATACAGAATGGATTTTATCTTGTGAAGTTATTTTAGAGGACATCTGTTCATTATTTTATGAACAAAGGTGATCGACTTTGATAATGTGATTTTATGAGAGGTAGTCCTTTTCTGTTACCAATCATATTCTATGACTAGTAAATGTATATTCTCTTGTTTTTGATAACTGCATTTTTATTCTTTCTTTGAAGTGTCAGCATCATCTTTTGTATCATCTAAATCAACCAGTATACTTTTAAAAACAGATTCTATAATGCTTAGAAAAAAGACTGATCATCCAAATTTCATGTCATGTTCAATTATAATGAAGGATAAAATATTTTATGGTACTGTTATTATCACTTTTTTTAAAATTGTTTACTTGGCATTTAAGTGGTTCTGCTGAATTTTAAAATACCTCAGAGTTCCTGGATAATTATATTTGATAGTTTAAAAGTACTCAGGTGTTCTATTTTGGTAAAAAGAAAACATGAGCCTATTAACCATTTACCTTTCCTAAACAAAGTAATGTTAATAAGTCATAAAGAGTAAAAAATCCAAAAGAATACCTCACCTACAGAGAGGTCTACATATATATATAAATATATATATATATATATATATATATATATATACTTACAAATTTGTGTGTGTGTGTCTTTCCATTAAGGAGGAAAGGACAAGGAAGTAGACATTCTATTCATTTTATCAGAACTGTAAATTACTGAGATGTGACTATTTTTCCATACCCAACCGTAAGTTAAAAATGTTGCAATTATTCATCTTTCAAAAATGTTACCCCACTGCTAACTTTCATTATTAGGATAATTGAAAATTCACAGTATTAGGAAAGTGTTATATTTCAGCTTGTGCTTTGAGTTTGGTTTTTTAAGTAAGTTTGAAATAGTTCTCTCAAGTCTAAGAAAGTATAAAAAAAAAAATCACCACTAGAGGTTTTTATTGTTTTTGTTTCATTGGTTTAAATTCTACATTATTCACCACCACCAATCTACACTGTCTAACCCTTTCTCCCACACACTGCCCTCCTCAATTCTGGAAGCACCATTTTGTTGTCAGAGGCCATAGAGATATTTATGTGTAGGCTTTGCTTGTTCTCTGGCTTTCTAGCTTTATATTTCAGATGAGTGAAATGATTCCAAATCGGTCTTTCTCCTCCTGACTTATTTCACTTAGAATTGTCACCTCACGTTTGATTAGTTGTCATAAATGGTAAGATTTGATTTTTTTCATTTTTGCTGAATTCCATTCCATTGAGAATATATGCATTTTTTATTCTCTCATTTGTCAATGAACATATACTTTGTTTCTGTGTCTTATATTATGAATTGTGCTGCAATGAATATTGGGATTGCATATCTTTCCAAATCAGTGTTTTCAACTTTTGAGGAAATCCAATACTGTTTTACACAGAGCGTACACCAATTTACATTCTCACCAACAAAGCACAAGGATTCCTTTTTCTCTACACCCTCATCAACATCTGTTGCTTGTGACCTTTTCAAATAGGTCATTCTCACAGGTGTGAGTTATCTCATTGTGGCTTTGATTTGCATTTCTGTAATAATAAATGATGATGAGTACTTGCTATATGCCCGTTGGCCATCTGTATGTCTTCCTTGGAAACCTATTTGTTCAGATCTTCTGCCCATTTTGGTAAGGGTTATTGTTGCTTTTATGTTTGTTGTTGAGTTGTGTGAGGTCTTTGATGAATATTGTTTCCTCCTCAGTCATAGGATGTGCAAACCACTTCTCCTGCTCAGTAAGAGGGCTTTTTGTTTTGATGAGTTCCTTTCCTGCCCAAAAGCTTTTTGTTTGATGTAATCCCATTTGCTTATTTTTACATTTGTTTTCATTGCTATAAAAATAAAGACCATAAAACAACCAGAGAAGCAGCAAAACCACATGTTCACATGTGCAAACACACAAACTAGCCCCTTCTTCTGTCCCTGCCCCTTGTATGAACCATGTATACTGGTATGTCCAAAGTAGATTAAACTAATAATAAAATAAAAACTAATACTCAATTATCTGACACTGTAGAAAAGTAGGAATATTTAAAAGTACTCCATAATACTCAGAAAGGTAATACCACATGTTCTCTGGTTTGTCAGGTGATTAATTTGAGAAATATCTTCATTTTTAATTTTAAAACTTCAAAATAATATGCTAATAAAATTAACACTACAATTACCCCTTCCAAATTACAAAAAAATAATATAATGACCATAAAAAAGATGTGCTACCTATAAATGGTGCATCCTCAAGATAAAACGAAAGGTATACGTAAAAGTTGTTTTTATAAAAGAGTCTACTGACTTCACAAAAGGTTTTGATTCAGTTTAGATAATATAAGCAGATTACTGAGAAACATATACATTTAAGAAAAAAATACTTAAAAAGAAAAAACAAATGTGAACATATAGAATAACTGTTCAGAAACCATATGTAAAACAGGTAGAAAACTTTTCTAAATTTTTAATTCATTCTTTGTGCCTTTCTGCATTGTGCATGTGTGTACACACACATTCAAAAGTGTACATAATGAATGTGTGAGTATAGGTATATATTCTGTATGTCCTTATCACATTTTTGAAAGTATAAATAGTATTATTAGTATTTTATCCTGACAGCTTTTCTTTAAATTGAAGCATTAACATTTAACTGTTTTTGAAATAATTATTTTGAAAGAAAAGCAACTTTATTTGAAGAAAAGAAAATAATGTCAAAATGATAGCTGATGAAAGGTGTGTCTATAAAGAACAAATGTTTTTGAAAGTTTTTCATGGAATTTTCTACTAATTTGTTATCTTTTCCAGCACCTGATTAGATGACAAATCTAATCTGATTTATAACTGTACTTTCTCAGTCAACGGAAATTCACTCTCTCTTATGAAGTAGGTACCCTCTGAATATATATGTAGTATACCAACCATATTCAGTCCAAAATCTGAGAGATTAGAAATACTTTAAGTAAAATGTCTTAGAAAAATATTTCTGACTTTATACTTTTTAAATTACCTCACAAACTTTTATTTGTCTAATCTTAAAGGAAAAGCTTTGAACTGAAATTCCAGATAATATCTTTTCTTTTCATAGGAGGAACATCTTTTGTAGCATAGTACTAAAGAGGTTAATTCTAGCTTTTCTGATTCATATACCAGTGTTCTTTTCATAACAAAATATAATATAATATTCTGTGAAATATACCTTAACTATAAGATGACATAGGCATTTAATACTTTGCAAGAATTTGGACTAGTTTTAACAGTTTACCAAATCTAATCAATAATGGCATTTTCTTACTATTAATCAAGGGCTTTTGCAAAAGTCTTTCCCCTTACAATTTGATTTGATTAAGCTCTGAGGAACAGCCTAATGGTTTTGAGATTTAATACTTCAACAGTATGTCCCTAGAGTATGAGTGTCTTACTCTCAAAGAATTAGTTTGGACCTTCAATTGATTAAGGCACATTATTCCCACAGAAATATAAATGTTGTCATATAAAAGTTAAAGAATACAAACTGATAGTTTATTCATATTCGGGAGTAACAAATTGATCACCTGCATGAAGAATTAACAAAAACCATAACACAGAAATTAGGGGGAAGGTATTTGCTGACATAAGAACGAAAGTGAGAAAAAAATCTGAAGAGAAAATTGTGGATATGGGAGGAGAGAATAAAATTGCAAAATAAAGTTTATTTCATTAATGGTAGTATTTCTTATTTTATCCATAATTCTATGTAGAGACATCATAACTTCACAGATCAAAGGATTATTATGGTAGTGTTAATCTTGGTAAGGTTGTTCTTTTTTGGGGAAGGGAGGAAGACAGGGAGGGAGTGAGGGAGGAAGGGGAAGAGGCAGAAGCATTTTTATTTATTTAGTAGTTTATTTTGTTTCCCTTCTCACCCCCCTCAACCCAAATGTAGGTCCTTGGGCTTTATATGGTCTCATCTGCTTGAGACACAAGGACATGATCCATCAGACTGATTTTTAACATATTTAACGTTATTAATTTTCAAGCACACAAAAATCTGTCTCAATAGTTCTACTTTAAGTATCTTGTTCAGATATCTTGTTCTTAGGTTCCTGCAGTCCTTACCATCCATTTACTTTTTGGCATTTTCTCAATGTTGCATTTTTCTTTTCAAATGCATTTGTTTTATCTCTCAAAAATATCATGTATACCAAGGAACATTGATATTATTTCTTACTAAATCCTGAAGTACTCAGTACAGAGACTTTCAGATACTAGTTACATCAGATCTGATAACTTTAGCTTTGGCTAATTAGCACAGATATAGTTGAATCTCTAGAAGAAAGAAAAGCTTTTTCCTATTGACCCAGTAAAAGTGTTCAGAGAGTTACTGAGGGATATTTTATCCAGACCTCTCCATCTCCACCAGGGATTTCTTAAATAAATCTTCAGTCAATTCATTCAGGCCTAGAAACTTTTTACTAACCTAAGGTCTGTCTGGGAATTATCTGAAAGTTTCTTGAAGTGTTTTGGGACATAATTAATCTTGTGGAAACTAATAAATACTCAGAGAGTTATATTTGTAGGTATCCTCCAAATCAGGTCACTGAAGCAATGGTATGGATTTCCACTGACAGATTATAATCACTGAAAGGCCAGGAGCTTTTCAAATAAATGTATTTGCATATTCTTCACTATAGAAAAAGTATATAGACTTCGAAGATCCTGACTTCCCAACAAGGTCTTCATCCCAATACAAGGAATGCTAAAATAACCTATATAGTATTAGAGATAAATTCTATAGCTATCATTAAACAATATGATCTCCTGTTACATTTTAATGAGTGATAAATATATAAGGAACTCAGTCACTGAAATCTATGTAGACCATACTATTCATCCCTTATAACCATTGCTTAATTCTGCCTTGAAGAAAATTTTTAGCATTGTATAGTTCCTAAATATTCTTTTAGCCTCTCAATGCTTGAAGCATTTGTTACAAATATAACCTTGTCAATGACTTCTCTTGTAGCTATTTTTTTTATTTCCTAACAAAAAAACCTTCATATTCACATTGTGTCTCATGCAACAGAAAAAACAAATCTCGGTTTTAAAAAAAAATGTAAAAGAATCACATCATGGAAAGAAACATTGTGCTTATTAAACATACAGTAGATAAATCTTTATAGTCCCCCAGCAGAGACATTTTGTTTATGGCAAATCAATATGCAGTATCTGCAACTAGAATGTATTTCTGACCACAGTTAAAACAAATTCCATGTGTTCTCTCAACTTTAACAATTTAAATTGTTTTCATATTACTGTACTTGGTGGGAAATACAGTCTACTCTCTCAAGGACTTTAGGAATGAAGTGTGCCTGGAGGGGTTCAGTGACCAGTTAAAATCAGAATCCACAGGCTTATATTCTTTCCTGAAGTCCAGCTGAGCCTAGGGATCTTCAAAGTATCAATATAATTACAGTAAGCAGAGTTTTCTTCCCAATGATGCATCCATCTATTTCTTTTTTAGATCACTTATATTTTCTTCCTGAATATTTATTAATGAATATATAATATATTTCCAAGGAAAATTTCTATGGACTTTTGAGCAGAAACATTATAAGGAGTAATTAAATATTGTTACTATGGTTTTCAATTAGTCTTCACAAATTTCTTTAACAGAGGTAATGAAGACCATGGTTTAATCACCATATTGCATTAAAAATTCATCATTTGAAATCTGTCTAATAGAATATTATTTGCCATGCACAACCAGGCACAGCTTAGTTATTAGAATTCATTTGACCTCAGGTATGTTACCTACAATCCTAAAATAGTATCTGTTTTTGTTTGGTTGGTTTTCATAAGTTATGTTTTTATTCTGATGGCTACACTTTTATCTTAGATACATTATAAAGTATGATTCAAATGAAATCATGTTTTAGCATTATCTATGTCATATGCCAAATTAAGAAGTGGTGCAAAATTCTGAGCTCCCTTCAATGTTATTTCTGCCATTATCCACAGAGCACCTGTATGATTTTTTTTTAAATAAGAATTGCCCTTCTGCTAGAACTGATCTGGGAGTATAGCTGTTTCCTCTCCCCAGCCTTAAGTGTCCTTCAACCTTTTTGCAAAGTCAGACTTCAAGAAATCATCCTAGAAATAAAATTATTAAGGATTTTCTTGTTGACTCAAGTTATCGTGAGATGTAATGCTAATAGGAGAGTTAGCTGAAGAGTTTCTCTTCCCTTACCCTACTGTTTATAGACAGAATCAGTTCATAGTGTATTTTATTTCTTTGCACATCTGAATCCTGTGTCAGGCTAAAAATATTATTGTGTTTAGGGACTATAAACGTGTGGTAGTGCACCCATTTCATAGTGCGTATTTTAAAGAACTAGAAAACAAACAAGATAATATTTGCAGTACTAGGGGTTTGGTGGAGGTCAACAGATATGCAAAACCTCATTCAGTTCATAGAAAATTTGAATTGGACTATATTTTGCAGTATAATGAATGGAATAATGAAAATATCACTCACATTGTTTCTTTGCTTAAATAAACGAAGGAAAGTAATTAAATTCTGAAATATTAAGGCAAACACAGATATCACCTACCTAAGGTTTAAAAAGCCTGTCATCTTAGAGTAGGACACTACATGACAGCTTCTGAGAGTAGAGACTAATGGCAGCTCTAAATCTCAACCAGGTGAGTGAAATGAGCTCAAAGCAACATTTAACCAACTTTCAAAAATTATTAATCTTATTTTATCAATTAAGCTACAGGATAATATGAACTGAAGTCCAGATGCATTTGTTTTACTCAGACTCTGTTTCTTTAGCATGAGTATTATTCTCTTTAGTGTTACTATTATATGTGTGTGTATTATATTTATTTATATATATATACATTTGTACTCTGACATCACTAATACATTCTTTTAATTTGAGAGGATGCATTTAGAACTAGTGGCTAGAAGAAATTTTCAAATTATATTTGTATTTCTATAAAACAATTCCCTCCCCCTCCACACACATACTTGTTTCCTATTTTTTAAGATATCATACTATTTTAAAATAAAAAGGATGTTTGATTTTTATACCATATTAATAATAATGATAATGCCATCTTGTATTGACTGAAATACACATAATAGATTCTTACATTATAACAGTCATTATTCATTATTCATTGCTTTAGTCCTTATATAAAGGCAAAAACTATTGCAAAAATCATTGAACAACAATGATCTTACAAAAGAGAAGACCAAAATATTTTAATAGAATAAATTTTTTAAGGAAGGAAAGGAAGAAAGACTGAAGAAAGGAAGAAGGAAGGAAGGAAAAAAGAAAGGGAGGGAGGTAGGGAGAGTAAGAAGAATTTAATATTTAGTTGTGTTATTTTAGTTTTACCCCTTAGATCCCACTACAAACTCAGGTCTTTGTGCTTTACATGGTCCACACTGCAGCCATCTCAGCAGCCTAAGCCCCCGAGTTCCCCTGAGAAACAAGGGAATATTCTTAATAGAATAATTTTACACAATGAACAAAACTGAATTGAATACTATTTCTATTAGGAAATATTAATGTATTATTTTGTAATTATTTAGCTGTTTCTAATTATTAATAGTGAAATTACTCAGAATTATAATAAACTCATTATAAACAAAATTATGTGGATATTTGCTGTGTCATTTTTGCTAAATCAAGATGCCTTCATGCTCAGCCTGGCATTATTGGATTGGTGGACAGGGCAGTAGACATCATAAACATAGACGGATTGACTGATGTCATCACAGAATTCACTGTGGTTCAAATCCATGTAACTTTATAAAACTATGGAGATTATTTCCATTTGGCATAATATTAAATAAAATATAATTGCACTTCCTGCAAAGGATACACAGATCTCGAATTTTCCTATGCTCTATACATATGATAAGTATATATCCAAATACAGCTCTTCATTTGCAAAATGCTTGCAGATGTTACATATGTAATAACTAAAATAAACAGGTCTTGTTTAATCTACTGAAACTCTAAATGAAGCTTGAATAAGCTTGCACCATATAAAGCCAAAAGAGATTGTCAAATTGATAAATTTCAACTAAGCCTCAGTAAATTCCATAAAAAGTTTTAAAAAGCCATCAAGCTCATGATTTGGTATCTGTAAGCACTGTTTCATGAACTTCTAAATGGATCAAAATACTCTGATATCTAGGCTTATGGCAAATGAAGATGTTAAACACTCAAGTACATATCTATTTACATTTCCCAATATTTATGGCAGAAGAGATGACATGGTATACAGGACTAAGACTAAGATAAAGAATCAAAGGAATATATATTTGGATACCATCTTAATCATTCATTATTTTGTAGTCCTACAGAAGACTGTGAATTCATTTTCTTTATCTGTAGAATAGATGGAGAAAATATTTCAAATTACAAAGAACTAAAGAAACATAACAACCAGATGTAAGTATAACTCAGGAATTTTTTTCTATAGGTTATTATTAAAATAGCAACTAGAAAAATCTGACTAAGGCTTGTGGTTTAGATAACAGTTATTGTATCTTTCTTAATTTCTTGATTTGGAAAGTCATGTTATGAACATATAGGAAAGTCTCTTTGTTTCTGAATAAAATTCATACTGAAGTATTTATGAATAAACAGACTTTATGTCTGCTACATCTTCTCAAATAGTGTAGTTAAAAATAGAGAAATAGGACAAAATATAAAGCAAATATAGAAAGATGTTAGCTTTGGGGAATAAGTGCAAGAGATGCATGAGGATTCATTGTTCAATCTACTTTTCTGTAAATCTCAAACTATGTAAAAGTAAAAAGTTACAAAAAATTTAAAGCTAATAACAAGAATTTCTCTACCTATTATAAAATGTAATATAATATATAAAACATAGTCATTACTTTCTTTTTGTTATTACGGGTACTCAGCCAAATCAGAATTATAGTTAGACTGTAATTCATGTATATAAGAGTCTGGAATAAAATATTTTTATTATACAGGAATGAAAAACGTGATTTCTCTATTATGTAGTAACTTTTAAAATAAAATCTAATTTTATATAATTCTTACGATCATGTAGAAATTACTAATGTGTAAAGTATTAAATATATTTGTATATAATCATTCAAATTAATTGAATAATATTACCAATGGAGTATTTATTACCTTATATCAAGAGTATTTCCAATGATGAAGTATGAAAGTGGAAAAACAGCACTTGTAGAGTCAGGAATATTAAGCTATTCCTCTTTCTCCTCCTCCCCTTTCTCTCATCCCTCCCACTCTTCTTGAGTAAAGCCTTTGGAATGGGCTCTAGTGGGAAAGGGTAGGATTTTCTTTTTGCCAAGGAAGGAGATTAAAGCTAAATCCGGTGTTGGCAGGGAAGGGCTGTGGGGACACAGTTGGCCTTCTTGTGCTCTGTGTGTCTTCTATCAATATGCCCAGATTCTCTTGGGAGTAGCTCAGGCCTAGGGAAGCTACTGCGTGATTTCAAGTCAGCTCTGCCCTTGGGTTTAGGAATCAAGTCTTGCTTTCCTATTCCTCCATAGCTTTGCTTCTTGTACTCACTTTTCATTTTGGGGATTAAAGAAACAAAAAAGGCCCCCTTGTCAATATAAGGTTTTAAGTCAGAAGCTACCTTTAGTCTAGAGTTCAGATTTGAGGTTATTCCAACTGACAACTGACCTCCTTATGCCTAAAAATCTCTCTGCATCTGTCAGAAGTGCTGCTTATAGGAGGGCAGAATATGAAGATTCAAACTTCATGGCTTCTCAGATAGTGATATCCCCTAATACAATATGTAACATTGCAACAAAGAAGCGCTTCTGAGAAATTTCTAATTCCCTAAAGGGACTTCCTGTAATGCTTGCACAGGGGTTTTTCAGATGCCTAAGTGAATGCTGCTATGTTCAATTTATAGTCTACTGATAGAAAATTCAAACCATAATCAACAGTGACAAAGCATGAGAGTGGAAAGAGAAAGAGTTAAGCAAGTGCTGTCTTATTCGAAAGGTATAATATGGGAACATTTAATCATAACTAGAATATTATCATATAAATGTGCAGATTACAGCCAAACTTTATGAAGGATGATGAATCAGGACCAGTCTAATGATCCTATAATCTGGCAGAATTCCTCTTGCAAACATCCTTCATCTAAAAGTGATGAAGGATTTCTACTGGAATAATAACTAATGGATGTTAAGCTCTATATGTCAGGTAAAAAAGAAATCAATTATAATTTATTCGCAATTAAAATTGCAATGGAGTCATTCTGCAGCCCACAAACAGGCAAAAAACAATTTCGGCCCATGTCCTGAGCAGGAGATTAGTGAGTATTCTATCTAAGAAGATGCCTGCAAACTTATCCCAGCACGCACAATTCTCCGTGAGGAGGATTTCCTCATTTCCTCCTTCAATTCTATTTGCTTTCTTCCACAGCTTCTTCCCAGATAATACAACATTTTTTAAAATATGAAAACTGAAATAATAACTGCATTAAACCTTCTAGGGAAGTTCCTATAGGTTTTAATGACTGTTGTAGGAATTAGAATACTCTTGTTCAGTTCTCACAATATGGAAATATATTCTAAAGGACATACTGCCTTTTACACTTGAGTACCTTGAACCCATTTGAATATAGAGTACAAGAAATTTGTAATGTAAATATTATTTTAATGGAATTAAACTTGCCACTTTGCTAAAATGTGTAACAAAAATTATATGTAGAATGTAGTGCTTAGGCTATTTATTCAGAATTATGCCAATTACATTAAACAATCCAAATATTACTTTGTGTGGAAAACTGAATTATGTAAGACTTGATCCTGTTTTCTTTAAAAATGGAAATATCTTAAAAGAGGAACTTCCTATAGATTTAAACTTAATATTAAAAAGTTTGATTATAATGAAGTTTTTCTAAGCAAATGCAGATATTAAGGTGAAGAAGGGAAAGACAGAATATCGGAAATGAAAACTGGTTTATATTATAAACTTTCAAGATAGGTTTTCATATATGAAGCATATACTGGTAGACATAGTTCAAAAGTAAATCACGTGAATATAACATTGGTTGCCAAGCACTTAATATATCAAGTACTGGTCCTTTAAATATGTTAACAAAGATTGTTTTTACATGAAAAGGTAACATTGCATTCTTTTAGTAGCATATGAACAAGAGTTTGAAAAAGTTATCAAGGTAACCCAGCAGGAAACTAGGAAATCAGAAGGGAATGGCACCACTGGAAGCCAGAGTGTGGGATTCTAAACTTGATATTCTTACTTTCTGTATTTTTGTATAAAAATATTAAAGCATTTCAAAGAGTAGAGAACAATCTCCCATACACTTATCACTCAGTTTACCAACATTTTGGTCATAACTATCTTGATCTTAATTTATTGCTATTTTGTTTTATCTCTTTACTGATTATAAAGCTATTTCCAACCATCATGTCATCTCACCTGCAAATCATATGTGTAATCATCTCTTTCAAAAGTTTGGATATAATTTATATAACTTTAAGTCGATTTTTATAGCTAAAACATAATTGCAATAACTTTTGTATCTTCAAATACTCAGTTCATAATCAAATTTCCCTGACAGAATTAGAAATACTTTCAGTTGTCTGATCATGATCAAATTGATACAGTGCAGTTGGTTGATATGCCTATTTATTACAGAATAATGATCACCATTTTTCTTTCATATCATCAACCTATTAGAGTAATTTGTAAGTTATCCTATAGAAAGTCTCATGGTTTCGATTTGTGTAATTCATTTCTTCTAGTGTCCTTTAGGCTATTCTATTATCTCATGTTACCTATAAATCTTGCTAAGTCTACAGTCTTGATATGAGAGTAGTTCACGTATTTAGGAAAAATACATTATAGATAGTCCTATGTGCTGAAGACTAGTCCTAGAACTCTAGAACAAAATGTATCTAATTCCAAAACGTATGCTTTCCAACAGGATCTTTTACCTTCCTGTGAGGGAGACTTTGTCCACTGGCCTATGTACTTGATACGTAGGGACAATTGTTAACACACTGGGACAACCAAAACCCAAGACATGCAATGGACAAATACTTTTTTTTCTGGGAAAATAGCTGAAAATCTTTGTTAAGTGGAAAATTAGTTCTAGCCTATATGTTCTATCACTCCACCAAATAGTACACTCCAAAATAAGTAGATATTTAATTGCCACAGAACTCTGGCAGACAGCCTTAGTAATGAAGTCCCTGGAGAAGCCTTTGGCAGAATGGTTAGAGTGAATGCTCCTCGGCAGGGAGACAGGGATGTGTCTGATACACGCACTTTTGACAGACATACATTATCTTCCCAGGAAGCAGCTTCATTCACACTTCCAAAATGGCAGAAGGAATAAATAGCTTTAAAAAAAATGAAGCAATAAGGAGAAGGCAGAATAAGAATGAGGTTTCTTTTATAGTATAGTTATCCATATATGTATTTGGTGGGGGGGAGGAAGGCAGGGAAGGAGGGAGGGAGGGAGGGGAAGGAGAGAGAGAGAGAGAAAGAGAGAGAGAGACAGAGAGAGACAGAGAGAGAGACAGAGAGAGACAGAGAGAGAGACAGAGAGAGAGAGACAGAGAGAGAGAGACTTTTCATTTAGGAAAGGAAGAATGATTCTTGAAACATTTGAAATATTTATATCAGAGTTACCATCAGACCAGATAACATGACTCTCACTGAATTGAAAGGGAAGCAAAAGTGTGACATTTAGGAATGCATTCATAAGACTGAGAAAGATTTGTAGAAAAAGGCTTTAAGATTTTCCTCCCTTCCTGCCTTTGGATTGCTAACTTATTCTACATGAGGGTAGTCTGCTCCTATCTCAAAACAAACATCCAAGAATCAAGGCATATTTTTGTCACAATTTGGGAGTTAAAAATGTGTTTAGTGGTTTATAAATATTTTACATCTCAGCTTGGGAGAAAGCTATACAAGAAGAAATCCTTGCTCTTGGCTCCTCTGCTGCATCTTGGCACACCTTTAGCAAATATTTATTTTTGCTTTAATTCCATACATAACATTGATTGAAATTAGGTTAGTGCATTGCTAAATGAACTGAGCCATAGACAGTGGTTAAAAGCACAATTTATTGTTATTATCATTTTTTCATAGCTGTTCCTGGGCAGAATCTTTAAGTAAACTGAATAGTAACAAGGATGTTAAAAGTACAACATACTAGTTTGCTAGGGCTGCTATAACAAAGTACCACACTGACTGAATTTAAGAAAACAGCTATTTTCCAACAGTTATGGAGACTAGAAGTGTGAGATCCAGGTGTCAGGAGGGTTGGCTCCTTCTGAGGGCTGTGAGGCAGACCTTGTCCATAATTGTCCCTCTGTTTTTGATAGTTTATGGAAATCTTTGGCATTCTTTGGATTATTGGATCATCACCCTGATCTCTACCTTTAGCTTCACATGATGTTATGTATGTATGTCTGTGTTTAGATCTCCTCTTTCAAGGGCACTAGTTATATTGAATTAAAGACCTATCCTTTTCCAGTGTTTCTTCATCTAAACTTACTCAGTTCCATGGGCAATGGCCCTATTTAGGCTTCCAAAAGATGAATTGGGTGGGACACTTTCACCCCATAACACGCAATAAGCCAGTCATCTTTAGATGGCAAACAATTTGGCTTCTCAATGTAAGCACTACTGGCATTTTGAACCTTATGATTCTTTGCTGGAGTTGGGGTATGGACTGTACTGTGAATTATAGAATGTCTAACAGGTCTAACAGCATCCCTGACTTCTGTCTACTCGATGCTAATAACACCTCCACACCCAGGCGTGAATCAAAAGTGTCTCTAGATATTACCAATATTTTCAAGTGCATTTCTTACCTACTTCCTTTGCTAGTTATATGATCTTGGCATTACTTAAGCTGTTTAGATCCCACTCTCAAACTTCTATAAAAGGGAGAAAGTAATTGCATTTATTTCACAAGCTTAAGTGATTATTCAAAATGTTAATGTAATTGAGCTATTTTATGATTGCTGGAGTAACCACTCATTAAATGTTATCTATTATTATTCTTATTGCAACTATTTTGATAACTTACCCATTTTCTAAATAATCATCATGCCAGTATCTCATATTCCCAAATGACTCTAATAACTGGGGTAATTAACTTTACTTAGGTGTATGTAGATAAACCAGATTCCAAAAGAAGACAACAAACTAGAGCAATGGTTCTCAGCCATGGGGATTTTGCCCCTCATAGGCCATTTGGTAATGTATGCAGACATCTTTGGTTGTCAGTACTAAGGGGGAGGAGGCAACATTGTCATTGAGGTAGAAACGAAGGATGATGCTAAACTACCTAATTTAGTGCACAGGATAGTCCTCCACAATAAAGAATTATTCAGTCCAAATACTAGTATTGTGGGATTTGAGAAACCTTGCACTAGAGATATATACTAACATAAACTAAAGAATTACTGTTATGAAAGTGGGGAAAAGGTAATTATAAAAGGAGGACACATTTAGAGAAAAAACATGTGAGAGCCATGAACTATTTCCTTTGTCTCAATACTTCTCAAAGAAAAAGTTTTCCTTGTCAAGTGAATTAAGTGCTTTTCTCTGGACCAAAGAAGTCTGACTTTCAAAGCTTTTAGGATCAGGATAAATCCATCAACTTAATGCCCTGGACTAAGCTGTTGAAACCAAAATAAATGAATTCCACTAGTGGATCACTAGCCATGTGTGTAAGTCTGTTCCTAAAATTAATACATGTAATGTCATGGCTTAAAACTACTTTCCATACTTTTTCTCTGGGATAGATAATAAACCAACCTTTTAAAGCTCCCTAGATATCTATAAAACCAGTTTTTGTGTAAGGCTGTCATCTGTTAGCATTAACTATTCACATAAAGACTAAATTGATTATAAAACTTGCAATCTGAGCACCTGGGTAAAGACTTTAGTGGTTTGTTTTGTTTTGTTTCTTGGGGTTCTTTTCGTTTTTGCTTTTTACTGTTCATTTCACCTTGTCAAACGGAAAGCTAAAAGCAGAGGATGGTTTTCATGACAGTGGAAGCATCCATGAAAATCAACCATCCATTTCCATACAGTATGCTACTGGTTTTAGTTAATGTAATTATTTCTTGGGCCTTAAATGCTTTCATTTCCATTTTTCCTCAAGGATCTGTAGTAATATATATGAAATTTTTATAAAAATGTGTTTTGCTTGTAGATTAAAATAGGTTATATTTGGAAATATTTTTTACTTTTGACCACAACATAAATCAATGAAAGGCAAGCAATGGCACTCACATTCTAAGCTAAGGAAATAAATGTACAACTCCTTTTTCACAAAAAAAGAAACATGCTCTTAAAAGTAATCATTATGGCCATATTAGTCACCTAATAAATTACAAGCTTCCTTTCTTTACCTCATGTATTTGTTACAAAACTGGAGGAAGAAACCATAACCTATCACACAATAGGTTTTATTCTGACACTTTTATAAGCACTGTATTTACTTCTCTGTAAAAGAGAATAGTGTGTATGTGTTTATCTCTGTAACTATCCTTGTGAAAGATTCTATTAATTTTCCATTTTAATTATTTTCTTATAATAACAAGGATGCTGACACAGACATTCAAAACAAAAGTGGAAAATGAACTTGATATAAAGCTTAGCCTCATTGATTTTCTTCAGGGCATATAAAATGGAATAGCTTTCCATTTGAATTCATGAATATAATAAGGTTTCAGGCCCCATTCAGTAATTTGTGAAAAGGAGCAGGGAATCCCAGGATAGAGGGTTAAAAAAAAGGAGAAAAAAGAAAAAAAATCAAATGAAGATAAGGGATATTTTACTAATGTCATTGAGGAGAAACAGAAAGCTGTGTAAAATGTGAGAGCAAATACGAGTCCTTCATGAAAACTATATCTCACCAGTTCAAAGAAATCATAACCAGAAGACAAAAAACATATTTATCATCAAGGCAAAATTCAGACAATTGTACAGGACATTCAGAGGTGTACAGGAAATTCTACTTTCACTTGTAGATATATGAAAACTATCCTATATTTCTATGGCTGATGACCGTATATGCTTAAATCCAAATAATATATTTATTAAAAAATTTAAAGTAAATAAATAAAATGCAATAGTTCAAGAAGACAGCAAAATTAAGGCGCAATATGAAGTTTAGTGGGTTGAAATATTTAAAAATCAATATGTATCACCAGTAGCCAATGATAACAGATCTGTGGAAATGGATAACAGAAAGATATCCGCATGCATACAACTCTCAATTTTAAAATAATACACTTAACGTTTACTTTCTGTTTTCTGCAGATTTATCCCAGGACTAAAATGATTTCTTATACCTGACAGCTTGCTAGTCTCATAGCGATTTCAATAATTATCTGTACTGAGTTAGAGTATTGATCTGCAGCTGCTAGCCATTTCAAAATTCCCCTTTTATCCTGCTAGAGGTAATAGAATTAATGAGTCTCTTTGCCAAACACAGCATAAACATTGGGTACACAATTAGATCACAATATGAAACTGAAAAAAAAACCATAAAAGAAAAGTAAATGGAAATGCTGAGCTAAAATAAATTTATATAAAATAGTTTTCCATTTAATTTGCTTGGTTTAGGCATGGTACTAAAACAATAGCCAAAGAAATCAGATAAACTGACTAGAGCATTTTCCAACTATCCTGTGCTCATATGAGTGAAAGAATAGTTGGTTCAAACATAGATGATTGTGAATTAAAATAACTTTAAAAAATTATTTTGTAACAAGTCTTGTATGGCTAGCTTCAGAGTTCAGACATCAAGTCAGCAAGTCTGAAAGAGAATCAAGTTTGCCTAGTTTTTAGCTGTAAGACTTTACCTTAGTTTTCTTGTCTATTGACTAGAATACACCAGCACCTATCTCAGGGGATTGAGGAGTCATTAAGAAGACAGGACTTTAGGAAGCTAAACCTTGGGAGAGGATGCCTGCATAGATTCTACAAGTTCCCATTCAATTGACAAATGGTTAGAAACCACAAGGAATGGTTTCTAGCTAACTTCTCAAAATAGTCTTTGAAAATAATATATAATGAAAATAATATGTACATTGTTCAAAATTACAAAGGAAAATATGAGTATGTCTAATCACTGACTTTAAAGTATTTACTCAAAGTCATTTACTTTTATTTTTCAAATAATTAGAAAAACTAGATGACACAAACTAACTGAATGGATGATTCATGAGGGGGATGCTAAATGAATATTTCTTACATTAAAAAAGTACATATTAATTTGCTTCACCTGGGTTTTTGTTTCTTTATTAAAAAGATCTCATCAAAGCTATTTAATTATAAAAGAAATAAAAACTATGCAAGTTAAACGTATTGTAATTATTTAATAATATATGTAATTCAAACAATAATATATGTAATTCAAACAAGCACCTTAAACATATACAGACCTGTATGTTAACTATTTCTCAATAAAACCAGAGAAAAAATATTGTCAGGAAAATGGGGTAAATAGAGTACACAGTTAAAATAGATAATATTCAGGGAAAATTCCAAAACTAGATAGTTCTCATTAATTCAGCATTCTCAATAAGTATAGATACTATTACAACCTTTGCCCTCTGTGTATGCATTTATCATTAAAAGTATCTCTTAGTGTGAAGAATCATGGCTTCTAAAAGTAGAGGAGTTACCACTGACAGAACACTGTTTTAAAAAGTATAAACAATCCGACTGCTTTTCTTTAGTTTGAGTAATTGCTGTTTTTAAAAGTAAAGCAGGCATCAGTGACTGAAAAAATTGCAAAATCAGTAACTGGAAAAAATTCATTTTTGACCAATTTATCATTTCAACAAGTTTGTTTTTTGACTTATTCATTTGCAACCTTTTCCTCCAAACAATTCATTTGCAACCAGAGAGTCTGCCTCCAACAGAGGAGGCATTGAACAACTGCATTAATTCTTGCTTCATTGGCAAGGCTGGACTAAGAGAAGGTGCCCTATGATCCTGGCTCCCAATAAAGATCAGTGCAAGCAAAGAAGAGGACGCTGACCACCAGTTTAGAGTTTCCACAAAAAATACAGAACAGAATGAGCACAAAGGCATTCTCCCTGCCATGACTTCTTATCAGCCCCCACACCAAGTCCCAGGGCTAATAAGACCTGAAAAAGCAAAGTAAAATGACACTGCATTGAGATTACTCACTTTCTTTGAGACCGGGCTTGCCATACTCAAGAAAGAACTATTGAGAGAAACCAGTCTTGTTCTTTTTACTGCTCATGTCTCTTATTATGTGTACAACCAAATTGAGATCAGTCACATAAGATATGAAAAGATAAGGCAGTTCAAATGGAGGAAAACCAGTCAAAGCTTTTGAGAAGACATTTTCCTGTGAAATGAATTTGCTTTAAAAATTACAATTTCTTTAAGTTTTAAATTGATATTTTCCACAAGTCAAAAGCATAGTACTGTTATATATCAAAAACTAGTATTAAAGAAATCATCATGATCTGACAACAAGGACAACTATAAGAATAAGACTAACATAAATTGAAAATACAGATTAGTCAATAGAGATAAGATTATCTGTACTAGATATAAGAAAAAATGACTTAGAGGCTCAGTATCAGCAGAAAAGAATAAAAATTAGAAAAACAGATACAAATATGGGGACTGCCACGGTTAATTACATATAAAAGAAAAATGCATTATAAAGACTTGTGGTATCACATTATTCTATACCAGGTCAAGTTGTATATATTTGGGAAACTCTTGTATAAATTTTTGAATCCCAATATTCTAAGAAAAAAATAATTAGATTCTCTTTCTCCCCCAAATGTTTTAATATTTGGGGAGGGAATTTCTGTGTTATTTAATTTCTCTTTGCACCCTAAATATTTAAAGACAAAATCAAATAGAGACATTTTGAAAGATAATTGGAGCACAAGATCTCTTTACGCAACCAAGCTATAGTTTGTACGGTATTTTGTTTTGGTGAATGATAGCCCATCTACCAAATCTGGCCCCTATCTTGTTTTACTAAATAAAGTTTTATTGTAACACAGCCATGTCAAATTTGTTAACATGCTGTATATGACTGTTTTTGGGCTACAGTGACAGAACTTGCAATAGAGACTATATATCATCTACAAAGTTTTAAATATTTACCCAAACTGACATTTTTTAACAGAAAAACTTTGCTTACTCATGATGGAAAATGTATATAATAATTTAGAAAGATTACCAGACATTTAAATTTGTTATAAAGACATATAAAATAAACAGGGTAAAGTCTATTTTATATATGAGATAAAATATAGATAATTGTGATGTTATTATGAAACTTAGGTATTTGTAAAAATTCTCTGAAAGTGAGCATACTCACAGTATACTCAGAGCATAACAGTATAATATATAGCTATCATTGAAAGCAATTGGAATAATGTGTGAAAATGCTTTCAAACTTGGAACAAGCTAAACAAATTAATTGGATAATCATTAGCCACAAAAGACCGTTAATTAAAAGAATAATTAGTTCACAGTATAGAAGCATACAATTAAGTTGTTAAATCATAGTGCAGCAGTGGTTAATTTTACCTTTCCTTACTATTAATAGCACAAATTCTAGTCTAACTGATTTCAAGAAATTGAGAACCAACCAAGCTAGTCCAGTGTTTCTCAATTTGGCTGCAGATTAGTGTTACCTGGGGATCTTTCAAACGAAATACCAGTGTCCTTTCCACGTGCCAAACCCATTAATTCAGGACTTCTTGGCAGTTTTTAAAGGCTCCCTAGATGCTTCAAATGTGCAGCCAGGGTCAAGAAGCATTAGCTATTAAAATAAAAATGAATGAATGAATGAATGAATGAATTAATGAATTAATGAAATGAAAACTATATTAAGGGCAGATATGGAGTGTGTGGGTGGTGGGTGAATTTCATGGAAAGTTAAGAATAAGATTCATACTAGTCCAAGATTTCATGGAAACTGGAGCTGAGAAAGTTCCCATAAATATATACATGGACACAAACATGACTCAGTCCTATTTCCTGTGTCACTTTTTTCATAGGCTGCTACCAATAGGTTTGTATTCTTCATAATTTTTTTACCAATAGTTTTAATTTTCCATGGGCATCTGACCCTAATTCCACCGTGTGACTACATTAACATTAGTATTTTCCCATGCCTAATTCCTTTTAGTTTCCTCACTCCAATTAACCAACAAAAACAGCTCAAGGAAAGACAACGTGTTTGAGCCCGTTCATATTTGATGGCAGATTGTATGCAGGTCACGTAAAAGAGGTTATTAGTTATTGGGAATTATTTTAAAATTTTCTATCTTTAACTATGTAACAAGTGTTTCTGGTGGAAAGGGAGTAAATCAAAAAGTATGAGGAAGGGAGTGAAGCCTGTTAACATCAGTTATAACTAGTGTCCCACCCCCTGATTCTTGTCTCAATTTAATATAGGTAACATTAAACCGTTTCTTAGTTTCTTACAACTATAAATCCTAGTTTTTATTACTTGATTTTCCTTTCATGAATGCCTGTCAATATTTAGGAATGAGAATTTGCTGATACAGTGGGCACTGACATAATCATTTTTCTAAGCAAGTTTCATAAATTTATTTTTCACTTAGGCCAGTTAAATTTTTTTGAAAATGAAGTCTTTTTCTTCTCCCACTAAATTTTGTCAGAAATCTTTTTTTTAATCCCTGAATTTCACAGTTTTTTTTTTCTTGAATCTATAGCTAAATTTGTTCTTTTATACATGGTTATTTAGCATACTTGAATCAAGGGAACTGAGCTAGTATCCTAAAACAATGCTCTTCAAAATAAATATATTGTGTTTGTTTCATTTTTTTTTTTTTAATTTCCTGTCAAATGTCTTAGGATTTAGAAAACCCTGTGTCTTTCAGAAATAAACCATTATCTTGTCACAGTAGATAATTCCTTCAGTGGAGTTGTCTAAATATTCCCATCTTTTTTTTTCCTTTTTTCACTTGGGTAACTTCAGCACTTAGAGATATTAAAATGAAATAGCAAGAAGTTAAACATAATGGCTTATGTTTTGGCCTAGAATCAACATAAGCTCTGCCTGTGAGATGCCAGTTCCTCCTCAATCATCATTTAGAAGACGTTCCATATGCCTGACTAGCATAATATGTTTAGAATCAAGTCACTGGCAAGGAAGCCAGTAATTTTCTTTTCCTTTCAAAAGAGTTACATGGGATTTCTTAAACCTCACCAACACTCTTTTTAATGGGCAAGCTCTACACCAAGTGAATAACTCATATACAGTGGCAGTACTGTGGGCAATCATAAAAGGCAATCCATTTTTGCTCAATGACGTGTACTTGTACTTTTTGAGAGGAGTGAAAGGTAAAGCAAAAGACATTTTTTGCCATATGTCAAAGTCAATTTTTATATTACGTGTATTCTTTCTGCCTCATGCAATTCTACTATACTCCAAATCAAACCCTCAGTTCTTCCCCAGACACCCAGAAATGATATTTACAATTTATTGTCAACAGGTATCACATGGAATAATGGAGTCAAAATGAATTCTGATTGTTTCCTCTTACAGATAAATATTTATAATCTATTTGATGATTGCAATATTGGATGTCAGTTTGTCTGGATTACATCCAAGTTTGACTACATGACCTTGAGCCAGTTATACACTCTCCTGATACCTTGACTTCTTCACAACATGTATATGCCGAGCAAAGAAAGTCTATAAAGGCATAAACCTGAATGTGAATTTTAGCTTTTGATGGAAAAATTACTGATGTTCTGATATGATTAAAAATCTGATATGATTTTTAATGGGGTGGAAAATATATAATTCTTTTATTATATAAAGTTGCTATTGAAATTATTAAGTAGAAAATGGGAAGCATTCACACTAAGAAAGCAAGGAAAAATGTATTGCCCTCTTACAAAAAAGGAATTCAGATCAATATGCTCTTATGTATTATAAACATTTTATATATCTAAGGAAACAGCTGTATTTTTCCTTATTTGCATAAAACCATGATTTAAATCTTTTGGAGAAAACATGCAAAAAACAAGTGTATAGTAGAAAATTTAATAATTCTTTTTAATTTGTGGTAATGTCCAACATTAAGAAAAGGAAATATCTATATATGGTATATTCATATCCATATATGGTAAAATGATAGAGTTCTAGAGTTGCAATTTCTGATTCAAATATAGTATTAACTCTTATTCTCATGAACTCTAATTTATCTAAGATCAATTTAAGTTCTTTATGTTCCAAAATAAAGAAAAACAGTATTTTCTTATTAGAGATGCTGTGAGGGCTATAAAGGATAAATCATAAAATGATTTTAGCACTAGGCCTGGCACTTACATATTTAGTTATCATTTAACACAATTTATATCAATAAACTACCTCTATGTATGTGTTTTTGATTTTCAACGTAAGTATGAAATACAAAGAATAGCAAATAAAAAATAACCTATATATTAAGATGCAAACAAATATCCAGCTCCAAGATGATGGACTGTTAAGATTTTGATCAAACCTGCCCCCCAGAGACACAACAAAACTATACCCATTGAATGACTACTACCTCTGAGAAAGAAAAGGAAATCTAAATTGATAAAGAAGTAAAACTATTACTATTTGCTAATGACATGGTAATCTATGTAGAAAACCCTAAAGGTACCACCTAAAAACTATTAGCACTAATAAATGAGTACAGTGAAGTGGCAGGTTAAATTAATATAAAAAGTTGCATATTTGTGTGCAAACAATTGGAAAGAAGCAAATTAAGAAAAATATGCCATTTTCAATAAACCAATTTTCAAGAAACAAAAAATATTGAAAGCCTTGGAATAAACCTGAAAAAGGAGGTCAAAGTACTGTTCAATAAAAACTATAACACATTGTCAAAAGAAATTCAAAAAGACATACAAAGTTGGAAAGATATTACATGCTCATGGTTAGAAAAAAAATCACTGCTAAAATAACCATATTGCTAAAGGAGTAGTAATTAATGTAGTATGGTACTGTAATAAAAACACATTCATAGATCACTGTAAAATAACTGAAACACCACTAAGAGAATCACACATATATGGTTAGGTCATTTACATCAAAGGAGCTAAGAATATAAGATGGAAAAAAAAAGCAATCTCCTCCAAAAAATAATTTAGGGAAAACTGGATATCCACATGCAAAAGAATGAACAGAAAAAACTCTAACATCAAACACAAAAAGTAATTCAAAATGAGTTAGAGACTTAGATGTAAGACCAGAAACCATAAAGTACTTAGAATAAAGCATAAGGAATACATTCATAACTTCAGCATTAAAGTGGTCTTTGGGTACTGAACAACAATAACAAGTGAAACAAAACCAAAAATAACCAAATAGGACTAAATAAACTAGAAAATGACTACACAGAGAAGGAAACTATCACCAAATGAAAAGATATCCCACTGAATGAGAAAATAAATCTGTATGTCATACATTTGACAAGAGCTAATATTGGAACTACATAAAGAACTCATGAAATTCAACAACAGACAACAAACAACCCAATAAAAAGGTAAAATATCTGAATAGACATTTATCCAAATAAGACATATAGAAGGCCAAAAGCTATATGAAAGAATTTTCCTCATCTCTTGTTTTTTATAGAAAACGCAAATCAAAACAATGAGGTATTATCTCACTACTGTGAGAAAGGCTATGATTCCAAAGATAGAAAACAACAAATATTGGCAAGGATGGGGGTAGAAGGAAAACTTTTTACACTGTAGAAATGTAAATTAGTACAACTATTACGGAAAACAGTATAGGGTTTTTTCAAGCTCAAGAATAAAAATTCCACATGATCACATCATCTGATTTCTGGGTATTTACTCAAAAAACATAAAAACTACAATTCATAGAGATATATGCACCCAAGGTTTATTGCAGCATTATTTATTATACCCTAGAATTGGAAACATCTTATGTCTATCAACCAGTGAAAATGTAAAGAAGATAGGATAAATATATGTGTGTGTGTGTGTGTGTGTGTGTGTGTATATATTCCATAATCTCCATGAATAGATTATTGGAGAAAAGATAAATACCTCATCTTTGTCTCACTCTGATCTCACTTACATGTGGAATATAAAGAAATAAAGAGAACAAAAAGACTAAACAAAACCAACCCTTGACGACTGACAATAGAACTGAAGTTATCAGAGGGGAAGTGGAGGGGGTCTAGGAGCAAGTGGTGGGGGGGTTCCAGTAGACACTAATGGAAGATTATTAGTAAGTTGGTGGGCACTGTGTGCTATCAGATATTTGATGAAGTGTGAACTTGAACATTTAAACTTACATTATTTAGTAAATCAAAGTTTAACTCAACATCAATAATTATAACAATAGTTTACTAGAAAATTATATGAAAAAAGTCAAGTCCTAGTTCTGCCACTTTTAATTCATATCAGGAGAAACCATTAGATTTTTGTAAAAAAATTTCTTTAAATCTATAAAATAAGTACATATCAGCTGCCCTTAAATCACAAAGTCACAGTGAGAAACAAATTAGATGATTTGACAACCTTTAGATTATAAATCGTAGCCATTTGAATGATCATGATTATCCTTGACAAATCTTAAAGGCAAGTATTTCATATTGCTAATGTCAGTCATTCAAATGCTTAACCTTGGGTTTTAAGGCTACCTTCGACAGTTCCTTAATTTACTCTAGTCCACCAGAATCTGGCAAAGTAGTCTCCAGAACCAAAATAATGAACCTACTGAGACTCTGAGAGCCTCCAGTTAATTGCTTTTTACAGACCATTTCAAAGTTAGAACAGTTCTGCTTTAGGCTTGTCTACTGCATCAGTCTGGGTGTTTATAACAAACATTCTAACACCTGTAGGTAAAGTGTTCAGCATGTGGTCTGGATGGGCATGAATAAAACTGCTTTATTTGCAGTATTATTAATTCTCAGGTTAGTATAAAATACCATTTTCTTATCCATATCAAACCAACCTCTACATATGATTTTCCACTATCCATCATTTTGGATGATCTACCAAACAAATCCTAAGCATCAAATTTTATGAAACTATGATTCATTAGTGTAAACAATAATGAATTAATTAACTAGCTTTCTCTTTTTATGTATCTAAACTAGTCACTCTGCATTATCATCATTGCCTAATGAATAAATTGAACTCAAGTTGACTTTCAAAGTCATCTACACAGTATTTAATAGTTGATAGCTGTTAATGAGCCAATTAAACAAAATATTTCATGCAGGCTCCTTGAGAATGTGTTAAGCACAAGTGACCTTACAAAGCACAGTACAATGAAAATAGTTAATGTACTGGGATATGCCTATGGTAGATGTGTGAGGTGAATTGAGAGGTGAGAAGTGGTCCAACACCTTTATCTCATTGGTCAACTTTGGTTTGAATTAACCTTGGAAAAGATCCACTTTTTCTTTTCTTGCATAATGTTCTGATATAGTTATATTTTTGAAATAACTTCTTCTTGTTGGAAATAATTCCAACATGTAAACAAAATGAAAACATTAGTATTTGCATTTTATGCTATAGACTTCATCAACTAGTGAAGAGAAAGGTAGATAGGAATCTCTCAAAATATTAGTCTTATATAATCATGCTTGACTCAGATTCATGTAATAAAGGTGAAGTTAACTACATTTTAAGTCAGTGTTTATACTCATGAACCTCTCTCTCTCTCTCTCATAGCAAAATCATAAGTCTTTCATGATGTGTTACTCTGGACTTCAATAAAGTGTAGTTAGAGCAAGTACATTATGGCTCTCCGAAGCTAAATCCCTCCAGCATTCTGTGATGTTGGCATAGACTACAAGATTTTGTAGCAAAGATGCAGGAAGTTACAAGCAGTCTCAGTGCTTGTCAGTGTTATTTTTGGGACTGAGACATCCTTCTGGTAACCTTTTCTTCTATGTTTAGTGCCCTATGTGCTCTTTTGGTAGCATAACAAGCTACTACTCATCATTGTGTTCATATTTTAAACCATACGAAGATCTCCAAAGACTTGTTTTACATCTGTTGAGTTCATTCTATTTGGAAAAATGTGAAGTTGCTTCTTTAGCCTTTTGTGTACTTGCTAACCATGAAGTCATGATATCATCTGCCCCTATACTTTCGTCATCTTATATGTAATTACTGTCCAGGGAATAAAAATGCAAAACAAGAAAATAAAGCCTTCTTATTTTTTGATGACAGTCTTTTCCAATTATGCTTTTATCTTCCAGCATTCTCCAAATGGTGTTCCTGAATATACAGTGTAAATCTCATTCAAGTTCACAACCAAATCAACCTACTTTGTAATTTACAACTTCAGTAATATTAAAAACTATTATTTTTAGTCAAAATTAAATTGAACAGACTTTGTAAACACTCCATTTAAAATACTTCCCTTATGTCAAATGCTATTCTAATAAACTAAAATTAATGAATTTATAATATCATGCTTAACCTTTCCTCTTGTATTGTTCCCTAATTCAATCAACCCCATTCTACAATGACTGAAGTCTAGTAAGTGTCACTAAAATAAAGATTATTGATGGTTTGGATTATTTTTCATAAGGAGACCCTAGCTATTGGGGAAAATGGGTTCAAAAGTAAAAGTCTAAGTAAGAAGAAATATTAATCTGTATTTGTGTGTGTGATCACATACAGCATGACTTTAAAGTAACATAAGTTCCTGCCTTAGCTTAATTTACTATTGAAATGTGAAAATATAATTTAAAAAATACATTGAGAAAAACATTTTAAAATTGACTCAACTTAAATAAAAAAGGTTTGGGGAATTCTGATTTTATTCTGTAATTACTCCTACCCCAGATAATATTGCATAGTCTTAAGAAAGTGTTAAATGTAAAATGATGTGTGGCAACAGTATGATTATGTATATTTAAAATAAACTTCAGTGGGCAACATGATAATTGCCCCATTTACTGCATTATATATAGTAGAGCTAAAACACTGAGCACCACAGAGGAAACTAAGAAAGGGAATTTTAATAACTTAATGTAAAAGTAGATTTCAAAGTTGACATTTTCTTCCTCACTGAGAGTTGCAGGCAAATTGTGAAAGAAGACACAGATCTCAATCCTTTGAAAGGCAGCTGCCAAAAATAATTTCACAGAGCAGCTATCAACCTCATTCTTCAGGCCACTGAAGTGTGTGCACACCTTAGAGTGGCCCGTCATCTCCACAACCAAGGCTACACTTGGTCACTCAAGCTGGGAGTGTATCGTTCAGGACTATTCTCTCACAAAATGAATGGCATCTTAAATTTGTTTGATGCCTTTTCTTCATATCTATAAGGAATATATGCCCATAAAATTATTCAGTATCTGGCCATAATTTTTTTTGTCATAGACTAAGAGAGGGCTTTTGAATATTCTGTCTAGGCTGTTCTGGTATATTCCAGGACCCATCTTTGCTGACTGGCAGATTCAGCCCAGTCTTGGGGACACCACCTAATATGTCACCTAAATTCTGAAACCTGTCCAGTTAAGCATATGTCCCTCAATATCCTCTGACTTATGAAACTCCATAGCTAATGATCATTGTCACATGTATCATACTCTACCATAGTTTACTTAATGCAAGTTGTTTAACACATAAAATAACATTAATTTTTATTGAAAATGATCATGTGTTGAGTATCACAGTAGGCAATTTATAAGCATTATTTCATTTCATTCTCATCAAAATCCTTCCAAGTATTAGGACCATTCAACTGGGAACTTTATTACTTACCTTTTGTTAACTAGAAGGCAGAACTACTTTTTCACCATATATCTGCCAGACTCTGAGTGATACATTTTCTCTACCCTGTATTAATTCTCAGTAATAGGCCTAGAAATTATAGAGATAAAAAACACAATCTATGGCCCTAGAGAACTCACATTATGATAATGGAGATGAATTATGAAAAAATGATGACTATACAGTGGAAAACAATGTGCTTCCTGCTCCTTGTTGATCTTTTATTAGTGAGTCTTATTATCTTCAGCATCTCATCTTCCCCAAAGAGGATACAAAAATGCATGTTTGTTGAATGAGTAAATAAATACTTACGCTACTAAATCACATTTGGAATAACAGAGTCTGACAGAATAATATTCCAGGCATTACAACATTAAACCACATAAATGCCAGGGAAATCTAAGGGCTGTGATTCAGGTAAATGTAATCAATATCAAGAAGTGAGGTATAACATAGAAACAAATATTTGACAATCTCAGTAAATTCATGGTCCAAAACCAGGAGCCTCTATTAATTTTGTCATTTGATTATCTTCATATTTGATAACAGAATTGTGTTTATTCTCAATTCAGCTATCAACTATTGGCATGGTTGACATAAACTGTTGACCTCAATTTTTATATTAACCAAAAGAAAAGCAATGCTAGCCTCGTGTAATTAATATAAATGGAATCATATGTATGTGATACAATGCATGACTCCAGGCTCATGGTTACTGATTTATTTTTTTATGTGAAATTAGGTCTAATAGCTTCTTCCTATATAGTTACAATCTCTACAACATAAATCCAGGATGGTGTAAAAAAATTTAAAACAACATTGTAGTTTTCAAAAATAGAAGAAAAATTGTGTACTGTAGCATTGTTGAATTCCACAGTGCTCAGAGCATCAACCAGCTTCAGTAAAAGGCAAAAGAGAACACTAGTGATGAACTAGCTTGCTCTTTACAAATCTTGGCTCTATCAATTATAATTTCATGTAATAAGAGACTGCTGAAGATGGGTATTTTGTAAGAAAGGAATTAAAAACGTTCTGACATATTTAGGTTGAGTCTTAAAGAACTAGTAGGACTTTGTACAAATAAGGAGGACTTGTGATGCTGGGTATACTATGTCCAGCACAAATGTCTGGCTGACAGGGTGAGCAATCTGAATTGCAGCCCATATCTGATTGGATTATAAATTTAAGATCTGATCCAAAACCTAGGAACCTTGTCTGAGTTTTCTTGGGAGAATGTCAAACTCCAAATTTATTCTAAGGCAATGTATTGGCAGGGATTTCATGGAGTTGGGGGAATACTGATACTCCACTATAACTGCAATTTAGTATGAATAGAACTGGAAATGTCTTATTCTGAATACTTTGCCTAGTATATGGCAATGTTGGAAAATAAGGAAAATGAATGTCAGGAGACAATATGAAGTTGACACCACACTTTCCTAATTCCTATTGAAATGACTGAAGAAAGAAAGCAATAATGAACATATAAATCACTTTTAAGCTTATGCAAAAATCCTGAAAACTAGAGGAATTTTCAAAAGATAAGATAAAGATGAGATAGAGGGTGAAAAAGTCTTTATTTTCACTGTTTATTAAAAATTGGAGAGGAAAAAAAACACACAAACACTATATAATAAAACTTGACGGTAAACCAACAATAATTTCTCTTTAGGATTATTGGCACTAACAAAAAGTTCCAATGTAAGGACAATAAAGGGGATCAGAGTGGGCAACTGGAAAGTGGGTTAAAGGGTGATGCAGTCATATCTTGACACAAGTAGTGAAAGTTTTAAAGCATCTCTTAAAGATCAGATGAATATTACTGAAAAACGGTCACCAAATTAGAAAATAACATTTCTTCAGAACTCAGGAAAATAATAAGAAATATGAGAAAGCAAGTTAAAAACAACTAAGATGAGATTGCCAAAAGCACATATACATGAACTAGCAATTGTAGAAACACGAAGAAAACAGAGGTTGATAAATAATACTATAATCATATACATAATAAGAGATGCTATCTCTCACCTCAAAGATAGCTTAGATTAGAGCAAATGTCTCTTAATGAGCGCAGCCAAAATTATTGAAAAGGTTAAGTACCTGAGTAAGAGTAGTGGTAGAGTTGAGGTTGGGTCAGTCACCTCAGACTGACTCAGCCCATATACATCCCAAGGGTCAGGTTTGCACCCCAGGGCCAAGGGAGCAATCCAGATGAACAACGGAATGAAAAACAAGACAACACAATACAAAGTAAAATAAAATAACAATATAACATAACATAAAAATTAAATAAAATACAACAAAATGTTTCTTCATCCTCTATCTTTTCCCTTCTGCCTCTGCTTGCCTCCACTCCTGCCTGAAACTTTCCTTTAAAATAAATAAATAAGTAAATAAATAAAAAAGAATGAAAGGAGATATACAGTTAACAAGGGAAATGGTATACTGCTATAGTTTTGAAAGCATAATAAAATTAAAATGACAAACTAGAATACAAAGTATCAATTTGTAGGGGAGATACATAAATAAATAGAGTATTCTTGAAAATTAGTGTACTTTCGTTAATTAAATATACAAACAATAGAACTGAAATGTAGATAAGAACTATGTATCAGTTTAATTATATTTTTAAAGAAAGATAGTCACTGGTTTCTTATTATAAACTGTTGTGTAAAAAAGATCACAAATTTTACTTTTAAAAAAAATATGACATTTTTATTTCCTAAAAATATGACTATCATGTAAAAAAGAGGAAACATATGCCAGTCAGAAACTGGATGACTGTTCGCTTTTGTTTCTTAATGTTTTGATTTTTTGTGTCTTTGTTTTTTAATGTGTGTACTATAAAATTCACCCTTTTGTTTAATTTATTCTTTGCCTCAACTATATACGATTGCCCCAGGCAGTTGCAAAGTTTAAAACAAGTGCCTGCTAATATTTTTGTTTACACCCCTTGAGAGAAACTTTCAGCCTTAGCAGGTTGGAATGAAGTAAAATAAAACAATATATTTGAGTAGAGTCTTCTAGATAACCACATAACAGATGAGACAATGATGACTCTTTGGTAATAAGGCTTTGAAGGAGCTCCTGCTCTTTTCCATTCCCTCAAGCTCTGTGCTGTTTTATTTTTATCAAGACTACTGCCAAAGTCTCTATTATAACTTAGAATCAGCCATTTTTTCTTGAACGACACCCCACAGGTTGCTGCTATAAGCCTTTGGTTAATTTCAGGAGTCATGAAAATATTGCTTCAGGCAATTTACTGAGGTTTTTGAGTTGATTTTATGAAGGGACACATTTCAGAGGTCCTTACTCTTTTTCATTGATGCATATAGAATACTTCAAAAATAAATGTAAATGATCATATTAAAATATTGAATTTTTCTTCCATATTCTGAAATGCTTTATACATTTGCTCTTCATATCAATTACTCAATATTGCATAGTATTTTATGTTTCATTATCTTCAATATAATTCCAAATGCTTTAGTGGACATTTTTAATTCCCCCCAATTCATCTTTATTGATTTCCCTTTTAATTTATTCTGTTGTCTTATCATCACAACAGTTCAATTGCCCTCTAAATAGATAATCTACTATGTGGTGCTGTTTTAGAAGTTAGTTCTAAATTTTAATACGGCAGCAGGCAGCTCGCTGCAGATGAGAACTTTCTTAATTAAGCCGTGGAAAAGTAGAAGATATATTTTGCTATAATTCTTAGCTGGCATTGCAGATATGTACCAGTAGTCGAGTTTATCAAATAAGTTCCATCAAGTTACAGGATAAAAAAAAAAAAATCAAATACACTGCAAGAAATTGGACTTAAGTTTTACCTGTTTCAGAACCAAATGAGATTATTGTTATTTAAGTTTTAGTAAAATTTTCATTGGAAATGTGGGTGACGACATGTCCAGACTGATAGTTGTCAATTTAAACCAGAAACCGTCCATGGGGTGATGGGAACTAAATCAACAATCTCATGTTAAAATTAAAGATTTGTTTAATTGTGTTACTCTTCGTAATACTTTCCTACAGACTACACCTAGGTGAGAAGTCTCTGTTAAGTACATGGTAAATCTTAAGTTGAAGTAGACTAATACAAATATAGATAATATAGCCTTCAAAAACTTATTCAGAGATAGTTCTGAAGGACAGTGTTTTTAGGGAGGGTGAATTATTTCATTATTATTTTCCCACTTGTAAAATTTAGGCTACTTTCAAATAATCCGGATTCTCTATCAGTTTGTCTTGGTAAGGAAACCTTCGGTTTAATTGTTTTAAATTTCTTCAGATTAAATAGAGCCTTGGGCTTATATTTGGTTCTTATTTCACACAAATAATTGTTACTGCTTCACAGCAGTTAAGCGGATATAGCCTGGTGCTAATAACACTGAATACTACTCAAGATCCCTTTATAAACTTGTCATAATAATAAGTTGCTTATTGTTCTTTCATAAATGAAAATAGGATTCAAATATAATAAAATCACATGTTAAAACTAATTTTAATTTTGACTTAAATGAATTGGGATAAGAAGTTAAGCTGGTATGATAGAGGATCATTCTAAAATCTGATGCTGATTGCTTTCCAAGACCTGGTGTCATTTATTTCAGAATTTTTCTAGCACTATGCTGATCAGTGAGGTTTCTGACATTTACATAAAACAAAAAGGCATTTTCATTTTCTTGAAGCCATTCTTCTAAGAGAAAAGATGCTATAGCTAGGAAAACATTAATTAGAAGCACATCTAACATAAATGGCTTGTCACTGAGTTACAATACTTAGCAGAACTTACACTGTCCTTGAAAGACAGAAAAATTTCTTCAGTGCTTGGGTTTAACTTGAGTAGTTAACTACTCTAATTTGTAGCAATACATATTATGCACAGGCTGCAATGTATTTGCATATTTTAAATACTTTAAAGAATATTTCACCAAATGAATCTCTAATGGGATGTAATTTAATTCACAAGTTGAAAAATGGGATAACAGTTTCAGCCCCCGTCACTCCTAATGCTTGAAGTATAGCTGGAGAATAAAACAAGCAGTGCATAAAAAATAGATATTATAGTAACAACTGTCATGATAATGAGAAGGATACACTGCAATGTTTTTGCTTATTTATAACAAATGAGCATGAATATCTTCTTGTGTTTCTTGGGGGAATACTATTAATTTTTTTGTTATATTGAAATGAAGCATGGGTAATATCAATAAATGTGTGTCTAAATGACCCTAAAATGTTACATTAGTAGAAATAACATGATAAAAGCCATGCAAATGAACATAATGTTTATGTCATCCATATTTGCTGTTTTAAGTTGTGTGATTTTAAGAGAATTCTTTCATTGTTCAAATGATCCATGAATTGTCATTTTATTTGTAAAAGTAGCCTTTGAGAAAAGATAGTAAGCATTTTCTTACTACTAGATGTATGCCATAATTCTAAGTACCAAAATTCACACCAGTTTATCCCTTTATCAAGAAATATTTTTCCTTTCCTCTCTTTTTACCCAAAGAATAATGAGATTGAACAACGACCAAAATATAAAAACAAAACAAAATGCAGCAACTCACACACTTGCTCTGCATATATTAGAATCTAAAATTACTCTGAAATTACTACATTGAAGAAGATTGAAGGACCTTGCATTTGATTAATGAGAAAGTTATAAGGAGCACATGCACAGTATTTAATATATGTCAAATCTTCACAGCCCTCTCTATCAAAGAGAGTGTTATATTTTCAAGTGAATACAGAGAGATAAAATAAAAATTAAAATGATGTGCTTCCTTCAGATTTTCTTCAGGTGGCTTTCTAATTTCATTTTCCCATAGTCTTTGAACTCCAGATTTCACTTCTTTTCTGAAGAAGTTGAACTACTCTTTCAACAGTCCAAAAGCAAGATTTTTCTTTGTTACTTTATGTTTTCATCTTTTGCTATAAGGAAATAAGCAACATTGAGATTAACTCTTTTTTGCTAAATTTCATTAAGGATTCTGCCATCTTATATCTCTAAATTTATCAAAACTAATCCAATTGGGAATGACAGGGTTGAAATAAATGTGTTAGGTTCTTAGTGCTTTCTTTTCACATAGAGTCAAAATAAGAAGAAAGAGATTTTTCTTATTGAACATCTTTTTTCATATTTCTTATCTAAATCTATACATATAGATCTACAATCATTCTAGTGCACTGATCTGTAGTCCAGCAAATAGCAAGAGGGAACTAGCATTAAAGCAATGTAACAATGTTTCCTGAGCTGGTCTTATTCTTCATTGATTACAGATTATAAAATTATATAATCAATAGTTTGTTAGCTTAGCCAACTAGACAGTCTTCTGTATGGATGATCCCTTATGGTATATGACAGAACAATTGCCCTTATTTTAGAGAAGTACTTGTCTTTAGGGACTTTGGAAAAATCCTTATTTTCTCATACATATACAGTACAGTTGTAAAACTTGTAAAATAAGCAAAAGACTATGAAAAACATATGCATTCTTTTATTAAAATTACCTCTAATTAAATAAATGTTCCATTAATTGTTTCATTTATGCATAATTAACACACAAAAATGATAGATATTTAATTTATACAAGTTGGTATATGAGGAGATAAGTCTGTATTTTTGTATTTTGGAGAAACAACCTTCACTCTCAATGTTATAAACTTATCTATATCCTCTAAAAGTTTGCTCATGCCCTTAAAGCACTTTAAATTTACACCCTAAACAACCTACATGCATATCTATCTATCTGATACATACGTGTATCTATATACACACATATACATGTAACTTTCACCCCCACACAACTCTCTCAGAATTATCTCCTAGGATACACCACTCTGAGGACAATCCTGGAGGTGAAGGAGAATCTCCAGCCTTTTTCCTTTTCCCTTTCCCTTAATTAAAGAACCCTTCACCACTCTGTAAACCTCTATACTTCCAGAATCAAGACCTGGTCATTGTTCCCTTATCCCCTAGAAAACTATAGGGAGGGTCTTAATCCAGAAGTTAGTTTATCCATAAACATGTCCTCTCTATCTAAGAAACCAATAATTACTTTTAGAGGGAAGATTAGTCTTCCCTCCTTGCCACAAACATACCCTCCTCCTTCTCCTTTTAATTCTGGAGTCCCCCTTTTCCCACACCTTAGCACATAGGTTTTTGGTCTGTCCCAGTTACTTCAGAATATATTGCCATGTAAATTCTCCATATGCATAGCAGTAAATTTGGGGTTTTCTCTTGCTAATTAATATTAATTTGTTTTATCTTTCAGTCTGTGAGGAACCTCAGAGGGATGGGAGAATTTTTCTTCAACACACAAACATACACACAGATACAAACACACAAATACACATAACACAAGCACACACTAACATTAATGATGGTTCCTACATTATACATACATCTAGAATTTATTTATTCTGTTTAACTGTAACTTTGCACTGTTTGATCAGCATCTCCCCATTTCCTTCTTACCCAAACCCTTGGCAGCCACTTTTTTGCTTCACTGACTAGTTCTGATTCAACATTACCCCATTACAAACGCAGTAGTTGTCTTTCTGTCTGGTTTATTTCATTTAGCATAGTGTCCTCCACATCCATCCATGTTATTACAAATGGAAGAATTTCCTTTCTTAAAAAATCTGAATAATAATCCAGTGAATGAATATAACACATTTTATTTATTCAATGATTGATAAATGGGTAGTTTCCATATTTTGGAATTTTTAATAATGTTGCAGTGAGCATGGGAGAAAAGTATGAGTTTGATATTGAGATTTCAATTTCTTTGTATGGATATATGTATGTATATATATGTATGTATGTATATGTATGTATATACATACCAGAAGTAAGATTGCTGGATCAAATGATAATTACATTTTTTTATTTTTTGAGAAACTTCATATTGTTTTCCTTAGTGGCTGCACCAATTTATATCACCACCAACAGTGTTCCCATTTCTCCACATCTTCACCAACACTTCCCCAGGAAAATGCTTTTAAAAATGTTATAAATAAAGAGTGATGCACTGACATATTGAAGGAGACTTCACAAGTTCAATGGGTAACATAATAGCCTCTTTCTCTTCTTTTTTCTTTTTTTATTCTCTTTCCAGAAGCCTGCCCATCTAAGAACCAATCTTATTAAAGGTACCTAATCAACCCAGAAAGCTGGGATTAAATGTTGAGCCAATGTAGTAAAGGTGCTACCCAGGATAACCATCAACGAAGGTGAAGCAACAGTCCCTGAGCCCTGCGCTGTGGCCCCTCTCCTGCCCAGATCCACAGTCTGCACTCCTGCATGCAAGCCTCTCTCCCTGACCTCTTTAAAAACTCCAGCTGCACCTGAGAGACAAGGTGGTTGCTTGGGGTGCTCGTCTTTCATCCTTAAGTGACCTATTCTTGAATAAAATCTTTTTCCTCTCAGTATCACCACTCATTCTCTGTGTTGATGTTATGAGCAAATGAATTATTGATGTTATCAATATTTCAAAAACCATATTCTTTTCTGTTATTAATGGATTTGAACTTCGCTAATATCAAGCATTTCATGGAGTTAAAGCTAAGAGCTGAAATCTTATATATCATGATAGTGTCACACAGGACTGGCAAATTAAGGCCTGCAGGCCAAATATAGCTGAATGTCTGTTTTTGTAAATACAGTTTTATTGCAACACAACTTTGCTTATTGAATTATATATTAACTGTGGCTGCTCTCACCATAGTTAAGTAGTTAGCCATCTAACAAGCAAGCCTAAAATATTTACTGCAGTCTTATTTACAGAAAACATTGTGTCTTCTGATATTTCTGGTCCACGGAACTTGATAATTATTCATTAAAATTAGACAAATACTATTTATTGAATAATAGAACAATGATATTTTTTAAATTTCAATTCATTTACTTTTTCTAGCTTTCTGTGTGATTTAAGTTTTTTGGAATGTTTTTATGTAATTCTAATAATGAAAATGCATTTTAAATGTTATTGTAATTTAAATATGCCCTTCACATAGAAATATATTTCCAAGTACAATTTAAAAGTTATATTTTTTGTTGTCTTTTCCAGCAAAATTCCTCAAAAGAGTTATTTATATTCACTGAGTCCGATTCTACACTCCCCAGTCTCTCTCTACTTATTCCCATGATGATTCACCCTTACAAAGACTTTAAAGTTGCTCTCATCAAGTTTCCAATAATGCCTACATTGCTAAATTCAATATTCACTTCTCATTTTTTATTTTACTCGACCCATTAGCAGAATGTGAAAGGGTTGATTGCTTTTTTCTTAAAATGCATTCTGCAGTAGACTTCTACACATTTATTGACTTCATGAAGTTCTACCGTGTAGTTTCTCCTCAAAGTTAATGGCTTCTTGTTTTCAATCTACAATATACCCCTTTCCTCAAGTTCTTCTTTTTCCCCATCTTTGTTTAATTATAATTGACCATGGGCTCAGTCCTAGATCTCCAATCTCAATTTATATGCAACTGTTTCTGCATAGCTCTACTTTGAATCTAAGACTCTTACATGTGCAAACAACTGTTAAATGCATGTCCACAGGTCATTCTCGAACACCAGAAATTTATAGACTGATTTCATGATATCTCTTTTTGCAAGTTTATCAAACATTTCAATTTGACCTGTGCAAAACTGAACTTATGACTACTGCTCTACCTCAGATTGCATCTATTCCATTTGAGTTACCTTGTTCCAATGTTTTAAGCTCAAAACCTTAAATATATGCTTGACTTCTCTCTTTTACACACCATTTTAACAAATCATGATAGTTCTGCTACTGGTCTCAAAAGTCTGGTGACCTCTTTGGGGTTCTTGGACTCCTGAACAAACAGAAATCATATAGAGTGCAAAGCATTCCCAGACAAGACTTTACTGCAGAGCTCAGATATAAGAGAGATAGAAAGGGTGAAAGTGAGAAATAAAGATAGCTTATGTCCATAAAGGCATTGTGGAGAACAGGACCTCTCTTTGCTGCCTGTCAAGTGTCTAGGGTGCATTGTTTTGAAGTTAGTGGTTACGGCAATGGTTTAAATTAGGTAGTGGTCAGTAGTTTCGGAAAAGGGGTAGACTATGCATCTAGTCATTCTGTCTCCTGCCCAGTGGGCCCAGAAATGACTAGAGTACTCAAAATGCATGTGCTATACAATGTCCCTTCTCTTTTGCTTTCTATCAAGACAGCATGCATAGTTTAGCTGGTTACAAACCACTACAGTACTGAGTTGAGCAGTCATTCCCTAGGGTCAGTATGTCAAACATTAAGTAGCAGGTGGTGTGCTAAGCAATCCTAAGACATGTAGTTTAAAAATAAAAGCAAAGGCCAGTCACAGTTGAAAGTGTATTGGAGACAAGAAGGCAAATCCCACTGTACTATTCCCTGTCTGTCTCAGTTCCAACCTCAATTTATGTCCAGAACTTACGCCTCATACCTTTTAATACTAACACAGCTAATACTCTGGTATAAGCCATCATCATTATTTTCTGCAAGGGATGTCTAATACTCTAGGGCTATCTGTGATAAGCTCCCTGTTAATGTTCCTCTGCTATTACTTTGCTTCTACTTTGCATCTCTACCAATCTGCTTGCTTAAAGTGCTGCATGCAAATGGAGCCCACTGTAGCTTTAGGATTTTCTGCTTGCCATTTTCTCTGCTCAGATCCCCAGCTATATATTTGGCAACTTCAATTCTTTCAAATTCTGCTCTCACAGAAACTTCTCAAATGTTCCCACCATGCCTTTTTATCTTGCTCTATTTTTCTTTAATTTATTGCTTTTGTTATCTTTGTTATATGCATATATTTACTTTATTATACTATTATAGTTGTATTTTATTAAGTATTCCTTCTATAGAGGATATGTTGCATAAAGTTCCTTGATACATTCCTAGCACCTAAAACAGTACCTGATGAGAATCAGGATATATATGAAATATATATACACACATACATATATATACATATACATATTCATTTATATAAGCACTATGTATATATCATAAATATATAAAATAGAAATATATTTATAAATTATATATTACATAATATATAAAATAAATATTATGATTATATATTTAATAAATGTATTTAAAATAAACACTGCTTTGGTACAGACATAATGGTTCTATTCCCTTTGTGATCATAAGCCAAAAGACACACCAACATTTTATTGAATATGAAAAGTTCATTACCTGTAACTAGTAAGAAGCCAGTGTGATAAAGCACTGCCTCTGTGCAGGGGCTTTACTTGGGGTTCAATTGTGGAATTATGTGACAATTGGATGTGGTCTGCTGGGGAGACTACAAGTTTACTGGGCAAGAGTCCATCTCCCTCATGCCTGGTCATGCTTGTGTATGTTCCAAAATGGTGGTACAAGGTCACTTTGTCAGTGTGGTTGTTCTTTGGCTGCTTTCAGGCTGAAGGTAGCTCACAACCACTTAGCTTGATCAAAGACAATGCTTACTTCCCACCTCAAAGCATTCATCTGCTCTACTGTGCAGAACTACTAGGCATTGAATGGCCGTTTCAGTCTTCAAGGCTCCATCAAGTTTTGAGGGGCCTCCTAAAGAGCTTTCCATTATGCTATTAGGCTATTCTATTGCTGACCCACTAACAGTCTGTGAATATTATAAACTAAACACATGTAGAAACAAACATATCTACCTGCCATTCCTACCAGAAGAATTCAGATGTTATCACTTTCAACATTTCACTGTAGAGAAGCAACTTGCTTCCCATTAAATGCCTTTTTGAATTTTGGGACTCTCAATATTTTTCTCACATCTTATATTTCAATAGTAAGCTTATCAGTTTGGAAATATATTTTGCATAGGTTTTTAAAAATTTTCTAGACCTGATTTTCTGATAATGCTGCGCCCTGAAAAATAGTACAACTTTCTTGCCATGGGCGATCGCTGCTTCAACAAATATTCTCTTAAACCAAACAGTTACAGTCATCCTGGAAAGCAATACTCCAATAGTGACAGTAACAAAATCTGTTAAAAAATCTATGAAGATACATTCAGCCAAATATCGTTGGTTTTTTTTCTGAATAATTAAATAAATGAAAACTGCTATCCGAATCTTATCCTAAAGAGATTACTGTTTCCCAATCCATGCTTATTCCATGAAAGATTATGGTAACAATCTTAGTATAAGTAAGACAGGAAAAGTATAGGGAAAAACCAATAGCAGACTAGAAAGCCAGGCTACATATCATCCCTTAACAGTATTGGGGCTAAAAAAAAAGTGAACAGAAGTCACTAAGTGAACTATAAAACTTTGAAACAAATAAGGAACTTCTTCATCAGAAAGGAAAAATTTCGAACTCCAGCATCCTCTGTGCCGAAGGAGGCCTCCCTGAAATGAACACATGTGCTTAGTTCCTTTTTTTGTTCCGGTAGTAACTTTTACCTCATTATAATAGGAAAAACCAAACCCAGTGGTGAAGAGTTTAAATGCTAATGAGACACGCAATATTTCTTTACATATGTGAACCCATGAAGAAGAACCACACCTACACAACTGGAGACACATGGAAGACACAAAAAATTAATTTCCTGAAACTAGGACTGAATAAAGGCAGCCTCTGGTCCCATAAGAAGAGAGCATCCCCCTACCCACTAATAGTAAGTGTTTTCCTTTTTGTCTTCTTCCTCGCTGTTGCAGATTGAGAAAAAAAAAAAAAAAAAAGCACTGCTTAGGTTTCTAAAAATTGGCATCTTGTCTTTTTCTAAATTCAAACAGCCAAGTACCTGGACAAGTTCCAGTAACAATTACATAGTTCATTTTACTTTTGATTTACACATGAAAATTTTTGTTTATTTACCACTTGCTAAATTTCAAGAAATGAAGTAGTTCCCAGAAGAATAATTCTTTTCTTGCAGGCCTTTTCTTATCAACTTCCCTATCCTAATTTCCACATATCTTTTTGATCCATTTAAAATTCCAATAACAGTCACCTCTTTGGGATTTTGATCCTGAGTTACAGCTCTTTGTTGTTGTTTTCCAGTTGTTTGTGTTAATTCAGAAATTTTTTTTTAAAGTAATTTGATTTATCAAACACATATGTGACTAATATTGGATTGCATGATTAGAGGAACCCAGACTCCAAGACTCAAAGAAATTGTTCTCTTGATACATTCTTCTTTTCATGAAAATTCTCACAGAAACAGTTATTAATTTCAAATAAATTAACTATGAATTTTTACAGTTTCCACTGTTGAAGACAATTTTACAACTTTACTGAAAAAAGTTACTCAAAAGGGCATCTTTCATATATAGTAAAAAGGTCAGTGCAGAAAATTGCTGTTGACTTAATAAACTAATAACTGGTACAGAAAAACAAGGTGTGAACACATATACATGTACATACTTGTATTTCTCACTCTATTTCAAAAAAATCAATACAAAGTCAAGAAACATAAAATTATGCCCATATTTTCGTTCTGATAAAATATCAGAGAAAAAATTTATTTTGAAAATGTTTATCCTTTTAAGAATGTCATTATTTTTATACTATGTTATGCATTTACTCTTAAAGTAACACAAATGTCATACTGAAAATACTATATATACATATAATGCAAGCAATATTTCAATACTTTTATACATATATTGTGTTATTTTAGAATAGCTTGTTATACATCTCACATTGGAAAAATTCCAAGACTTTATTATATCATAAAATGAGAAAAATTACTAAGCGATGTTCTAATATTTAAAGGCTTATTATTTCATTTATTCATAACTTTTTAAAGCTATGTCAATTTGTAATTGCTATACAAATGCTATATATTTATATATGTGCTTTTTTGTTAAGATGCCTGTATTTGTTGGCTATTTTTCCTGTGAGCTAATTGGAAAACTCTAAGCCCAAAAATTTTTCATAAAACAAATGTCAGTGTGGTAGGAATTTGATGGTGGAAAAAAGGACACAAAATACAGTAGCGATATAGTTGAGATTCCCAACTAAACTCTGTAGAACTGAAGGGGCTAAAAGAGATGGATCCAGGTCTCTCAGAATTGATCTCATATGGAGTCACTGCTCTGAAGTGAAGATTTTGAAACAAGGACAATGAGGGACAACTGCCTTGTACCACTTTTGCCTTTCCTTTAATCAAAAAAGTCATCTCTGCTCCATAAGGCTCTATCGTTCCCCTAAATAAGAAGTGGTCACATCCTCTAGAAGAATATAGAAAGGGAAGTTAATGTATTTTCAGTTATTTTTACTTTCATAGTAAAGATGAGTCATCCCTCCTGGCCTCCTGAAGAACTCCACCTCCCTCCCTGCATCCCAGGACCCTTTGTCATGTTTCAGCACAGACCATGTCTTCAGTCTGTCCCAGTTACCTCAGAATTTACCGCCATGTTGATTCTCCACATGTATGTTATTAAATGTGGTTTTCGCTCTCACTCATTTTGTCTAATGTTAATTTGTTTGTCCAGCCTGGGAAGAATCTCAGATGAATGGGGAGTTTTTATTTGACAGGGCAAAGGATCTTGTCAGACACTGGTAAGATGGACTACCTGCTAAGGTTTTGAAGGAGTACTTGTTCTTTGAGATTCCAAATCCTAGGAACTCTGAAAGTTTTCCTACATAGGCACCAATATAACCTAATGTGCCATATAACTGAATCAAAAGTTGTAGCCGAGAGAAACCACACATTTCACCAATCATTTAAAGAGTGAAAACCAACATGACAGATAAGAATAAATCAGTCATATAGTATGGGAAGCTAGTCCTGGAAAATGTTTGATAGTCAAGCAATACACATTTCTATTCTCTTTTTACTTAATGATTATTTAGTTAAAAACCATGACAAGTTTACTCTTTTTTATTCACTTTGATAAAGAGGGTTAATTCTATCAGGTAGCTATTCTCCCTTTCTTCTTTTATAGTAATAAACTTCCAAAATTTTAACTGGACGCAAACAGTTTTTTTTAAATAAAGCATGTCATTAATTTCTCATAAGTGATATGTTGTAAGGTGATAATTTAGTAGAATTTCCAATTGCTATTCTCTTAAACACTTTATTTTTCTTTTGCCTCCAACTAATTTCACATTTTCATACCTATAATATGGGACATGATGATTAGACTCCTACTATCATCTTCTATCTTGAATCTTAAAGGTGAAGACCTCATCTTAAGACAGAAAGTGTCAAGGTAAAAAGAGCCTTGGTCATGAGGATTTTGAAAACAAAATTTCCATAACAGTCTCTAGAATTTTATGTGTGAAACAAGTGTTTTTCTTGTTTAATCATATTTAATTTGATTCTCTCTTATAGTTAGAAAGAATGCTCTATCCAAATTTATCCTGGTACTGTTTATGATGAATCATCTCATTCATTTTTAGCTTCATGGGTGTTTTAACAATTGTCTACATCTCCTATTATATTTCTAGAAGAGAAGATTAAGAGTACAGGCTCAGAAGCCTGACTGATTTTGGTATGACTTTTATTTACTAAACATGCTATATTTTCAACTTATTTATCCTCTCAATGACACAACTGATTTAATCATAAATAGTTATAGAGTACTACTATATAATAATATCATGGAAAATAATTTAGACAATGAATGTAGGATTTAACTTATTTAAAAACATATATTAAAAACACAATATTATATTACAGATATGAATGCTTATATAAAATTGCATGTTTTATTTATAATAAAATTAAATACATAAAATGATACCATATAAAGTTATTTTTCAAAATTTTAGGTATACGGCAAGTGCCAGAAAATTCAGGTAGGCCAGAGTTTAATATTTAGTAGCAATAGTGATAACTTTACATATACTTATACACAATGCATTTTAATTTCAAAGTATCTTTTGAAAAAGTCGAAGTTGTCATATTTTTTAATAAGAAAAATTGTATAATGCCTATAACGTAACAAAAGCCCTACATAGTAACTAAAACTGAGTTGATTTTAGTAGTATAATTTCAAAAGTAAACCTTACTATTGCTGGAAAAGAATATTTTTGTATTAGATGTGCTAGATTTAATAATTTTAGGTATAACGACTCAGGAAATATTTTGGGGCAATTTTCTTTAATATCATATTTTATTGCTTTTGATATGGATTTCTATGATATACTTAGTAAATCATATACTTTTTCTAATGATGCACAATAATACTTTTATAGTTAGTTATTTAATTTTGGACTTTATTTTTTACCTACTAGTGTGACATATTAACAAAAGCTTAACAATCATTCCTGAACAGTCGAAAGATAAAGCACCCCTCCACACATATACTTTTTAGCCTTTTTTTCTCTTTTAAGAATGTCAGCTTTAAATTTTTGGAGACTTTTGTATCTGACACTAATTTTCTGATTAAGGCAACATTAACTTAAAATAAATGTTATTAAAGATTTAACTAATTTCCAATATATATGACACATAGAATTATATATTAAGAAAGTATAGTAGTATATAGGTTTGTATTTTAGGGAACAACTAGTTGTTAATATGCTATTTACCAAGTGTACTATATGAAACACAATTTTCTGTTTGACACAATTCCTTTAATATCTACCAAGAAAAATGTATTCAACAAAAGAGAACAAAAGAATCTCATATATTGTTTGTCTATTTTTAGCAATTTTGAGCATCACATAATGTTTTTCTCCTTGTTTACATATGGCTACTTATTGCAAGCTAATTAATCAATGGAAAATATAAGAGGTTAATTTGACTTCTAAATGTTCTCAGTCTCTAAATCTTTTAAATATTTCCTTTGCATGAATATCCCTATCCTCACAAAACGTCTGTGTATAATGAAGAGAACAAACTCTTTTATGTCATTTTTACTGTACTAAAATGTAAGCCAATATTTTAAAAGTGTATTAAACAAGTGAGTTAAATTCAAGTTAAAAAATATCCTGTGGGCATACCAAGAGGTCTAGCAGATAAGGCTACTAGACATGGTCCAAACACATCCCAAGATCCCAGTTATAGACCTGGGGCAGGGGAAACACAACCAAGATGAACAACTTCTTCCTCTCTCTTCCTGTCTGCTGCTCACTCAGTTTCATTCCTGCCTTCACCTTTCCTTAAAAGAAAAATCCTGTTTTATTAATTTTGATCTTAATCATACTGACTAACTCCAAAATGAGTTAGGTGCACAGTAAAATCAATAATGTTAACAATAACAATAATAGAAAGTATTCATAGTTCATTTTAATATGCCAGGTACTCAGTTTTCTTATACTCATTCAGTCATCACAATCCGTGTATGTCTATTTTGTAGATAAGAAACCCCTGTTTCGAGGAGAATGGCAACTGGATCAAGGTCTAACATTACAGAAATGTTACATTCAGAAGACAATCTCAGGCTGCTTGTCTCCAAGGTTTATGTTTTTCATCAACATATTTTTGCTCTCTCTTAAATGTATTTCCACTAACCTTAAAAAATAATTTTTCACGTTTGTTTGTAGGAAGTTGAAAATAAGGCTATCCATAATAATTTTAAAAGTCACTTGGTACCAGGTGGTGACATCTCACCACAGTGAATAAATACTATTAAATGTTAGAGAACAGATTACTCTTTCTAGCGGCAACATTATCTAAATATACTGAAGAAACAACTGACACATCACACCTAGGTATTCTTGATTAACTATAAAAATACAACCATTCAAACAATGTAGCTTAGTTTACAATATTATGTTATAAATTACCAGAGACCCGAAGGATTTAGAAAGGAGGATGGTAAGTTAATACTAAAACTAAAGTAACCAGTGTATAGTTGTCATTCTTATTAAGTATAAGGCTTGTTTGCTACAGGTTGGATTTTAATAATGGCTCCATAGACAGCAAACAAGACCTTAGGCTAAAAAACATCAAGAAAGTGGGTGTGAACACACACACACACACACACACACACAAGCATGCATAACAAGCTGAATTTTCAGACATATCCTAAATAAACTGATGGACTAGAAAAATTATTCCTGCAGGCAAAGGCAAACCCAAAAGCTAATTTACCTGTCTTGGTCTAGAATCAGGTAGAAATAAACCTCTCTAATAAAAATTCAGTCACAGTTTACTCTGAGCAGTTGGGAATATTAATTTTTTTTTTAAAGGAAAGGTAGAGAAAGGAATGAAGGTGAGCAGGCAGAGTGGCAGGAAGACAGGAGGAAGAAGCATCTTTATTTTTATTTAGTTGTTTATACTGGTTGCTTTCACTGGGTACAGAACTTGAGCCCAGGGGTGTGTGGCTTGCTCCTTCAGAAGCAATTGACCTAACTACTACTCCACCAGGGCATGCCTGGAATATAATTTTTAAAATTCTACATCCTCCAGGAAAAAATTTTAGTAAATAAGTTTACTTAAAATTTTGCCAAGTTGATAGTAAACTAAAATGCTTGACTAAATTAAGCCAAAATATGCAGATAATCTCAATCAATCTTCATAGAAGTATTGTAAACTAAATCTTGGGAAACTCGAGATTACCACTTAAAATGATCAAATACCTGAAGATACAAACTACAATGAGTGAAAAACATCAGGAATATTAAATATAAAAACTAAAGCAACTATATAGGAGGTAAAGATAAAAAAAATCAGATGAACTATATAAAAATGAACATTTTTAAAGGTGGAATTGAGAATATTGAATCACAAAATATTATCAAAGGTGAATGGGCAGATAAGAAAAAAATCTTCAAAAACACAATATATATATTGATAAAAGTGACAATATACTAGAAGATATTATAATTCTCATGTTTTATGTGCTTTTTTACATCAGAAGGTAATTCATAGGGCAAAATTCTCTGAGTTAAGATAAATATTGACTAAGTTATTTGGTAATTTCTATGTAATGTAAAGGGAATTTAATTGCAGTAATAAAACATTTTTAATCTGCTTATCACAGTGTATGTGGTTTTGCATTTATTAACTCAAAATACTCAAAAATGCTCATTCTTCACTTGGAATTCAATATGTAAAACCATAAAGCAAGGTTCAACAAATTTCAAAATGTCATGTCACAAAATAATATTTAATGGCCGTGACATGTTATAAAGAAAGCCAAAAGTATCAGGAAGCTCACAATTATTTTCTTAAAGTATTGGATATTATTAGAAAATAAAGTTAAAATAATAAGAACATATGATATCAAATTAAGCCCTGTACTGCTATAGTGCAATTTTCAAATTTTGATGTGCACTTTTTGGGAAATAATCAAATTTTAAAATTATCTAAGCATTCAAGAATTGCCTTTAACACACACACACAAACACACACATACCTACCACCCACATATCATTGCTCTGAGGGTAAATATATACATATGGTGTTGCCCAGGAGAATTCAATAGAATTTATAATGTTTTATATTATTATATTAATACTGAGCACATGATGTTGTTCTTCATATTTTTGTGTATCAGAAATAATCTATATTTTATTTTTAATATGGAAAATAGACTAAAATGTGTAGATGTCTGCTTGGCCAAGAAGCTGAAGAAACAGTAGCCTGTGATAACTGTGATTGAAAGCTATTGAATCTAGATACTGATATTCAAAGTATTTATATATAATTATATATATTAAATTTAACATTCATCTGAATATAATTTTTAAATAAATAAAACAATTTATTAACTTTTGTGTTTTTCACAAATATAACATATATGTACAGATATATAACTTCTTGGAGACTAAAACATGGCTGTCTTATAAATAACATAATTGTTTTATATATAGCTGTCTTAATCTTTTTCACAAATTTGTTTTTCTTTCCCTAAGCTACTCATTGATTATTTCTCATCCTTTGGTGTACTCTTGGTCCTTTGATTAACATGTGATGAATTTTCTGTCATTTATGCTTCATTTACACATTAACCTCTTCATAAACGTTACCATCCTCTTTTAACACAATGCATTAATAATGTTGACTGTAATAGATGACAAAATATTCATCACTTTAAGAATTTATGTTAACTTGGATTGAGAATTTATTTTATATCATTAAATACTTCATCAGATGAGACAATACATTTACATGTTTTTTTAAAACTAATTCATGCTAGATATCTCCCAATTCCCAGTAGCTAGTATTACAGACTTTCATGTTATGCAGTAGGAAATGCACAGAACCACCTGTGAAATCTTCTTGCTGCAAAAACATCATTGCCGAATCACATAACTTTAGCTGTAATATTAGTTGAAGGAAAGAGCAGAGATAGAACATCAAGCTAAACCTAACCATAAGGAAGCAATCAACCCAATCCAGAATATGAGACATTCTATTGGATGCATGGCCTGGCTTTCGCCAATGATAAATATCATGAAAAATGAAGGAAAGATTTTCTTAAAGCAATTTAACAGCTCTAATATTCAAACACTCTCTTGTCAAGAAAGATTTAGATAACTCGATGTAATCTCAAAGAGAACCATCAATAGTAGTAAAAAAAAAAAAAAATCCATCTAAAAGAGTGAGAAAACATCTTGTTCACCAGGCAAATGGATATATTTAACAATTAGAAAAAGAGGATCAAACATTGATCCCTATACTAATAATCTACTAGAAATAGATTTTCAATGTGTAATGCTAAAACTATATGGCATTCTTAATTGACATATATAACATGAATAAAAACAGAATAGGCAGTTATGAAAAGGTAATACTGAATGAGGGAAAAGTGATTTGGAGTGAAAGGTTGTACTCTTTAAAAATACAAAAGAGGCAGTAAACAGCAGATCACAAAATGCAGGAAACTCAGTCATTCATTAATGAAAGGAATACTTCTAGAATTCAATTTAAAAGGATTAAAAGAAGAGAGAGAGGGAGGATAACGAAATAGTTCTCTATTCTTAACTGTCTCTGGAATTCCATAGTGGAACATTCAACTGATCTTTGCATAATTCCACCTATATCATCTTTCTACAGTTGTTCAAGGCCAAAAGTCCTTTATTTCATTCTTCCCTTCAACCCCATAAGGAATTCACTTGCCTATTCTAAATTGTCACCATCTTCTGTTTATTTCCTCCACTTCTGCTTCCCTGGTTCAAATCAACATTATCTCTCACCTCGACTGATGTAAAAATAACCTCCTTCTAGGCCTATGGGATTCCAATCCTACTCCCCACCAATCCATTCTCTACAGGGAATTCAGATAATCTTTTAAAAATGAAAATGAATCAGAGTACTTTCCTACCATAATCCTCAGATTACTTCTCTTTGTAAGAATAAGCTATAGGAATTTGAATATACGGTGGAGTAGGTTTTAATTTATACACACACACACACACACACACACACACACACACACACACACATACACACACACACATCCCTTTAAAACACATGGAATAACAGGGGCAGAAAACTTTGAACCTGCATGATACAGCTACAAAAAAATAAAATGACAGCATAGTCTCACAAACTTCAAAATGTGATCAGGTGATGGAAAATCCTGAGTTAAAGATTTTGATTTACCAACATTTGTGCAAAAGATAGCATATAATCAATCAAACCTGAGATGAGAATTCCCAAATAGTCATAAAGACTCCACTGGAAAGCTTAATGAGTTCAATTTGTTGACAGCAAGCAAAACAGGGATAGGTTTTAACTCAATCCAATATAAACATGAGTGCTAGGGTTCCAATGTGAAGATTTTAATCACATTTCCCTTCAGACAGTCCGAATATCAACAAAGGAATATTAACTAAGCATCGTAAAAGAGTTAAAGGAAGAAAAAAAGACAAAATAGTCCAGGGAAATTTTAAAAGTAAAATAACAGAACTTTTTCAGTTGGAAAATATTACAAAGTTAAATTAATATTTGAAGGAACTAAAGAAATAATTTGTAATGATAATATATGTGTGAATAAATTACCCACAGGAGAGCAAAATAACGAGATTTTAAGTATGTAAAATAAAGTGAAAACAATATACATCTAGAGTTCAAGAAACAATTGTGAGATACAGATAAGTGCTAAGTGATATGACATCATATTTTCCATAATTAGATAATGATATGAATAATTAGATTGACATCACAGAAGATCTAAATGGGATAAGGAAGTGAGCTCCACATTGGATTCTAAATCTGGAATACTAGAACATGAGTACAATTAATCAGTGGGGAACAAATAAACATTTATAAAGAAAAGACAACCAGGCTGCTTTAAAATACAGGAAGAAAAAAATTGGCAACTTAAAATTAATACTCAGCTAAACTATCATTTGAAAAACAACAAAATAACTAAAAGTAAAAAATGACATCATAAATTAAAATAAAAATCTACCAAAAGAGTTTTGTTGGAGTAGCTCCTATAAAATGGTTATAAAGCATCAAACTGAATCCAGTGAGGATGGAAGTTTAAATTGATACAAACATAAATTGCCATCATACATTACTCTTTAAAAAAATGATCACAACCTTCGTACCAGGATCTCCTTATCTTTTTATTTTTCCTAACAATTTCATTATTGCTATATGTAAATATTTGCCCACCAGGTCATTTCAATTTTTTTCATAGTATTGAAATTGGAAATATTTTTAACTCATGACAAGAAGAAACTTTTCAAATATTCCATGGAATATTGAAATTCTATGCCAGCATTAAAAATGTTTTTATAGAGAGACATCTGTTTAAAATCATGGATAAGCACTAACAGTTTATTCTTTTCAGGAGCACAATTTTATAAGGTTTGTATACAATCTTGTGGATATTATTCATCCACAATATTAAGATGTAATTCCTGGCAAGATAATTTTTTTTCAAATTCTTGTGTTTTTTTTATTCCAATCTTAAAACAAATCTATACTAATCATTTGTTTTTGTTTTTTTTTTAATTTTCAGAAAGAATTGTTTTAAAAATAAATGCTATATTTGGGTATAAATATGTCCTCAGTTTCTGAAAGCTTAAAGATACAGAATTTAAACAAGACATGTAGGGTTATAAAATGGTTGATGTAATTAGCTTTCAAGTGAAAGGAAGTATTGAAAGAGTTTTTCTATATTAAGCTATCACCTCTAGTCTCACACATCTAGTTTGGAAAACATGTAAGGGTGTCGGAGGAACATGGAAGTGGAAAGCACCCATGGGAATCCAACCATGGCTGTTTCTCTTCAGCAACTAGGTACATTCTAATGTCAAGATATCCAGGTAAGTGCAGTATCAAAATACGAAAAATGAATTTCAGTAAATGTTATATTTTGGGATTACTATTGCTTTTCTTTGTTTATATATTCCTTGCAAAAATAGTTTGTATCTGGCTATTTTCCTGAATGACCAAGAAATAAATTAAACCACATTTCCACTGATATTAGAATGGTGTCAAAAATGTGATATCTTATTATCATACTTACTTAAAATGGCTATTAATACAACTCTAGGAATGAATATTGTATTGAAAAGTCATTTTTGAAGTTAAAAGAGTGGTTTTCCTTATATGAGATATTTGCAATAAATAAATCTGTAATAGATTTTCAATGTTACAAAAAATACTTATTGATTTTTAAGTGTGCTGCTAAAGGCTTTAAACAGTGAGATATTCACATAAAAATGGTTTGTAACAAGCTTTGAAACATAAATATAAGAATCAACTTCATTTAATGCTAAAACCTTTCACATAAAAGGGAAATATAAAAGAAGACAATATAACCCTCTAAAGTCTGAAACGATTTGGTACTCGATATTTGATATAGTGAAGAGATTCTTTATTCTCATTTTATCCAATATAGCAAGACTTTCTTTCTGAACATACTGAATTCTTCCTGTTTTTAAAATAAACCAAAGTTTTTATATCTCATATAATTCATCCATTTCGATTAAAAAATAAATATCATAAAATTCACCTATTTCAAGTAAAAACGATGTTTTAGTAAGTGTACCAAGATGTGAAACCTTGACTGTTAATCACTTGTAGCACATTTTCATCATCTCAGCAAGATCCTTCATACACATATACTGCTAATACACATGCAAACACATACACCTGCTTCAGGCAATCACATTCACAAGAGATTTACCTTTTCTGGAATAGCATATAAATATAATCACTAATACGTGGTCTGTTATTTATGGCCATTTCCACAGAAATATTTTTGAAGTCTATCCATGTGATAGCAAGTCCATAATTTGTTCCATTTAATTGCAGAACAAAATTCCATTGTATGGAGAGGGTTCATTTTATTTATCCATTAGTCCATGGACATTGAGGTATTTTTTTTTCTTTTATCAATAATGCTTCTGTGAATATCTATCTCCAAGAGTTTGTCTGAACATACATTTTCAAATATATGTGTCTTTGACAAAGATGAAAAAAACATAAAACTATAGAATTACTCTATAGAGACCAAAATATGTTATATATGATTTTCATTGCAAAACTTGGAAGAGTTGTTTACATGTTATCTCTTATATGTTTTAATAATATATACATCTACTTTTTTCCATGAAATTTGAGATTGCGTTATACACTGTATCTCATCACAATTATAAGTTTCCATGACAACTTTTCCAGAGGTCCAACATCACTCAATTTACTTGTACTAGACATAATCTACTGCATATAGGAATGTCAGTTATAAAGGAAGCAACTTTTTATTCCATTAGAAATGATCAAATAAATAAATAGCATTGTCAAAAACAAAAATTATTTATACAGTCAAGCTTATACAAAAAATAAAATAGGCTGATTTAATCTTAAATTTTAATCTTATAGAATATCTAAAAGTAGTATGAACACATATATAAAAACACATTTTTGTTAGGTAGTTTAAAAAATTTCATAAATGGCTTATTTTATTTGAACATTCTAATAATATTTATTGAATCTAGACCTACTCTAGGAGTTAAGTTTATTTCTGAATTAATGTTTCAAGAATACATTGAGCTTAACTATGTATTATTCCAGGAGATGTAATTCCAGCAATATAAAAGAATTATCCTCCATATGCAAAACTCCAGCAGTGTGAAGTTAAACATTTGTACACAGAAAATTTATTACTGTCGAAATCCAGTTGCTTCCCAAATATATTACTATTTTCTATGTTTGTTGGATTTAGAAACTCATACTATAATAAAGATTAAATTTTTTGTCTTCAGAAAATGTTCCTCTTTACTATACTGTCATTTATTTGTACAATATCAGAATTTTTTAACAAATGCTGTTACTTTTAAAAACTGTTAGGTATTATTTAGATGAGATACTACTGCTGGAAGTAAGACCTATTCCATGTCACCTTGGTTAGCAAAAAACAAACAAGGAAACTGATAAAATATCCATAAAAATAATATGATAGTCTTACTTCCAAACTTTATTAAAATAAACTTGGCTTAGAAACACTGGATTAACTAATATTGTTGTAGTATCTATACAATCTCAAACTCAGAAAATTTTTACTGTCTTCATGAATGAAAATTATAGATTGATAAGTAATATCAGAGCAGGTGATAAGCAAGTTCATTGCTATTATTTGCTGTGGTTTATGAGTTGGCAGTGATACATAATTTCTTTCAATCTTGCTTATTCATTATTAATGCTCATAATCTTTTAGTGATAGAGTATGCAACATTGCTGAGATCACTACTTGTCACTTATTTCTGAGAATCTTCAGCTTTTGATACAATATAATCTTGAAATCTAGCAAAATAGAATCAATCAAGGCAAAAATGATCATTCAAGATTGCAAGAGACATGTTCCTGAAAGTGGAAAATATAATGGCTTTAGCACAGATTGGTTTCACATTACCTCTAATATCCCATTGCCCTGGATATTTGCAAGGAGGCTAGATATGGAAGATATAAATATTCAACTAGCTGCAAATGCCCCATCCACATGATTCTACAGGTTTCTAAAATGACTTTGTAGGAAATTTAAGAAAGGATCATGTGGAATGTAGGCTAACAAGAGACATAGAACTTGAGCAGAAATTAAGGTGAAGTGTGGTAGTGAGAATTTTGATAGATGTATTTTACTAAAGAGTGAAGAAATATGTCTCAGAAAACAAGTTATCAAAACTACTTTAAGTATAACTCTTCCCCAGTATTAATGATATAAAACAGAATGTTAAAATGGGTCATTTTAAAGGATTCATTAATTAAGGTACATAAGGTTTTCAAATACTTCACTAATTTTCTAGGTCAATAAAGTAATTTCATGCTTCTGATGTTTCCTTTTCAAAACTAGATTGAAACATTTGGCTAGCTCATTTATCTTAGAGGCAAGTTCCTAAGAAATGCTTTTGACAGTACTGGAATATATATATAGATATATATATAGATATAGATAGATATATATCTATATATAGATATATATATAGATATATATATAGATATACTTTTGTATAATAGACAATGTTTATCTTGGTTGGAAAACAAAATTTGCACAAAGAATGTCTTTGGAATCTCCGATTAAGCCAAACATTGCATTCACTTCACTGATGCATGGTATTTGTGTCAATGGAGGAAAACTTTTTTCTATCAGCACTTCTTGTTCTTTGAAAATCTGAGAACATATAATTTAATTTGGCTTTTAACATCAGTCTACAGCTCTTCAGTTCAGAAACTGAAGTGTTTAGAATGATTTTGAAGCAAATCTCGAAAAAGAGATGCATGAGATTATGTCTGTGTGTGTGTGTGTGTGTGTGTGTACGTGCATGTGCATAAATGTGTAGGTGTACTCTTTGGAAGATAATAACAAGAGAGCTAAACAAAACCAGAGACACAGATTCATAGCCAAAACTTATGCCTAAATGAAATAATTGCTTTTTTTGTTTTTTATAAATCGGGGAAAAAGAATATGAAAAGGCAAATTAGGAACTCACCATTTCATTTCTGATGTCAATATTGGATTATTATAATTTTTGTTTCACATGAGAATAAGTATCTGAATTTTAAAGACTAAACTACATTTATCATCAGCTCCACATCTTAATAGCAATAAGAGCATCTTTTTAAATGAAGCTGAACTGCTTTAGAAAGAACACAGCACAATTACCTCTCAGTGAATAAATGGCAGTATCTCCTCAATTCAACCTAAAAACAAGTATCAAAAATGTATTCAATTTTCTGTTTCATGTTAAAAAATGCATATCTAAAACTCTAAAATCAAAAGAAAATATTTATGCCATGGAAATACATATATATATATATATACACACACACATATATATGCTTAGGAAATAGCAGGAGATTTTGGAAAAACAGCAGAACTGCTATTATACAACCAAACATTCAGTTAATATATATGTATTACATAAACACATAATATATAAACATATAATGCAAATATATAAAATTATATATTCTATGCATACATATATTATATATAGCTTATATGTATATGCATATATAATTATCCTTTAATTTGGGGGGTATTTAGTCTATTTGCCTTGAGTAGATGATATTTGTCAACCATTTTTTTACCATTTTTATAAATAAGTGAGATGATATTTAAGATTACTGTCTCATGGAAGATGAGAAGATAGCAATGTTCTAGACCACCCTGTGGTGAACTCCCACTATATTGCAAAGGCCTCAGATTTATAAAATTACCATAAATATAATTTAAATTTACAATTTGTAATAACACAGAAGACTGACAATAATTGTGCAATTTTGCAAAAAAATTGCAATATAATTACCAATTATTAACATGTCAACATTTTTATTTTATATGATATACATATATACAATGTGCTTGTTTTTGCATAAATAAATCCCTTTTGTAACCAGATAATGAAACAAGATCTAATGAACCTAGCTTTCCAGCAAAATGGTCAGTTGTAAAATGAAGAACCTGTAACATTTAGTTAACATACCTTCTAATTGCAGATAAATTTGACTGGGAAAAACACAGATAATGGACTGAACATGTTTTCCACTGAGACACTAAAGACTTGTGACTGGCTTGATGAACTAGTAGACACTGTTAGTGCCATAGTGTTTGCCTTTGCCAACATCTGCAGAATTCCCCAAACCTCACCTTCCCCCAACACATTACCCTTGCACATGTACCTTCTCTATATCATATCTGTAACCCCTACAATCAGGGAAGTGATCTGAGACATAGCAAGTTTCCTACTTTGACTAGCATTTCTTGTTCATAAAGTTTCCTGTGCTTCACACCCCCAGTACCCAGCTATGGCATTGCTGCCTAGCAAACATAAAGAACAGTTTACTTCTATGATGTACATGATATTTTACAAATATTTAAATATAAAATGTATTCGTTTGAATAAGCTTCATATTAAAAGCTAGAGATTTTGAACTGTTTCATAAATAGCATCAGCACAAGTATCCTTCAGTGAAGGATGATTGAGTTCTTTGGGAAATATTTACATTGACACTACACATGAATCAAATTGTGAGCCTTAGTGAAAGATCAAGTTCATTCAAAATATATTTGTTGTATTTAAATAAGTGTAATGTGTTCTAATTACAAATATATATCTTTGCTTCCTTTTTAAATATATTATGCACAGAAAACTTTCATGAATTAGAATATGATAGATGACTAGATAGATGATAAATAGATGACAGACATAAGACAGACTTGAAAGGACAAATGCTGTACATACACAAATCATTTTTTTCAATTTGCACACAGGTAGCATAGAAAGTTTGATATTGGCCATTTTGATGTTAATATTCTATTCTAAAGCTCTGCCATCCACCATCCATTAATAAACTTTCGCCCATGGGATTTTTCTCACTGACAACAAAAGATAGAAAATTATTCTAGTTAAAAGCATTTTGCAAGTAATAGGGATTATAAACTCAAAGAGGCAAACTCATGATATCCAGTAGTCTGTACTGAGTGAGAAATAATTTTGAAAATGTTATTGGTGTCATTTTATCACTTCAAGTGTTGTAGGAGCCCCTCATATTTCCTTAAGACTTTTATTTATTTAGGAAACATCAAATATTATGTGCCCACCCTGAGTCAGAAAATGATGAGACCTATAACATGAATTACTGCTATGCCTCAATATGTTAAGAACAAGAAACAATATTGATCATAATGAATTCAAACAAGTGTAACTAATTTTTTTTTTTTTTTTGAGGATTGTATATCCAAATTAGTTGGTGTAATATGAACTAGTCATGGAATCAAATTGATCTGTCTAGGAGTAAAACAATAAAAAATAATAAGAACAAGAGTCTTTTCTTATACACAATCTCAATCTCATGAAGAAAAAAAGAGGAGAGGGGGTGTGGGGAAGAGTCTGAGAAAGGGTTAAGAGGAAGGGAGAGAGGAAGGGAGGAATGTTATGCATATTATCACACTAAAGAAAATTGTCTTATTGAACTGCATCTTACACAATGATTCCCTCCCCACCATTATCTGACTTTTAGCCTCAAGTAAAGAAGAAGAGGACATCCCAACTGAACCACATAGAAACCTATATGGCAATGCTAAAGCATTTCTCCCATTTTTATTAATTTATTTGCATCTTGTATGGAATTCTTCTTTTGCAAAGAACAAAGATACTTAAGAACATATGTGGGCAGAAAGATCCAAAATGACATAAGTTCATGAATCCAATATCTATCTAATCCTTGATATTAAATATTATATCCTATACAAAGATAAATAAAAGAAAAAACAATTTTAGGTGAAACTTCAGAGGGAAAAGTTTTGGTTTTTGTTTCTCTTTTATAAATTACTTTTTAAAATCTCATTTTATTTCTTTGTCTTCTAAGGGGATGGAAAGCATTTCTAGTTAAGATAAAATATAAGATTTTAAAAATATTGTTTATACCTCAGGAGTTAATATTTGCTATACCAATGCATTGGATGGCTCCACGAGTGATTTCCCTGGTATGAACAACAATATTCAAATTAAAATACTAAATGAGACTTCACCTTTTTAACCTCCCTTTGATAGAAAGTAGCAGTAATCTAAATGCATCTTTCTGGGGTACAAGGATACATTGAGAAAACAGCACCCTTTATGAGGCATTGCATGCAGTATGACAGTGGAAATAAGGGAGATCTAGAAATCGGTAAAGCAAGAAAAGGTTTCCACCATACACTAACGTAGAAAGTATTAGAGACCACACATAGGTAGTGCCTATGGACTAGTAACTGAAGTATCAGAACACTGATAAAAAAAACGGTGTTCACAGTGAAGGAGTATGAAGTGGTCTGGCCTTGCACAAAGCAAAAATAACAAGGAACGAAGTTAAAGACGTACATAACAATGTCAACATAGAATTTAAATGAGTTGGCTCTGCTCTGATGTTAAAGACATAGTCCTGTTTTAAATTTTCCTCCTTTAGACAAAATAGGTCACATATTTGGCACATAATAGCACTAGTTCAGAAGATTGAAACAAAAAATGAGTGTGAATGAATCCATTTTAGTGCTAGAAGAAAGCTTTTGACAAAGTAGAATGGAGATCTCTTTCCTATCCAAGCCATAAAGCCATAGATCTCACCGGATGCTACCTTCGGTAACTTTTCCTCAACCTTTCATTAATTGGTAACATTTGAATCACTCCGTTTCCAGTTCCCTAACAGAAACGCTAGTATTTTTTATGCAGCTTTGTACTCCTCTAGCCATCATCACAGATTTATGGAGCATGTTTTCCAGACAGTGGAACATGGCAGCAAAATATTCTGCTGACTGCTCTAGTTTTTGTTGTGATGTTGTCCATGACATCCATCTTCTTCAGGTCAGTAACAACAGAGTGCTGATTTTTTAAAAACGTTTCGATAGTTTCGCATGTCTTGTAGATGTGTCGTCGGGGAACGGGAACCAGCAAACAGCAATGTGTAGCTTTCCTAGCATCCTGGGCCTAATAGAACAGGAGATGTTCTGAATAAGAAATAAGAGCGTTTCAGACGCCCCTTTCTCTAGTTTCCTAGTCAGAGTTCCTCCAATTCTGTAAACACAAATAACTTACAATTCAGAATCTGATTGAAAAAGAGCTAAAATTATGCCAATGCCACTATGGATAGACCTTAGTAGGTTTTTATTTTAAACTTTTTGGCCATACAAATACAAAGCATATTGGAATTTTGACTTAGTGTGTTGGAAGTTTTTTCCCTTGCAATAGAAAATTATATTTTGGGCGCACCTCAGTGGAGTAGCAGTTAGGTCAATTGCCTCCAAGGGAGCACATGACACATACTCCTCAGTTCTAGTTGCAAAGGTATGTTTTTTTGGGGGAAAACAACTACTGTGAACGGCTAAATAAAAATTAAAAACAAATTAGGTGCTTCTTCCTCCTCTCTCTTCCTGCCTGCCTGCCTAATCCGCCTTCATTGCTGCCTGCACCTTTCCTTTAAAAAAACAAAACAAAACAAAAGAATAAAATATAAAATCATACTATGATAATCATTTGTAAAAAAAAAAATAGCCCTTGGTTTTAAGATGATGTTTAAAAATTCTATAACATTAATTTGATAAATTTATACAAAGATGAAAAATATATTCTAGAAAGGCTTCCATCAAAGTTAGTGAGGCATATGAGTGCAGTCCTCACCAAGGTCAGCTCTCCCTCCTGTCACAGAAGTATGTGTAGACTCTAACACATTTGGCAAAGATATTTTGCTTTTAATCTTCTACTCTTTCCCATCCTAAAAGTCCCACTCAAGTCAAACCTCCTTAATCATTAAGTTTGAAATTATTGATAATTAAATTGATACAGTAGAAGTAAACAAATACTGGCCTGCTAATGAGTGTACATTTTTAGGATGATTCCTTGAAGTTTATTTCTTTGATGTTTAATATATTTATTGTCAACACACCAGTAGAACGATAGTATGCATTTTTGCTTATCTTTTGTGCATATGTGTATATGTATAAGAAAGATGTAGATAAAGAACTTTTAAACCTCTACACCAAAAAATTTAAGATATATATATATATAAAATATTTGTGTACATACATACATACATATATATGGGATTAAACACATATATTTTGTTTGTATATGTGCATATACTCTGTGTACAGGCATGGATATATGAATGCACACATGCACTGAATTATATATGTGTTTTAGGTTATATAAAAGTGTGTGTGTATATATAAAATTCATAACAATAAAATGAATCATCTGCAATAGGGAACTAAAATAACTAAGCTACCATCTCTATGGACATAAGTAAATTGCACTTATGGAATAATTAATTGTTTACCCTTAATAAAGCTAACTTGCTTTGAAAGCCATTTATTTAAAAGTGATATAACCTAGTAAAGGAACATATTAAATAGTATTCTTAGAGGAAAAACTAAAAATTGGAGAGACAAAGTATCATAAGCATCATTAATAATGACAAGTTTATGAGGGAAAAGAATTTTATATTGGGACTATGCAGTATACAATGAAAAGGAAGCAGAGAAAATGCTGGAAGGGGAAGATGGACAGAATATTGTTTTTGGTTTTTTTATCATTTATTTTTATCTTCTCCCTGCTTCTAGTGGAGTATATTTCTCCCTGTGCAATGAAAAGAAAATGTTTGTATCCAGCATCCCAAAGTTAAGCAAAATGATCCCTCCATTACAAGAGAAGCCATTTAAGTAAGAAAGATAGATTTCCTTCACAGGAAATCAATTCTATAAACTCACTTTATATGGATTCTCTCATCCTACAAGTAAAATGTGGGATGTAGAGGAAAATGTGAAATGACACAGGGGTCTTGTCAGGGCATTCCTGGAAAGGTTTGAACTATTAATGGAGTCCTCTGGGGACTGAGTCAATAACACCTAAAAAAGGAAGAACAAAGTAGATGAAAGATATCAGGGTGATAAAAGGCAAATGAGACATTTAATCATTGTCAGGTGTTTGCATCATTGGCTTTTTCCTGGAATTCCTTTGAGTTCAAGTATATTTACCCACCTTCTTTTTCTATTTCTCAGAGGGCATCTGAGAATTAGAACAAGGAAAACTAAGGATTAGTGAGAGGTCCTGGAATTTATTTTTGATTCTGCAACTGGTTTTCTGATGGTTTGTACTGCCTTTATGCACAAATCCGTCTTTCTTCCTTACCCCCTTTAATCTCTCCTAAATGTGCTGAAAAATGTATAAGATATGTCACGGTTTCATCTGTACCCCCAATTTTCATTAACTTTTTTCTCCTCAGTTTAAGTGCCATGTCTTTTCCATTTTTCTTTTTTTTTGGCCACCCAAGCCCTAGTGCTTTCAAAGAATCTTGAGCCCAACCCAGCTCTAGCTTTTCTTACTTCATATCCAATCTCCTGTTATGTAGGTTGTCTGGTAAATTCTTGGTCTCATGGCTGCACTTAAAAATACTCAGAAAAAATAAAAATTACTCATTTATTTATTGCATAATCACATGAATAAGTAAACCAACAAATCATATTGTAGACAATCTCCAAGTGGCTCACAATAATGCTCAGTTTCCATTATTCACCTAGTATGTAGTTCCCTTCCACATTACACAAAGGAAATATTACAAGGAGGATGGCGTGCTGCATTTGAGATTAGGTGAGAAAGTCTGTAGCTTCCATCCTAATAATTTTCTCTCTTATCACTTGCTCTAGGAGAAGTGATATAAGCAACCCTGTAGAAAGACTTGTGGTAAGAAGAGAAGTATACTATGAAAAGGAAAACAAAAACCCTGAAAGTAATCTTGGAGCTATTTCTCCATCATCAGTTGAATCCTGAAAGATGACAGCTGCCCCGATGGTGAGGATGATTTCAGCCTCATCAGAGACCCTATGCTGTGCCATACAGTTAAGTAACCCCTGGATTTCTAAGTCTCAGAAACTATATGAAATAGTTATTGCTTTAAACATCTAAGCTTTGGGCTAATGCAAATGTATTATTTTAGGAAAATAACAGAAATAAAACAAATCAATCTACATATAACAAATGCTATTTTTAAGCAATCAGTAAGGGTTGGATGATTTTTCCACCTATAGATTTAGAGAATATGAGTCCCAAATATGAATTTTTTCAAGTATTCCCCACTGATTTACTTCGGTTTATGTATCTGTGACAATTGGGCTCATACACAATAAGCAAGACTACCTCAGGAGACTGATCACTCTAAGAAGCCTCAGTTGGTAAGCACTATCCAACTCAATGCATTTCTCTTATATTCCAATAAATAGTACATTGTATATAATAATGAGAATGGAGAATTGTGCTAACATTTTTATATTTGAAAATTATACTGAAATTCAAATTTTTTTGTATTTTGAGATGTTTGATTTGAGATGTTTGCAAACAGGTGTTTCAAATCAAAAGGATCTCTGAATTGTCTGTTTTCATGGTCTTCTGATTCCTAAGATATGCTTTCAGTGATCTAGCTCTAGAACCATGACCGGAGAACACCGATTTAATCTATGGGATAAAATATATTGTTAAAAAAAACAAAAACAAAAACAAAAACAAAAAAAGGACATATAGGAAGTTCATCCCTCTCCATAATCCACAGGACTAACTGAGCTCTCGATTATCCAGTGTTCTCATATTATATGTAAATAAGATATTACTGAAGGTTGATGCCAAGCACTCCTATGGGTAAGAGGAAGAAGAGGTAAAACTTTCAAATCCTCTCTGCAAAGAAATGCTTGTAATTCAGAAGTGGTGTCTTAAACAACTCCTGTGAGGAAGAAACCAATTAATTAGGTCTGACAGTGAAAAATTAGAACTCTATTCAGCATAAGCCCCAAATCTCTGTTGAATGAGTGGAATCTAGCCCTCCGTTGCTTTACATAATATAAATATTCTTCTTATTTTAAGCTAATTATCTCAAACTTTTACTATTGAATTTTGAAAAAGTTGTATGAGCCATACAAGCCTTCTTGATCTCACTTGAATTGCTAGTTTACTGGTTCACTGATGTAGCTCAGTGACTTGTCATAGCTGGTCCTTTGTTGTGAGAATAAAACCTTATCAAACATGATCTTAAGTAAAGGGAAGGATACATAAACATGGATCTAAATGTTAGATCTTTCAGGGATTCTCTACATAGATGTAGTTGGCAGCACTATGGAGGCTTGCATGTCTCAAGTAAGTAAGTGCCTAGAAGTCACCTCAGCATTACTATAAAGCCTTTAGGTAGGGCATTAAGAAAAGCAACTATTAGGAACATAGAGTGGTCATCAATGATATATAGATATGATATAGATATAGATTTCAACTTTCTGAAATGTTAAGGTTACAATTCAAATTGCAATAGCATAAGTAGTTGCAGAGATATACTTTATATCATATAGTCTATATAGTCTTCCTCTAAAAATGTTCTAATATCACATTTTAGAGAATATTATTAGTTATATATTGCTTTATAATCTTTCTGTAAGTCTTTAAATCTGCTAATCATTTTGTCTTCATAAAAGGCAATTACTATCATCTCTGCAATATACTGCATCTTATACCCATCAATGACTTTAAGTGTCACACAGAGCATTTGTGACAAAATGCATAATATTTTCTAGTTTAATTAAGATATTTGCCTCTAATAAATGAGAGTGATAAAAGTGAGAAACAGGGCTTAGAAATTTTAATCCAGAAGTCTTAAATTTGTATTTGCTCTGGAAACAATTCCAGGAGCCAGCCTCCACTTAGCTCATGTTTTAGAACCATGTGGTAAGCTCACGATTAAATTTTTTAAAACACTCACCTGGTGCATGAGCGTGCACACGCACGCACATTATTATGTATACATATATAATCTACCTCACTCTTATTTGACTCTAACATGAAATGTATAACTTTAGGAGAACAAAAACTTACTGGAGTATAAGAAAAGGAACAACTATGTGTTTCCATACTTAGGAATGTGTATATATGTGTAAGAGAGACAGAGATAGAGCGAGAGGTAGGGAGAGTAAGAGAAGAGAGGGGACCTAAAATTCAATAAAAACATTTATCTTTGTTTTTATTTTGAGTAACTTATATTTAAGTCCAAATATACTGCTCAATGCAGATTTCACTTTGTGACAAGCTAGACTTAATCCAGGTTTATTGTTCAAAGACAGTGAAAATGGACAAAAAAGTTATGAGTGTGGCATAGAGCAAAGAACATGAGTGCTTTGTCATAGTTATTTTTAATGTGTATCACTGCTTTGCAATGGATTTATTATTAGGAAAATTAGTTAGAGGCAAAGACTTATTGAATTTCACAAAAACAAGTATAACTGAATGTGCTATAAATCCAACTTTATTAACAAGTGGGCATTGTTCAATTGTTTATGTTTTTGAGAGGTCAATATACTTCCTCAAGGTTTATAAAAATGTATTAGTTTTCTATGTCCCCATGTCATTGCTTGGATTATTTAAGGCTTTGACAGTAGGCTTTATTTTCTTTCTGATCATTAATTATAAAATGTGGGGAGTGTTGAAGAAAATTCCAGAGTAGAGGTAATGCTATTATTTTGTGTGCCAGGCAATATATCATAATATGTGATTATTCAGATTGTTTATAATTCCTTTTTCTTTTGTTATTTTAGTTCTCTGTAATTCAGAAAAGGGAGAAAACCTGATATGTGAATGTGAGCTTAAAAATGCTGCATGCAAATGTTTAATAGACATTTAATCATCACAGAAATCACAGTATAGTTATTAGTGTTATTCCTATTTTACTTATATAGAAATTGAAATTCAGAGAGGTTAAGGTAAACCTTGTCTTGCTAGTATCACAGCTGAAATGATACATCACTATTTTGATATCTCAACTCTATTAGAATCAGTGTTTTCACACATGAGTAATTGGTCATGAAAATCTGGCATGTTAAATACATCAAGCTGAACTGATGGTGTTAATTTGTCTTTTGCTCAGTAATATCAACATACAACTGGGATCTTATTAAGACTACAATTGTAACTTAATATATTGTATGCTTTCAGAACATAATTTATTTTAAAAGCATGCTATATTTCCTAGGAAGGTGAAAAAGATTCAAACACAATTTCTTTTTGATTGTTAATTTGTTAAAAAAAAATCTGCCTAATCTGGGTTATACCCCATGGAGAGAATTCCAATGATGAGGACACTGGGGAAGAATTTAGAAAAATAAAATGGAAAATGTTTTTAAGAAGTAGTATCTAAAAGCACCTCACCCCTATACATATACTTCTCAACTTTCTGTGAATATACATAACTGGCAAATACTTGAGTGAAAATATACCTGAAGGACTCAGAAGCAGAATTTTAAGAAAATGAGAGGAGAATGAAAAGGGGGAAGAAGGAGGTGTGGGAGATAGACAAGAAAGTCAAGGAGGAGAAAAAGGGAATAATGCAGATGAATAGAACTACTAAGCCACAACTACTTGATATTTATTTGCTTGGAATGAAACTAGCAGCTTTACGGAGGATCTACTTCAAGTTATTGAGCACAGCCAATAGCCATAATAAGCATTTTGAGTATAAATTATGTCTTCATTGGGTTTTATTTGTTTAGAAGTAGAGCTAAGCTACTTTGGCAGCTTTGCAAATATCTAAACAGAGAGAGGCCAGCTCAGCAGTAACTGAGATAAATATTGAGAACACTCAGTGAGACATGACACAGCTTATGCATCTCTTTCACCATTATACTCCTTAGTTTCTTTTTTTTTATCCTGGAAAAAATTTTCTGTCTTTGCTGCCTATGCCTAAATCTGGTAGGAACATCCACAGGATATGGTTTACACTTACAAAAGCAATACAAGACAAATTTTGTCCAATCAATCTTTTTAATTAGAAATGAACTACTTTAAGGGTCAGTTTCATATCAAGGTGAATTAAATTTTAATAACAGATAATTGGAACTCCATCAGTGTAGGCTAATAATTCAAGGACTTTTATTTTTAATGTCATAGATTTCAGTTCTGCCATAGAGATAAGACATACTAATCTATATTCAGAGATCAGGTGATACAAACTATTTCTTTGCATGGATGTGCATGTAACCTGGTCCTGTGGGTACCATGAAAAAAATAGCATAATGACCATTGCCTCTTTATTATATTACCAGTGTGCCATAAAATGTCACCTTGACTCTTGAGGCAGGGGTTACCACAGTCATTGGGCATAAATATATGTGGTTGTACTTGGTTTCATTTTATTTTCCTGTGCATATTTAGCAGATTGATTATAAGCTACTGATTATTTGAAACAAATTAGAGGAGATTTAAAAATGAATTGTATCTAAAAAATCCTGACATCTATGTGGATATACTCTGCATTGATAGCTAACTTGAAAAGAACAAAGATCAAAAATCACTAGAAGACAGAATAAAATAAGACAAGTATCTATAAAAATATAAAATATAGCCATCCATATCTTTATAGTTATCATCTATGACATTATAGATACATAATCTCTATGTGTGTATATGTATGTATATATACAGAGAAAGATATCCATGCAAACTTTGAGTTAAATAAAATATATAATATTTTGAGTAAGATATCCATAAATGTCTAGGATCAAAAAATACTAGAAATAAAAATGGTTTATTTATTATTTTAAAGTAAGATGTCAGCAATTCAGAATTAACCAAATTAAATTATGTGAAATTCAGATTTTTCTAGTGTTATGTTTTGTTTTTAATTAAGATTTGCAAAAGGAGTCCTGGCAAGGTGGCTTACAGACAAGGACAAATTCTTCAGCTTGAAAGTGTTTTTGGATTGATGATTTTGTCCATTGTTTTCATGAAAATTCTTTACATTTGGAAAAAATTGCATTAGTTTTATTTTAACTATAAAAAGTTCAAATTCAGGAGATATTTATTATTTAAATAAATGGCATTCATTATTTTAAAATATGGTAAATATAGTTATACAATTTAAAGGTTTTGTTCTATTAATAAACACTAAAATTAGATTTAACACTTCAATTTTCACATGACTAAATATATCCAATTTCTTGTAACTCACAATATAATAAATATTTCCTCTCACTTTTAAATATTTTTCTATTTAGCATTCTACTTCTTATATTCCTATTTGTAGACTTGAAAATGACTTTTCTAGAGGAAAAAATGTACTGAAAGCTGACTGCAATATAGCCCTGATAACACATCACATGCTATAGGTCTTTTAGATGAAGAAAACTCATGAGAATATCTTTTTCATCATGTAATTAATCAATCACAAAGTGAACTAAATGAACATAAAGGCTTTTTTTTATTTATAACCCCTGTGTTCAGGTTATAGGGTAAAGAATATGGTCATTTGAACACAAGACCAGCTAACAATAAATGACAAATTTAGTTCTATAGTAATGAAGCAGACCCTTAAGGGCATTCAAAACTTTAGAGGCATCTGCAACACTTATTTTAAAGGCACTACATACAGAAATTCTGAAATTATTCTCACTGAAAATTACAGGTGAAACAACAAAAATGAATAAAAATAGACTGGCAAAAATAGTCAATCCAAATTTTGAAAATTCTGTATCACAGTCTCTCAACTTCTACAGATACAATTTACTGGCAGGCACAGGCCAGCATGTGAGGTTTACTTCAATAGCCATAGTCTTAATAGTGTTTAAGGACTTTAGAGCCGTCTCTGCATGAGGTGAGCCATGCATCCTTTTTCAGAGAGATAAAGTATTCCTGTTTTGAGGGACATTCATTTTAATAAATGGCACATACTTTCTCACTATTGTCCTCATCATAGTCAGGGTACAAAGTCATCAGTGAGGACTTCTCCACTGGAGTGAGAACAATCTACAGAGTTACACAGGGTTTCTTGATCAGTACTAATACCACACACACACACACACACACATCCACACTAAAGTGGAACATGGAAGAACTGATACATGTTTGTATTCCAGCAACCCAACCCATCATAATTACTCTGCATCATTTCATTTCACAAATACATCAGAAATCTGTCATGGAGAAAGCTGTAATAAATTCTGAAAAATCTCAATGAACAACTATGAGAAAGTCTACTATTGTGACTGATCTTTTTTGCAATATTCCTTTTGAAAATTTAAAAAAATCTATATAAACTTGGATATTAGTCATCTGATGGTAGTCACTACAAATTTGAGAACTATATGACAGTATAGAAAGTCAATATAGGAAAATTTAAATAGCATAAAGTAAATAAGAATAATCTTATTTTTTAAAGTAGGCTGATACACTTATCTGGCATTTATTAGTGGCTTCTAATGTTACAATTAATATTAGTCTTTATGTTACTATTACAAACTTCATCTAATGGTTTATATTATGCCACAAAAGCAGTAAAGATATAAATATTGCCAGTTAACAATTGAGAAAAACAAAACACATGGAAATTATTTTGCAAAGAGGTAACAGTGAGAGGGTATGAGGCCAGGACTTCAAATCTAAAGCTTATTATCTTAATGTAATTATATTGATGTTCAAAATTAATATTTACACTCTATCCTAGACCCAGTACTGAAACAGATTGAAAAAATCCTCAGGTACCAATTGAAATATAGACAGACAAGTAATAAATGTACCACACCCTGAAGACTTTAGATTTTCTAGTTTACTCAGCCTTGATTGTTCTTAAAAATGATTTCTAGAAGCCTACCATGGCTTTACATTTAGAATTAATTTAGAATTAAACATTTAGAATTAATGTCCTTGAAAATGTATCGGAACATTAACAACATCAAACTTTTCAGTGCTTTGTTCCCCACAAATTTTTGAGAAGATTTTTTTAGCGGACTGCAAATCTTCTATGGTGTAAACAGTGATTGAGTTCTTGTTCTTGTTACCATGGTTTCCTGGGATGTTTAGTCCAAGGACTAGACTAGATCTAAAACCTAGTGAATCATTCTCCTTTTGTTGCTGCCTGTTAGCCTCTATATGTGCGCGCGCACACACCACGCAAACATAACAGTCTCTCTCAAACCTTCACTTCAAAAGAAGATAGTGTTATTGATAAATACACGAAGTGATATTCATGTTAATTTAAAATTCCAAGTGAATTAATAATTAATTCTTGAATTCAAAGGTTAGTCATTACTGCACTCTAAATGTTAGTCATTCAAAGGTTAGTCATTACTGCATTCTAAATGTTTACCCCCATTAAAGTCAGATGAATCAGTTTTAGAATAGTAACAAGATAAAACTTGATCTTGAACTCCATAATAAGAATTTTCTACAAAAGTCAGAAAATAATATTGATAAAGATGGATTGAGAAAGAGGATGCCTGTGATATGGCTTTTATGTTTATAAAGCTGAAGTGTTTTCCTAATCCTCTAATTCTGATTCTATAACATCCAGTGCCTGCACATTATAATACACAAGTTTTGACTTTTGGTTTTGGTTGTTGACTTGCACTTATAGATGAAAAATGAGTGGCAGTGGTGTTTAAAATTTCCCCAAATCCCACTTCTTTTGTGAGAAAGCCATAGTATGAATCTAAGCGTCAAGTCAGGATCATGCTGCAGCAAGTAATTACATTTCTTTATATTTAAGTTCTCTGTCCTTCCAAAAGTAACACTAATATAACACCAAATTTTGAAAGTATAAGAAGATGCAGGATTTAAATACAGATCTAATGATTTTAAATCTATGCTTTTAATTAGAATTGTAACAATTCAGAGTAAAATCAACCTTAATTAGAAAAAATTATGCAGTTCTTCTCCTCTTTGAACCAGTAGATCTTTAAAATCAAAGTGATTTTGAGATAATTACACTTTAATATGACCTTCAAATATCATTTATGTACACAGAAAAAATCTGATATTTGTTAAATTTTGTTTTAATTAATTTAGTGATTTGTTTACTTTTCTGTGATGGTAAAAGATATTAATTTTGATATCAATATATGTCAGAAACTTCTGTTTGCAAAGATGTCTGCTTAAAGAATTTCATGCTTACAGTGTTCTCTCTAAAGCTTAAGTGAAGCTTATCAGTGTTGTACAAAAACACACACACACAAAAAGCAAATAATAAAAGTGTGAGATTCTAGGACAATATTAATGGAAGCCAGACTTTTCAGAAATTCTCTAAGATACAAAGGAGAGACTGGGTTGAGAGACAAGCCAATCAATTCATTGTTTACAATATGTAAAGAGACCAGAGGAAAGTAAAGAGACAAAACTGCTAGAGGATTTTCAATGTCAGCTGCTAGTTTAGAGGTTAGTGGTAGAGCTGAACAGGAGACTTACAACAATCAGCTTGGACTAGATCCAGATATTACAAGTGTCTTTGGTAAATCACACAGCTAAGATACCTAGAGGTCAGTCCATATAATTTACGGTACAGCATAATTTCCCCTGCAAGCAGGTTCAAGGATAGAGCTTAATATATAGGATATTTTTTAAATAAATGCTGTGGAGACAACACCTGTAGAAGAGAGGAATAGATAAGAGATTAAGCAGTGAGGATGCTGATCATGACAAATTCCCATTGAAATATGCTGGCACTTTAAAAAAATAATCATACCAAATTTTTGTGCATATATTACTGGAGTCTATATTATTTCATTGATCTAAACGTCTTTTCCTTTTACCAGTACTGCACCATGCTAATAAGTATAACTTTATAAAAAATGTGGAAGCCAAATTGTGTAAGTTCTTCAATTATGTTGATGTTCTCCTCTTCCACCTCTTCCTCCCTCTCCTTGTTTTAATACCCTGACTCCTGTAAATTATTTTCTTTGGTTTATGAATTTTATAATAGCCTGTCAAGTTTTTCAAAAAGCCTGCCAGAAACATGATTGGAATTGCATTGTATGCATAGATTCATATGGATAAGAAATTATATCAATGATAAATATTCTTCTGATCATAAAAAAAAATTCCAATTGTAAGATCAGTCAACTCAGAGGAAGAATCTAGAAGTAGAATGGTCCTTCTCAGTTGTTCCAAGGGAAGCCAGGATGGTTAGGTTATTTTGATCCCACATCAATCACTGAATATGGATCTTCCAAGGAAGGGCTGTAAACCTTGGACAAAGTGGCTTTCCATGATTAAGGCAATTCCTGAAGATGCTGATATCTGAAGGCTGCCTGCCTATAGAACTTTCAGTGACTAAGCTACAGGTCCTTCCTTGAAGGGGAACTCCATGGCACATCAAAGTATTCACTACACTTAGGGCATGACAAGATTACTAAATTAAGTGAGAACAAATATAATGGCATTTTCTGATGGCAATACTCAGGCTGGTTAGAGAAGGGAACTTACAACCAGTTATGAATTACATGAACGATAAATTCAGTGGTCCACAGATAAGACTATTAGCTACAGATGCCTCCTTCTATTGCTCTGTTCAAATCTGCTGATAGAAGCAATAAGACTTTTGCATTAGAAATACAACACAGAAGAGAGGTACAAATATGAAAGAATTCCTCTGAGCACCTAAACAGTATGATAGTCTATAGATTGTCAGAGAAAAAATAGAATATCATAAAATAAAACAGTAATTCTAAAGACAAAAAATAGATATTTGAGGAATAAGAGAGACCATACTATGATGTAATAGCTTAAAGAAACACTATAAAATCTTACTCTCGAAGAAATTTAAAGGGGCATTGAATTTATCACCTGGAGAAAGAGTAACAATGAGATGCTTGCTTGGATATGTATAAGCAGTTGGAGAAAATTTTTAATTAAGTAATACAAACAGTATATGGCAAACAAAACACGTATAAGATCAATTTATGAACCCGAAAAAAAACACACTTATTTCAGTATGAAAGAATGACAACTGAATAGGAAGAGCTAAAAATATTAAGAATAAAAATCTAGAAAAGATGCCATATTCATGAAATAAAAAACAGGGCAACTGATAGAAATATTAATTTTTAAATTAAAAAATAACATTCTTGAGTGCAAATAAGCCATATTATTTTTTAATTTTTCCTCATCTATACTATAATTTTGATTCTGTACATGTCTTAATTTCATCACAAAGCATTGAATAATATAAAGGATGCTTCAGTGAATTGAATCCTTAATTGCCATCAGAGTTCTCATAAAATTTGCATGCATGATGGGTAGAGGAGGCAATAACTTGAAAGTTTTGTTTATACATTTTTCATATTATCTTTCAAAGATTATTTTACTACCAAGAAAAATTTAAGATATAAGTTTTTCAAATTCCATCACTGCCATAGACCACTTAATATGTAACTTTAATCTATAGTCCTTAATCTTAAATTGTGAAACAATATTAAAAACGTGACCTTTTAAAGTCTATAGTCATACCTTCTCTACTGACATGCGATAGCATCAATCTCTATGGGTCCTTTCTTGGAGTGCAACCGTTTTATATCATGTACCTTCCTTTCTAAATTGTATTTCATAAACATGCATAATTTGCTATTCCTTGGGTTGCTTCAGCATGGCAAATACATTATGAGAATGGCTAAGAAGTCTTGAAAAATGAAAATTACTTGAAATACATTAACATGATGTAACAAATAAATCAATTAAAATAAATCAGGCGATAAATACAATAAATCATGAGAAATTCAATTTAGTTGCAGAATTTTATTTAAATTGCTATGCTGAGAATGTGAAGAATTTAACCTCTCCATATTTCATCATTTTTTAACTAAACGTACAACCACTGGCATTTTCCTCAGATATAACACCCAACATTATTACATTTATATTTATAAATTATAATTTTAATAGTATTTTAATAGAAATGAAGTAAAACATCAACTGGTTTCACTTGTTATAACAGCACACAGGCAGACACAGAAAAACAGAAAATTACATTAAAGGAAGAAAGGATTGGTTTGAAATTAGGAAAAAGTATAAGTAGAAAACACCTACTAATAGTGATAAAACAAGTAGTTTTTGTTTGGGCAGACAGAGAAATTCAGAAGTTCTTGGTCAACTCATATCATGGATATTTTATATTCATAATCCAGTGAGGAAAAAAAATGAAGAAAATTAAGTATATCAGTTTTACAACAGAGATTCTTAATACTGTCTGTCGTTAGTTTTGATATGGTTGCCTATACTTGGGAAGTATGATTGCATGTAGGTATTTTTTCATCTCCCAAGAAAAATATATTTTAAAAGGAACTTTCAATAATGTAAACTGGTAATCATAATTTGGAGTCCAAAGACAACCTGAAATTTTATGCAAAATTGTGTTTATATGTATTTACATCAAGCTTCTCTGAGACCAGCATAGAGCCCTGTTAGTAAGTATTGAAGCACTAAAACGTACAAGGTGTGTAAGTACTTGAAAAATACTGTCATTCTGAGTTGAGATGCACTGTAAGTAAAAAAAAAAAACAACACACTAGAGCCAAAAAGCAATATAAAAATGTAAAATATCTCGTCTTTTTATAGATGATATACTAAACTATAATATTTTAGCTATGTTGGGTGAAGAAAATATGTTTTAGTTTTGTGAAGGAACTCTGCATCCTGACTATATAGGTTTAAGGTATGCAGACTTATAAAATGCATTAATTTTTATACAATTTTTAATTAACTCAATGTCACCAATAGACAATGTTGAATTCCACATATGGTTCACATGGATGTCTCCCATTATATTTCAATTGAACAGCATTCAACTAGAACTTTCATTCATTTCTGAATCCTTGGTCTATAAAAGAAGAAAAAGATGCTCATGGGGTCTCTTCATGGAAAGAAAAAAATATCATCAGAATGAATGTTATATCATAGATGCTGAATTAATAATTGTTAAATGTACCTGACATGTGAAAACGTGAAAACCACTTTGTCAGGGGACATGAAAAAACTGAGTTTTTCTTCAAGATTGGTTTTTGACATTTCAGGCTCTTGTAAGACATTTTAAACTACTCAGGGAAAATTCTCTGTCTGAAGGAAGAACTTCTGAATGTTACTTGGAGAGGCGCACTCATTAGGGGCTGCATGCCTCATTGGTGAGCACTGAATGCCTCTCTGCCAGAAGCTCACATCTCACTGAACTTAGATCCCAGGTGGCCACCCCAGTGGTTTTCTGTCTCACTCCCATTTCTGGCCTTGTTGGAGTTCTCTCCTTGAGTTTGCCCAGGAATGTGTATGGCCTCAGTTACATAATTATTGTCATGTTGAAGATAATGTAGTCCTTTGGGGCTATTTTTCCCTTTCAGCAAGGTTGAAAAATTTGCATTTCTTCCTGGTTAATTGTACATGAATACTTTTCCTAGTGGCTTCTTGGATGATATCTATTTAGTGGACCAACTACTTTGACACAGAATTTGAACATTAAATAACAGAGCTGAGCTCAGTTGTTTAGGTAAGTTTGTGCCAAACAAAACAAAATTCTCCTGATAATTAAGTTAAGTAATAGAGATAAAAGATACATGACTTTTCTTTATGCATTTTTTCACTTTTTAAATAGAATACGAAAGTCCCAATCTATCACAATGTCATCAAGAAAAGTTGTATATAACTCCACTATTTTATTCATTCTTTTCTCCATTTTTTTCTTTATTTTCTTTTTAAAAAATACTTCTCATAAAATATTGCATATTCAATCCTGCAAGTCTACTACACAGAAGATTAATGATGAAAATACAGACAGATTGATTGACTAAATGATTGTATTTATAAGAATGAGCTAGAAACCCCACTCATTTTAAGTTCTCAATTTTAGTGAACTATGCTTCTTTTCAAGTGGCATTACACTTTGAATTTAAAACCACACATATATACACTGAACACATAGGCACACATTCTATTTTATGTATATACATATATAATGCAATGTAAATAGGAATAAATGTATATGCTTATATATACATATATTCTTTTATATCAAAAATTGTCCTATACTATTAAAGAAGAATATACAAAAAAATAATGTAATTGCTGTGTGTTTTAAGAACAAACTGAGGGTACACCTTCCTGCCACCTTGTGCAGCTAGTTTCCTTTGGGAAGTCCCAATGAATTCTTAATTTAGGACTACAAAAACTAGCCTGTTCCTGATTCATAGATATCATTTGGGACTGCCATTTGTTCTCACCAGAGGGCAGACAGCATAATATAAAGAATATTTACTCTGGAGTTTCATTGTCAAGGTTCACCACACAATTGACATGGAAACTTGGACGAATCTCTTCACTTTCTGTGTCTTAGCAACTATACCTCAAAATCTTGCTGCATGAATTAAAAGAGTTAATATATGAGAAACACATGTAATATTGACTTAGTAACTATTCCATAAGTGTCAATCCATTATTTTTCACCTATTGGACCTCTGTCCTTCTTTTTGATATTTACTATAAGATTCCCTTGTCTTCAAATTTGCACTCTGATTCATTATTATCTTTATTGTTCACATAGGATGATCTTCCTGATAGAAGCAATACTGAAACTTCTGGAGAAAGAGATGCCTCGTTTTTTTCAAATTAATGCTCTGCTCTTCACAATATGAGAATACTTCCCCATCCACCTTTTCTGTAATAGTTTGTCATATACTTAAAAAGTAATGCTGCCTTGCTTAAGAACACAATCATCAATGAAGTTAGCGCTCTATGTATTTTATATAGACCTCAAATTAAAAAATCTAAGAAATATTAACACATGTAAATTCAATGCAAAAATGAAGTTAGTCAATTTCATTTCATCAATAGCTTAGGTACACATAGTGATTACCCTGAAAAGAAATGCAGAATTCCTTTATTTTATGTTTGAAATTAAAGAACACATGCCTTATTTGAAAAGTTGGGTTTTCATTTCATGAAGAGATGTTTTCATATCCATTTTCCACGTGGAAGATTCTTTGAGTAAAAAGCGTATTTTTAGGGTTAATGGCTCTGTTCTCATTAATATTAAAACTATGAAAAGTTTTAGATTTGATCTAGGGGAAAATATAACAAATACAAACTGTCAACTCATATATATGCATCCTGAAGTCTCAATCAAGCATGATGAAGACTTGTCAGGAAAAATAATTATCCTCTTGATTTAAAAAGTACTTTTATTTTGGTCTCTGGTGACAAAGGAAGCATTTAATTATTAAAAGCTTATAGTAATCCACGGTTGACATCTAATTTATTTCATCACATCAAATATGTAGTAAGACACTATGTTTAAGTTATAGCTTAGAATTTTCAGACTTTTTTCACAGGAGGTTACAATAAACTACTATTGCACTCAATATTTTTCAGTTACTAAATAATCTGATAAATATCAATCAGCACTAAATGAAGAGAAGTAGTAGGGTAGTCAAAAGTGTCCTGAATTGACTTTAAGACCACTTGGGTTCCAGTTCTGAAATTTCTATGAAAGTTGTGACATAGAAATCTATTTGTATTTTTCTCTTATTAGTTTCCACATGTAACAACTATAGACTTTGACTAAATATTATATATATAGTTCATCCTAGAAACAAATTATTTGATTGCTCTTTCTTTCCTAAGTCTATTCTGTGCAATTGATCCTTAAATAAAAATAATTTAACAAATTGTAAGTGAATAATTGAAGAAATGGTCAACCTAAACAATAATCAAATAAATTTCAAATGTCATTTCATAATTTGGGGGTTTTGGTAATGTAGTTGACAAATGACAAAAAAAAGTGCTGGTCATAAACAGGATTGAAATAGAAAAATAAGTGCTTTATTATAAATTACTGAATCAAGTGTATATATTAGTAAAATCATTAAGTATGATAACTTGAAAAAATGCATTAAAATGGAAAAAAAACATTTAATCACTACTTCTACAAAATTATACTAAAACAAGAGGTACATTTGAAAATGTGATTTATTTATATTTAAAAATATTTAGCATATAGCATTTATAATAGCAAAAATAAAATATAATATTTGGAAACAAATATTAAAGATGACATATATGAATACTGATGGGACATTGCACAGGGTAATAATAACTAGAAACAGGAGTTTTGGAGTCTGAGAACTTTTTTCATTTCAGGACTCTGAAAGTTACTAGAAATATCTTCTTGTAAAATTTCCTTAACCACTCTAAAACTTTCTGTCCATTTAAAATGGGAATAATGCTATATCCATGAGAAGGTTTCTGTGAGAGCTAAAGATAATTTATATTGACCTATGCACTATTAATTCAATTTTAATATATGGTTATGCATAAGCATCCATTATCAATGATTTTGCAAAGTAATGTCAAATAATGTGAGAAGTAATTCTTACTTGCTGATATAAAAAAAAGTTACATCTCAGCAGAATATTATTAAATTAATTATATTTTCAGTATAAACAGGAAAATAGAATGGAAAAATCAGCATTACATTCTTTATATATTCTAAATTTCTATAACATTAAATCATCATTAGAAAGTCACAGAAAGCTTAAATTCTAGAGAACAAAACAAAGGTCTCCATCCCTAGTGGAATGGGGAAGAGGTAGAAAGAAGGGGGATGGGGTAAGGGTGGAGTGTCAGTGAGAGAGAGAGAGAGCATGAGAGTGAGAGCTATAGCGGTGAGGGAGGGAGAGAGAGGAAAATGTGTGTGTAAGGAGAGACAGGGGGGATGGAGGGACTGCATTAAGGATGAGTACTCAATGAAAAAAGAATTATATGATTAAAAACAACATGAAAAATGAAGCCATGTGATAGAGCATATTTAGCAAGCAAACAACAGCAAAACTAGAACATAGAATAAAAAAATGCAATATTTTTTAAAATAATTTAAGAAAGGCAGGAATAACAACTATGAGAAAAGGAAAGGACACTATAAAAAAAACAAAGTGGGCAGTTAGAAAATAATTTCTAGAAATACAATTAAAAAGAAAGTGTGAAATTAATTTCCGTAGTTAAGAGAATAGCTAAATAGTTAAATAAACAGAGAATAGTTAAATAAATTATAGTATATTCAAACAATGGAAACCTGGACAGAAGTAAAATGATACAGAAGCTATATCAAGAATGATGCCAAAATTATAAGATTAAAAAATATACCAAACAATGGCATATAGTATTTAGTAATCATGTTTGGTACTGATGCCAACAAATGCATTTATACATGAAATTAGGAGTGAGATAGGAAGAAGGGAACTGATATAGTACAAAATGAGGCCTTCAAGCTTACTAATTTATTTTTTCCCTCTTCAAATCATTACTGGGATATTACTCTTTATAACATTTTATATTTCTGAAATATTTTGCCATAACCTTTATTAACTTGATTTACAAGCTTCAATAGAAATTAAACATTTAAAAGTTAATCTGTGAAGTAAAAGATATATTCAAGAGGACATTCTTAACTATAAAATTGATGTAGTGTTTTGTTTATTACTGCATAACAAGGTCAAAACTCTGGTATGTTTTTTTTAAAGGTTGTGAAAATCAGAACAAAAAGACTGAACTAAGGATGTGGGGTGGGGTGTCTGTCAATGATTGCCAAGAATTGTATGACAAGTGATACATAGTTTGTATAAACTCAATAGAATATAAGTATCAAAAGGCCGAGAAGAATTTTAAACTAAAAATGAACACATAATTTTAACATAACATGAATCAAAACAATGGGCCTGTCTTCTTGACTTTAATATTAATGCTTCTGTTTCATGATTACATGTTGTAGCTGATACATATTTAAAAGCCACATTTCCCAAGTGTGAGTATAGTTTATCTTTATGATATTGATATAAAACATGACATATTTGTGATCAGAGAGTGAGGCAGTACTCTATATCTAACTAGGAATAAGCTCTGTCAGTGCTGTTTGAAGATGTAAATTCTGTCATATTACTGAAGTTTTATCTGCCTCTTTCATCCATTATTGAGATTGATGTTTGAAAATCTACTAAGACAATGGATTTTTCAATTTCTCCTCACTGATGTGTTAAATTTACATTATTTTAAAACTGTGTTATTAGGAACATAACAGTTTGAAATTATTTTCTCTCTCTAGTGTAACATTCAACATTTTATTTTTAATAACTCTGACTGTACTTACATTTTAAACCCTTTTCTGTATTATATTGAATAGTGACAGCAGTTGTCTTTTGTTACGCATTTCACTGATGTAGCTTATATTTTTATTCTCTTTTGGCAAAATTACTGTTTCCTCATGTTTTAGGCATGTATTAAAATCAAAGATAACTAGGCTATGCTTTTCAATTAATGTGATCATTTTTTTGCTTTCAGGATAAGCATTTAGTCCATCTGTATTATAATTGTTTTAGATATATTTAGAATCATTTCTGATATTTTATTTTGTGCTTTTTCCTTTTCCTATCTTTTTTCCTTCTTATCTTAATTAACTAAGTTCCTTTATTTCATACCATTTCTTTTCTCTCTAGTAAGTGGAAAATTATACACTATTCATATTATTATAACATGTAGAACAAAACATTTAATATGAATATTTAACTTTAAAATTAATGAATTATAATAGATATAAAATAATGTTCCTTGGCCTCTGCAAATCCAAGTACCTCAGAAAGCTTTTACTCTGTAATTATACCTGATATATATCACATTTAAATTTTCTGATACTATTATTCTATATTTTAACTACTAAATCAGACTTCATTACTCTTTTGTTATTAACATTTGCTAAATTTAGTAATCTTTACTCTTTTTCTATGAGAACAATTTATTTTTCACTCAGATATTTTCTTGTGGAATATATTCCTTCTGAAGTGTACTATTAATAATATTTCAAAGAGTGTAATTAATAAACTGTCAGTATATTTTTCCTGTGGAATATGAATTTTTTCTTTTGATAAATATGATTTTACTAAGTGTCTAATTCAAGTTTGGTGGCTAAAACTCTCAACATCTTGAGGTTAACTCCATCTATTGACATTTGTTAGTTATTTGAACATGGCTATCAGTCAAATTCATTGTTTCTCTGTAGGTAATCTATATATCTTTTTCTCTTGATTGATTTTAATATTTTTTAATATTTCAAAATTTATTTTGTTCTGATAAAATTTGGTGGTTTATAGTTTTTATTCCTTGTTCAGACGTCCCATATTCTCATGTTTTTTAATACTTTATAGCTCTTTTTTATTTTGTCTAAGCCTTTGGTTTCCTGCTATGATACTGTCACTCATTGTGGCTGATTTGTCATCTTTATTTGCAATCTTTGACTTCTAGAAACTTCTTTGTAGTTTAGTCTGCATTAAGAGCTGCAGTTGGCAGATTAATGGTTCTCCAAAGATCAACATGCCTGAATCCCTGGAACGCTTTAACATGTTACCTAATATGATAAAAGGAACATTCCAGATGAGATAGAGGTTAAGAGAAATGAGAGACTACCTGGATTATCTGAGTCCATTCTAATCACATGAGTCCTTAAGAATATAAGGGAAAGGCAGAAAATCGATCAGAGAGAAAGACAAGAGAAGAACTTGACCTGTCATTGCCAGCATTAAAGAGGGGGCCATAGCCCAAAACAAATGTGTAGCTACTAGAAGTTGGACCAAACTTCATTTTATAGTGAGCAAGATAAATGCAGATTTAGATCCTACAAAAACAAGGACGTTTATCTGTCAACAACCCTAATGTTCAAAAGATGACATTATCATTGGATAATATTTCTCATTTAGAGTTTCCAGAAAGCAACACAGCATTACTGACCCCATGATTTTAGTGCAGTGCGACCTCTGTCATACATCCAACCTACAAAAATCTAAACTAATAAATTTGCATTGCTTTAAGTTACTAAGTTTGTGGTAAATTATCTATGCAGTAACATAGAAGTAATATGGAATCATTCTTCCAAGAGAATTTGGAAATATTTTACAGCCAACTAGTATAAATATCTCTGGAAACTGAAGTCTTTGTTTGTTGAGCCAAACAAAGCATGGTGAATTCAGTCCCTGAAACAATGTCTTATCAGTGTATATTCATAATCATAGAAACACTTCATTTGTTTTTTCTATCAACCAAAGGAACAAAGATAAATATATATATATATTTATAAACTTTATCTACTGATTATGCCATCTTTTGAAGTTCCAGACTAATGAGGAAGTCTGGGAGATGATTTTTTTTAACCGTTTACAAAAATGCCTCTGTCTCCCAAGGGAAGCATCTAGAATTAGCAAGCTAGCTTACTTCTCTAGAATCTTATTTATGAGTCTGAGAATTTCCTTTACATTGATAGAGTTCGAATTTTCATACAACATGAGACATTTAATCTATATCATATATAAAATATATGCCATATTATTCTATGCTTTAGATATTTGCTATAGGAATTTTTAGAAAAATACATTATCTCCCATATAGTTCAAATTGAGTATTTCCATGTATATGATCTTTATTTTAAATTTGGAAAAATGTAGATTTTTATGTGCTAATGCTTGCTAAAGTTATATGAAGGAAATAGATTAACATTTCCACTTATCTATATTTTTGAAATAATTATTATTTGTTGAAAGAACGATAATGGAATATAAGCCATGTTAGAGTTGTCAGGAAAATAGAGGCCACTTAGGTATTCCAAGCAGGAAGAGTAAAATACAACAAACTATAGGATTACACAAACATTTTAAAAGCAGAAGTTTTAAATTGTAGGAAATATACATCATGCCGACAAATTGGGTGATTCTTAGGTGCTCATTTTGCAAACACAATGAAGCTTGGGAGTCTAATACAGTTCCACTGCTATTAAACCCATCCGACAGTTTTCAGAAATTTGATGTCTTTCTAAGCAGTAGCTTGCAACTGTCCCTAAAAAACCAAACAAGACAAAAAAACAACTACATTTCCTTCTCTTACCCACCCCAAATTTTACAGGAATATCATTTACTAGTGAAAGTTGGTCCAGCTCCTTGAATCTTGGAAAACATAGTTCCATACTTCCAGAAAAGATTGAAGCTGGGGGTAGCACTGAAACAATGTTTACAATATATCATTCAGCTCAGTATGCTCCTTTATTTAGTCAGAATCCAAAGACATACTTCTATCTTCATTTAAATATCTAAACTGCAATCATATACATACAACAACATTCTTTCACCTTAGGATGTAGCTACCCATCACACAACAAAAATATGCTTATCCTCTCCCCAAAAAACATATAGACAGAAGTTCTCAGAAGTAATTTATGTGTGATGAATATCTGTGCTATATTCATTTCTATTTTATCACAGTCATGAGCTCCCTGTAATGTAAAGTGTCACAGATCAGTTGGAAATAAATCCCAAATATCAGTAGTTAAAATAACATTTATTATTGTATAATAATTCATTCCTAAGGCAAGGTATATTTCCACGTTCGTCAGTGAGGCAGTTTGCTCAATATTCTTCTCACTTTAGAACACTGGCTAATAGGGACTTTCTTATCTTTAACATTGGTAAGAGATAACAGACTACTGAGCACCAGTTATAAACGTTCAAGCTGTCACTTCAGTTCATATGTCATTGATCAGATCAAGTGTCATGACCATGCTTAACTCTAAGGTAAGCATGAATCGTTCCTCTGTTCCCCCAATGAACTAGATTTCAGTAAATTGCAGTGTTAGCATAGTAACTTCTGATAGAAATGAGGACTTTTTAAGTCATAATCACTGAGGCATTTAAATAAAAATAATTCCTTAAATAATTCCCCAGAACGTTATTGCCACATGTCATTTTATAATTTTAGTACCATAAAAAGTATTTACTTTCATTAATATTTATCTTCTAATTAGAAGATAAGGTCAAAATTAAACATTTTGCTCTGAAAGAACATAATAACATGGTTAGCTTTTTTTCTCTCCTTACTGAAAAATCTGAAAAAAAATTTTGTCTCCCCCATATTATTAAGTAGAATTAGAGATAGCATAACTTCATCTACATCACTAGTTATTGTGAAAGTAAAGTTATGTCTCAATGTTTTCTATTTTTTATAGAAAATACTGAAGAAATAAGACTGATTGAGCATATATTCATTTTTACCTGGGCATCTTTTAAGAGGTTAGCTGAGATCACTGAGTTAATAAACATCCAATTTTATAAAAAACTTGACAACATTACAAAACATTGAGAATATACTTGAATATTTAAATAAAGTTTAACCATTGTAGTCATAAAAGACAAAGAATTTCAAAACGTAACAAAAGAATAAACTATGATTATTAGCTATTGTTTAAAATCAAGTAACATACTGGGCAAGATCAATTCATGGTTAGAAATGTATTTCATGCGCCCTTTTTTTGTGCCACATATAAGGGTTTGAGGAGTCATGGAAATATGCTTGAAGAAAAATAATGCTATTATAATCTGTTTTTAAGCAACATGAACAAAACTCTTCAGAAAATAATGATATCTTCTGAAACCCTTCCTTCAGTCATGGTTCATATTATTCAGGTGTACAGTTATCTGTAATCATGCTATGTCTATCTGAGAAGTCTATCTTAAATTTCAAGATAAAAATAAATTTATTCCAACTTTGTCATGTGAAGTCCCTTCCTCTTTTCTTAAAGGTTCAACCTTTACCTCACTTTCTAGTATAAGATTTAAGGCTGGCTCTCCCTCTAAATGAAGGCCTACTTAATCATTGTAGCTCCCTATGCTCATGTTATTCACATGATTTTTTTTCATCTGCTAACCCTCTAATTTTGTTTTGTTTACTTGACCAGTTCAAGAGGAATCCAGAGAGGTGGGGCAACTTTCCTCTGAGCTCTGACAAGTGCTCATTCAATACACTTTTTAGTGAAAGGGGTAGAAAGCAACATCAAAGGTTATAGGGGTAGTCAGATCAAACAGAACATTTTTTATTTTAGATAAAGGAGATTTGGATATTTTCAAGGCAGAGAAAAAAGTTCTAAAGGTGGAGATACTTCAAATAGCAGAAAAAAATTTGTAGATATATACTGCCAATATTTTATTTTAAGAAATTTGTTAAGTACTGAAAGAAGAGGGCAATTACTTTCTCTTCCAAATGGGAAGAAAGACTGATAAGACAATGTGAGATAAAAGGACAGCATATATGGGATTTATTGTAAATATCTTTAGTCTCTATAAAGCAAAGAACGGTATGATCATCTGAGAATAATGGGCAGATTGTTTAATAAAGGATAGTTTTGATAAAAATGAAGATATCATCCTAATCAGCTGGAGTGAAGAGTTTGCCATGGAAAGTCATAAATTAACCAAGGGATCAATAGGCAACAGTAGTCTCAACTGAACTTTCAGGATTTGAATTGAATTTGGTAATGATTTTATTTCCTTTTACAAGAGCATAAAGAATCAAAATTAATATTGTTGAGTGAATAAGAAAAGGAAGTAAATTGCAATCCCAGGTAAGTAGTCTTTAAATTTGAAGGAAGAAAATGTTTTCCCCTTCCTGATTTGAATGTTAGGGTTAGAATCTTCTGATCTAACTCTCAATTCTACTATCATCTACATGATTGCCTTGACAAATACTTAATTACTGATATCAATCTAAATTTAATAGTAGGTAGTTTTCTATCTGAGCCCTGAAGCCTTGGGGTAGTGTGTGGTAGTCGGATAGACTTTATTTTTTTAAGCAAAAAATTATAGCTCAATGCCTCTCCACTGAGTTGACTGCTATAGTGACAGATTGTTACTTTCCTCTTGATAAGAAATTTCCTCAGATGTTTAAAGTCAGTCATCAAGTTAATATTTATAGACTTGTGAGACTACCTTTTAGTTTGTCAACACCCATTCACATTTGTCACCCATCACTCTGGATATGATGCTCTACCTTTGTTAATCTTTTTATATAGATCACAAAATTAGTATGACCAATGCTCCCACTTTGCCTAAGCCTGAGGGAGTGCTCATGATACCTGACTTTCAGTACAAAAACTAAGGGAGAACTAAACAAACTGGAGTGAGTTGGTCACCCCTTAGTGTACACATTGCTTCAGTCATTCTCAACTACTGCAAGAAAACAAATTCTTCTAGATCTGATTTCTGTCTTGTTTCTCTTTTCCTGATACTTTCTCTGGAAAAGATACTAATGAGCAAATCAATATAAAGGTAGTAATAAGGTGATTGCATGGAAAGAAACCATTTAAATAATTTACAGTTGAATTTTCAGAACAAAGGTAATTAAAAAAAAATACTCCTTTATATATTAGGCTGTGAATTGGGGTAATTAGGAAATTTATTTCATCTATTGGTTTTATAATATCTCAGACATCCCATTGCTCCAGCCATCCCCAGATAATAGTCACCTGCATTAGATTCATGATGCACAAACATGCAGTAACAAATTATTTCATTAAAATCCCTTTGAATAATGTGTTGGTACCATATTTAGAAAATGAGAACATCTTTATAAACAGTGTGAGGAATTAATCTAGGGAAATGCTTCCCAGGCTGATTTTCCACCTTCCTACAATGTTCTTCCTCTAAGTTTTTCCTTCCTTCCATGTACTTCAATGTTGTATCCAGTCTCTTAAAATTTCTTAGGATATAGACTTCTATCTTTTTTTGACAAAAGCATTCTTTTTCCAAAATCTGCCCATTTCCATGAAGAAGGGCTTCTTGAAGATAAACCTGTCAAGTCAGAATGCTCTCTCATTTCCAATGTCTTAAAAATTCATGATTGAGGCCCACAATTTCAAATACACCAGAAGTTCCTAGCCACAGGGATATTAAAGGCTTGATTCTTTCTAGTTAAACTTTCAGCTACAATTCTCATGAATTATCTCCTCTCTTATAAATGAAGGCATATGATTCAGAGATATTCCTGACCCCCTCTCAGTCCTCTTTTAGCCAAATGTCTTCAAAGCGCATAAGAAAATTTAGAGCCAGTTATAATTAACAAATTCCTTTGGGAGACTTTTCCTACAGTGAGAAGTCCAAAGGAGAGACAGATTAATTTATATGTTTAGCTATCTCAAAACAATCTTCTTCAAACTGAATAAGTTAAAATATGTAAAGTACTTAAAAGGATGACTATAACATAGAATGTGTGCAAAAATGCCAGCTACAGTGTTAACTATTGTAGTTAATATAAAAGCATAATGAATAAATCTTATTTATTAAGAAAATACAAATAAAATACTGCATGTAGGAAAATACAGAAAGTATTTGAAAATCTTCTCAAAGATATGTGTATATTTGAAATTATATTCTACATAACCTTTTAGTCATTGCTTTGCAATTTCCTATATGTATATACACATATATATCTATAGACTGAATATGATTCTATAATATAGCTATAAAATATTATAATTAATTAATTCCTTAAAAATTAAGATGAATTTTTCCTAAAGATATATTTTTCTGAATAAATTTTGGTATTGATATTCTTTTACTCAAACTTTTTTAAAATGTATTTTTTTTAAAGGAAAGGTGCAGGCAGGAATGAAGACAGGTAGAAAGACAGGAAGAGAAAGGAAGGTGAAGCATTTCATTCCATTTTTGTTTCAGTTGTTCACACTGGTTGCTTTCCCCTGGACCCAGGACATGAACCCAGGGGCATGTGGCCTTTGTCCTTTGGAGTCAATTGACCTAAGTACTGCTCCACCAGGCATGACTACTTAAACATTTTTATCAAAGTATTAATTATTCTCTTAAGATCAAATTATTCAGGCAATCCATTAGGCCAAAGGGTACAATTTTAAAACATGATTCATATATCAAAATTGCTCTAAGAAAATGTGGCCAATTTTTATTCATATGAGTAGTGTCAAATACATCTTTTCACATTCTTATAAATTTATAAATATATTTTTCTACATAAAGTATACATATATATCTACATGGATATCTACATCTGATTCAATCTTAATCAAATATATTTTAGCTTTTATAATCATTTATTTGAAATTTCTTTTTTGCATATTCAAAATATCTTTATAATTCTGTGATAAATATTGGAGATGCATAATTAAGGAACAAAAGTTCTCTGGCAAGCTTATGGATAGATAAATTAATCAGCAGGTGGCAAAGAAATAAAACCTAGGCTATTGAATGCCTAACCTAGATTTCTTTTCATTTTTAACAGGCAGAGTTACCATATCAGTAAGCAAATTCTCTGAAATACAGTGGTAGAAACTAAAATGGTTGGTCTATATTGAGAAATCTAATTTGTCATTATACTTAAAAAGTAAGTAAAAGAAATCAATGAACAAAGTCGGAATAAAAGTACTTACAGATGTCCTGAGTCAGTGATCTCTGAAATACATAGCGTTTCTCCATGTGGGTTGCTGGGGTTTTGCTGAATAATATGATGGGTGATTTAGTAATTGTTTGTTCAGTGGATTGACAAGCATTGCTTTGAGTAAGTAATTACTTGTCATTCATCAGTATTTCAAGAAGACCATATACTTAAATTGAGAGTAAGTCACTTAAGGTTTAGGGTTTTAATGTTCGATTTTCCATTGATTTATGATGGGTTTTACTCTATTAAAAGTTTAGACCATAAAACTGTCCTAATAAGGATGATTCGGCTTCAGCTGAAGGAAATAAAATGAGAACAAGAGCCAACTCATTTTATTACTAAGACAGATTTCTGATCAGCATAATCACCTTACATCCAGGATGCAGATCTCAATGCATTCAAAATTGAATTGTTTTTGACATGGATATAGGATATGAATATTTTTAAATTAGTAGCTTTCTAATATCTACAAAAACTTAAGCAAAAATTTACCAACAAATGAAACTATTGCTTAGAAATAACTAAATGTATCATATAAGGATAAAACAACTGGTTTTCTAAAAGAATTAAATGTTCATAATCAAGAGGTGAATAGAAATTATGAATAGAAATATATATTAAAATTTTTTTTTTTAAATTGCTTATAAAATTAGCTCTGTTCATGGATATTAAAGCATATGAAGTTAGCATATGAAAACCCTTCAGAAGGTTATAGAATACTATATACAGTCTCCTCAGTTACTGTACATATTCTCAGAAACAGGAATACATAATAACTATTCAATTATAAGATGTCTCAATACACTTATATTTACTATGTAAATTGTACTCTCTATAGATATGTTTGAGAAAGCTCTCTAATCTTTTCTCTAAAATACTAGAAAAATAAAGACATGAGCAACAGAAACTATGATGAGTACTTGGATTAATATGTCCATTCATAATCCCACATTATTTTCTCAAAGATGTATAATAATGAGTAGAAATTGGTTCTCACACAGAGTAACATAAATCTGACAGATATCTCAGGCAATATCTGTAAGCTCCACAGCAGTTTACATTGCCATGAAGGCATGATCTGTAATTTACTACTCAAAGGAAAATCCCACATGGGGATTAATGGTACATAAACAAGTAATCTGATTTCTTAGGGAGGAGTAGATGGAAAAAGGGGAATGGAAGAGAGCTCAACAAATTACTAATGACTTCCAGATATCAAAAGCAGCACAGAGCATTCTCATACTAGGACTAAGGATTTGCAATTCAATGAATGAATGGTAGAAAAGAAAAAAAAAAAAAAAAAAGAGACGATTTAAAATAGATTCAAGAAAAGGGCAATAGTGCCAGTTAAGATTGAAATAATCGAGCTTACCCTGATGGCTCAAGTGTTAAATCTGTAACTAAGTCTTAAGTTTATGCCTCCAGCATAGTCCACATAAAGCTCAAAGATCTAATTTGGCAACCTGGGGCAGGGGTGAACAACCAAAATACACAGCTGACTAAACAAATGTTTCTTCTGCCTCTCTCCTCTTCCTACTTGCCTTCGTTCCTACCTGCTTCCTTCCACTTAAAAAATAGAAATAACCACCACTTTGCTGACACAACAAAGAATACAAACTATGTATAAAACTGAACTTCCTATAAAAATTGCAAATACCAACAGCAACAAAGATAAATTAACCATTCGTTTTTTTTTTTAAAGAGCCAAGGTATAAGGGCTAATTTAAATGTACACAAATAAAACTTAAGAATAAGAGCAAATGGATAGTCAATTCATAATGTCAAAAATGCTAATTCTCCTTATGGTAACTAATAGATTTAATGTGTGCAAATAAAAAAAACCAAAGAGATAGTAATTCAGTATTAGGAAATATGACAATAAAAATTCATCACATTCTGAGGTTTGAAGTGCAAGACTATATGATCAGAACAATGCCTCCCAAAGAGCATTTGATAAATTTCAACATGCCAATGACTTTTAACAAAATATAGCTGTCTTAGTAAATAGAAATTGAAAGAAACATTAATAGGACAAAGACTGATTATCACAAAGAACAGACACAATCTTACATAATAGAGGCCTTGTTATTAAAATCAAAACAAAGACTATTGTGAAAGGGCTAACAGAGGTAGTAGAAAAAAAATTAAAGTAGCAAAAATTATTGGAATAAAAGTTAATGTAGTAATAGCTTACCTTAAAACCATCAAAGAAACAATTACAAAAAAATTGAATTATTTTCAAATGTACCATATGGTTACCAAAAGTATATGACTATATAAACAAAGATGGTAGAATTAAAGTTATGTTACCTTTTTTCAGTTTTTGTATCTACTTTATAATTTTTTTCATGAAACACTTTATTAAAAATTAATGTTATTATGAAAACATATTAAAGCATATAACTAAATTATAAACAAGTCACTTCCACAATATGCAGACTAATGAAGCACTAACATTAATGCCTAAACCTTTCAATATTTTCTCTGAATATTTATAAGTGTTATTAATATACTGAACCTCATTCCTTTTAACTTACTTATACGAAAAGCAAACTACATTTCCTTGGAGCTAGAAAATCATGATCCACAATTCTTCAAAATGAATGAGTTTATTAGATAATTACCTTATTCAAATCTATTTTATTTGTATCTTCTCATTCACAGACACACACATACTACTAAGCGAAATTTACATGTTACTTCATTTAATAGCTGCAATGCCTACCAAAATATAATAACCTCCTTGTTTAATGCACAAAACACACCTACAAATAATATAATCCTGATGTGCCCTTGGTTTCATGGAGAAACAGCAGCTTTGAGAGTCATGCCCAATACTAGTTACCTCTCAGAATGTCACTACACAGAGAGAGATTTGAAAACGGATGAGTGATTCCTTATAAAGTTATATTCTGGGGAGAATATTTTTAAACAATTTCCTTATATACTTTCAAAATCCACTATACAGGAAGTGAAGCTGTTTTCTCTGTCCTATCCCAAATCTACTGGTATTTCTAGGCACTGCCAACAATTATAGTCTAGCATTCGGAATTATATATAAAAATTTACCTTAAAAATCTGCACCTCAAAGTTAAAACAAGGAGAATTGAAAAATACTGATATCCATGTAAATATGTAACTTGTACCTCCTTAAAAAAGTGGAAATTATTATTTTCTTTGGAAAAAAAAAAAAACATTGCAACATTTGCTTCCTGGTGAAAAAATTGAAAAGCAGAAAGATATTTTATATATTATTGGGGAATAAGATATCATTGATCTGGGGGGTACATTTGCTTCTAATGTTATTTATTTTTCATGTGGAGCAATTGTTATCATCTGAGCCTCACATCATATTGATTAAAGAAATGGTGGGTTCTACATAATACATGGGATAGTCTGGATGAAAACCATGGATCTAAACTTACGTTCTGACCTTTCCCTACCCACTCTCCACTCATCAGTCATTCTCTCCCTTTGGAAAAGGAATGAATTATGGATTTAGTAATATTTGAAAAAGAAATTGAGCATTATCTACTCAGAGGTAGCACTTCTAGAAGCCAGGTTGCCCGATTTATTTGTTCTGGTTTGCTGTTTTGTGATTAACAGGGGTTGCTCCAGGTGGGGAAAACCTATAGTTGTCCTGTGCTGCACATAAAATTAATCATTAGCATGTCCACCTGACAAAAAATATGAAGTAGTTTTCAGAACACCTGTATCATTAACAAAGACCATATTTCAATCCATCAAGTTATGTTGGATCAAGAAATAGATGAGTAGCGGTACCGTTATTTACATACTACTCCTCTCCCTCACAACTTTGAGAGCATAATTTCCATTCACCTTCATGGTTGAGACTAAGGAAGAGAAGGAAACAAAGTTACATACCAAGTATAATGCATGCACATATTTAAAATGGCTATGGTATCAAAGTTTGTGGTAGTGGTGGGAAAAATCAAACTAAAATACAAACAAGTGACAACCTCTAAATTACACTCTGATTATTTCTCATTCAAGATTAGGTAGGTATTCAGGCACCATTTATCTCTTTTAAAACTGACTTCATCCTGAAAGTTTTGTAGTCATTCTGGTTGGTAGTACAATGTCATAGTTACAGCCACAGAAATCAAAGTCAAACAGGGCTAGTTTGAACATTTGGGTTGATATTAGGTATACTAATGAAACTCAAAGCTTCCTAACATGAGAGCTTGTTTTACGAACTTTGCATGAGGATTATGTTAAAATGTTTGCAAGACCTTTTATATAGTGTATGACATATAACAATCAATATATATTAACTATTATTTTAATTATTATTTTTATAAGTGAAGTCCTGATACCCAGGAAATTAGGAATTTGCTTAATATCAGAAGGCCAAAAAGTAGCAGAATGGAGATAATAGTCATTTTTTAAAATATTCTTCAACGTCATATCCACCCTCATTCCCATGAACTTCAGTCAAACTCATTCCCGGGAACTTACATTGATATTTCATGCCTGTTTCCTTTGCAGATTGAATTCTGTGCTTAGGATATCCGCATACCTTTTTTCTCTTCCACATTGCTATTTATCAGTTCAAGTGTTATAAAAAATAACCTCCTCCAGGAAGCTTATCTTTCAATTATCTTTTTGGTTTTTATGTTTCTAGGTGGCAAAATTTGTCTTATTTATATGAGTGCATTACTAAATATAGAATAAGTATTTAATAAGTTTGCCAAATGAAAAATGTATCAGAGAACCTATTAATATTCACTTTAAAATTGTGTGTTTCTCAAAAAATGTTGAAATAATGAGGTTATATAAAAAATGACAAATTCAATTAAAATGTCATAGGTCTCTTATGAGAAAAACATAATTCTCTAGGATGAAAATTAGTTGGCATGAAATAACTTCCTACCCAAGTGGTTCTTCTGTTATATTTGGGTATCAATTATATGATTTCTCCAACTGTTTTGCAGAGAGATTTATATTCGGCAATTAATACTTGATGTCCAGTTGTTATGAGTTGAGAAAAACTTGCTTTTTTCCATATCATTACTAACTTCTACAACAAAACTCAAGAGATGCTAATACATTTTAGCATCATCACAGGAACAATTTTAAAAAGATTTTACACTATGAACAAGGTACAAAATGTAATAATACTTGGACCTATTAGCAACAGGTTGGCAGATATGTTTTTAAATAGCTGTAACATTGCATATTCCTTATAATATCAGATTAATACTTATATTTGTTTAACATAACTTCAAGTCCAAGTCTTTTTAATTTTTTGATCCAAACTTATGGTTATATTCATGACATATAAATTCCATCACAATGAGAATGACATCACTATAAATACTAAGATAGTTAATTAAATGAATGAATGAAGTAATGCTAGATTTAGCACTAAATCAAGTTTTAGAGAATTTAGAGAAGATACTTGATTCACACTTCTTTACAAGGATGCTCTTAAACTGAGATTTTAGATGATAATTAATTCAGCTTTTCTTTATTCTCTAGACTAGATCTAAATCTGATGCTCTCAATCTGCCTGAAGAGTAACTAATTATCAGTTATTGTTTTCATAAAAAACATCTTATTCTGAGTAGGTAAAATAAATTGTAAGGGGAGTGAGGTGCTCATCTCTGATATATGATTTCAGGGATTAAAGAAACATTGATAAAGATAAATGCCATATTAATGCAATGTTGAAAGCAAATCAGTAAAATATGGCCCCAAGTTATCTATTTTGTTAGTAAAGTTTTATTACAAGTAGCAACACTAAGTAAGTTCCATATCACTGGGATTTAGGCAAAAAATTAATTGAAGTTGATAAAGTCATGTCGTTATAAAGCTCAACACAGTACAGCATGTTGATCTGCTCAAGTGGTATCTGAGAAAAATAGATTAAACCTTTTTTTTAACAATATAAAGACAATAATATTAGAGATATCCTTTGAACACCTTTCTGTTTATGCAATAAACAATAACTGCACTCTCACTTAGAAAAAATTCTAATTTTTATTTAGACTAATTTAACTGAACTTAACTATACAGGTGTCTATAGAATTATTTCAGTGGTTCATTACAAGAAAATGCTAAGCAGTATTAATCCTTCTACCATGATGGAAAATGAAAAGTGGCTTGAGCAATACATATATACTCTGAGTATACTGAAAGCATTAGATGATGAGATTTTTAGTGAACTACAGAGTCAAATGTTATACACACACATATATGTATATGCACATATGTAGTCATTTATTGATTATTATACCAAGATTTTTATTAGAAAACCACACAATTTGATACAGGAGTTACCACTCATGTTTTATAGAATAAAATAATTGGGATCTGAAATAAGATAATTACAGGTGGACAACTACTGATTTCCTCTTTCTACCAATCTGATTGTTAAAAATCACCATAAAAGTTATTTGACCCAAATCTCTCTTTCATTATGAAGAAAACTAATCTCATCTTGATCAAAAGCAGAACCAAGACTAGATCTTAATTTATCTAACTCCCAAGGATAGGGCTTTTCCAACATCATAGAACAGCAGTTGCCTCGTCCAGATCCAATTTGCTGAGGATATACTCACCCATGCTTGCTAAAATTCTGAGCTGTACCTTTTTATGCAACCAGAGTTATTATACACAGTATTTCTGAGAGAGTGAAGTAGGGAGGCAGGTAGCCAATAATTCAATGATATGGGAACTAAGAACCCAGGCCCCTTCTCTTGAGGTGGGAAAACAGTGGGTTCTTGATGTTCAAGAATTCCCTTTGAGATCATGCTGAACTTCAGTTTTAGCTGGATTATTCCTTTGTCTGTTTTCTTCCCCTATCTTCTTCTGAACCTTCCCTATACCACTCTTAAGACCATTTCTTCAACAAAACATTTCTATAAGAACCACATTCTCACAGTCCCCCATCATACTAAAATATATCGTCTATCTTTTTAAAAATTGTTTTTGTTTTGTTTTTAAATTTCCCAGCTTTAACAATCAAAGGTGTGAATCTTTTTCATCTTATCACGGAATTAGGCAAAAATAAAAATAAAAAACATGTACTTCACACAAACATGCAAATTTAAAAACACTGGAGAAAATGAATAAGAAAAAAGTAAATCAGTTTTAAACTTTCTCTTCTGATCAACAATAATGTATATCTCTTATGAAAATATATAACTAGATAAAATTATTTTTAAGTAGCAGTTGTAACTACTCGTTTACTCTAAATGTTATTCTCTATTTTTTATTTTTGATAGTGTTTAACAATGATAGTTTCTATACAATTGAATTGAATAACACATGAAATTTTATAGTCAGTTTTATTTTTAAAAATGTAGGCCTGATAATTTTGAAAATACTGACAGTTTATTCCCTGAAACTCTATACCACTTGCATCAGCACTTTTGCACTTCCCTTCTGTGACAAAGGAAGAAAGTCTATGCCTGGAGCATAGTCTGTGTTAAAGTCCAAGGACACAGATCCATGGCCCAGAGCCTGCGAGAGCAACCAAAATGAAGAACTAAATACATTTTTAAATTTTAAATTCTTTAAATTACTTTATCATAAATTGCTGTTCAGTTTTATATAATTTTACTTTTTCATGAAATTACAATGATGTTTAATTTCTTTTTCCTTTCCTAATTTTTCATTATGGTATATTACCAAAAAAAGAAAGAAAAATGTGTGAAAATAGTAGTGTATTTTTTTAGTTGACTAAAATTACTCTTCTTCTGAAATTTAAAACATTCTAAGAAATTTAAAAATAAATTTAAGTTTCCCCAAAATTAAGTAGTCAAACATATTTTATTGTAAACCATGCTAAATAACCATAAATACCATGATTTCAAAATTAATTTGATTTTCTGCCAGACTGCAATATTATCCTCTTACAGATTATGTCATATGTATACTAAATTGTTTTACATAATTTAGATGGCACTATCATTTTGCATCCAATATGGGTTTTAAATAAAAATATTCCGTGTGTTTCATGAGATAGTTCATCTTTAGACAACAAGAAAGCACCATGTATAATACTTGAATTTATGCACATGCATATATATGTATAAATCATTGATATTAGCTAAGTAACCCAAACCATAAATTGATAGACTTCCTGGGACTCATGCTCTCTGAGTGAAAATATTTATCAAATTAATTCATTTCCCTTTAGAGCTTATGTTGCTTACAATCTCACTATTCTAAAATGGACAAACCTTATAGGCATTGACTGTAGTTATCTTTCCTTCAGGCAATATCAATAAATCAGGATGTTCTCAAGAGCTTTCTGGTAAGTTACTGTAAATCTGCTATTTCTCCTTTCATATGCCTATACCTACCTCCAGAAAACAAAGACAAGACATGTCTTTTGTTGTATATATGTATGTATGACACCTGAATGGGTAAGAAATGACACTCTGGAATATATGCTAAAGGTTCTTGAAGATGGAATCTATGTAGAAAAACTTCTGTATGTGTGTCATTAACCCTTTAGGATAGGAAGAAATTATTCTTTACCTTTATGGCTCTCAAATATCCCTGTTAAAACCCAGATATATTATCTTGAAGGATGAAGATGTTTAAGATTTCGTTATTGTCGCCTCCAAAATTTTTAGTGACAGTCAAGAGAAATTTAAATTTTTAATAAGGAGAAAATTTGGCCACAATTAGATGGAGCTCTTAGATAGTTAAAGGGAAACATAAGAACACTGGACACACAGGACACTGAAGTAAGCAAGGAGGTGATAAGATAAGGTGAAAAAAAAAAGACAAGGGAGGCGATAAGAAACAATTTGGAAATTATCAGCTTCAACTAAATTGAAATTGAGATCTATTCAATTGAATGTAATGTAAAAGAGTAAGAATATACAAATCTATACATATAAATATAAAATAAATAATAAAAATATGAGAAATAAACCATTTTTAAAAGAATCAGTTGAAACTTTAGAATGATTTAAGAAATAATTCCCAGCATCAGTTTTCTTTATTCCAGTTTTGAGTACATATCAAATTATTTTTCCATGGTTTCTTGGTCTTCTATCATTGGCTTCAAGAATTCTAATGACAAAATTTATTGGCATACTTGGTAATATTTTTTTCTCTCTTGGTATCAGTTGGCCTATTTTAAATTAAAGCATACATAATTTACATATTTTATACAGTGTTGAATAGTGGTGGTAATAGTGACTATGCAGCCTTGATCCTTTTAATCTTAATGGAAATACTTGTTTTCCAATTAAGCAATGTAAATAATTTAAAACATCCAAAAATAAGTGCTTTCTAAAGAAATTACTTTTGAGAATATTGAGGTCATGCAAGAAAAAAAAGGAAAACAATCCAGACACATTGTATACTTTTTATAATCTACACATATCACAATACAAAATAAAATACTAAAATTATTTTTGATTTTTCTGTATATTTGTACTATTTGAAATGAGGAGGCATACAATGCTATTTCATATTACTAATTTACATATTATTAGACAAAGAAAATACATGTCTTACAAATTCCTGTTCAACCACATTGATGTAACTTTTTATGTTATTATTTGAAATAATTGAGGTCAATATATTATACATCTGAAATGTCACCCTGTAAGGCTTCATACAGTAAATTACATAGGGAAAATATAAATGAGTTGAGAGGCAGAATACGGGTCTGTTGCCTCAATGATGCACATTTTTTGATTCGGTGACTATTTTTCTGAGATCTTGAAAAATTAGTTCATTTTAACTGAACTTTATTCCATTTATACAGTGACTATATTTTGTGCTATGTTGATTCTCCTCATTCATCTACCTATATTATAGGTATATATTACACCTATGTAGATATATCATTATGATAAAGAATGATTAGGTTAAATATTTTTCTCTTATATATTGAATTAGGTTATTTTTCTTTTAAGCATTGAAACTTCATTCCTTCCAAAGGCATAGAGAAGATTTCAGTTATTTATCAACCAGGGGAAACACTGTTTGAATTCTATTATCATTTGTTTTCTTTTTAACTCTTAAGAGAATAAGAAATAAACATACAACCATGATATTATATTGTAGGAATACTATCAGGTTACACTAGATCATGTTATAGAGCAGTAAAACTCAAAATATCAACTGTTTATACAACAAACTTTTATTTCTTCCTCACGTGACTAATGTATTGAGTATTTCTATGTTCAACATAATTTCTCTGGGACTAAGGGAACTAACTCAACAGCCTCCATTTCACTGCTTCAGTTGGAAGAAACCTCTGGAAGATGCTGCACAAATGATCTGATACTGTGCCCTGGTCAAATGCCATTGCTTACTCCACTCACTGGCTAGAATAGACCCCATTTTACCAAGAGGGGGCCAAGTGGTTCAGTTTTATTTCTGTCAGATTGTGGTTAAAAAGAGAAGACATGTATGCTGGGGAGCAGCTTCAAAGCTCACATTAGACAATACCATTGACTAAGAAATCATAAATATGTTTGCCTCCATTAGTTTGAGCTGGTTCAGTGATTCTAGCTCTTTAGCTGCAATCAGAAAGATTGTGAAAATTAAGACAAGGTATAATTCAACCAAACTAAATAAAAATTATTATTTAGAAGCCAGTAAAAATGAAAGCTCAGAGAGCATTAAAAAAACAAACAAACAAAGCCTTCTAATAGATGTATCAGGCATAAAATAACAGGAGTCAGATTTTGTAAAGGAAGCATAGAGCTAACAAAAAAATCAATGAATTTAGTTATTTGCTTTCAATCATTAGTATTACCCAAACTACAGCGGGATCTTCATTCTTAAAGCTCTAGAATAGACTCACCTCTGTAGAGCCTTCTCTACTGGAACTAACATAAATCTTGGGCTACTCAGTCAAATATAGACCTAACATCTCTCAAAAGATCATGCCCACTATCTTCTTAGAGTTTATAACATTTTCTTCATACTTTTTTCCCCCCTAATTTGTGATCAACATCCTTCTCAGAAAGATAAGTTCTAAAAGTTTAGTTTTCCCATCTGCGCTTTTTGCTCTTGTATCTTTGGGGTCTACCACTAAAGGCTGCCCTCTCTGATTTATGAATTCCTCTGTATCTCTGCTCCCTTGCTCTGCTTTAACATTTTGGACCCTCCATGAAAAATCTTCCTAAGTCCTTCTGCTAGTACTTTTTGGGTGCTAAATCATTAAGTATTATTAAAGATTCCCTGTAGAAACACTGAATCAATTGTCCTCTGAAGTCACTTAACTAGAAATCGGAGACTGAATCTCCATAATACAGATGATAGCAAATACATATCCAGAACATGCTGCGTTCCAGATAATAAGGTTTTGAATATTTTAGTTTGCTAGTTCCTAACTATCCACCCTTTAAAGCCAGGCTATTGTTATGCTCATTTTACTCATGAGAGAAGTGAAAACACAAAGGTGAGCAAAGCCACAAGATCAAATGTCAAATAAGAGTCAGGATTTGACTTCCAGACAGTATGGCTCCAAAGCCTGTGATCTTACCCACTGCAAATCTGTAAGCTACAATACTTACTTAATGGTGAAATCCACCTTCAGTAAAGTTTCTAATTTTAGAAGTCTTTTCTCTTTGCCTCTTATTTTCTGTGAAATAAAACCAGATTCAAGACCAAATGATCCTCTGATTTGACTTCCTACTTCATGAATCTCTGAGTAAGGTAAGTGACATTTAAATTACAAACATTCAGAAATAAGAATTTTTACAATCTCTACTCAGATATAGCTGATAAAAATGATACAAACCTCTCTTGCAGTATCCTATGTCGTCATGTTGTTGTACTTCATAAAACAAAAAACAATTATATCTGTTAAGTAAAGGAGTTTACACATTATAATTAATAGCAACCAAAAATCAGTTTCAAGAATGACTTGCCAAAATAAGTACAAGTGTTACCTAATCAAGAGAAAGCCAAGAATCTAAAGCATTTGAAGCAACCACTCATAAACATATCATTAATTTTCCCCAAATTAAAAAATAATTACTATTCTTAGTATTTCAATGTCTATGAGAAGCTGTAGGATACAGAATCTTAATTTCCTAATCAAACCTGTATAGTGAATGCTAGATAAAGCATAGTTAAACAAATTTCTTAGAGTCTATTTGATGATAGACTCATATAGTTCTTTTAGCAGGAACAATAGCCTTTCATCTTTATGTGGCTGTGGAACTCATCTTGTTACCAACAAAAAGTGGGGCCACGTGTCCTCTGTAAGCAAAACAGGGAAATGGGGGAGGCTGACGGGTGGGGGAGAGTGTTGATACAACAAGGAATTGACTTCATTCTAGCATTGAACACCCAAGAGAATGTGGGAACCCGTCCTAAAAAAAAGTTTGTCCTCTCTCCCAGAGTTACCCAATACAACTTTCTCATCAAAAGATACAGCCTTTCAAGGGAAGATGGGTAGTATTGTGTGCAAGATGCTGACTGAATGCAAGGGTTCATCATCAAATTATTCATCATTGTGTCTCAGTGGTTCTGCCTGTGTTAGCTATAAAGCTTGTTACCAAGCCATGTCTGCAAAAAGAGTTTAGGGAATTAGTATTTTTTAATTGTGTGATAACGTGAAGTTTTTGGCCACCTTTATTTTCTCTCATAAAACATTGTGTATGATTAAAAAGGTCCCTGAAACATCCTTTAGGAAATACTGATTTGGGGGCTAAAGATGGATGAAATAAAAAAGTTTAATTTCAATGTACCAGCAACTTAAAACAATAAACTGTAGCTCTCTTAACACAACTTTTATGATCAAACATTCAATTTTTCTGTAATCTGATGAATATATTAACTAACAAAAATCATTAAATCTATGTGTGAAAAAATACCTTTTTATACATACATATTTATATATGTAAAGTATAATTATTTGTGGTGGTGGTGGATACATGCATGCAAATATATAAACTTCTGCACTGAATTCAGGACAAGGTAATTTTCTTGCTATATAAAACTTTTTAATGTCCTATATAGCTCCTTCAATAAAATACTCTAAGTTTAAAAAAATAAAATAAATTACTAAAATATACTAAAATGTTTATGATATATCAGAGAACACTTTTTAATGGTTGGATCCATGTTCTCAAAAGGATATTTTACAGAGGTGGGCCTTAGTAAGAATCGCTTTAGCTAGGATAAAAATGTTCAGTGAAATATAATCCTCACTTTTTTTTTCCCTGAGCTGAAACTCACTGCTACAAAGGTCAGCGGTTATAGTCCTCAACGGATTCTTAGAATGTAGAATGAGGGAGCTTGAAATGATGTATTCTGTCACCTGTTCCCAGAAAAACTGACATAATTTAATATGATGACTGTTCTCCTTTACCTCATTAAACGCGTAAAGGAGAACTAGATAGACTCTTAAGTTATTTATGACTTACTACATATAAAATATAGGTTTAGGATTTTAAACTTGTCTGCCTCAACTATCTTCCCACTCCCACCCACCAGCCAAAAACATCTGCATGCATTTATAGTAAAACCTGGGGCAAAGCCCTTTCTAAGGCAGCTAAGGCAAGTATAAATAAGCATATCACAATGCAAATATACAAGACCACCTTTGGCTTTTAGCAGAACAATGATTTGAGAAGAGCAAACCTTTATACTACCAAGGATCAATGGGTTTCAAAAGAAGAAAAGAAAGAAAAAATTCAAAAGTGACCAACAAATCGAAACATAAAAGAAAGAGAAATTAAAATGCCTTCAAATCAGACTTCAGTGTAGTGTTTGATTATTAGAAATCTTAGAGGTTAACTACACAGGTAGTAAAAGGGGTCAGCAAAGTATATTTTAGTTTCACAAACCAAAAGTAAGAGTCATCTGTTATAGGCGTGTTGAAGAAAAACTGTGATATTTCCTTGATGTTGCTTAGCAGTAGTTTAAGACTATATGCTAATTTTATCTTATGTGATATTGATCTCTGGTAGTGTAGAGGTGCTTAATTAAATATTTGGAAAAAAAAACAATTATCATTTAAAAGCTATAGTTTGACAATTTCTTTTCAGAAACTGTGACAAATGTGGAAGTTTATTATACTTTTTTAAATATAAACAAGGCAGTGCAATTCAACAGCAGAATCAGAATGCAGAAGAAGTGGCAACTTTTCAAGAAGATAAGATTCTATTCAAAAGGCTATTGTCCTACCCATCTCCCTGGTAGAATAAATGAAATAGGCTTAAGGGCAAAATTCTAATAGATGCTAAAAAGAAACAATATTCCATAGCATTCCTGATAAATGTCCTTAGAATATTCAAAATCACGATTACTAGGAATTTATTTCAGATAAATGGAATATATCATAGTTAGCTTGAACCTAATTGCCTTTATTTTGCAAAGTACTTATCAAATTTCTAAATATGATTATTCATTATGCTTTTTTTTGTTTTAGAGGTAATAGTTTGGAAGGATGTCATGGATGCTATTTCAGATCTGTCATATATAATCCTCTAATATGCCAACTTTTTGCGACTAAAAGATGAGCTCATGTACAAGCTAACAAGAGGTGGTGATGAGTCTAGGCTTTCTTGAAGGTTGTTAAAAGTTTAAGCTCTCCCCATTGTGCAGATGCTCTCTGAATCGGCAATTTTAAAATGACAGCTGCTGTCAGGTGAGAGGGTAAATTATTCAGTTCGACTCGGAATGTTGTCAGTAACAGTAAGAGGGTGCTAGAAATAGAAGTGTTCCCAGATAGTAGAGTGACTTGTATAAATTTATTAAATCTCTCAGGGAATCCTGGATGTTTCATTTTTCCCCAGATATGCTTTAAAGTCACTATTTCTGCTGATGATTACACTTTCTCTACATGGAAAATGAAGTGAAAAACTTAATCAGATTAGCTAAAATAAAACCACCAAAAACCTAGATATCAAACTGGAAATTTTAGTCCTGACATCCCCAAGTCTAGTAAATTCTTATAAATAATATTACTATTCATTACTATTACTGGTAGAAGTAGTACCAATACTACTAAAACTGTACCATATACATTAACATAAACATCCATAAATGTCTACAACTTTCAATCATCTCTGTGGAATTGATCAACCAAGAGAGATTATTATTTTATGTCATACTATGGATAATTATTTTCTCCAGGGAAGGCAAGCCTAAGAGGTGAGGGAAGTTACTTAAAATCTTATGCTGAAGTGTGGTATCCCAACTGAATAGAACTGGAGTAAATTCAGCCTTTGGAGTAGGCTAAGAGGTTTAGGAAAGTTTCAGAAAACTATTAAAGTTGGTTTGTTTGTTTCATTTTATTTCTTGTCTTTACAGTATTGATTTTTTTAATTTACATATTTCCAGTCTTTAAGATGACATAAATATACAAATTTTTATCTTCTAAGGAAAAGCAGAAATATGGGAGCTAAGAAATATATTCATGTATGGTATAGTGAGCTCTAACAGAAAAGCTGCAACTCCATGGAAGTATCCTCAGGTCATCATAGGTGGCTAGTTTCAAATTTTTAAGTTACCTACTTAGTATGTAAAAGCATCCGAGATTGAAAATTTGCAAAAGACAATAAAGATACCCAAGTACAATAGATTCTTACATGTAAGTAGGAAAAAAAAAAAAAAAGTGAAAACCTAACTGATATAACAAAATATTCCAAAGCCACTTAGGATCTGAGAGATCTGAAAATAAGGAGCTAGACTTTTTAACAATTTATACCCACTTGCCTTTGAGGTACCTGGAGAGTGGATGACAAGACAAAATCAGACCTCCATTATCAGGAAGCGAATTACTCAGGAAAGGGGTACTCAGCAGCAATAATGACAAACTCAGGGTATAGAGGTTTACAACTGAGTCTCCAGGTGATGGACAAGTAATAATAAGTAATGAAAGACAAGAATTTCAAGAGCTGGGTGAAACTATCATTTTTGGAAATGCAGCACATATAAATTGAAACTGAATCGCAGTAGACAGTTTGTTTACTACCCACAGGCATAAATAAAGATTGGTGTTGGAATCTGCATGTGGGCTTAGTTTACAGGTAGGATTCAAGGAACCTGATGCTGCTGTGAGGATATGAATGGATGCAGAGACTTAAGTCTGAACCGAGTCAGACAGCAACAGTAATTGTGTGTTTCTGAGATGGAGCTACAAAGTATTGGTTTAACAAACACACCTGATGGCTAAATTCTCAAGACAACACATTTTAAGCTGATGGAGAGAAGAGGCAGTTAAGAAAAGAAGTTTGGTCAGAAATAGTGAATATTCTTCAAAGGAAATACATATTTTTGTTAGAGCGCATGTATGTTAATTCCCTTACATCCAGGAACTTTCTTAAAATGTTATATTAAGGTTAAGTTAAAGAAACAAGCTATTCCAATAAAATATCTTAAAGATACTTAAAACTCAAGGTAGCACTGATCTTTAGTCAAGCAACCTGAGGTAGAGGATGCTTTCCTTCTTTCTAGGTCACAGAGTAAGTTACTATGGCAACCTCAGTCTTAGTCCTAGTGATTAAGTATCCTGTGCCATTATGTGAAACAACCTAGAATTTATAAGGTCAGTGTCAGAAATGGAGACCTAGGCATTAAATGAGGCAGTCTCTCTCTCTCTCTCTCTCTCTCTCTCTCTCTCTCTCTCTCTCTCTCTCTCTCTCTCTCTCTCTCTCTCTCTCTCTCTCTCTCTCTCTCTCTCTCTCTCTCTCTCTCTCTCTCTCTCTCTCTCTCTCCAATGACATGTGATTCATGTAATAAACCAAAGAAAGTATCTCTGTTGTATCAAAGGGATCAACCGAGTACAGAACTACATGATATTGGTGATATTGATGAGTTAAATAGGATGGAATAAAATACTGGGAACACTACAAATTTTAGCACCTACTGCCAGGATTGTCATTAAGATTACTTCACTAAACCACATCAAATATTTAGAGGTAATTCTCAACTGAAAAAATATCGATGAAAATGGTGGTGGTGGTGATGGTGGCAATCAAGTCAACAACATTTGGGAGAAAACCAAATTAACATTGCTTGACAAAGAATGAAGCATTTGGGGGATTAGATTCTCACAATAATTCTACTTGGTGGATCAGGCCAGGTAAATCTATGGTTTTTCCTGACCAACTACTAGTTATCTTTCTAGTCTCAGCTTTGATTTCATTTTGGGAAATTTTCTCTGACTTGCTAAGTTGAGTTAGGTTCTTTAGATTTGTACATCCATAATAAACAGTATTTCCCTTATCATAGAACTTTTGTGATTAATTGTGAGGGACTGTTTAATTGTTCCATATCTCAGTAAACTATAAATTGCATAAAAGTTGGAGTCATTCTAATTTATGATCTACACCATGCACAACACTAAACAGAGAAGTGGTACTGAATAAATACTTGCTAAATAAATGAATATATTAATCTATCCATTGTCATAATATTATTATCTGCTAACCCTCAGCTCAGTTTAAGAGTTCCAAAAGTCAAGATCTCATCTAGAAGTGGTATAATTTTTAACTCAGGTCTATTGCAACATTATTGTAAAGTGATAGTAGAAAACTATTGAGATGAACCAGGAAATTATTTGAGAGACTTATAGCTCCCCATGTTTGGGAATCAAAAGAATGACAACCTAATTAATACAAGACTGAACATTTTCCACTCCTGAATAAGGCAACTTATATATGCAGTGTATTACTCAATTACCCATTCATACAGCGACTATTTGAGTAGCTCTTATCTTAGGTTTGCGGGAATCAATAGTGAAGATAACAAATGGGGTCCTTATTTTCATGGAGAGTATGTTCAAAAGAGTAAGAGAGAAAACATAAACAAGAAAATAAGCAAAAGAGATAATATTAGCTATTTGAGAAGTGTCTGGGAAGAAAATAATATTGGGTAATAGGATGCATATTATTTTAGATAAGGTAATCATGATGAGCACTCTGAGTAAATGAATTTTTATTTCAGAGATGAACAATAAGAGCATAGCTAAAAAAAATCTGGATATTAAGATTTCAGGACAAAGAAACAACATGAGTAAAGACTTTCAGAAAGAAATACGTGTGATATGAGCAAAGGAGCAGGAGAACAAGAGACAAGAGCAAAAGGAGGAAGATTGAGAACAGACTAAGATGAGGTCAGAGGAGGAGGCTCTAGATCCTTTACATTTTGCACATGTCAATTTGAATGCTATTCATATTTCAGTGGCAATATATGGGATTTTTCAATATAATTTAGGTTTTAAAAAACATCATGGTTATTATATGAAGAATGTACCCATTCTGTTAAGAATGTTAAAGAAACATATTGTAAGCTTCAGACAATTAACAATGATGCTGCTAAAAATGGTGCAACTTTTTCAATGCTACATAATGATTTTTTAATTTATTTTGGTTAAACATTGAAGTCTAACTACTCTCTATTCTCCAACATCCCCCAAATGTTGTTGATAGATCAATAAAAACAGCTTTAATTAAGGCTGCATGGGTTACATTGTACATCAAAGGCAGCTAATTTAAATTAGAATTCCAAATTACCAAACTGTAGAAAAATCTCCTACAATAATTTCAGTTAGGTAGCATGACTACTAAAAACTTTTAACACAGGCAGCTAGGTTACTCATGGACAATTTCCTATAATGTCCTTATAGAGCATAAACTATTCTCTGGAAAATGTGACTCACCATTTTTCCCTTGTTTTCAACCAACTGATATTCAGATTGAAGAACTTTTAAAAGAATGTGTTTTTCTTGATTTTTTTTCCTCACTAGAAACTTTTAGGACATACTTAAATATTACCTTCTTTTGTTATGATGAGGTTATAATTGATTAACTATAAAGCTAATTATCAAGACAGCTATGAAGTATTGTCTACTACAGAGCAGAGATTATAGAATTTGACCATTTGTTCTAAATGCATATGAAGTTTTTCAAGTAGGTCTTCTTTATGTCTTATTATGTTATTATCATTAAATATCTATACAAATCAGTTATAATTTTGGGTGATGTGGAGATTTTAGCAAGTCTCTAGATTCTTATTTTGGCCCATTAATAAAATATGTATTTTATATTCCATCAGTTATTTTAAAATAAAGCACATTCTAATTTTCCCTCTTTGGACAAAAGGTTTTTTTGTATAATCTTTTCTGTGCTATGTAATGGTTAGTGTAAGTGGAATGAAGAATGGTCATTTCTTTTAAGAAGTATAAAGCATAGTATAGAGAATAATAATTCAATTAACAATCACATGTGCTATATGGTACTTTAACCACTCCCACTCACTCCCTCACCCCATGATACTGGAGTATAAATTATCAGAAGTTTTCTTCATGAAAGGAAATTTCAGCAAAACTTTGAAAGTTAGCCATAATTATGTTAAGAAGGAATCCCTTCCATATATGAAGAAACAGGTAGTACTGGAGAGCCAGAGCAAATATAAAAATTGTAGGAGGATAAACACTTCCATTTACTAAGTCAGAAAGGAAGAAGGAATGGTTACAGATGTGTCCATTTTTAGAGAACATATAGAGATGACCACAATTATCTCAGAAAGTATAAGAGTAGGTTATAGAAGGACTTAAGTTAGAGGGATTTGGGGAGAGGGATCATTGCTTGTATGGCCAGTGTGGGAGGAAGGATACCTGAAGCTTCATGAACAATGAAACCACCAGCAAGCAACAACTTTTCAGGAAAAGCCAAAATCAGAGACCTGGAAGTTCTGATGGAAAAGTAATTATTCTTAAATTGTTTAGTAAATCAATTACATCTTGGAATAACTAACACATTTGGCTATGTGTGCTACACAAATAAAATAGAATTATTGTTTTAAACTCATATGTTTTATATGTCAGAGATTCTATGAATTAATGCTAACTGTTTACAAACATGCAATTTCTCCACACGAGATTTCACTCCATATCTGACCTCCACTTTGATTTCTCCCCTTCCTCAGCCTACTCAAAACTCCTGGAGTGAACATCCAGGAAGGTGAAATGTGGTGAGTATACTACATTTAAAAAATAAAATGAAAGTATTTATACTAACAGAAGCCTGGCAGGTGAAGCAAGGAACTGGGAGCTCTCCTTGAGTCACCTCGGCACCAGCAGGTTAGACTTCCCACCCTGCACCAGCCTAGAGCTTTACACCACAACTTCTGTCTACTGATAACCACACATCTGTCACTTATATACTAGCTAAAGCTAACTGAAAAAAGTCCATAAAAACTGAAGCAAAAAGCATGCATTTAGTCACAGAGACCCCAAAGATGCTATACATAGTAGCCACTTACACTAGCATCTTTGGGACTTTTTGCTGACACTCAATGTTGGAGACTTTCTGTTATAAACTCCAAGCCAGATACCCTGCCTCTCGGAGATTAGACCGTGGACTTCTGAGTGAGCTTGTTTAGTTCTGATTTTAGAGGCATGTCTTACCACCACTGGTTACCATAGCCACAAGTTTTATTTGTGAGTGTATATGTCATGTGATGTGTTATGTGTGATGTGTGAATAAACCCAGCATTGGAAAGACAACATAGACTGGTAACTATTGACCATTCTCCACCGGTAATAACACCTTCAACAACAGAATATACAGACTTGCTGTTCATCCTTTGTCCTCATTTCGTTCTTTACATTCCAATTTCCTAGAAGTCTTCAGACTTTGAATGATCACTTCATTTGTGAAGGTTTCATCATAGGAGAGATATTTTATATCACTTTTTCCCCATTTTATTACCTCTACAAAATTCTCAGCTAAACTGCTCATTAAAATATATTGTTGGCTTGTCTCCACACATAAACACTGAATCAGAATTCCCTGAAAGTGTGGACTGGGCATCAATGTTTTGGAAAAGTTCGCCACATGAGTTTTATTGGCAGTGTTAGCACCTAGTTGGAACTCAGAGAAAAACAGTTTGAGAATCTTTTGAACATAAGAAGGTAACTAGCCAATTGAATACCAGTAGAATTGTAAAAGCACAAACAATGAACGTAATAACTGTTATGTCTCTTTCAATGGTGGGGTCAATGTCCGTTATATCACAGATGATGTCTCAGAACTAGGTTCTATCAACAATAGCGTAATTTAAATAAACTCATTTGTTAGAACATTCAAACATGTTGTCAATCGAACCATTTACCTGTATCTAAATTATTTAACATTAAAAAAAAGTCATGTTTCTAGTGAACTATAATCTTCCTATGCCATTTTCTAAAAGGAATAAAAAGCAACACAAAAAATTACATTGAAACAATGCTCTGACCTCAATAATCACATATTAAAAAATACTTTTATCTGGAAAAGGTCATTAGGAGAAACTGTGAACAAGGTGAAAACAGCTTTTGTATGTTTTGGATATAGTAACTCAGCAGGACCACAAAAGTAAAGCCCGATTAAATCTACTTCATTTTCTATCATTCTTGCTCCTTCAGAGAGTAACTCTTTGACTCCTGGTTTCACCTATTTCTGTTCTCAACCCAGAATAAAATAATATAACCATCTACTCAGCTTTTCTGAGTCTTACACTTTTCACTAGGATAGGTTCAACAACATATAAATCCATTACAAATATACCAAGACATATTCGATTTAAAGAAATTAGAACTAATTTTATTGCTGATAATTTCTAACATGCCAAGTGATTGACAAGGCATTTGAAGGAGAGACCAAGAGAAAAACAGTTTTAACTTACCCTTTACCTCTGAGCCTCGGGCTGCCTTTTTCACCCCCATTACTAATTGCATCTTTTCTTATCTCAAAACACAAAATTCCAGTCCCGTCTTTTCTGTAAAACTGTAGTTCTGGAAGTCTCTCTTTCCTGTATTTACTTACACCTTCCATAATAAAATGTTCCTTTAGCTAGCTAAAATCTGAAAGAATAGCATTCTTTAAAATGCAGCTAATTCTAAGAAATGGAAAAACAATATTAAATAAATTTAGGAAATAAAGGGAAACTTTTTCTATTAATTCACTACTCTGGTAAATCATGAATTATTTTGTCTCTGTGTTACATTCATACATAATCTTTTACATATTTCAAATTGAGTCCCCTATCCCTATAATTTTTACCCATTTATGACCCGATAACCCTTATCACACAGCTGATCAATGGTAGAAATAAAATTCTATCCAAATTTTGTTTGATTTATCATCTGTTATTTCTCTCTCCCCTTGCATTTTTTCATGTCTGATGATGTCTTTTTAATTATAACATTAATTGAGAATCTGTTAGAGATTTGACTTGAGGAAATTTGGATAATCATTCTTCCATTTTGAAGAATTTTCTCTTCTGTCAGGCAAGTTCATTCTATGCCTCAAATCTGTAGCTGCAGGAAAGGAACTTGTAGAGAATGAAGAGAGATAAGTTGCACTGTTTCTACTGTCTATAGTACTATCAGGTAACAGAGCACTTCACCGAGCAATGAAGATGTGGTAGCCCACTGATTAGGAGATACAATGATGTGAAAGCCCCCCTACATGAGTGACTCCCTTCTCTAGTGCTCAAGAGTGATCAGGAAAAGAGAATTCAGGTAATTCCAGAGAATTAAATATAGGGAATTCGATACAGATGTATTGAATAAGCTGAACACTGAGGATGGTAAGGCAAATCCAAAGAGAAACAATTATAGAAAGTACCCTTAATTCTAGAGATAGAAAGATAGAAGAATATTGAGATAAGAAATGAAATACAAGCACCAACGGGCAAGATTGAAAAGATAAAGAATGGAATAACAAATAAATACTAGAATCAAGAAATATAAAGCAGATATTGTGGACATCAGCACCAAAGAGGGAGCAAGACTGAAAAATGTTCAGGTTTCTTGCATTCTCTTAGTCTTAGTCATCTTCCTCTAACAGCTGAAAGTAAGAGGAAAACATTGCCCAAGGGAACAAAAAGAGAAATTGATATGACAGTTAATGAACAAGTAATTAACCCAACATCCAATCCACTTGTGACTTGATTTTTGAAGACATAGTATACTAAGAAAATGAAAAAACAAAAAGTTTTTTATTTGACAACATCTAAAAATATGTATGAATGCATTTCTTGTTGTTTTTAATAATTTTTATCACTATGATCATTCTAAATCTACCACCAGTCTTTTTAACAGTGTATAATGGTAATTGAATTCATTTTGTCTAATCATGGTCAATTTAATGACAACATAATCATCAGAAAAAACTTAGTTAATAAAGCCATGTCTTTTGACATATTAAAACCTATTAAAGATGATGTTAAATTTATTTTAGGTATTCTCTAGATAGTTAATCTCTTTCACCAATCTTTATCTCATATTTACTGCAATGCAAGTAAATAAAATTTAATTCTTACATTATTATGTACAACTGTATTCCCAAATTTCCTTTTGCAAATAAAACCTTATTGTGTTCTATTGTATTCATTAATTCTTCATGAAATTTTTCTTCCTGTCTTAATAACAAACTGTGGGTAGAAACAATTAGCAATATATTTGTCAATTCCATTTATACTTAATTCAGCACTATTCATAGAACTTCAGGGGTAAAAAAATATTCTTCATTCTTTCCTTATGAAACATATGTCAAAATGCATAGGGTATATGGAGATAACCTAGAGGATAAAAGAAACCAGATAATTTTATTTAAATGACAAATTATTATTATGTTTAGAAAAATAAATTTTGGTTGATTACCTAACAAAATGCTAGTGTTAATAATGACAATAATAATAATACTGAGGAAGAAGAAGAAAAGGGGGAAGAAGGAGGAGGAGGAAGAGGAGAAGAAGAAAAAATCACATAGAAGAGTTACTGTGAAAATGTGAATCCACTTTGGAATCTGTGAAATTATCTGTTACTAAGTGAATATCAATGACTTATATTATCTTCATTTAATCCTAATAATTAACTCTCATGGTAACTATGGCTATTCCTATTTTACAGATGAGAAAAATGGAGGTGCAGAAATTTAAGCAAGTACCCTTACATCAAATAACTGGTAAATTATAGTACTTGTTTGAGAACTTCAATGTTTTACTTTATTTGGAAGTATCTGCTCCTCACTTTATGCCATGCTGTGCCTAATACAATATATCTAAAGTGGTTAGAATATATATTATATCAGGTGTAATTTATTTCTAGTACAATTGCTTATACAATCTTTTTTTTTTCTTAGTTAAAAAGGTGCTTGTGGGCGTGCCCTTGTGGCCTAGTGGTCTAATAAACTCTGGAGCAGCTCCACATAACATGGCCCTGGGTTCAAGGTGTAGGCCATGGGCAACGACCAACGTGAAAAACTAAATTAAAATAAATAAACTGCTTCTTAACTCCTCTCTCTTCCTGACTGCCTGCTTACCTTTTTTCTTGCCTTTACCTTTCCTTAAAAAAAAAGTTTTTATTTATTTTATGTACCCAGTCTTGGAAAATAAAAAGACATACAATGATTTAGGAATGAGCTGCAGTTTCTACCCAAGCAAATAAGATTACTTATTTCTTTGTATTCACTGATTACACAATGAACTTTACTATACTTCATTAAAAATAGGACTACAAGCTGTAGAAAGTTTTCTATCAATCAAAATTTTAAGGTAATATCGTCAATCTAAATTTTCATTTGTGAGTGGAAGATATGCTCTCTTGTCAAACACCTAAGGATGCTGTCAATATAATATCTGTGCATGGGGAAGTGCAGAAAAATGGTTAAAAGCAGGAGCTTTGGAAAGAAATGAACTGAATGGTCTCTCAGACGGCTTTTCAACTGTGTCACCTGGTCATGTCCTTTAACCATTTTTGGATTCAATTTCCTCATTTACAACAAACATGGTCATAAAACCACATATCTCATAGAGTTGTCATTAATAACAAAATAATTTACATATCTATTTATACTATTTACCTATAATCATACATAATATAGAGAGGAATGCCTGGCATAAAATACAACTTCAATATGTTATCTACTATCATTATATATTCATGAATATGAAGTCAGGGCCTACATTTTCTAGTAAAAAAAATAAATAAATAAATAAAAAGAAAAAAATAAAGACTTCCTCATGAGCTGTCCTTTCCATAAAGTGCTGAGGTCTATAACACTTAACCTCAGAACTCTCAGAATCCAGGTGGGTAAGCTATGCTCTTATCGGCCAGCTAGCTTCAGGTCAGATGTGTTAGCAAGACTAACAGGTTGTTAGGAAAGTGTAATTGATTCTTTGTTTGACAGAGCTCAGCAAAGAAAAAGTGCTTTACTTTATCTATCCTAAGAGTAGGGCAGGTAAGGAAGAGATTTGGAATAAATGTAGAACCAAATATTAAATAGTCATTCCGTTTCTGCAATGAGACTGTATTTATGCTATGCTCAATAGTAAACTGAAATGTAGGGACTCACTACAATATGTGAACTACAGTTAACAACACTGCATTGCACACTGAAAAATTGGTAAGAGGGTAGAGCTAATGTTAATTGTTCACACACACACGTTCCCTGTGAATTTGATCAAATTTTCTTATTGAGATATATATATATATATACACATTAATATATATATATAAGTTTTGCCTTTATGTAAGAGTTCATGATCTAATATGGAGTCATAATTCAAAATACATATTTAATGTGCATGTAAGGTAATGGAAACAGTCAACCATAAAAGGAAGCATGGAGAAAGTTGTAGCTTGGGAACTAATGAGACCCTTGTTCTTATCTATGCCTACTATTTATTAATTATCTTAAGTTGTTATTTAGAGTCTCATGTTGGAGTGATTAAATTTCATTACATAATCACTTGTTTTATTAAATGATGTATGACAAGTATTGCCTCATCCCCCACTATATGTACAGCAAGGCCACCCATTAGGCAACTGCTGCTTTATGAGTTTGTCCTCAGTGTAATGATAGTTATTCTAAAAAACAGCAGAACTCGACTGAGGTTTCCTTAAATTGACTCCAAAAAAAGTAAATGGCTTTTCCACTTTTTATTAGAAAAATAGCTATGAGAGTTAACTTTTTGCTTTCATGCTTCAGCAATGTCTGTATTACTAAACCTCCCCTTTTTATAATATGAAAGAGTTGCAACATTACTAATATTTTATACAACTATTTTTTTACTATTGCTAACTTGCTGATATAGACAATTATTTCCAGCTATCTGTTAATTCTCTGGTATAAAATATTATTTGTAATTCTATCATAATATAGTTCTTCCTTGAATTAAACCTATGTGTTTGGCATCCTAAAGAGGCAATATCTTATCTTCATTCCAAGGTGACATAGCTTCTATGAGGTATACTCATAATATTTTATTTTACTCAATAATCTGGTGTCTGCTCTTTTTAGGTTAAATAAAATAAATGGTCCTATATAATTTAATTGGCTAACCTTCCAAATGTCTCTTTAAGTAAACTAATAAAGATTATTCACACATTCTAGATGTGACTTAATGTCAATTTGGGAGGGTTACTACTATGATTAACATAAGAAAGCTTTATGTTTTAACAATAAGATTCCTTCACTTAACAATATGAGTCTTTGAATTCATTTCGACTGCAATTAATTATTACTCCCCCAAAAAAATTTTAAAGAGGAAAAAAATGATAGGAAAACATAAAGAAAAAAATTGTAGAAGTTTTGAAGGAAATGAGGTCATGGGAAAAGGAGTCAGTGTTAACACCTGTGGCCTTTATGAGTAGAAAGGTGTTTTGGATGCTTCGTTAATGAGAAGAGTATCTTGGCCCAAAATACACTTCAAAGTTATGTGGTAAAATTGGACACTTCTATGCCCAAATGCATCACTTGCCTTTAAGAAAATGTCATGGGCTAATTAGGACTTAGTCAAACACTATACCTTCAGCAGGATAGAATTATGACCTATTTCTTCCCCTTAACTATTCTTGGTATATCCTCATTAAACACAAATTGGCTTAGTCTATCAAACTTAGAACAAAAATGAATCGAAGTCTTACTTTTGTGGTGGTATTTTGACGCTTAGCTCCTATCATTTCCATTTAAAGCAGTTATCAGGCAAAACTTTCTTCATCATAGTAGGTAACTGCTTCATAACTTGCTAAACATTCAGACTTTCAAATTTTATTAAAACTTTGTCAGTCTAGTTTCTTAGGAATGATGGATTTTAATTGTCACTGCTGCACAATGTCAATTACAGTAAAATCTCATAGATTTAACTGCTCATGCAACCTTAATCAGAAGTTTGAAAACTGGGTGTATATTAATAAATTTCCCTTTAGAATTACTATTGCTAATGGAACATGAGAAAAATTTTAGTCAACTATATGATCCACTCCCTATATGCATCATTTGATCCCTGTTCTTATTCCTTGCTATGTGGCATGTAAACTGCTATGACCAGTAGAGGAATAAAGAGGGGAAATATCTATCAGGATGACAGATCAGTAAGATCCTAAGTTCACCTGCTCCCTGCAAATACAATACAATTACAATCTTTTAAGAACTATGGCCTTTGGGAAAAAATGGAGAACTTGTACTATCGTCTCTACCAGGAAAGTAATAGAAGACATGGGAAAAGGTAACAAAAGACGAGATACTTAACATCTTGGCACAAAGGCCATGTAGTACCATGACACTTGGGTCTGGAGGGACCAGTGATATCAAACACCTTCCCAGTGCTGAAGGACTTATTTCCCTGTTGGATGCTCCTACACTTAAGAACTGCACCTGAGAAGGAAGTGTTTCCATTCAAGTGTGGAAAATAGAGGCATAGTACGCAGGAGTATATATAATAGGATTCTGGGGAGGAGAGAATGCAGGACAGAGAACACAGGGAAAGGACAGATAAAGTGTATACAAACCAAACTGAAGGATTTTCATCTGTTGAAAGAAAAACATCAATATGAGGAATAAGAAAGAGGGGTAGCCTCACCTGAACAGAGATGGTGTTGGGCTCTCTTTCATTTGTGTTGCCCTGGCATTGTACATTTTTCACAGCCATAGTTCTTCTAGTTCTTGGAGTAGCACTTGCTTCCGGTAGTGAAAGGCAGCTTCACCATCAACCTCTGGCACAGTTAACTGAGCACTTTCTTACAAACCTTGAATTGTTGAGTCTGACATCTCTCAGGGAAGATCACTGATGAGACTTTCAATAGTCTTGAAAAACAGTAGCCCCTCCTCTGCCTACCGCTACTGTCACACAGCTTTGCATTTCTGCCTGCTACCAGTATAACTTCTGCTTGTCACCTCCAGGGTTTCAAGGTTTGTTAGATAAAGCACTTGACTGGGGTTTCAGTCCATCTTGAACTCAGAAAAGCTAATAAGGAGAGCAAACTTTGTTGAAGTCTGTTACAAAGGTCTTCAGAAGGCAACCCAAACCCTCCTCACCAGTGGTCTTTTTGGGATTATGGCCTGCCTATGTCATGGGCCTGCACCTCCAAGGACACCCTCCTCATGCCTATGACTTTGGGGTGGAAAATTCACTTGAAGAAGAGATTAAGATCATAGCTAGACTTCAGTTAAAGCAATATTTACAATTTAAAACTATTGGGAAAGCTCTGAATCAATATCTTGGGATTCCCTCTCTGAATTCCAACCTGAAAGCTAGGGTTTGAGGCCTCCATTCAGTGCTAGCTCTAGAGCTACAAACATTCTGACTGAGGCAGAAGTGTCAGGCTATCTAGTAATAGAATTTACAATATCAGAGGGAAATATCCAACTGTATATTCTGCAACCTGACTCCCTAACACAAGGCTGTTATATCAAGTCAGGGAAAGAAAGAGTTTAAGCATAAACCACAGAAATAAAATTAAGAGACTGAGAAATAGACCTCAAATAATGGACCCAAATAAACCCCAGGAGAAAAGTGAAATACAACAGATTAAGTAAATTACATATAGGAAATTTAAGTCAACAGTTTTATTGATGCTCACTGAAATCAGGAGAACAAAGCAAAAACTATAAGAAAGGCAGGTAAAACAAAGAACATTTCAAACAGAACTCATAGAGCTAGAGCTAAACAACACAATAAATAAATTGAAACACAAAATACAGAGACTCAACAGCCATCTGGAAAAAGCCTCTGATCAAATCAGTAAGCTTGACTGTAGGGCATGGGAAACACTCAAGCAGATCAGGAAAGAAAAAGAATTGAGAGAAACAAGAATAGCATAAGAGAATATGGGATAGCATTAAGAGGAACAACATTCATACCAGAAAGTTCCCAGAGGGGGAAGAGAGAGAGAAAGGCAAACTTATTTGAAAAAATAATAGCTAAGAGCTTCCACAACCTGAAGGAGGAAATAAACATCCATATCCAGGAAGTTTAAAGAGTCACAAATTAAATAAATCCAAATAGATATACACTAAAATGCACTATAATTAAAATAAAACATTATTCAAAGATAAAATGAATGTTATAAGTAGGTAGAAAAATAATAGTCACAAGAAAGGGAGCATCCATAAGACCACTGGCAGATTTTTCAGCAGAATGTTTATGTCACAGAAGAGAATGATGTGGTATAGCCACTGTCGAAAGAAAAGGAGTTCCAAAAAAGAATATGCTCTCCTGCTAGGATATCACTTAGGATTGAAGGGATGATAATTAACTTTACAGACAAACAAAAGTTAAAGGAATTCAGCGCCATAAACCATATACAAAGCAATTATGAGGGGAAAAAAAAAAAGTAGAGATATCACATGGCTGGATTTCAAACTCTACTATAAAGAAATGGTGAGCAAAAGAGTAAGAGACTGGGATTAGAACAGACACAAAATAGTGAAACAGAATTGACTTGCTAAGAAAAATCTCACACCTGTATAGTCAGTTATTTTAAGGCAAAGGGGTCAAGAAAATGCGGTGGGAAAAGGAAAGTCTTCAACAACAAATGGTGTTGAGATAACTGGATGCACACCTGCAAAAACAATGAGAACAGATCACTCTCTAGCACCATACACAAAAATTAATTCAATATGGATTAGGGAGTAAGACTGGAAATTATAAATTATGATGAAATCATAAGCAATACTTTCCATGACATTGGCCTTAGAGAGGTCTTTGGAGACTCAACTCCATAGGCAAGGGAAATAAAAACAAAAACAAACATATAGGATTACATAAAAGTAACACATTACTGAATAGCAGCAGAAACTAGCATCAGTATGAAAGGGGAGAAGATATTTGCCTGTCATACATTTGACAAGAGGTTAACATCCAAAATGTATAAAGAACTCATATAATTCAACAACAGAAAAGAAAAAAATCCACTCAAAAATTGTACAGAAAATCTAAACAATACTTTTCCAAAAAAAAAAGCATACAGATAACCAACAGGTACATGAAAAAATTATTACAATCACTTATAAGTAGGGAAATGCAAAGCAAATCCACAATGAAATATCACATAATTGCCTATGTCAAAAAGAAGAGTAACAAAAAAGTGTGAAGATGTGAAGAAATGGAAATCCTTGTACACTGTTGATGGGATGTAAATTGTACATCCAATGCAAATTGGTACAACTTTGGAAAACTAGGGAGATTGTTCAGAAATTTAAAAAAATTGAAATACCTTGTGATTGAGCAATCAATTTCTAGGTATCCATAGAAGAATATGAAAATAATAATTCAAAATGATATTTGCACACTATGTTCATTATAGCACTATTATTTACAATAGCCAAAAAATGGACAACCTAAGTGCCTACTGTGAGAAGAGTAAATACAGAAGATGTGACAGATACACACAATGGAATATTATTCAGCTATTAAAAAAGAATCAATTTGTCATTTATGACAACGGATAGAACTAGAGGGAATTATGTTAAGTGAAACAAATCAGAAGGATACACACAGATACTGGATGATATCATTTATATATAGAATAAACAGACACAAAGCAAACAAGACAAAACAAACACGATCCCTGGATATTGACAACAGAATTGATTTATCAGAGGTTAAGGAGATTGAAGGATATAAAGAAAGGGTAATGAGCTTCGATGAATAGTGGTAGAGGAATATCAGAAGTTCAGTGGTTGGTGTGGAGAGTTTTCATGTATTTAATGAAGTATAAACCTGAACATCTAAAACATGTTGTAAATCAAATCACCTCAATTAAATTTAAAATGAATAAACAAAGAGGGGAAACTTTTACTTCTGTAAAAATCTGAGGGCTATGATGCTTTGAAAAGTTCTCATACACCAAGTAGGATATTTATGATTTCAAAATGGTAATGTTTCTGGATATGGAGGAGAAATATTCTTGATATCACTGCCAGAATATGAAACGCCAAACTAGGGTGAACACAGTTTCAAAGGAATCCCATATATCTAAAACCTATGAGAGCTTAAAAATGTGTGTGTATAAAGTAACTGAAGCTTAAGGATAAAATATGCTTCATGGAAGAAATAATCATCTATTTACTTTTAGAAATAGATGATATAGTTGTAAATAGCAGTAATTTGTGTGTCTCCCTAAAAGATAGCTGGTTCACTTAAGCATGTAAAATGGAGTCCCCTAATTTATATTGCATTTGAAAGAGAAATGTGATATAATCACAGAAATAGCCTTGTGAATGTAGATACGTTACCAAATTTTAAAAACTTATATGTGCATCAGAAAGTCTTGAAGAGATTTTGAAAAATTGGGAGAGTGCATTCTAGGCCAATGAATCATGATTTCTATGGCTAACTCAGAACTGGTACCCAAGTATTGATTATTCTCTTTGCTTTGATTATTTGAATGACTTTGATCCATGACTTTTGTTGTCAATCATTTTATAATTCTGTTGGGAGTCATGTTTACCTAATTTGCTTACTTTAGGCATTACAATTTTGAGATCAACTCATTAGAAATATTAATATTTAATAATATCGATCAGGTTTATGTATAGTACTAAGTTTATATTAAGAATGTTTTGGGATTTATCACAGAATGAACTTCATAATTTTATTAAGAATTTGATTTGAAGATAATGTGCATTTGATTGCTAATGAGGTCATAGAACATGCATTATCTCATACACCTTGATACTCAAATAAATATAGAAAAAAGTATCATTAAATTAGTGACTATCTCATTTGCTGGCTATTATAACCATTGCACAGCATCTAAAGCAAACTAGTGTGTCAATAAATATTAAACACAACTAAACTCTATTTGTTCTATAAAGACCATGGCTGTGAGTTATTTTGAATTATATTCATGCATTTTATCTCCAGTGTGATCTCTTTGCAAGGAAGGAACAAAAAAGAATGAAGGATGAATGTTGCTTACCCTGGACATTAAATCTCCCTTAATTCTATCTCTGCTCTATTATCTCCTGTTTAATTTATCTATTGAACCCGAAATATTGTAAATGTTTTAAGTTTTGTCCAATATTTAATGAAGGATATTTTCCAAGTTGAAAAGTTTGGAAATTTATTCCAAATATCTGAAACCATGTGGATTATTATCTGTTTGTGGTGCCATTATTAAACAGTTCTCCAAGATTTAGCCACTTATGCATTTAATGTTCTTTCTCCAGCTTCACAAGAGCAACAATTTCAGTAAGTTTGGATAGGTGAATTTTGCAGTGCTATTTGTGCAAAATTTCTGATGTTTTCATTGAATTCATAGTTCCAGATACTATACAAAACGTTTTTGATATCAAGATTCAACAACAAACAAATAAGCATAACCCTGCTTTCAAGAGGCTCAAAGTGAAATGGGGAAGATGAAAAAATAAACATATAAAATAATACATCCTGATACAAGTCAGGCAGTGTCAAGTTTTCACAAAAATAATAAAATGGCAGCAAATGTTGAAATAAGATTTTTAATAAAGAATTATTTCTTGATAAATTATTAGACATGATGAAAAGTTTCTCTGCTGAAATGTCATAAAAGAGGCAGAAAGAATCTTTAAATCTTGGTCGGACACTTTGCTGAAATCTTTATATGGGAAAGAACATTATCTATATCTCTCAGTGTACATGGGTTTGGAAGACCTGCTTCTGTGATAAGAACAATTGGAGAGTCATGGTAGAGCAGGTCCTCTTTGTACCTTCTTCGTATACATAATAGCTTCCAACTGGTTGCCATCTTGAATTACTGATCAAAATGCATAGTCTAGTGAGTCACTAAAATGAAAGATATAAAACAGCCTCAAGTCTCTTCCAGCAAAACCTAAATTCCTAGAGCACCCCCCACTCCTGTCCATAGTCAGGATGCAAAAGAAAAAAGAAAAAAAAAAATCTGTGGATACTAATGGCAAAAAAATATCCAGCACCCTCTCAAGGCAAGCATATACTTACTCTATGTCTGTCTTTAGTCATACTTTGAAATGCTAAATAGGAACACAGTTGAGTAGACTATTATTTTGAAAATAGAATTGTTTTCTATATTTTTCTATTTTTTATCTTCTGTATTTCTGGAACAAGGGAAAATACTTGAGTAACTTTAGAAAAATAATGCATTTTAGATAGAAAACATATGCTATACTTCTAATACACAGACTAAATCCTCTTATTCAATACCCACTTTTTCTTTCCCTGTGCTCTAGGTTATATTTTCTCCATGTTGCCTTGCACTATATTAGATGAAAGGTTAATAGAGCATTATCACCATTGAAACGTATCCCCAGAAAATCTAGGGTCAACCTGAAATTGGGTTTATAACATTACACCTGTTTTTCTAGTTCTCAATGCTAGGTGCTGCTAATACCTACCTGCCTTTCTAGAGTAATACCTATGTCATATTTCCTGCCCCAAGTCCATTTTTATGAGTGTTAGCAACAATCTGCTATAAGAATTTAATGTACAGCTTTTGAGAAACAAAAGGAAAGAAAATTGCCTTTTTATGAATTTCTAAATGCCATAGCTCACTCTCAATGTTTATTTTATTTTAATATTATTGCAAATGAGTGAAATAAATTTGGTACTAATGAACATATTTTGAAAGTTTAAAAACACAATTTAATAAATGATTATATGTAATCTCTACAAAAATGGCTCTAGGAGGCTGAGGAGTCATTGAGCAGGAGGGAAACCATGAGGATACAGTGGAGCAAAAAATAAATAGGTGAAAGCAATTATGATTTTACATTAGCAATTAATCAAGGAGTCTTATTTCTTTTTAACATCACAAAAACAGAGTTGTGCAATGACAAAGCTAGGTCAATTTAACTATAAACATGCTTAGGACTAGCTACTTGATTAAATTATCTAGTACACAGTAGGGATGATACATTTTTGCTTTCAAATTTCTATTTCCTTCTATTTCCTTGATCTACAATGTTTTAAATAAAGTCATATAGTGTGGCCTGGAAAAATGAAATGCATTAATCATTTTGCCTCATAATTGTATTTTAAAATAGAATTGCTATTTTACAAAGCAATTATTTAAAAAATATTTCCTATGTTTTAAAACATGGTTGTTATTCCCCGTCTTTGTTATATAGGTCTTATATATTATTTTTTTCTTACAAACATAGCTCTCATAGGACTATTTTATTTCTTCTTATTGTAGCACTTAAGTAGTAATTTATCGATGCCGTATAGGATTTTTCAGGTAAGGTAAAAGATAAGGGTCAGTTATTATGATTAAATGGTTTTTAAATACTACTCAAATATAGATTCTTAAAAGAAAATTACAAAACTAGGCAGAAAAGAAACTGAGAATCAAAGAGATTGAATTATTTGCTTATATCTCATAACATATCTAAGATTTTAATTATATCGATGCTGCCCAAATCCATGATCTTCCAACAAACTTCATCATTTCCACATAATAATTTTACATTTACACTGTTATGTGCTCTACTTCTTGTTCCCCCTTCTCTATTGAACTCAGTCCGATTCGTTTTTGTCTCATCAGAACATATCCTAGATTGCTCTCCTGCAGACTGGCACTCAGAGATGGGATAGGCTTACTTCAAAACTCTATGGAAACTGGATAGACTAGTGAATAAGGCATTCAATCTTAGACAACCTCAAAGCTAAAATTTAGGTCACTTGATCATGCCAGAGGGAAGCCTGATGCTTTTCTAATCATGCATCCTAAGGTGGGTAATTTTGCAGTCAGCTTTTTACATTACACAGTTGCAAGCTTAAGATTGGACTCTAGTCCACTGATTACCCCGGGAAAAGGGCTGGGGTTACTCTCAACCATTGATACTGAGACAACAGGATTGGGCTACCCCTAAGGTTTTGTCAAAAAGTATTCTTTTTGTGTCCTGTCCTTGTTCATACAAAAAGAGCTAGTGCTTTCTGAAAGTTGCATAACATACCCAAAGTTCAGACTCTCTCACTTGGAATCTGCCATCCATTCCTGCCAGATACCTATGAGTTAACTTAGAACACATGTGCTTCAAGGGATCCATATATCCACTACTTCTGTCTCCATATGATTTCTCCCCGTGAACCAGAGGAATTAGTGAATATGCTCTTTGACTCTGTGACTGTTCCCTCTTTTGAATGAAAAGCCCCAATTAGCCAGCAAAACTCAGGTACTACCTCCATGTTTCCAAATCAAGTAATTACATCTCTATCCTTATATTATCCTAGCCACAGAAATGACAGCATGAATCATGCCCCTCCTCTCCTTTGAATTCCTTTCTTACCTAGATTCTGGAATAATACACTCTTGCTTTTTTTTTTTGTATTGTATTTTTCCCCCTATCTTACTAATAATAATTCCTGATTCTCCTTTGCTGGATTATACTTTAATTCATACATCCTAAAATTAGAATGACCTAGTATTTGGTCCTTCTCTCTACTTCTCTATATACATTCTGCAGGTGACCTTGTCCAGTTTCATGACCTTGAGTATCTCCCGTAAATCAATGAGTAAAACCTTTATGTCTCCAACCTCAATCTCTCCTCTATACCATATATTCCTTTATCCAACTGATTTATCAACTTTGTAAGAAAGTCATAGCTAAATGAGTTCTAATTTTGTTTGATTACAAGGAAATTTTTACCTATACACCAATGAGTACTTTAAGTTTAATAAATCTAAATTTGCCCACCCACAAGCCTGTTTCTTCCTGTCTTCCCATCTCATTGAATAGTAACCACATTTCCTAGATAATTAAAATGATTCATTTGGCAGACGTCTTGACATTTCTCTTTCTCTAATATTCCATATCCAAGCCATTGGAAATTATGCTGACAGTTCTCTTGAATTGTATCTAGAATCCAACTTGTATTCTCTACTTCTGCAACTACCTTCACAGTACAAGACACCTTCATCTCCTGTATGTACTGAACAGTAATTTCCTAGATATTCTACATGCTTTCACTCTTGCCCTTCTAGTGAATATTTGCAAAAGCAACAGATGAGCCAGAGTTTTTAAAGTACAAAATTGCTGGCACATTGCTGCAAAAGTGGCATTAGTCCATGAATCTGTCTTGAATACCCTAACTACATGTCTGTTCAGAGTTTTTATACTGTTCCTTCTAACTGTAATGCTAATTTCTTAAATAGCTCAATGGCTGTTTTCTTAAACTCTCTCCTCACACATCACATAATCACGTTATGTTTTAAAAAAGTTATCATAAAATAGTGCATCCCCAAAACAATTTTATCCACTCATCCTGCCTTATATTTCTTCATTTCACTTTCCATCACTGGACATATTTTATCTCTCTGTCTGCCCCAGAAAAACAGATACCACATAAAAACAAAAATATTATTGTTATTTCTCCAATATTTCCATGCCTAGTTGCCTGTGGTGGCTCATAAAAGTCACTCCTTTGGAATACTGAGTATCCTTTTGTAAATTTTGTTTCAAAATAGATTTTAATGTAAACAAGTCACACCCTTTACATTTATTCAACAAATAAGCAATCCTATAATTTATTATTTTATAGTTATTAATTATTTAAAATAAATAATTTACCAAATCTACATTTAAACTGATGTAAGTAAAAGAGAACATGCTACATACTGCTGGGAATACACATACAAATAAGATAACTTGATTTTAAACATATATAAATTGGTAAAGATTATCAAAGATACAAAGATAACAGTCTATAAATGTTTCAAAGAGATTCATGATAGGCAAAGGACAGTAATAGAAAGCTTTGTTTCATAACTGGTCATTGGACTAGGTGTTGGATAGGGTATTGATTTAGATATAAAAATACTGAGAAGAAATAGCAATTCCAGTTCTTGTTAATTATGCAATCTTTGAAAATTTTACTTTAAACCTTTACCAATGTTTTATGAGAGGCTTCGTGCATGTTAAATGAAGACAATTTTCATACAGCATATAATTTAGTGTCTTACACGTAAGTTCTCAACATTATTATATTAATAAGGATAACAGACTAAATGAATAACATGAATTACATAGCTATAGACAGATGGGTTTTATCTTTAATATATATATTTTTAAATAGTTATCATTTTAAGTTAAATTGTAAGTTGTTATGACAAAATCGTTTCTGTTATGTAATGGATTTTTTGTATATGATTAACATGATAGTTTTTCCACTTTTTTTAAAGGAGAAGTGCAAGCAGGAATGAAGGCAAGTAGGCAGGCAGGCAGGAAGAGAAGGGAGGAAGAGCATTTTACTTATTTTTATTTCAGTAGTTCACACTGGTTGTTTCCACCCCAGACCTGGGACTGCAACCCAGCAATATGTGGCCTACACAACTTCTGAGCACTTAACTATTGTTCCATCAGGGCACAACAGCTGTTCATACTTCTTTATAAGATTCCCAATTAATACAAGTAGAATGATAAGATTTAGCAAACAGAAATACAAAGCTCCAAGGTAAATTAAAAATTTGGAAAAATGAAAAAGCGTTCTCTCTCTCGCTATATAAACACACACACGCACATATATATATGTATATATATATAAAAATACCTGCTTACACTTAACAGTATTCTTTAAAAACTGAATTTGAATTTGACTAGGTCACTTGAATTTAATATGGCAAACTTCAATACAATCTCTGCAGCTTTTTAAAATTTTTTAAACTTAAACAGTTTTATGATGATAAGCAGGTTGTCAAATACACACAAACACACATATGTGCACATACACAGAGACCTTATATTTTGTGTTTGTGAATTTTCTCTATTGAGCTGATATAGATATACTCAGATATATTACTGAAAGTAAACTCACTAAACTAGAAAGATCCTCAAAATCAAATTGAGATCCATATAACATATAGGATTGTGATCACACCATGACCTCTAGGTTATATCTTATCCATGACTGCATTTTGTATAGGCCTCAAGATTAAAAAAAAGAAAATCGCATTTTTGTATTTTATTTTATAAACAAGGAATAATGCGAACAATATGGCTTATGTGGCCCACAATGCATAAAATATTTATTATCTGACACTTTACAGAAAAATTTTGTCAATTAATGAATAGAGGACAAAAGTTTGCTAACTCAATCTGTGAACAATTATTGAGAACAAATGCTAGTTTCAGCAGAGCACATATGGAATTGAATGGTAGACATGGTTGGGAAAATACTCAGGAAGACATCGGTAAAACCTACTCTGTTTGTAGAGCAGGATGTATTGGTGTCCTTTATCTATACTCATAACTAATAATTTTTCCAAGTATTGTTCTATCATTTCTTTAATATTAAAGGGAAGGATTTGTAACTTATATGACAAAAGTTGCCTACCAACAGAATTGAATTACTTATATTTCTGCTCAATACATATCTTTCCAAGTCATTTGTGAAAATTATGCCCCTCACAGAGCAAATCCAGACAGACTTTTAAAAGATTGACTACAAATATTGTCCTGTTTAACTAGATTGATCTAGGAGCCCTATAGTTTACTCTGATACCATTAGAACATAGTTTAAGTCCTCATTCTCCAGGCATACAACTATAATTGTGTAGCAACAAAAGGATCTTATATTTCTGCATTCATCTGACTTCTTACTCTATAGATATAAATTGAATATAAGAGAACGCTAAATTCTCCCTACTTTGGCAATGGTAGAAATGTGCCATAATCTTAAAGTGTTGTGAAAAGAAATATACTGTCTCAAGCGCTTAATAATTATGTTAGGATCTTTTCCACTTTTAAATTTGAAATTGAGTAGAAATAAAACCTGTTTAATATAAAGGATTCTTCAAGGCATGGAATCCACTTATATTTTAAAATCATATTATTTCTCATGAATCTATTTTCAGTTGAGTGAAAATATTTCTTTAGGTTTAGAGATGAATAGTCAGATGCATGTATTGAACTCAATTACTTGTCTTTAGAAAGTATGACAAAACCATAACATGAAAGAAAAATTTAAGGTAAAATTAAACATATACAGTATAAGAATAGGGATAGGAGAGAGAGAGAGAGAGAGAGAGAGAGAGAGAGAGAGAGACATTGCATTGTTAAAGGTCTTTTATTTTCTAGAGTGAATCATGTGTAAAAAATCTACCTTATGTGGGTCACAAATCCTATGACAAATTACTTCCATAAACTGATCATTTATGTAGAAAGGAAATGCTATTTAGGAAGTATTTGTAGGCTAAAGCTTTGCTGAAATTGTTTTCAAAATACACCAAATCATTCTAAAAGCAGGCAGTAAAAGAGGGTAATTAGAACAAAGAACAGATGGAACAAAGAGAAAACTTTTAGAAATCTGCTGGATTTTAAATGAACCATATCAATAGTATTAAATATAAATGGTCTAAATACATCAATTAAAAAAGATTCTTCAGACTGGATGAAAAAGCAAAAGTCAACTGCATATTATATGTAGAAAAGTTACTTTACATATAAAGTTACAAGTGGATTAACAGCAAAAGGATAGAGAGAATACAAATTTAGAAACACTGATCTAAAAGAAAGTTTAAGTAGCTATATTAAAAATATTGGAATATTATCATGGTTAATGAGGTAATTACAGAATGAGGATAAAATATTCATAATGCATAATAATCCTAAACATTTTTGCACCTAATAGGACTTTAGAATTCATAGATCAAAAATGATGAAATTGGAAATCAATTAAAAACATCCACAAATTTTATTGGACAATTGGACAAATTTTATTTCAATACTTATCTTTCAGTAATTGAGAGAACGAGTAAGAATAATAAGAAAACCAGCACAACTAAGAAAGACATGGAGAAAACTGTTTGTTTTCAACCTGTTATAACAACGTATTCAACCTACTTGATATTCTGAACAACAAAATTTGTTATTTTCTTTATGTATCATTATTGTACGCAGGTTAGTATAAGGTATAAGCTCTGGAAGATACAATTCCACATGTCAATATGCATAACTAAAAGAATCAACTGAAGAGACTCAAAATTTTAATAATGTGGGTAAACTATGTCATCTTGACTAAGCCAGAAAGCATTTCTCATTTCTGGAAGTTTCTGTGATGTCTCTTCAGAAAAGTTTAGTGTTTGAATTTGAATTCTGTAGACTGAATAAAGATGATGTCCCTATGCTTCAACATTGCAGTTTGGCACCACCCATTTCATTGAGGACCCAAACCAAAAGGCAGAGGAAGGATGAATTTATACTCTCTGGTTGAGTTAAGATAGTCATCTTCTCCAGCCCTCAGAAGCAGACTCCTAATTCATAGAATTAGAGATTCAGACAAGGGCTTAAGAACACTGGCCACAAACTGACCATATGTGCATGAGTTAACTTTTGGGTTATTGCACACTATTCCTATTATATATATAGTTTTTATATATATATATATATTTAACACTTATACCACACTGTTTTAATTAATACAGATTTATAGTAAGTTTGGAAATATGGAAGTATACATCTTTCAAATTTACTCATTTTTAGACTGCTTTGGCTATTCTCTCCATTAAGATTCTGTATGAATTTTAGTATGAATTATTCTACTTCTGTGAAAAAGTCAATGGGATTTGATAGAATTTGCATCGAATCTGTAGATCATTTTGGATAGTATTGACATATGAACAATATTCAGTAGTAATGAATTTTTGGATATGACACCAGAAGCACAGGAATTAAAAGCAAATACAGACATATTGGGTTATATAAAAATTAAATACTTCTGTGCATCAAAGGACATAATCAATAGAGTGAAAATGCAGCATACGAAATGAGAAAGCATATTAGCAAATCATGGACTCTACAATATCTAAAATATTCAAAAAATCCTACAACTCAATAATAGGAAAATGACCCGGTCAAAAAGACACAGAATTGGACAGCTATTTCTTCAGAGAAGATTTTAAAATGGCCAATAAGCACTTTAAAATGGATGCTCAACATCAATAGTCATTAGGGAAATGGAAAACAAAACTACAATGAGATATCACCTCATTAGGGGACTACTATCCCCAAAACAATCAACAACAGAGCCAGAAAATAACAAGTGTTCATAAGGAGGTTGTGGAGAAATTGGACCACATGAGCATTGTTCATAGGAATGCAAAATTATGTCACAGTGATGAAAAACAGTATGGTTCATCTTCAACAACTTAAAAATCTAATTACCATATGATCTATCAACTCTACTTGTGGACATACACCCCAAACAAATGAAAGTAGGGTCTTAAGGGTATATTTCATACCCATATTCATAGGATCATTATTCACATTAATCAAGGAGCGAAAGCAATTCAGGTGTCTATCAACGGATGAATGGATTAAAAAATGTGGTGTACACTTACATTGGAACAATATTCAACCCTTAAAAAGAGGGAAATTCTGATACATGCTACAATAGGAATGAATCTACAGGACATTTTTCTTGTGAAATAAGCTAACCACAAAAATACTAAATGCATTATTCCACATATGGGAAGAAGCTATAGCAGTAAAAATTCAAAAAAACAAAAAGTAGAATTAGGGTTGCCAGGTTATATTGGGGAAGGAGATTTTATTCAGTAGATTTTAGATTTTAATGTTTTTAAATTTAGAGCTTTAGTTTAGCAAGATGAGTTTTGGTGACTGGTTGTACAACCATGTGAATATACTTAAGAGTAGTAAACTATATACTTTAAAATGGTTAATTGTTAAATGCTATGTTTTATGTATTTTAGCACAATTAATTTTTTTAAATACTGATAATTGGTATATGCCTTCAGGTATTCACATCACTTTCCATTTTTTAGCATTATTTTAATGTCATCATCAATAACTAGATGTTTTAAAATAAATTTGCACCACCAAAATAGGAACAAAACTATGGGGAGATTGGATCGAAAAGAAGATATGGCCAGTGGTTTCTAAATGACAAGATTTATGCCCTTTATCCTGATGTTCACACTTTCATCTTCTCTCCTTGAGTATGGGCGGAAACTAGAATCTGATAATTAAAGAATATGGCAAAATCAAAGGGATTCCATTTTTAAGATTAGACCATGAAACTCTGTAATTCCCTTCTTGTTCTGATTCTCTCTTAATGTCTCTGTCTCACAGTGTCTCTGTCCTACAGTCAGGTCAGTCTCTCTTTCTCTCTCTCTCTCACTCACACACACACACACACACACACACACACACACACACACACACACACACACACGCAGACTCACATTCTCCCCTCCATTCTTTCTCTCCTCCCTCTCTCCCCTCTCCCTCTCACCTCCCCACTCCCAGCCCACCCATCATATGTTTACTCTGAGGAAGCAAATTGAAGAATTTTTAATTGCACTACGAAAAAAGGAAGCCTCACCCAGTAGGCACAAAGAATTAAAACTTTCAGCCCAAAGGCCACAAAAAAAAAACACTGCCAACATTTATGAGAGACCCTGAAACCCAAAGAACCAAGTCAAATCAAGCACAGATTTCTGACTTTAGACCTAAATTGTGAGAGTATTATGGTTTTTCAATTTACTAAATTTTGGGGTGTTCTGTTACATCAAAATAATAAAAATAGTTATAACATCCAATGTCTGATTCAGTAGCCAGTATTGTGAGTTTTAAGACAATGTTAAGTGCTTTGAAATTTCCAGAGAGAAGAAAGACTGATAGTCCGTGCCACCAATCTAGAACAGCGCATAATCCATTAGAAATTAATATTTAAATTATTTATTTTATTTCATTGTTTCACTTTAGTCTCCTTTGCATTGCCTACCTATATTTGAGGAAAACACCCAATGGCTTAAGACAACACTCAAAAGAAGCAAAATTTCTAAGGCGATCAAAAATATTTTAAGGTGATCCTTTTGATCGTTATTTAATAAAGGTTTATTGTATTAAAAAATAGTTAATTACTACATCACAAATGCCACTGAGACCAAAAAGAAAAAAAGTGCTTAATAATTATGAGAACATTCAAAGAAGGCAAAAATTATTCCCCCAAAAATGGAGTTCAGCAAATTCTTAAAGTTAGAAATTACTTTTCAAAATTTTATTTTAGGGGGAGAGGCAAAGAACAACTTATTTATTTTAAATATATTGTAGCAGTTTCTAGTGTTGTCATGAACAAGTCTACACTATTTCTTCCTTGGACCAGGTTAGATCTTACTTCAGTTTATAAAATACATATTCTTTCTTAAATACCTACATAAAATATGTGTATCTGGGGATCTGAGGCTAGAGAACGGGAAGGAAAGGGAAGGACTGAAGCAGTCATTAGTCGGGGTTTCTATTTTCTGAATGAATGCTGGGGCCGTGAAACAATGTTTGGATTACACCGATTTTATCCCCAGGAACTCAAAAGAGAAAATCTACTTGCAGCTAATTGCCAGGAATCTACACTGGTCAAACATATACCTGATCAATCAGTTCCATTAATCTTAAATGCCACTAAATCCTCTGTAAATTTTTAGCTGAAGTATTTATCTTCTCTGTGTTATCCCATCACCTGGTTTGACTAGCCAGGTTTAGTGAAGAGTAGGCAAAAAAATTTAGCTTGAAATGGGTGGAAGTGACAAATTAAATTATTTCACTAGATTCAGTGGCTGATCAAAAATTTATACTCCACATTCTAATTGTTTAGCAATCAGAGGACACCTCTTTAGAAATGTGGCTTCTAATCTCTGTTTCCCCATAAATTGGGAATTAGTAAGGTACTTCACCTACTCTACAGTGTTAACAAGGCAATGGAAAGATTCAGAAGACATAGGTTCATATCTCGGGCCATTTTTCACATATATACATAGTGAAAGGTATATAAGTGAATCTGTATTTAAATGGGAAATACTTGTGATATTAAAAATTGCCACATGTGTCTATCACAGTTAAATTAAATTAAATTAGGCCTGCCTTGGTGTAGCAGAGATTAGGTTGATCACCTTGAAAGAGCAAGCCACATACCCCTGGGTTTGAGTCCTGAATCTGAGGAGAAAACAACCAGCGTGAACTAAATAAAAATAAAATAAAATGATTATTTCTCCTCTCTCTTCCTGCCTGCCTGCTTATTTACCTTTGTTCTTGTGGGTACCATCCCTTAAACAAACAAAAAATTAAGTATGTCGTTAATCGCATTAAACCCATTGTAAGTGCTCAATACCATTTGAATTCAAGGGCTCCTGAATTGGACAGCAAAAGCATAGAATATTTTTTGTCATCCCAGAGTTGTATAGTACAAAGCTTCTATAGACATTGTTCTTTTTGGTTTTTCCATCTTTAAAATAAAGGGGAAAGTCCCTGTCTACCAAACAATATAGGATGACCAAAAATAATAATGGATATAAAAGACCTTTACTTATATAAGGGCACACTATCATCATTATTGCTTCCACATTTTAATTTATTTTTATCAATCATATATGACACCTCTGGGTGAATTTATAGGACTGTTCTCAGAAGCAAACATATCAGTTTATACAAAACTATTTGAAAACCATGATGCTATATATTTGTATTCATAAATTGCTATTTTTTAAGTTAAATCACATTTTCATTATTAAAATTAATGCACTTTAAACTCATTTTTTTAAAATAAACACCTTTGTAATAGGATGAGATTTTGAAAACATTTATCGATTGGTTTGCAAGTAACACTTCAGCAAAGTACAGGAGTGTGGCTGGCATATATTTCTTAGTGACATGATACTAATAACATGAAAATACATTTGAAATTATTCAAATTAATAAAATATTAATGGTAATGAAATAAAAACAATATATGACTTGAAACAAAGTGGAAAATATGTCATGAACAAAATTGATTACCTGCAATTCTTATTCACTTTAAACACAGGTAAACTGAAACCTCAAAGTATGTGATTTATTGAAGCAGTTCTTTTTTCTTTTTAGTTAAAGATTTTGATAATCTTCCCTGTACTTTATAATTTCCAGCAATGGTATCTTTAGATAGGTATTTTAGGAATAATAGGTCTATTTGTTCTTCATATGTAGCATTAAGAACAGAATCATTTGAATAATATACTCCTGTTTTCTAGATAAGGTGCCTGAAAGTCACACACCCCCTTATTATTGCAAGTAGGCTCTGATTTTTCATGACTTAGATTCTCGCTACATCTCCCAGTCCTCTTGTAACTCAAGCAACATTTTTTGATTGTTAAAAAGTTAGAAATTTTGAGTAATACAAAAATGTCAATTCTTGTAATAATAAATGCATGAGATATATTAAAGAAAAAACAGTGAGTTTACATCTATGGTTAAGTATGTTACCTACAAAAGTTAAATTTTATTTATGTTTTGAAATTGTGCTTTTATGTTTACTACATCCTATAAAAGCAATTGGCCATTTTAATAATGTGCCAGCAATCATATTCATTTCACATTTACATAAATTTTAATTTTTATGAATAAACCTATTAAATTAAATATGTAACATGAATTATATTGACATAAATGAAAATAACATTATGATATATAATAATTAATATTGATTATTGAATTGAATGTTGACTATTGAATATTATCTTATTATTTTAACTTTACATATTTTTACACTAGTACTGGTATTCTAGGACACTAGAAATAACAGATACTCAACTTTTGAAATTGTTGAAATAGTGTATATATTATACATTATGAAATACATATATTTATGTAAGAAATTATATATACAAAATTAGAGTGATTTTTATAATATCAAAATACATATGCATGCAAGGACTTGCAAAATAAAACATGGACACAAAATAAGTGTGTGCATATATATAAATACATATATATATAATTTGTACATATATGAATAAAACATTAATATATTCATTTAAAAATAAAATGTGAACACAAAATCAATATCTAGTCATATAGTTGTGAAAGAAAACATGGATATAAATTGTTGAAACTAAATACAGATAATTATCATAGATTTCTATATGACTGGAAAAACTCATCAATTTCTATGTAATCAAAGCCTTAGAAAATCAATGCTAATTACTACTTGAGCCTGAAAGTCATTAAATAAGTTAGAAGGTCAAGCTGCATGTAGCTATAACTATATAAGCATTACTAATAAAAAAACCACAAGTAATTTGAAATAATAGATGCACTTAACAGCAAGTGTGTAAATCCAAGGTGTAAAGCTTGATGTATGCATTTTTCAGTTTGTTTTATAAGAATTTATAAGTGCATGCTCTGTTTTCAATTGCATTACTTTAATTTTATTAATCTTTCAAATGTATAGGTAGTAAAAACCATGTATCTATAATTCTAAAAAAATAAGTTTATAGGAATCCATTTAGTGAAGAGAATATCAAAAAAAATTTAAGACAGGTATTTAAATTCTACTTTTCAGCAATATTCCCCCTGAAATGATCAAAGGCAGAGGTCATGTACAAAGAGAGAATATTTTTATGTTGATTGTTGTGTATTTATATAACCTCATCCTACTTTCAGAAGTGAATGGGCTTTGGGTTGTTGTTTTCTTTCTTTCTATTTTTTTTTTTTTGCCACCTATTTTGATGACCAGATAAAAGCTAAAAATGCTTCCTCTCTTTTTGTGCAATTTTAAGCTCAGCAAAGAGGATTTCTCGGATTTCTTGGGAAATGGAGGAGGAAGGAGAATTAAAAAGCAGCTACATAAAGCTAGCTTGAGATTGCAAAGGGGATAGCTAAATTGTTTCCTTGGGAACCCATAGCACCCTTAGGAGAAGGCAGGTTCTCAGGAGAACACCCTAAAAAACATATGTCTAGAGTTGCTGACATTGTTCTAAGAACATCACCTGTAATTACTCATTTAATCCTCACAAAAGCATTTTGAGATCAAGTAATAGAATTTGCATTTTACAGATGAAAACTGAGTCAAAGAGAGGTTATATAATATGTAATGCCACACCATTAATACTAGATAAAGTCTTTAACTCAGAACTATTGCCTTTGCACTCACCCATTGTAAGCCTTCATTACTGCTGATTGCATAGCACTGTGGGCTTCACCTGCATGTTATTGTATTGCACCCAGGGCAGTAAGAAAAATCCCAATCATGTTTGTCTCTTTAAGGGTGATGACAGTAGGTACATGACAGTTGTTAAGACCTAAGATTTTTTTTTTTTTTTAAATGGGACCTGATGAAATTCTAAGAAATCTACCACTCACCAAATTTAAGATAACCACTGACTACTGACTACTATATGTGGTGCAGATTCCAATAAATCTGTATTCTTTTTTCACAATGTCTGAGGTCAGTTAGGGAAACTGCTGGAGCACTTTGGTTGTTTGATTCTTTGTTCTAACAAATAAGGTCAAATGAACCTTTGAGAACAGAAGCAATGCCTTCACTTAAAAGGGCACAACCAAAACGGAGACAGAGCCACACCATGCTTCCTGCTATGACTCTGTGATCCTCAAGCTCCCTCTGCTCCTCAGATTTGAGCCTCTCTGAACTAAAAAAAGAATATTAAAAGTGAAACAAACATTTTGCTTCCTAACTCATTTGGGTCTGTCAGTCTCACCAAAACAAACCCAAACTCTAGGTGACCCTTCTGAAATTTCAAAGAAGCTCAAGCACATTAGGTGAGCAAGAAAACAGAATTACTGAAACTGAAAGAAAATAAACAGGAAAACAAAGAGGAGAAAGAATTGAGAACAAAATAAAATAAAATAAAATAAAATAAAATAAAATAAAATAAAAAGCCATATCTGAGGCAGGAATATCCCTAACATACACTTTTGTTGTTTGTTTGTGAATGCTGAGTGTGGAGGGAGTAAACTAATAAAATTTATTTTCTAGCATTTTCTAGCATTCTAGATGCTATAAGTCAAAGACCAAGCTGTTAATAGACTTGTCACTTCTGAGGTCATTCTCCTTATTTTGTAGATGTTTGTTTTCTCCCTACATCTTCCTTCCATCTGTGTTGTTGCATTTCAGAATTTTAAATATTTGTTAAGTTCCCTTAAATTCTTTCTGTGCTTAATTGTACTCCCCATCCCAAAATTTCATAGCTTATGGATGTTCAAGGGTTTCCAATTACCTATGCTGATGCCAGCAAGTTTATATTCCCTTTGCTTTCTCTATGTCATACATTATTTACTGACCCTAATATGTTGGTACTAAAATAAAATATAATACCCATCTCTTTCATTTTCAAACAAGCACAAATTAATCAAACTGATTAACCAAATATCCTTCTACTGAATATGTGTTGAAACATCATGAGGACGATCATGAAGAGAATCTCAAAACTTCTCATAATCATCCTGAGTCTCTCCACTTCTGCTCATTCAAACTACAATTCATCAATCATTCATTGTTTCCTGAGTATTCCCTTAGCTTCTACATGAGCAAAATATTTCTCCAGCAGTTTTCCCTCTAAGAGGAATTGTACCAATTGTCCAGAGAAACAAGTATTTCAGTTCAGATGGAAAATATAGTTATTGACATAAAAACTGTAATGGGGGAATGCACAGAATGTTTGATATTGCAGAAACTCACAGAAGCTATGTTAGAGGTTAATTTTAAGAAATATTTCACAAAATGCCTAAGAAAAAGAAAAAGGAAACATAAATTATGAGAACACGGAAGCTACATGAAAGTACCCTGACATATAATTATTAATAGAGATAGCAGTCAAGAATAAATAGATACATGCCTGGTGAGTAGTGGTTAAGTCAATTACCTCCTGCTGGACATAGTTCACATATATCCCAAGAACCCAGGTTTGAGTCCCAGGGCTGGAGCTAAAAACCAAGACAGCAACTAAATAAGTAAAAATACTTTGTCTTCTCTCTCTTCCAGCTTGCTTGTCTGCTCACCTTTATTCCTTCCTTTACCTTATCTTTAAAAAAAAAAAGAAACTCGACGATAGAGAATCAACATAGAATGAATCATTCTGGACTGAAGGAACACTTGAGTCTACATATCAAGATGACTTAAAAACTATCATGTAGCACAGAGAAATTCAACTTTGTATTTATTCCTTTAGGAAGTCTTAAATGTCAAGCATAAAGAAAACAAACAAAAATTTCTAAGTATTTTCAGAGAAAAAAACATAAATTTCATACTAACAGAAAATTTTATGTTGGTGGCTTTATTTTCTTCTGCATCAATAATGTCAGAGGAGACTTATTTTTTAAAGGGAAAGGTATAGGAAGAAATGAAGGAGAACAGAGGCAGGCAGGCAGGGAGGGGACGAAGAACACTTTATTTATTTTATTTAGTTGTTCATTTTTGGTTGTTGCCTCCAGCCCCAGGATGCAAACCCAGAACCTGGGATGTAGGTGAACTGCACCCAACCTCTACTCCATCAGGGTGTGCTGAGGTGATGTTTAAGACAATGGATCAAAGTAATTTGACAGAGACATGTATTTTTATATATACATATATATGCATCTATATACAGACTACACATATATATGTTACAGTATAATCAATCTATAAAACACAAAAAATAGCACCAGAGTCATTGCCAGATCTATGAGAATTACATAATGCAGCATAACCTAAAAAGTAAAGTATTCCAGATGAATAAGAAATTAACCACACAAAATGCTGGTAATCAAGTAAAAAATAAAGAAGGAAACATTTTTGTTTACTAAAAGATGGAGTAAAAATACTTCTCTACTCCTACTGACTACAATAAAAACTATGGGTAAGAAGAAGGCAGACTGGCAGTGGACCATGACATCCAGGAAATGACACAGTGATAAGTTCTGTGGGTTTTCTTTGTCGTCATATATTGCAGATTTGATAACTGCAGAAAAGTCAGCAACTGGTAAAAACATATGAGCACAGATGTCAAGGCCTTAACAAAGGTCTTGCTACTCTGTAGTAAAAGGACCAGAATGAAAGGCATTTTAGCAAGACAGAAAACTTTCAGAAAAGGGATATTTTATTCCACTCAACACCATAGAAAAAATTGTGATTCTACCCCTAACCCCACCAGCAAATGCCTAGAGTAGAACCTAGATTTCTACCTTGTCCTGGCTATAGTAAATTGTCCAACCCTCCTCTCAATGTGGGTGAATAAAAAGAAAGATGAATTATGAGCTTGAACTTTCATCTTTGGAGAGTGAATGGTAACTAGGACATCTTTGCTCCCTTCAGCATCAGTGGAGAGTCATGTGGAAATCTTGCATTTCCATTTTTACCTGAGGTTAACAAGGTATGCCTTCATACTCTTGATGAGATGGTGGCAGAGGGGACCTATTAAAGAGTCCGGACTTCATAATCACTCTGTAGTAAATAAAAGTCCCTCCACAGTGTCAAGGCAAGCTGAAGAGAGAATCTGATTTTCAGCTGCAACCTGGCAGTAATGAACAAAATATACCCTTTCCTATGCCAGAGTAGTGTTAGAGAAAACAATAAAAGAATATCTAAGGAAAATCCAGAGTCTCACACATAGTTCCTGAAGCAGAAAAATAAAAATCTCTTGACATACCAAGAATCAGGAATCTCTCAATTTGAATGAGGAAAAGTAACAAGTAAATATCAATACCTAAATGACAGAGATGTTAGAAATACCCAGAAAGAATTTTAAATCATCCAACATGAAAATGCTTCTATGAGCAATTAGGAATACATTTGATATAAATTCAAAAGATAATCTCAACAAAGAAATAGAAAATATAATGTAATTGCATATTATCTATAAGAAATTTAAAATAAAATATGTAGGCCTAAATTAAAATCATTTATAAAGGCGTGCCCTGGTGGATCACAGTTAGGTCAATACCTCCAAAGGACCCAGAACCACATAAACCTGCCTATCAAGCCAGTAGAACAACCAGTGTGATCAAATAAATGAAAAACAAATAAATGCGGTGCTTTTTCCTCCTCTGTCTCCCTTCGTGTTTGCCTACTACTGCCTTCATTCCTGATTGCACTTTTCCTTTAAAAAATATTAATAAATAAAATACAAATAACCAAAAGAGGTCATGTTACTTTATCAGAATAAGTCAACTTTGCAGCAAAGAATATACCAGGAACAGAGTGGGTCACTACATAGTGATTTAAAGAAGTAAAGCCATTTGTTCAAATAGAATTTAGAAATGTATAAAAGATGCAAATGTCATAATTCAAAACAAACTAGGGTCTATTTTAGGAATGCAAGGCTAGATCAATATTCTAAAATCAACAAGAATGAAAAGGGACATGATCTTAAGTGATACAGGAGAGTGTTAAATTTCAAATTTCATACAAGACAATAATTATCTGGAAACTAGAAATAGAATAGTTTCTCTAACTTTATTTTAAAAATGTACAAAATATATACAGTCAATATCATATTTAAAGGTGAAAGACTTAAGTCTTTTCTTCTAAGATTAGAAAAGCCTTGAAATCTTACTACTGCTATTCAGCATAGAACTGGAAGTTCTAGACAATAGTTTATGGTAACAAAAGGAAATAAAGGCATACAGATTGACAAAGAAAACATTTTTACAGATGGCTTATCTACATAAAACTTTTTTAAATACCAAAACTAGCCTTTCTTGAATTCACAAGTGATTTCAGAATATCAAAGTCTATAAGATAAACATTAAAAATATATATTGCATTTCTACATGCTAGTCAAGAACACGCTGAAACCCAAACTTAAAATATAATACAAGCTATAAGCCCTTAAAAAAGAAAAATACTTCTGTATAGATTTACTTAAATGTATGTAACTGTTGTCTGTTGCAAATTACAAACTTCTGATGACATAAAAGAAGATCTAAATAGATGGAAAGAACATCATCAAGAGCTGGAAAATTCAACATACAAAGGACATTGATACTCTTTAATTTGATATACACATTTAACATTATTTCTACCAAAATTCAAGAAAAAATATTTTTGTTGGCATGGGAACATTACTTAAAAATTTATATGGAATGACAAAATAAATAAAAGTTATAATATTTCTTAAAATGCAACAAAATTTATGACATTATCAGCCTACCTGATTTTATGACTTATTATAAAACTATAGTAATCAGAACTGTGTGGCATAGGCAATTTGATAAATCATTAGAATATGACAGAAAATGTAGACACAGACTCACAGAATAATAACCAACTACTTCTAAGAATTTTAGTGGAGGAATAGTAATCTTTTCAACAAATTGTGCTAGAGCAATGTGACTCAGGAAAGAGCAAAATAATCATGACCAAAATCTCACAGTTTATACAGATTTTAACTCAAAATGCATTGGATATATATATATACATATATATATATATATATATATATAATGAGAACTTTCCACAATATCAAATATTTGTAAAATAATAACAAAACTTTTTGAAAATGTAGGAGAAAATTTTTGGAAGCTCAGACTTATGAAGAGTTTTTAAACATGACACCTAAAGATCATAAGAGAAAAATAATGCCTATTTTGTCAAAATTTAAAACTTCTGCTTTTGAAAGACCCTATAATGAGACTGCAAAGGTAAGTTTTAGACCTATAAATCTGATAAAGAATTTAGATCAATAATTTACAATAAAATCACAAAACTAAACAGGGAAATAATATCTAATTAGAAAAGGCAAAATACTTTTCACTGAAAAGAACATACATGGCATGTAAGCATTCTACGTTCAATATCATGACCATTAACATATTGCAAGTTAAGACTGCAATGAGATAAATTACACATGTATTAGATCAGAAAATATTGAGGACAACAAACACTGGTGAGAAAGTGAGAAGCTTAATCTTTGATACATTGCTGGTGCTTCTGAAAATGACAGTCACTATAAAAACAGTTTGACAATTTATTAAAAAACTAAACTATACACTACAAATCAATTTCAGTTCTGGGAATTTATCCCAGAAAAATAAAAATTTATATATATATATATATATATACACACAAAACCCATGGATTATTCTTCATAGCAATTTTATTTTTAATAGTCAAAATCAGTAAGTAACAAAAATATCACTTAATACCTGAATGGCTAACTAAAGTGTCCTATCACCATTTCAGGGAAACTACTAACCAATAAAAGAAAGGAACAAAATATCAATATATTTAGCAACATGGATTGTTCTCAAGGGCATTGTACCAAATGAAAACATGTCAATCTTTAAGAGACATAATTTTATGACTCCATTTATATAAATATTCTAAAATTACAGAATTATAGAGATGAATAATTAAATAACGCTTACCAAAGCACAGGGATAATGGGGCGTAAGGGTTTGGGCATGACCATGGTCGGGTAACACAACTGGGATCTTTATGGTGATGAAGTAGCACTGAATCATTGTTGTGTATTTCAGGAGTGGTTTCATGAATGGCCATATGTGATAAAATCATATAAAACTATACTCAGATTTTATGTAACTTTTTGCTTCTTGGTTTTTCTATTGAACCATAGCAAAACAGTAAAGATGTGTGACAGAGGGATTAGGAGAAGAAAGACTGAGGAAGCAGGGAAACTGGACTACTAAAAGAATACATAAAAAATAATACAATTATTTAAACTAAGTATATATACCATTGACCAGATAAGCATGGAGATACTTAGCACTAATTAGAGTGTCCGAACCAAAAAAATAAAAAAAAAAATATTTAGTGTAATCTAAAATACTATTATCAGTAGCAGAATGCCATGTCAAGAACATGGGTTTAGGAACCATTAGTTTAGATGTGATTCCTGGCTATTACATTTACTATGTAATACTGAGGAAAATATTTAAGTCCACAAAAACATATCTCAAAGCCTGGTAAAGTAAGAATGATATTATTGCTCTTAAAAAGAATTTTGTGTATTGAGACAATGCACTTGATATGCTGAGCATTTGACATTAAGATAAGTTTTTATTACATATTTGCTGACATAATCAATACCAATTTTTGATGAGGATGTTTGTTTCATGAACTATGTGCCATAATGGTGAAGGAATAGTAACAAAGAAGGACTTTATCTGGTTAAGTGAAAGCTAAGAAAGATGTAGGCAAATCAAATAAACTAGCAGTTACATTACAGTGAGATTATTACTTTCAGAAGTATGACGAATATGAGACTCAATAGTTGAGAAGCCAGATCCAGGATTAAAAAGTGAGATTATCCTTTCTGAAGGAAGTAACACCTTAAGCTTTTAAGTGAAGGATGAATAGTATGACCAAGGTAATGGTCTAGGTATTAAGAGTAATGGATTATGATAATAAGCATGATTCAAAACAGAAGATAGGTCATTTGCAAGATCAAAAGGAAATAATTTATCCAATGTAGATATGGATCAGATTACTCTTTATCCCTTCCCATTTGATGAAGTTTCAGTAAAACAATACACACAAAGCTCTGTATAAAACAGTTACAACTCATCTGTTAATTATTTGAATAGGAAGAGAAATAAAAAGAAAAGGGTAGAGTATTCAATTTAGAGAGTGACAAAATAAGCAAAAGTTCAGTGTCATAGGGTTTAAGATATAAATTAAAAGATCTAACAGATCAGAGTTCCTTTTGGGACTAGCAGAAGAAAAGTCTATATGAGGAGATTAAAGAAATGCTGTTAGATTTTACCAGAGAAGCAGTATTTCTAGAATTCACATAATATTCAGCTTTACAAAGTTATGGATCACAGCACAGGTTAGAGAGGTACAGAATATGCTCATCAGAAATTTCATAGAAGAGGCTGAAGAAACTGAAAACATGAATAGAGGACAAGTATATAGATTTTCCTATGCTTGATTTTCCCTACTACTTGACCTAACATTACAGAGGTTGGGACACTCAAGAAATATATATATATATATATATATATATATATATGTATAGGTATGTATCTCGCTCTCTCTCTCTCTATATATATGTGTGTATTTGTGTGTGTATGTATAGTGTGTATATGTATTTAGTTAATGATTGCTTTTCAGTATATAGTGTAATCTGTATTATCAGCAAGCATAATATATACTATAAAAGTGAGTTCCAATAATTAGTTGTGATTTCACAGCTCTGAAAAAATGAACAACAGCATTTATATACCAAAATAATTTTTGTCAAAATTTACCAATTTGTTTTTCTGCCCTTAATTACAACAATACCATGAAAGAATTCTAAGTTGTCATCATTTAGTTCTTGATGTTACGGAGAAAGGTAAATATAAACATATAAAGCTAGGATGCAAAAGCTAATTCAACTCTACTCATAAGTACAGATGAAATAAATGCATGTCGAAACATAGCATTTTCATAGGCGATTGGACGTTTACATTTCTGAGTGGCTTTTTAGAATTATAATTATCCAATTTAGAAGCAAGAAGACAATTTCCTTATGAAAATGAAGCCTCACCAGGCCTTATCAAAATGCAATCAGGGACCTTATACTAATTTATGACACTGGAATTAGGGATAATATTAGAGTAATGATTTCAGGAGATGAACCATAGAGTAAGTTGTACTTTTCCCCATCACTAGGCAATCATTTCAAAATAATCTCATCTCCTATATTCACATATATCATACTCAATCCCTGTCTCTACTTAATCTTTTCATTGGCAAGACTTAGGCAGGTAAAAATTGCAGAAAGAACAAATTTTTGTTTAGTATCGAGGAGATGGTGAAATATTGGGATTCATGTTGAGGTTCATACTCTAGAGAAGGGATTGAGGGTCTTGTGAACACAGAACATTAAGCAGAGGTCACAGGTGAGAGTTCTCAAATATTTTGGTATAATTTAAAAAATTAGATAAAAGGAATGATAAAGAATGGGCGCTAAATATGCTGTTCACCAAACATTTCATATGTTCCCTATATTTTCCTGTTCTCTTACATTTAGCCATTGTCATTTAACATTCTAATCAACTGACTGTGAGGAGAAGCAATGTGTTCTTTCTAGATAAAGACAGCAAAGATTTTATATGCAGTTATGCAGGATATCTTTTCTTTGGAACCTGAAAAACTTATTTCAGTAAGTGCTGCTATATGAAGTCTCCATTATTATTAGGCTTGGTCCCTGGGTAAGCAGGGTGCACCAAACTGGAAATAAAACTTGAAAAAGAAATAAAACTGCTATTATTTGAAGTCTTTTTTATTTTTTTTTTTAATTGTTCAGCCTCAGCTCTCACAAACATGGTGTCTGAGAACAGGTCCTAGGAGCCAGTGTGGATAAGTGAATCTGTTCAAGATTTCTAACAGAATTAGAACTACTGATTTTCAGGGTAAGAGAAATCTCTATTCTTGTCTATGGGTCTTGTATTGCAGGGGAAAAAGAAAAAAAATTTCTTACATACACAGTTTTAAAGTAAACTTTATTTACATAGTACTTACGGATTTACAGTATTGTACAGCTCCCATGTACTTCTGAACCAGTTTTTTCTCTTGTTAACATCATATATTAGGATGGTACATTTGTTATAACTAATGAGCTGCAATTGATGCATTATTATTAATTAAAGCTCACACTTTATTTGCATTTCTTTAGTTTTTATCTAATGTCATTTTTACTGTTCCAAGAACCCATCCAGAGTATCATACCAACTAGTTTTCATGTCTCCTTAGGCTCTACTAGACTGTAACAGTTTCTCAGTTTCCCATATAGATGACCTTTACTCTTTGAGGAGTACTGGTCAGGCATTTTTGTGGACTTTCTTTCAATTTAGGTTTGTCTAATATTTTTCTCATAGGTAAACTACAGTTATGGCCTTTGGGCAGCAATACCCCATCATGCTACAGTGCATATAACTAAGATGACATTTCTAGTTACATGCTCCATAATTACCAGACTGAGGCATTATTTATTAGGTTTCCCCACTATAAGGTTACTCGTTACTCCTCTTTTACATACTGTACCCTATGGAAGGAGTCATGCTTTTTTAACCTAAATAATTCTACTTATAATCTCTTTTTCCACAGATGTAATCTTCCAGTATTTCCTGTAACTGTCCTAATGAAAAAGAAGACCTTCATGTAACAAAGGTTTTGATTTGTAGAAATATCAATTAAACTCATGCCTCTGAACATTTTTTTCTATAAAATTTCATCTAATACATTCACACTCTGACAGCAGCTCTGAGTATTAATATTTGATAATTGCATATAGGAAAGTGTTTCCATCTATTCAGGTTGCCATAAAAATACCTTAGATGGCTGATTTAACTAAGAGAAATGTATTTTGTTACAATTCTGGAGACTAGAAGTCTGAGATCAGGTTGATACTCTAGTGATTTCTTGTGAGGACTTTCTTCCTGTTTGCATATTACATTGCTTCTCCATCTCAAATGGCCTCACATGGCTTTCCCTGGGTGTGCTCATGTGGAAAAAGAGCAAGTGATTTCTCCAGTATCTCTTCTAATAAGATCATTAATCCTATCTCATTATAACCCCACTCTTATGATCTTATTTAGTATTATTTTCTATACACCTATTTCCAAATGCAGCCACACTAGGGTCTATATTTTCAATAAATGAATGTTTAGGAGACATGGGCATTCAGTCTATATAGAAGATTAAAAAAAAAATCAAAGAAAACTCAAGTACTTAATAGAAAGCAATATCTGAAATTGAATCGCTCATCCAATAGAAATAAAAGAATAGCAAATTACTAGAAAACTTAATAGAAAAAATTATTAAGACTGTTTCTGAGAAAGCAGTGATATTTACCTTTCAAATGTGCACTAGGTGTCAGGACATGATTAGATATAAATCTATTCAAACCAACCCTAAAATGAGGATCCTTATATAAACACACAGCACAATTAGAATGAAACGGTCATCTCAATACTGCTCTACTAATGAGAATTGTCTCTATGAAATGACTATATTCATTTAATTAAAAAGCCCATTATGGATCTTATTCAAAATGCTGTTCACTGAACTCTTCAGAATAAATATAATTTGTTTTAGTGAAGTGTTTAGAAGTGTCATTTTTATTTGTTTTCAAAGATGGTAAAACAACAGGGTCTTGGAAAATAAAATGAGTCATTCACCAAGAGAAGTCATAGTGAATGACTTTTATAAGTTAAGATAGCCTTAAAATCAAAAGGGGAGTCATGTCATCATAATATACTGAGAAAAGAGACAAGGTTCTGCTTAAGACAAAAGAGAAAAAGATAGAATAATGAAATAAAATGTAAAACTTTCTTCTGCTTTCCACCTGGTCATCATATTTACAAAATATGTTAACTGTGCAACCGTTATATTTGAAAAGAAAAGAGTACAGTAAAATATATCACATGAGCTACATGTTTAAAGATATGTGCTATATAGTTATATAAATATAATTTCATTTGATTTAATAAAACGATAGGTTAAATCTTGAGAAAGGATCTTTCAAACATAAAGAAGTATATAAAAATCTATATTACAATAAAGCTAGAATCACTGATGAAAAATAGTCGATGATTTAATAAATCATATTAGAATTGCTGATTATTTAAAAAAAAAAGATGCTTACCTAGTGTTCTATTCTAAAATTGATTTCAAATGGATTATGATTTAAATGTAAACATGTAAGCAGGATGGGAATATTTCATCTGATTTTTGGCAAACAAAAAAGTTAACTGACCTGGTAATGATTCAGTAGATTGGAAGAAATTTTACCCCAAGGCTCTAGGAAGGGGTTCTGATGAGAAAAGGGCCTATTTATCTGGCTAGAATTATAAAGGAGAGTGGTAGACTGGTGGTCAAAATATGTTGTAAACATCCAGCTCTTCTGTCTACAAGAAGAATGGAACTGATTTACCAGATCAAAAAGGATTCAGAAACCCTGGATGTGGGGGGACTACTGGCTCAGTAGAGTGCAGGCAACAGGCATCTGGCTAAAATAGTGAGTGAGAGAAAGCTGACATACTGAACTCAGAGACCTTGCCCTCCTCTCCCAATCTGTGCCCTGAAAATAGATGACAGACTTGAGGATGAATAAATAATCTGTACTATACAAAGAAAATCAAACTTTAAAAATATCATTGCACCCTGGTGGAGTTGTGGTTTGGTCAGTCACCTTTGCCTCGTGCAGTTCACATTCATCCCAAAGCCACTGGTTCATGTCTGGGGCTGGGGAAACGCCCAAGATGAACAACTACATACAACAGATTAAGCGCTTCTTCCTCTCCTCTCTACCTGCCTCTTCTCAGCTTCATGCCTGCCTTCACCTTTCCTCTAAAAAACAAAATAAAAAACTGATATTTGGTGAGAGGAGCCTCCTTCCCCAAAGTCATAACCTGTTTTCCAACTGATTTCTTGGTGCAACAATGTCACCGTATAATCTTCCAATATGCATTAGTGCTTCAGTTATTATCAAAGAAATTCCTTAGAAAGTAGAAAACAAAACAAGTGAAAATGAGAGTATAATGGAAAATTTAAAACATTAATTCAGAAGACCCAACATATAACTAATGTAGAGAATCAGATATTCAAGTTTTCCCTAGTAAAACTTGTTCAGAATTTTTAATAAAATTGCTTTTAACGTGGATTTGTTGACAATGCCAGTTAAAGTAAAAAAAAAATTTCCTTGCTTAAACTATGAGTTGTAATATCACACAATAAGATAATTAGAAAATACAAAAAAAAAATAGAAAAAATTTTAAAAAAGTAAGAAAAAGTTTTAAAAGATGCTGGTAAAACATCAGAACATTGATGCTAAATATACAATTCTAAACATCTTCAGAACTGGGAAAATAACACTTAATAAGCTTTCATCTCAACTCCAGATCTAAGTACATCAAATGCCCATGCAATCTATCCACCAAGTCAAACGCTAGTATATTAAATCCACATCATAATTCCCTCTTCCCTTCAGTACTTTTACTCTTAAAATGCCCTCTTCCAGAAATCTGCCTCTCCGAATGGTACCACAAAATACTATCCAGGCACAAAACACAGAATTCTTGGAGTCATACTTAAGTCTATCCTCTCTACTTATATTTCTTTTCAGAGCACAAGGAGCTTTGTTCAATCTTTACTTGTCTTACATATGTCTTATATAAAAAATTTACAATGTTCAACAAAAATAAATAAATGAAAGAGCCTGAATAGTTCATTGTTTTATCTTTGGGAATAGCAATTTATTGGGAAAAGCTTGAACTAAATTCCTGGAGTTCTGGCTCCTTAAATCTCAATTACATTTCTTGGTTACTAGGCAACATAGTTACTTCATGGAGAATCATGGCTTTCAACACCAATTTAGCTGTGTCTTTCCTAGCTGTGATTGCTGAGAGACATAGAAGTTGAGATCATCTGACCACGGGAATGCACTACAGTATAAAGATGATGACTGGAGATCTGAACTGTGACAAATGTCTGGGCTGACTGATAAGCGTTGCCTTGTTCATTTGCATCCCTCTGCAGAGGCTTGGGCAAAAGTAAAAACCTCTGTCTAGATAAGTTATGCATTTGGGACACAGGATTCAAGAAAGAAAGGGACAGCTTAGAAAATTGAAAAGTTGGAGCTTAATTGGAAGAAAAAAATTAAAAAGGAAATGGGTCTTGCTCTAGGCTTACTAAGGAAGTTGTGAATTACATTCTCTTACTCTTTCTTTATGTCCACTAAAAAGGAGATTATTTAGACCCAGGATTTTCCATGATGACTGGTGTGAAAACAAGGTTGCCCTTTTTTGGTTCTCTTCCAAGCACCCTTTTATGTGAAACACCCTTCTAATTTGCTGTAATAATAAGTGCATTGCAAAAGACTTTGTGGAATTCAAATCTAGTCGGGCATTTTTGTGAAAGAAATATGTTCCTTTTCAGGAGCCTGACTTTCAAGGAACCTCATTTCATAAACTATGTTAGTCTTCTTCATCACTGTTTTTTGATCTTCGGCATTTCTGCTACGATTCACAATCTCCTTGCCTTAGTTCTTACCTCATTAGCAATCTAGAGTCTATACCATGAAATAGTGTCCTGAAAGATTTTCATGATTTCTGCTGCCTCTTTTCTTTTATGTCAGTCTTTCACTCAGGCTAAAGTTTCTGCATTTCAGTCTGTTATGCCATTTGTCTGTCTTTCACTGGTTTGCTACTACTTACTGTTGGTTAATGGTCAAACCTTTTAGTATAGAATGAAACGAGTTCTGTAACCCAGAAACACATTACTTATTCATTCTTATCTCACACAATAAAACATGCTTTACAACCAAGTCCTAAACACTCCACAAGCACAGAAACTCAAACAAGACATTAAATTACTTTGACTGTATCATGTTTTTAACACCTACAAGTTCTTATACTTGCTATGTTCTTTTTCGCAGAATGTATAGTCCCTTCATTAATTTTCTACCTAATTATTAGTTCAACTCAGATTCAACTCTCCTTTGAAACCTTTCCTAACCATTCTTTCCCTCTTCTCAATGAGCATAGTTATTATTCCCTCTGTTACACTTTTTTTCCCCCATGTGTTTATACATATTGCATGGTACTTGTGGGTTTTAAAATTAATTTTCTGTCTTCCTCCACTAGGTAGTTACTTAAAGACACTTATGTTACTTATGTTGTCTGATAAATTATGGTCAGTACCCAGTCGAGGGAAGACCTTCAGCAAGCATATTATAAATGAACAATTTAAAATGTATTATAATACAGCAATTTATATTTATAGTCCATTGCATTAGACTGAATTGGGATTCTCCCATATTTTTATTGATATTTTTAGTGCCTACTTAAAGTCAATAAAATTTTCTTTTTTTTTTAAGGAAAGGTGCAGACAGGAATGAAGGCAAGTAGGCTGGTAGGCAGGAAGAGACAGGAGGAAGAAGAATATGTATTTTGTTTTTATTTATTTGTTCACACTGGTTGTTTCCCCCTGGGCCCTGGACTCCAACCCAGGGTCTGTGGCTTCCTCCTTCAGAGGCGACTGACCTAAATGCTTCTCCACCAGGGGGCGCCCAGGCCGATCAGATTTTAAGTGTTCACAGAAAACAGTTTGAATAGATGAAGCAGTGTATAAAACAAAAAGATAATAATCTAGCTGAATTAAGCTCCCACAATGTTTAGAGAAGACATAGTTTGTCTTGGGTCCCTCCTCTTGTGCTTTACCACCAGGTTAAATCCCCTTCACGTCCACATGTTGTACATTTTCATGGGAATGTGCTTCTCGAGGTAAAATGATCCTTGCCACCTGTGACTCTTCTTCACTTGAACTCAAGCAATGAAATTAATATAATAAAAGCTATTTATGAAGGTGTAGGAGGCAGGGAGAGAAAAAGAAGGAAAGCAAAGGAGGAAGAAACCACCATGCTTACGAGAGTTTCCATGAAATGAGATCATTAACCAACTATGTTGTTTCACCATTTCTCATTCCTTGATGATGAAAGCATAGTGAGCTTTCTAAATATCATTTTTTCCAGTTACAAATTTATTCAGAATTACATAAATCAACCATTACATGGACTCAATGATTTGACAGATTTTAAAGTGTGATATTTTACAGTACAAAGAGCTTTTGATAGCACTATTTTAAAGTGAATTCCATCTAATATTTTCATTCTATGTGGCATAACAAATTATAATGGGACCACTTTTAATCAACTAGTTTTTTTCACCCTGTTAATTTCCATGTCTATTTGGGACATCCATTAAAGTCAATATCCTTAATTTAATGGAAGATTTCCTTTTGAAGTTGCTACATTTTTTCTGTCTAAATTAACACTGAGGATATGTAATGGATGTGTTAAATAGATAATGCTATTAATGGGAAAACTGCATAAATTAAATACAAGGCTGATAATTTTCAAAGCATCTGTTTTATTTTCAACAGTTTAGATTCTCTTCTGCAGTGAATAAACCCTCAGAAAACATATCTCTATCCTGTGTTGTTTAGTACCTTAAGTTTACAATCACTATAGCAAAATATTTTGTCACAAAATCCTATTTTTTATTTTGATAGATATTTAGTAGAAGGCAGAAAATAAGTTAATGTTCAATCTTATGTGGACAAGATCCTCCCACACACACACACACACACAAAACCTATCATTTTGGGTAGATTTAGAATCCTATAAGACAAATAGTTAATTAAGAAATTTCAGGGATTTGAATTTAAGATTTTTTAAAATATTTTAAAAGGATAAAAATCATAATATCTGTTGTAATTTTATACCTCCTCTATAGAAATAAAATTACAAGTCCAATATATAACAAATACAGTAGACATTGTGAAGGTTTTTATAACTTTTTGTTTTGTTTTTGACATATGAAGGCATTAGAAATAGATACAACTTGTAAGGTTCCCAAACCTGATTATATAACCATCATGTGTTGATTTTACAAAATAGATGCTTAGTTATACAGTCTTGTGATGTAAAGTCAGCGTTTTGCCCCTCCTCTGGTAGTAATTGCAATCTGTTTATTTCTTACTTATCTTAGTAATATGAAAATTCTTAGGAATTGACCCTCAAGAATGTGTTTTTAAGTCTCTCCTAAAAAAAGAAACTGACAATGCTTAAGATTTGATTCATTTGACAGTATTTAGAATCCCTCTGGGGAAATAATGTTTTATATGTCCAAAGGTCTCATAGTTTTGCTTCCTTTGATTTCTCTATTTCTCTTTCATTTGTGAAAACACATACACACACACAAACACAAAATAGATTATACACAATATTAAACTTTTGACAATTCAACAGGAAATTTTTCTATTGTCGATTCTATGTAGTGAGAGCAAATAATTTATCACAAAAAGGTTAATGAGGATCAATATGAGATAGAACCCAGGGGTTTTAATATGCATTCAGTAATTTTAAATGTGGCCTTGGATTTCTACTGTGCAAAATATTTCAAACTGCAAAGGAGCATGGTGAAACCACAGTTGTAATAAAGGTCACAGTGTTTGGATGATAAATGTTCACTGCTAACTATACTTTTCATGGATAGTTTTCTGTTGATTATAATCAACAAAAAAATGCTTCCAATTTGGAACTGAAAAAGGTTTTATAACTCTGACTTTTTTTCTACAGTATGTAAAGACTCAAATGTAGGTACTCAGTCAGTATTATCATATGATGTTAATAAACCCAAATTACAATGTACCAAAAAGCTTTAACAAAAAACACTATCAACAGTGTTTTATTAAATATATGATCTCAAAGATTTTTTATCTAAATCACCATCATAAAATAAATCTTGGATTTTTAGTATCTTGACTCATTCAGCTTCCACTAAAGGCCTGGGCTTCAAGTTAAAATGGTTATAGAGGGTGCCACAAACGAGTCAACTTACAAATCATGGCTATTAAGTCTGGTCTTCTTTCTCTAAATTCCAAAACCCAGAGAGTTTGACAGAGTGTGTGGCTGGATCAAAAATAAAGCATAATGGGTTTGGTCACTCTCACTGTGCATGGACTCCATTCACTTAACCGTGGGTATCAATGCCTGGATTGGTGAGAGACACTAGGGACACAGACGGTGCATTCCTGTGCAAGAGCGCACTGGAAACCCACAAAGTATATAAAGGTAAAATTTAAGTCTTAAAAGAAGGAAAGAAAAGAGACCAGAAGAAAGAGAAAGAGAGGACAGAGAGAGAGAGAGAGAGAGAAAGAGAGGAGGAAAGAAAATGGTTGCCAGGGACCATTTAAAAACCTATCCTGATGTAGGCAAAAGCAGCTCTGCTGACTATAAATAATCACTTTCCTTAAAAAGTCCTCAGCACTTCCCTGTGTCACAAATAAAGTGCCCATCTATACTGATCTGTGTTGCTATTTGTTCCTTCAGGATTTCTTTATAATTGTAAACTAGATAATAAAATCCTGTATGCCAGAGTTGTACTTTATAATGTTTTGATCCTTTCTTCTCTCCAAGGTATTGATCAGTTATTGTCATAATTAATATTTTTGAAAGTTTTATAGAACTGAATAAAGCAGTATATGATCAATATAAATGCCATCAAAACATGCTTTTGAATATAATTTTTAAATATAGTAAATAACCAGACAAAATGATTCTATAGACTCTACAGCAATGAACCAGAAAATGAAATTAGGAGGCAGTAGGGCTTTTTAAACTATTATACCCCTTGCCTGACTTCCAGCAGATATATGAGACTGACCTCCAGTCATCTGTAAATGCCTTCTAAGCTGAACCTCAACCTTTGTGACAGCACCTAATTTTAAATTGCTACCAAATGCAAGTACTAGAAAATGATGAACTCTCAAATTCAGTGTGACACAAAACCAAAGAGAGAAAAACTACAAATAAAGAGGTAATTCTAGATGTTAGAGGTTTACCAGGGAAAAAATGTTTACATGTGTTAAATATAAGCTGTACAAGCAAAACCATTAAATAAATTTTTTTAAAAAAAGTATTAAGTACATACTATACTACTCCTAAGTTGTTTATTAATTTAAAGAGTTCTATATTCTCCTCTATTTTTATCACTAAATTATAATTCTAAGCATTACATGCTGGGCATTTTTTTTCTATTTGCATTTGCCAGAAAGCTCCTAAATTGACTACTTCAGAGTAATATTCTTCAGAAAAATATTACATTATAAAAAATATATATATATAATATGGAGAGAGAGAGAGAGAAGACACATGTCAAGACAGAAAAGCAACCCCAGATACTTATTCAATAGAAATCTAATCAATAACTTTAATGATTAATTAAAATTTAATAATTTAATAATTTAAGTAATATGTATGAATCACAATATATAGTATATATACTTTTTACAAATATAATATATAGTTCTATATAATTTATCATTATATATTATGTCATATGTCTCTGTATATATGACATACTATATATATGACATATAAATGGCATACTATATAATGGTAAATTATATAGAACTAACATCATAATGTGACACATACCTTACCGTTATATATTTTTACTTTTTGGAAACAGTTCTATTCAAAACCAATTACAGAAAGCAACAAAGCATAGAGAGCATATTTTTGGAGAAAATAAATTTTACTATCTTCAGTTTTTAGTCCCTCTGTTTAGCAATGAATACTACTTTGTTTTATTTTAATGTAAACTTAACCTTTCCCTCTCAGATCTGGCCAATAGTATCACACAGGAAAACATTATTTGCTAAATGCATATTACTTCACAGAAAATGAGAACTTGTGTATTATGAAAATTTATAACAGAGACATAAAGTAATGTAAAGGTCAAATAGAGAACTATACATCTGTCTCTCATTCAAATACCTTTTTGAACATAAAAAAAATTAAGGTTTTACATATATTCTTCAGATATCCCATTCATTTCCTATGCCAGCATTCATCTGAAAGGAGTGAATGGGGAATATGCTTGTGGTTAGATTATCTGAACCCAAACCACAAGAAAATGGCAATTTGTACATTTTCTGGCTTGGGTAGAGTTTAGTGCACTGTGAAATTTCTGCTTTCATATATAAAAGTAGATGATCTCATTTTCTTAAGTGACAAATGGATTCTGTGCAGTATAGCTCATTCATAGTGAACTTTACAAATGAGTCACACCGTATATGACTTGTATAATTACATTTATATTTGCTTGTCATATTTACTCTAAAATGTCACTGAGTACTTTTTAAAATATTTCATATGGCAAACTAAAGATGAGAAAAATGTTACCATTCTTTTCAGATTAATTTAAACCCTGATTAGGTCCATAAGAAAAATAAATTGAATTCATTTGTTAGGGTTAAGGAGAATCTTTCACTGGAGACTATCTCTCTCTCTCTCTCTCTCTCTCTCTCTCTCTCTCTCTCTATCTCTATCTCTCTCTCTCCCCCCCACCCCCAATCCATTCCCTCCCTCCCTCCCTCTCCCATCTCCTCCTCTCTTCCTCTCTCCTTTTCTCCTCCTCTAAAACAACCACTGCCTCAAAGTCCCACTGAAAGCTAATTACCATGTTGGAAAGATGTGGCATTTTACTGAGAAAGGTCACATGGCACAGTAAAAAGAGCACTGAACTTATAATTAGAAGTCCAAGGTTCAAAGCCCACTTCTCTTCCTGTCTAGCAGGGTGAGTATGGGATAGCAATAGCATCTTCAAAGTCCTGCTAACTTTTAACCAGCAATGTGACCTTGGGCAGACAGAGCTAGAAACAGTTTCTCTAGTTGTTGTAATGATCAAGAGTTTATATACGTGAAACACATAAAATTAAATGTATATGAAAATGAGAACTTTAAACACTAATTATTGAAAACATCTTCTTTGCATATAATACTCTTATGACAGCTAATAGGAGCTTAAGAATCCACCATATGAATGTCTGTGTATGTTTGCTTGTCATTCCTGAAATACAGTTTTCATTCATCAAGCATCTCATAACAATAGATGAGACTGAGATTGCTTGGAAAATCACTGGCAGAAAACTAAATGTCACTTGAAAAAAGATTTTCCTAAAAAATGCAAAAAGGTATATGGGAAGAGTAAAGTAAAAGTAAAGTAAAAATGTCAAATAAAATGCTTCATTTTCCTCTCTCATCCTGCCTGCCTACCTACTCACTTTCTTTCTTGCCTGCACCTTTCCTTAAAAAAAATAAAACAAAATAGCTTAATCATCTTTGGGTAACACAAATTATTATGGACACCAGAATAAAATCTGAGTCTATTTTAAGATCATTATAATTGAAAATTTTAAATATATACAAAGTAGACTAATGTCATAAATCCCCCATATAGCCATCACCCAGTTTCAACATTTTTCAATTTCCAGACAATCATGATTTTTGTAAGTCAAGTAGTTGGTTAAATAAAAACTATGGGTTTTAAGTAGGGCATATTAAGCCAGAAATTGTACCAGCATGCCCACATGGTAGTTATAGGAAATAAAAACAATTCTTACCAAATAAATTTGAAGCTAGACTTAGTGGGTTCAAATTATAGCTTCACCAGTTAATATTTATATGACCTTAAACAAAGTATTTAACCTTTCCTTGCCTCAGTTTCCTAACAAGAACAATATGCATAATATATCATACATTATGAGGATTAAAAATGTTAGAGTATACATGTAAAGCTACGGTAATAGTTTGCACAGTTAAAAATATCTAATTTTAATATTTCAAATTTATTTCCATATTACCATAACTTTTTTAAAGTAGAAATTTCTCCGAAATTCAGCACATTTTAATTATATTATCGAGAAGTAAAACATCAAAGGACATCAAATGGCTGGCTAACATCCAGACCCTGCCTGTGATATCTCTATATCACCTGATCTACTAAGTTACTAATCCTATTAAAAGAATAAATTGAATTATTCTGACATGACTTAGTTTGTGTGAACTCATATTGAAGCTGAATGGTATGTGTTCCTTCTTCAGGTATTCACTAATAATTTCCTTTATAATCAGTTCAAGAATTTCATCTGAAATCAATGTCAATCTCATTGGGCTAATGTTTGCCCAATGCTACCACTCTTTTCTATGTTATTACTTCCAGAAACCCATGCTGAGTGCTTCCTGTGATATAAGATAGATAGTATGAAAGTCTATAAGCATCTCACATCCTGCCAGAGGTTATCCTCAGGGTTATAGCACTCCATATTAGCCACGATTTCTAGAGATTATGACAGAGTTTCTAGACTTTATACTTTATAGCTGTTTTTAAAGGTTTACCTGTTTTAACAGGAAATATTTTAAGCGACAAAGTTAGCAATTAGCCACATTTCCATATCTAGATTATCATATTTCCAATCCTCTTTTTCCTTCCCAAAGTCCTAATGCTCTGAATAAAAACTGGTACCAGCTGCTCAAACACACAATAAATCAATTATCTCCATTTCTCAAGGTTGTTATTGTTATTATTATTATAAACACATGAAATGTACCTTCTGAATATTTTTTAAGTATACAGTATATTACTAATCTTATACACAATGTTGTAGAGTAGATTTCTGGAAGTTTTCATCTTGTATTACTGAAGCTCTATACCCAATCAACATTTGGATGATACTAGTGCATTCTCAATATTGCTGTCTCCAAACATGTACTGAAGAATTATGAATCACTATTAATAAAGTATCAATGTATGTCTTAAATAACAATGTTAAATTCAACATTTGTAGAGATAAAATTGGAAATTTTACATATCAACATGTTAGATCACTCAGCTTTTATGGTAAAACAGAGGACTGACCTGGTGTGTGATTCAGGTAATAGTGCTGTCAAACTTTAATCTTCCCCAACCTCCAAAATACATGAAAACATATGTGTATGATAGAAATGATATGTATAACATTCAAAGAGCTTCAGCCTTTTAACAGCAGACATGTTAAGAGAGAAACCCTAACTTAAGAAAATATGTTAAGCAAAACGTGCACATTTAAAAACAAAAACAAAAAAAAAAAACAGAGAAGTATAGAAAGAGTCTGAAAGGGGAAAGTTTTCATCATGCTTCATAAACAAATTAAAATGAAATACAGTTGACATAGAGTTACTGACTTTCATTCCTACTATGTTTGAATTTTTGGTTTTGTTGTTTGTTTTTTAAGAGAGGAGGAAGAAGAATTTGGGAAGGAAGAAATAATGGAAGGAAGAAAGGAAGGAAGATGAGGAGAAGGAAGCACTTTTATTTATTTATTTATGGTTGTTCTTCCGTGTACCTGGTGCCAAACTTTGGACTTTATATGGTCCATCCTCTTGAGTCACCAGGGTTCACTTTGATTTTTTTTTTTTTAATAGAGCTCTTATCTCTGTGCTGCTTGCTGCATATCTAAAAACAGCGCCTTGAGATTCCTCAGATTGTTTCTGAAATTGTGGTGCTGTGTTCCTTTCTTGCCCAATAAGTGAAGCTCACTTCTTATTTAGGAGTCCACTAATAACAGCTATTATTGTTTCAATCTTTCTTTGGAATTCATTTCTTATGTCAATGGTGTATATCTATAGTATTACTTATCTACAGCAAAGATGCACACGCCAGTATATCAATGATGTTCTCATAGTGCATTCATTGTCCCTGCAAAAAATATTATCTTAATATTAAAGTCAGACGATAACATATATCGAAAATCCAAATTTAACTAAATTGGTCAGTAATTACATTTTATTTTAAATTTAAAATGTTTTCCCTTTCAACCGAATATCTTTTCTTTATATGTGGAAAAGTAAAGAAAGAGAAAACAAGACAATTCAAAAATTCCACATGAACAGATGACATATTTACTCTTTCACTGAATCTCTAAAAAAGTTTATTAAATACAGGGTAGGCACTAAATACAATCTTGAATAATCCCACCATTCCAAATCAGATGGTCTCTGGTGTCGTCTCTCCGTTCTGCAGGTTAAGTAATTTTTCCTCAATGTTTTCTTACAATTTAATGATAAAACTATAACTGGGCAGTAAATTGGGACCCAGTGAGCCTAGTTAAACTGTAAAACTGAGAAACCTATGACATTTAATTAGCTTATAATCTAGTTATAGAGAAACTAAACTGGGGCCCACCGATAATATTGAACCAGTCTTCTTCCACTGAGGCAAAAAGATCAGTCTGATAAGTGAGAGACCCAAGTTCACACCATTCTATAGGCTACCAACAAGGGATACAGAATTACCTAAAATGCCTCACCTTCTGCTACAATGATCCCTGCACATAAACTTTGCATAATCTCAGTACCCCTTCATTCAGAGAAGTGGTCTGAGACAGAGCAAGTCTCCCACTTCCTCAACTGGCACCTCTTGATAATGAACTTATTTTAATTTTTACACTTTATCCTCTGGAGTATCGGCCTTTGGCGCTGCACGCAGCAGATGTGGGTCCCTCCACAGAACTAGTCATTGAAGTTATGTTTTCTAAGTTCCTCTGTGTTCCTTATGCCTTAACAGGATGCTTGCTTGTATGATTTAACAGCAATGAAGAAGAGATGAATTTTAAAGAAATTAGAAAATGAAGAAATCAAAGGAAACTGAATGTTGAGAATCTCAATAGTCCTTGAAGTCTGCTTATCTACTACTAAGCAGGCAATTCACACAGAAGCTGGGAAACCTTAATACACTCATCAGAGTCCTCTTTACAATTACAGAGGTATTAAAGAAAGTGTCCTACAGAGAGAGAGGTGAATCTTAAGTAGTTTAAAGATTGCATTTAGATGATGAAGATAAGAGCAATAATACTTAATGCTACTATAGAGCCCGTTATTCCTGGAGGCTCAGAGTATTTAACTAAAGGTCAAATGATGCAAACCTCTGATAGCTGCAAACAGGACTGAAAAACTTTATTCTAATAACACTCTACAGTTTTTGCTGCCCTTATATTTTCTTGCAGTAGAAACAAACCCCAACCCTATCATAAGCATTCGAGCACAAATGCTCTTTAAAAAGTAATGGGAAAATTGCTGTAAAATAAAATGCCTTCATGCTAAGTTTAAATAACTGTTGAGAACAATAAAGCCTATGGAAATTGAATTACACTTCTAACACTAATTTTTAAAACATTCAATTTCACAAATATATTAAATATATATAATGATATGAGTGATTGCAACAAATATTACCGAAATTCTATTAGCAGAAGTATTAAAAATAGATACTGATAGTATAAAATAGAGGCAAACAATCAACACAAAATTTTATTTTGTGACTTCCAAATTTTGCCAATTAGATACATGTCTATCTTTAAAACATACAGAAAGACAAGCCATACTGAGTGGCAATGCTACAAAATGAATACAAATCTAAACCTAAAAAAGTAATATTTAAATGTCTGCACAAGAATGCCATGGAGGAACAGCTGTTACGTCAACAGCCTCCAAGAGGAGCAAGCCACATATCCCTGGTGTGAGCCCTACATCCAGGAAGAAGCAACCAGTATGAACAACTAAATAAAAGTAAAATAAAGATGCTTCCTCTTCCTCTTCCTGATTGCCTGCATTCTGGCTATCATTCCTACCTGCCCCTTAAAGAAAGGTCTGCACTGCCAGAAAAAAAGATAAAACAAAATGTTTTGCTTAAATATAAATAACTTTTTATTGTGTGTAATTATAGGTATAAAAATTCATAATTCATGGCATGTTAAACTGCATTTAATGTGACTAACAGGAAGAGTATTATCTAGTAAACCCTGGGAAGATTGTAATCTTTTTATAGCAAATTTTTAGGTTACCAGCTTTTTACAAAGCTGAAAGAATGCTGACGATTAATTTATTTGAGGAAATTTAGCTGGGATATGAGATTGAAATCTGGATTTTGAAAATTCTAAGAATATGATTCATATTTACATTAGTAAATGATTCAGTAAAATAAAATTAGCTTATAAATGCCTAAAACACAAGGTAGTTAAATTTATCTTAATCAAATCTAAGTCATTTTAGATACTGATTTCAAAAATAGATGATAAAAATGTAAATTATTAATCATTATACTTTGCAATCTAATTCAAAAAGTATTTAAAATCACAACTACATCATAAAACTAACTTAATTGCTTTAAAACATATTAAATGTTAAGTAAGAATCTGCTATTTTAGCATTGCAAAATGCAAATGATTTTCCTCACTTGGCAGTTTTTTCTTCACTGTAAATCATCACCATCAAAAAAAAAAAAAATAGAGAGAATGGAAAAAACTCTAGCAAAAATTAAAATTATGCTGTAGAAACCACACAGTGATATTTAAGACAAACAGTAGAAACTAAGAAGAGAGTATCTATTTTAGATTTAGTTTGCATCATATTTTATAAAAGTACTCATTAAGACTATGGAAAAAATTTAACCAAAGAAATATTCTGGATCCTCTCTCTCTCTCTCTCTCTTTCTCTCTCTCTCTCTCTCTCTCTCTCTCTCACACACACACACACACACACACACGCACACACATATATATATATTAGAATTGTCATATATTTATAGGAAAAATGACACTAATTGAAAATCATGGCTTATCTAAAGAAAAACATACTCAAAATTAATCTTGCTAATTTTTCCTTCCCACTTCTATTTCGAACCTTCCTTTGCAGAAGCTGGGAAAGTAGAACAACCAAGGTACTACTGTGTTCAGGGCTGCAGTCCCAAAACAAGGCCCCACTGGACCACTGAATGAGTCCGTGCTGGTCATCCAAAGTAGCATTTCAACCAGGAAACAAGAAGAAAAAGTAAAGTATTATGGGAATCTACGAAGGAAACTATAATTAGTTTTAAATTCTTTGTTTTATGTTTTGTTTGAGAACACAGAGGATAAAGAGAATGAAGTAAGAACACAGAGAACATGGAGAAGGACATCACACCAGAACAACAGAGGAAAATAATACCTATTAACAAACAGCCAGCTCTTGATGCTGCTCATCATTACCTTGAAAACACACACACACACACACACACACACACACACACAAGGCGAATTAGTCAACTGTTGGAGAATTAAATGGCAGCTGAAAAATGACGTTCCGCTGAAAATAAGTGAAGAACAACTCTGTTTGACAATTAATCTACACCTGATAGAAATAGCATGGCCCCTGAAATGGCTGTGATCTGTCTTCAATCCACCTCAAATATCATTATACGCCCATTTCCCTCTCTTTATTAAGCTAGCATACTAGACTGCCTCTTTGGGGACCATGACACTTCTGAAGTAAATCATGTAAGGATTTATATATACGGTCTCCTTTAAGAAAGAAAGTCCTTCCCTCACCCAAGAAATGCCAACCCTTTTCACAGCAATCTCATGAATATTAATCATTTGATGTAATCAGTTCCCAGCAATTCTACAAGCATACAGGTGTCTCCACTCCTGCATAGATCTCTTCTTGGAAGATGGTCTCAGGTATATACTTTTCTCACATTACAATGTACCTTTTTGATAGTCTCATTTTCTTCCAACCTCTCTTGATTGAAGTCTCTCTGCTCTGCCACTGTTTATCCTGAGGTTGCCAAAAGTAAGCCATGGTGTAGAACCCCTGAGCCTTGAATGGGAGAATCCCAGTAGGCAGAAAGGTTTCACCAGGAAAATGGCTTTAAGAGAGAGACCCTTGAACTGAGGAGGAACTGTAGGATGACTGCCTCTGTCCATGAGGCGCTTACTGGAGAAAAGACTTTCACAAACACAGTTCATAAACTCTTTGCAGTTTGAACACTGAGAGCCATTAAGACCTCCCCAGAGTCAGATGCTACAATATATGTATGTTTATATGTAAAACTTACGTAAAACACAAGTGTACATACAAGGAAAATACATTCATATCTGAGCAATGGGCAAATCTGCTGCCTAGGTTTTCTCCAAGAATAAATAAAAACAAACAACAGAACACAAACATCAACAATATTGGTGATTAGAAAAAAGTCAAAATAGAAGCTTCTTTGTATGAAGAGACGGTCTTACCTTTGAATATGACCCAAAAGAAACTTCCAAAGGAAAACACTGAAAACTCATTTACCAAAAAAATGACAAGAGGGAATAGTTCCTATGAATCAGAAATAAAACAAAACAAAAAACAGAGAGAAATACTAATTTAAAATGTTAGATAGAGCAATAAGTTTAAAAGAAATAAAACTGAAAGGAGGAACAGTAAAGAAAGCCAAAAAATAAAACTACAATCCAATGTGTAGATAAACAATAAACTATAATGTTGAAGCAAAATGGTAAGGGAATTAAACATTTTTTCAACAAAGTAAAATTGAATTAGATTAATGAGAGTAAGTGGGGTGGATATGCTAAAGAGAAGTTAATATGAAAGCCTGACATTTCAAAGGAAAGATAAAAAATAAAAGAACAGAAGTGAAAAAGCAATGTATTATTAGAATATAATTTTCATAAACTGCAAAATGTTTGTACATAGTTTAGAATTCATTATTTCCATGGTAATATGACACACACACATACACACACTACTATAACAATATTTTGAACTATAAAGCACACAGAAAAATATATGAATCAATAAAATTTGTGTTTTCAAAATTGTATGCTTTAAATATTAATCTTTACAAGAAAATACAAGTATATCTAATACTTTTCAGGAAATAAATACTGTGATAGTTCAAATTCATATTGACTGTCTTGCTTCCCATTTCCTGAGAGGTCCTTGAAGCTGAATGCTTTTCATGTTTCTTGTCAATAGTATCTCAGAGAACGCCAGCGGGGATACGCCACAAAACATTATAAGGCATTACTTATTATAAAAAATGCTTACTCTCTTTAATATTGGGAAGGAAAAAATACAATTGATCTATTAATTCACTATTCTTCTAAATAATGGACAATTATTTGCTACTTAAAAGATTTTGAAAATGAATAGTTGCTTTTCTATATACAAGGTTTATAATGTACTATTAGCTGTTTTCAGTAAAGTTACAGTGTATGTTTAGTTTCTTTCTTTTAAAACATTACTTTATACATGACTTTGTCCCATATCACCAAGATGTGAAAGGATTTACAAAAGTGTTAGCATCACACATATTTTTTGCTTCCTTTCTTCACTCAGTTTTTTTTCCCCAGTCACAGTAGTATGTCTTAATTTAGGTATTAATATAAAATAGGTATTTTTATTTTCAAAAGGAAAATGTAAAAGATAATGGATTTATAACCCTAACATTCTAATCTGTGTATGGAAAGTTCGCTAAGTGATTGTACCCTTCATTAACTGCATATTTATACTTGAATGGAAACATCCATGGTTTCATTATATGCTACATGATTACCATAATCCCTGGAGCTACTATCATAACCCTGATTAACATTTATATTAACCATGGGCTTCATAATGCACGGGCTTCATAATGCGCAATTGACAAAGAAACCTGTTATTTTGTCTCATGCCAATAGTAGCACATGCAGGACCAAGAAGGTACATTTGTGTTTTTAGGAACTGCTGTTGGGAGAACAACCTGAGTTAATACTGAAAACCTGGACACTAGGGTTTGCACCCAGGCTTGTCTCTATCTCCAAAGTAGGTATGATAATTGAATTGCATATTAAATATAACATTTGATTTTTGTCAGTTCAGTTTTATTTGAAATAGAGAAACCTCAATGTTTAAAAATTCTGAGCTAAATTTTTGCTTAATAGTCTATCAGTCCCCTTCTGCATTTTTTTCTGTGTCTCAAAATTGTGTTCCTTTGTCCTTTCTCTTGTCCACTCACTCCCAGTTAATTTACTTTGTTACCCCTCTGGGAAAAAAAACCTCATGAAAAACATCCAGAGAAATTACTATCTGGTCAGTTGATTTAGCTTATTTCATTTTTTTTTTTAATGCTTTGTAAACAAACCAGTATTTTGTGAACTAAAATAAGTGAAAATTAATAAAAACATATACAAGGTTAGAAGAAGAATATTAATCTCTGATACCTTAGATACATCAAAGCAGATTAAAATCTCAGTTACACAAATGTGGACCCTAATATCACAAAATAAAAAGTACTAGGTGATACCTTGTCGAGTCACCATACGCCACTTACTCAACAGCAGTTAATAGATATTTTTCCTTGGATTGCATGAATTCAACTCCAGTGGTGTCCCAATGCTTTGAAAGTCTAATCTCCAGGATTTTTATCCTGTAAATTCCTTAATTATGTGACTTTACCTACAATTCTAGCTTCCCTTTCTTATTGCTTTCCCTGCAGTTTCAGAATTCTTTTAATCAATCACTTACAGTTTTTAGAATTTGTGTTCTGCCATGCTATACATGTTACCTAAAATGTCCATGACTTTTCAGTTCTCAGATATTGGCCAACACAGGCCTCTCTATCTCAGCTTAAGACAAACTGTAGGTATATCCTGGTGGCCGAGTGGTTTAGTTCTCAGGGTACATTTCACATACATCCCAAGGTTCCTGGTTCAAGACCTGGGACCCAGGGAAACAAGATGAACACCTAATAAAACAAATGTAATGCTTCCTCTTGTCTCTTTCCTTCAGCCTGAAAATTTGACTTCATTCGTGCCTGGGCCATTCCTTTAACAAAATAAGACAAATTTTATATAGAAAGGCATTACTGCTGGACTATCTGACCCTTTTCTGTTCTCATAGTCCATAGATAATACCTTCTTCTTTCCTACTAAATAAAATGGGGACACTTCCTTATTCAATATTGTGTTAATTGCATATGATATTTAGCAGCTGTCATAAATGTTCCTAATAAGACAATCATGTGGGATTTTGTTACACAAGTAGGAGGTGGAAATAAAATGGTAGTGTGTTAATGGGGATAGGGCTTTATTATACTTCCCTGTTAAGGATATGTGGTTAACTAAAATTCAGTTACAACCCAAATAAGCTTTGTGTAGTATGTGGGGTTTTGTGATTAAAAACAAGAAAATAAAATGTTGTTAAGAAAAAAATGATAAAATAATTAGAAACTGAAGACAACAAAGATCTCAATAATGATTTGCACTGCTTATTTTTCAAACTCTGCCTCATAGATTTCTGATACAGTCTTATTTCAAAAATACAGTTCTAAGTTTAAGAAGTTATAAACAGAATTTTATATTTACACAGGTATATCTTAATTATTTCTAATTAAATCAACATAAATGATTATTATGAAGATCAAAATTTTAAAGTACAACATTATCCACATACAGCTATTAAACGGAGTTTCTGTATGTTCAGGATTATACCTAAGAGAAAATTTTGAGGGAAGAATATTATAAATTTTTATTGAGTAGACATTATATGCTTCCATGTTTTCTATATTTTTCTATTTAATAAGCCTTAGCCAGACTAGAGATAATTAATAACATAATATAATTAATATAAATGGCAAATTAAAAGTTCAAATATTTCTCTAAAACGTATTACTAATAGCAGAATTAAAAACTGAATTTAGATCACAACTTTAAATTCTGTATACTTTTTAATATACCATATTATATCAAGAAGAAGAGTTCTAGTTTTGTATCAAGATATTGCATAAGATTATATGCTTGATTTCTTTTCAAATTCTCCTAGAAATCCAAAGGAAATAAGACATTTTGGGGAAGTAGTACCATCACTGGGAAAATATCATCAAAAGAAATTGAGGAATTTTCATAAGATAAAGTAAAACATGGAAAAGGAGTGATTATGACCAAAAGTAGTAATAACTAATATTTGTTGAAAACACAGTGTGTGGAAATGAAAATGTATACAAAACAAAGTAGAAATTTTAACTAGATGGTTCATTTGATACACTATGTGCCAATTCCCATGATCAATATAAAGCTCAACTTATTAAAAGAAAAAAAACAAAAACAAAAAACAAGTAAGGAGAAGCAGATTAGGCAGAAAGTTTTGTTTCCAGAAATCTATATAATGGAAAATCAGGGAGCCACCAAAATATTGGCAATGGTATCTACTAATATTGACACTCCAAGATTTAAACAAGCTAAAGGTTAAGTTTCTCTCTATATATTGCATTGATTATTAAGAGGCACATAGGAAGAAAGAATTATAAAAGAAAGAAGAAAATAAATATTTGTGCATAGGAACACTGTGGTTCGCCTTTCCGGTCCCTGACCAGTTCCTGATTGTGGTTCACAGTCATTTATCCTCTTTTGGGATATATGGTAGGAATGTACTTCTCCATCTTTCACCATTTAGGGTCATGTGAAAGTGACTAATGGGTTGTAGCCAAAGCACTTAATTGCTGCTGTGGAACACTGAAAAATTATTCCTTTCTTCCCTTGGGATGGTAAATCTTAACCACTCATGATGACATGGTGATATTACAAGATGGTGAAATGTGTATCATATTAGGGTCCCTGGGTGACTAAGCTAAGTGAGCATCACTATGAAGGAGAAAAAAAGCTTCTTTTGTCTCAACCTACTAAAAGTTGGTTTTGTTACATCACAAGGATATGGTTTTCTATCCTGGGGGTAGGGGGAACAACCATGATGTACAACTAAAATAAAAATAAATCAAAATGCTTCTTCCTCTCTCTACCTTCCTGCTGCCTACCCACCTTCATTGCTTCATATCTACCTGTACCATTTCTTAAAAAAAAAAGTTTGTTTTGTTACCACACTAATCAAGTAGTATGTATGTATTACTAAATGCATGTACACAAGATAATTTGTGCATCTGCATATTTATGTGATATATAAATGTTCAAAGAAATTACATTTTCCCTTATTTCTAGACAGACATGTATATGTTGCTTTATAATTGTTCTAGATTTTCTATTTTTAGTGCATTTTCTACTAGATGGCCTGGACTATATGTAGAATAGCAATCAATTACTCATTAATAAGTAGTGACTAATTTTTAAAGAAAATGTTCAAGGGGGAAATGACTCAAATATCTATTAGAAACATATCGAGTCATAATTAAAATCAGCTTATCAAGTGTAGATATCATCGACTCCCTATTAAAATAAAAAGCAGAATGCATCTTATTTTCAGAGATTAAAAAGAATGCATGAATTTGGCAAAATATGTTCATGCAAAGCTAAATATTTTATTTTAGCCTTTAGAAGAATGAGGACAGTAAGCAATATGAGAAAAAAGGTTAATAAATGCAATCTTTTTCTGTTCAACAACATGTTGCAGTAACAAAAGCAGATATAAAGCTTAAGGACAGTCTTATATATGTCTTCAGAACCTAACTACATGGAATTTATCTTCTGAGTGGGCAGGAGAGCGCACATTAATGGATACCAGTGAGACGCTTTTCCTGCCCTGCTTGTAACAAGACTCAAGTGTGACCTGAATGACTCCCTAGTGTTTGGGTTTATATTCTTCTCAGAGGCATTGGATACTGTATTTCACTACAAAGAGCTAAAAACATTGCGATCACTACTTATAAATCTTTTAGAAAAATGCATTTTCTTAGCAGCAACGATGGCAGCTGGGAACTCGAAATGACACTGGAAAAGAATTGAGCTCTGTTATAATGGGTAATGCGCATAGGATTTATATTTTAGCGCCATCTATTTTTTTTTAAAAAGAAAAAATCAAAATCAACATTCAGCATATGTGATTATATTCTGTATTTAACCCTGGTGTTTCATTAATACCTATATGTCATAATATCAGCATTTTGCTTAATCATCATGGCAATTTATAAATGTAAAATAATTACATGTGGTCGATATCATCTTCTGTCTAATGAATAGTCAACTCTATACATTTGCAATAATTCTAACATTTCTACCCATAGTGCTTACCATCGCTCACTATAATTTTGAGAAAGTTCTCAGAACTGACAATATGTTTAAGTATTTATTTTACAAAATACAATTTATTTTAGTTTGCATGTTACTCAAGTACTTTGCTTCAGAGACTAGGCTTTTCAGGGTGATCTGGGTAACAACCAATCATAACTCATTAATAATTAATATAATCTACTGTTCTGTGTGGATCTGTCAACAATCTAATTAAGATAGAGATGGTAGTTCTAAAAATTAGTTCATATGAGAATGACTAAAGAAATTTTTAAATCAGTTCCCAGAACTCACTCCAGAACATACTAAACACTATTTCCATTGGTGAAAGAATGGATATTTTCTAAAAATTCTGGAGGTAATTTCTATACAAAGTCAGAGTTGAAAACCACTATGATAGTTGATAAACTGAAGTCATGCACTAAGTATATAATTGACCAATCCTCTCCAAAATTAAGTCTCATGAAATTTATAAATGACTAACTTTGCATTCATCTGAAAGTGTCCTGTTGCTATCATTATAGAAGAAAAATAATTTGAATGAAACAATGGCATTATCGTATCCATTTTCCTTCAAAAATAGAACATTATTGTCAGCTTAGCTTTTTCTCTGGTCATACTAGCAAATGTGACTACAACCTTAGTGTGACAATCAGTTGTTTGACTAAAGTCTATGAGAAGCACATAACATGCTTTCTAAATAAGCAGATGAGTATTAAAATGTTTACATAAAGCTTTATACAAAAATGCTCATATAAAGTATAAACATATTTTTCTTTTAATGAAGTTGAAAGATATTTCTAATTTGACTAGAACATGAATTAAGAACACAAAAATTGGATAAAAATAAGTTTTGTATATATGGCATTGTACATGATTGTTTCCACCAATGCAAACTGATTTTGTTGAGAAGGGAGAGAAATGCATAATAATTCTTCCTACTTATCATGTTTCTATCTGAGATGTGTGTGTGCATATCACAATTAGTCTTATTTACATTTTCTTCATTATTACATAACGTGTCAAAGATAATTAATTTCATTTTAAAACAATTCACAGAATATTCCTCACTAAAAGATCATTCAAAATTCAGCCTCATTACTCAAATAATTGGGAGATTGTTTTCTTTATTAGGGGTTGCAAATATTTACTATTGTTAATCATCTGTTTCCAAAATCAAGTACAGAAAAAAATAAAAAAGGAGGTCTAAGTAAAACCATAGGATTATCTATTATAAAATATACCGAGATTCTAAAAGGTGGGCAAGAAACCTAGTGTAGTTTATCCATTATAACTCATTGAAAAGAAACACTATCAACCTTTCAAGAAGAAAACATGTTGACAGATATATGGAAACATAACAACATATTGTCATCAAGTGTGAGACATGATCTGAGATAATGATATTTTTTAAAAGTTTATTGAAAGACCATGTAGTCTAACAGAGCACATAAAAGTGTTGTCTTCTAGAAAATGTGGTGTTAATGTATATCTAATTTGCAGAAATGATTATTCACAAGTCATTTTCTTTCATCATAACTTATCACAGCTAGAAGAGTTATGCTAATCATTTGTTGCTACTATTTAAATAAACAATAGAAATATTTTAAACTTTTGTGAGCTTCTTAGATAGTTTTACATAAAAACAGGGGACAAATATTTGAATCAAAATAATTTACTGCATAACATTTAATAGTGTCTAGAACAAAGTTAAGTTCCCCAAAATTGGTAGATGCTGCCACTGTATGCAAATAATATGCATTCAACTTTCATACATATCATCATTTATTAATTACTACTTCTTGTAAAAGTAGTTAAGGCATTTATTTAGTATGTATATTCACATATTGTGCTGATCAATGTTCTCATTAGTTTTTAAGACAATAAATGAGTGTTTAACTCAAAGATTAGCTTACCTTCACTACTTATATAAGATATGAAACATAAAACAGCTATGTCTCTGATTAGGGTATCAACTTGCATTAAGGTTTCTATGCCTTCACAGTTAAAAACAGCAATATATCTTCAATGAAAAGATGAAAATCTGGCCACAGTAAATGGAAAATCACTTTAAATCATTCTAAACAGATGTACTTTTTTCTATTTTGAACAGGATAAATGATATAAAAATTATCTTTTAAAGCTACTTGGATTTTTCAGTATATCAAAGGGTAATGGTCCAAATATAAAATTTTCATAGAAAATATCCTTTACATAATTCTAATGCATTCTATATAGAATACAAAAATTCCCCCATGAAATTTTAGATATTTCATGGGGAAATTTTTATGAGTTCTTTTCAACTTTACATATTTAAGTAGATTTGTAAGGAAATAGATATTTTTTATGCTTCCACATTGAATTTTGAAAATTTCTAAATTTGAGCTTATTTAATAAAGTAATTAAATTTGAAAAAATAATAATACCATAGCTAAGAATATTATCTTTTGTTAAAGAAAATGTAAGTACACACTACTGACATAAAACAGAAATACAAATGACATTTCATGAGGTTTTACCCTGGAATGGTGTATGTCCTAGGAATATTTTTTTAATGTCATTATGTTACATAGACTATATTAAGTAGTAATTGCTACTAAAAAATATAATATTGCACAAATTACCAGCGCCAACATTTTTATTAATACAACTTTATAAAAAATAAGAAAGCTATTGATAAAACTATCACATTAATATTCTTCTGAGATTTGAACTATAATTGCAGTCACTTTTATTCTGCCCCATGAGACACAAGAAAAATATAGGAGGCAGCTGGCAATCCACTCATATAATTATTTTTCTCCCTATGTTTCAATTGTCAGCCAGAATTTTTGCTAATAGAAGTGAAAATGAATAATATCCTAGCCTCTTCATGTTAAACCTGGTTATTCTTGGGGCATAGAGAGATTCAAATAGAGTTAAGTGGTGTATTGTATGGCTGTGACCTCTACACAAAATTTATCTTCAACATGGAGAAGCTAAGGTATCACAAGAGATAAAGAAAAGTTAAGATATTGCCTAGCAATACCTCAAAACATAAACGCTATGGAACATTCACCAGAAATGAGTACAGGTGAAGTCATTTAAAAACTATTTTAGACATAGTTTCTCAGTTTCTAAGTCATCTAGGTAGAAAAAGAGAGCTAAGCAGAAACGGGCTCATTTTCCATGCATGAGAGGAGCAAGAGAGGAATAGATACAAATAAAGACATACTTTCCTAGTCATCTCTGAAAACTCATATAAGGGCAGTAAAATTTCCTTTAGAAATAATCAAAATGAGTTCTAAATTTAAAGTAATAAAAAAAAAACTAAAAAAAAAATGGGTAGAAATGGATGTCACCATGAATCAAGACTAATATTGTGACATAATTTTTCATTTTTATTAACTTCTAAACTTCTTTATTAATATTATTTTTATTAACTTCTAAAAGTAGTAGATACATCTATTTTTTAAAAAAGTATGGTTTTCTATAGTACATATTTATTTTTAATTGCTGAAACTGATCATTCAAATATTGATTTACTTGTGAATGGCTCTCAAACATATTAAGCATGGGTTCAAAATCAGCATCTGCTTATCAATGTTGTCAGGATTAAATGATAGAAGTATATGATAGCATCTTGTAGCGTTCCTGTTTTATTGGGAGTGGGGTATTTTCAGTAAATATTTGCTCACTCTTACTTTGTTTTGTGTTTTCCATGGAACTCTTTCAATAGCAGAGGGAAACTGTGTTGGCAATAGTAGGTTGAACTGTTATAATTTACAACATCCTTGATGAGATTTCTGTAGTAGTTATAAGTGAAATGTCTCTGTACACACATATCCTTCTGGGTCTGTGGAATAAGTCTGAGGGAATTACCATGAGACAGATATTAAGGAAGGGAGGAAACAGAGTCACTTTGTGTGGCAGTAATGTCAGGGTAATATAGTCTGTCCTAACATAATCTAGCATTTGGTTGAAAGTCACTATTCATGACAAGGGTGGGTGGGTGAAAGGGGAAACAACTCAACATCAGGCTTTCCTAGTCATTCTGGATACCACTTAGGGTAGGATAAATATGCTAGACCCTGTCACTGCTTAGCTTCTAAAAGACTTGTTTTCCTAGACAGTTGCAATATCTGACCTCTCCCTTTATAATATTATCAGGGAAGTCTTTCTAAAATATAAAGCTCAAGGTTTCAGTCACCTGCTTAACACCCCATCATTTTCTTCTTCAGAACAAAGTATAATTGCAGCAGGTTTAGGGTATGTATTCAAAAGTCGATTTTTCTAAAGCCAGTAAATGATAGAAGAGGGGTGGCTGTAATTTATATTTACAACAAAGCAAAGAATAGAAAAGAAGGAAAAGTGATTAATTAAAACATAGTTTTACTGTGAGTTCTGAGTAGGATCTGATTGTTAAATCAGACTTTATCGCTCACACACAGGTTTGTCTCCTAAATCTCATACTCTTCTAACTTCAATACTTATTCTCACAGCACTGATTACGTAATAAAACATTCTCAAAAAATGTGGAATGAATAAAAGTAGTTTTCATAAGGAAATCTGAATGCCAAATTCCTGAATTCAGGTGAAAGCATAGTTTAGTAGCAAGTGCCTACTACCTAGGCACACTAATGGGATTACTTCTATTCATGAATTGATCAAGAATGAATGAAAAAAATTGTCGATCAAACAATATACCTGAAAATACACTTGAGATTTAGAAATGAGACAGAAAACAAAACAGATGGCAGTAGTTTTTGTCTCTCTGGGTTATTACAATGGCTATCATACTGTGAACTAATACCACAGTAACATAATTGTGTTAATGTAATAAATAACACTAAGAAACTAGTCTATGATCAGGGATTAGGCTAAGTGCTTTTCAACATCCTATTTATTCTTTAAAATAATCTTGTAGAAATAATATTCTTGTCCATTTTACTTATATGTTAACTGAGGTTTCTAGCTAATATCTTTATCCAAGATCACAGTATATAATGTGGCCAGAATGCAAATCAGGGCCTTTCTGACTACAAATCTTAAAATGATACATTAAATTTTGTTAGAGTAATATATTTTAAGGTACTTTTACAATTTTACAAGAACTAAAATTAATCTTTAACTTAAACAATCATTTATTCATTGTCAATTAATTTTTAACATTAGGACATCATGTCATATATATACATATATATATATATACTATATATATGTGTGTATATGTATGCAAAAACTCAATTATATAAGATTATCTAATTCTTGCTTTTAAAACTCAAAACTACTCAATTCAACTATAATGTAACATCTACTGTCTGATTTTCTTTCTTGACTTAAACATGAATTAGACAATTTTGTTTACCTCATCAGATTTTTACATTTTGATGTTACAAATGCAAAAGCTATACACTACATAAAATCGAATTGCCAAGGATTTTTAGATTTTTCAGAACATGTTTAAGTGTACTTGAACTTAATGTAAATTCTCAAGCATTTAAATACCAATCCTCTTTACAACCTTTTTCTAATATCACATATTTTAGAGACAGTTTCAATACAAGTAAACCATTAAAACATTTAATTGCAAAACAAAATAATTTTAGTAAATTTCCTTTTCAATATTCTCCTTATTTTTACAATATCTCAAAATAGCTCCAAAGTGTATATACATTTTGCTGAATAGAGTGCTGTAGGCACTACTTCAAATGTATAATATTTAACAGGTATAATCCTAAAAGCTAATGTAAGTTTTAAAATTTTCATTTTATCCATGTGTTACTGCTACACTCTTAAAATCAATGCTTTGTTACTAAAAGTTGGCAAGATGACTTTTTCATATACCTTAACTTTAAAGTTAAAAAAGTATATATTGTGTTTTCTGAAAATTATGCAGTGATTTACTTGAATAGTAAAAAAACAGAATTATGTTTTATGCTCTCATAATAAAGTAATAAGCCTGTATTCATTCTAAACTTCCAAAATGTATCTATAAAATCATTTCTACTAATCATATAGATTAGTTTAAAATTATAGCTCAGCCAAAATAGCAGTCTACGTCTATATTTATATGCACAAAATGGATCACATCATTTTTAAATCTATTTTCTTTACATTTAACCATGAGTTATAACCAGGTGTCTACATCTACATCATTTTAGTGGCTACACAGTGCCCATTTCATGGATACGATATTAGTTTATTTAAATATAGACTTTTGTATATACGTAACTTGGTTCATTTTTTTAATGTTGACACTAATTCTGTAATTTTCTGGAAAAAAACATCATAAATCATTTTAAGTGAAATCACGAGGTCAAAAGTATTACTCTTTAAAAATAACTATTATATGCATTGCCTTTGACATATGTTAACTAACAACAGAAATGAAGCATTGTGCCCTTTTGTATCTGAAGCAACTGAAGGACACTGGACAGTGACAGGTTGCAGGGACAGCAGCTCATATCAAGATGGTGTGAAACCTCCTTGGAATAGGTTCTATTGCAATTTATCATGATTTGGGGATATTGCTGATTGGCCTTGTGTGCAAAAATTTGAAGTTGATATTTTCCATTAAGTTACACCTAAGACATTGGGAGCAGACATTCCAAAGTGATATGTAAATATGACACCATCAGTATTCAAGTGACTATTTAGCTTTTGCAACTGATAAATACTTACTATCTCACACTTCCTTTTCTCTCTAAAACAGCTAATCTGAAGCCAAATAAGGATAAATTTAATGTAAATGTCTGTGATATAGTTGTCTAAATTGAGAATTGGAAAAGCACCCACATTTAGAGAAGCATTGAAATACTGGTGATCCCAATTTCTACATTTTTTTCTAATCAATTTATTGTGATGAAATAGACATAAAAATGTAAATGTCAAGAAGTGAACTGAGATTGATGAGATGAAATCCCTAATGGTCTTAATATTAATCTTAGTCATTTCATATAGTTTTTTAAATAGTAGATATAGTCTACTTTTAAACATTTCTGTAGTCTACTTTTGTACTAAAATCCTATAAATAAAATATAGATGCATTAGAGACTAACCTGAAATTTTCTCTGAAATATGAACTACTGGTTATGTTTTTTGTTTCCTAGCTGTGCTTCTCTTACTAAATTAACTGCTATAAGAATTTCATGATTTTCATTCCCTAACAAACATAAGACAGATTTTTCTCTGTATATGACATGATGCTTACTTGTGCTTGTTTTAAAATTTAATACTTCAATGTGTTATACACACATGCCATTTCTATATGACATTCCTATTATGCAGACACATACCTACATTAGTTTGTTATTTTATTTACTTGTATATAGGAAAAAGTTTTTTAAAATTATGATAAAATATGATGTTATGCAAAATTCATTTTAATTCATTATTAAAATTCAAAACAAATTGATGTTTCAAAGATCCAAATGGTAAAGAATATATATAAAAATTGGAACACACTAGTACCTCCATATGTAATTTTTAATTCATCCTCAGAAAACCATTCCATATCTTTTGATCATGATATTGATTATTGCTATAATTTTAACTGATATCTCAACTTCTTGATTCTTAACAAACAGTATCAAATTACTAAGACCATTTAATTTGAAAACTTTAGTTTATATTCTCTGATTACTTCCTTTCCTCATGAGTTTTCTCTTATTTTATCATCATTTTAAATAGCATATGGATATCTCTATTTACTGTTTTGCCATCTTGACTCGATCTCTTAATCCACACCACATAAGTGAGGAAATAAATGCAATTCAATTTTCCTATCTTTCTCAGATCATCTCAATTTCCTGACATCTATCATCACAGCAATACATGTATATTGATTGACAAGGCTTAAAAAGAGAGAAACTATTCTCCTTGGGTCCAAACTACATTTTAGTAGCAGTCTCTATAAAATTATGCTACATTCAGGCATTTGGCATGCTGGTTAAGCACATCCTAGATCTCTGTAGAGTGCATACGATTTGACTTAAAGAAAAGCCCACTAATCATAAACTCAAAATCACAAGACTATCTAATTTCCTATTCAGAATTTCCTGCTATATATAATGCAGACTAGGAAACAATAAATAAGCAAACAAAATACAAATAAAAGGAAGAGAAACAGCTCAAATATTTGTAATCATTAACAAATTGATGAGATAGAAATGAGAGGGCCGAAATAAACTTGCTTCACAGTCTTTTTTCACTGTTTCTAATGAAGAAAGGTAAAAGTTGGTCTAGAGTTCAAACATTGTATTATTAAATGACATTAGAATAGCAACATATCCTGAGAAGTCAGATGTACAGATCTTTCAGGAACAGCATAGGGCAAATGTTTGATTCTCCCTTCCTTCCCTGGAACTGTGCAAGCTAGTAAATATGAAAATAGAAACATAAACTTCATCAAATCTTCCAGCTATATAAACAAACCATCTACATGAAAAACTGCAAAATGTCGACTAAATGAGGTACAGATATGAACATCATAGAGCAGCACCCCCATCAAAGGCTGTCTTGCAATTAACCTCACTGATAAAATGGTATGCACTTGAGATCCCATAGTGGAGCAAATCTAAAATCCACAGAGGCTTTTTAACTGCAAAGGAGATCAGTAGTTCAGCCAGGTTGCGAGAGTTATTAATATATAAGAAAGTTAGACCCCAGAGATATTAGCCAGCGCACTGAGAGAAATGCCTGTAGCGGAATTTTGGCAGTGCAGGAGTTTTTGTAATATCAAAAACTTCATTGGAAAGCATATGGAAGACTCCTTAGGAGCAGAAGGCCTAAATAAACCATGTCATATCCAAATCCTGGAAGCTTATGCCAATATTAAAATCATAGTGTAGGTCAAGGATGCACAATTTAATACATGGGTTAATTCTGGCATACTTCCTGCTATGCAAATAAAGTCCACATCCACTTTTAAGTTACATTGACAGTGGTGAATAATTGTGAGACACCATTTGGCTGGCAAAATAGAAGACACTGGTCATCTTGATTCTTATAGAATATCGTCTTGCTTTTTTAAGAACAAGGCAGCTTGGCAGGAATGAAGGCAGACGGGCAACAGGCAGAAAGGAAGAGAGAGGAGGAAGCAGCATTCTTTACATTTTATTTATTCATTTTGGTTGCTCCCTTGGGCCTTGAACCCAGATCCTAGAGCTTTACATGGACTACATCCCAACCTCTAACTTAATGCCTGAACCAAGAAGGCATACACAGAATGGTTCTTTTTTACTTTTGGTTTAAAAAAAAAAAAGTATAGTTATTGAGATAGAAACATTTTTGTGAGATAATACTAAGTGAAAAATTAAGTTATAAAGCTATACATGCTAAATTCTTATTTTTATATACCTAAAATGTATGCGTGTTTATGTGTGTATTTGTGAGTTTATGTGAAGGCTAACTACTATGATGTTAGCAACAGTTAAAAAGGATTATCAATGACTTCCCTTTGTCATTTTTGATCTATTTTTAAAATTTATCCATAAAGAAAATAGATTACTTAGATAACGAAAAATATTATTTAAAACAGAAAACGAGTCAAATCTTTGAGAGTGATTTTATACAATCAGTAGCTCTAATAAAAACGAGCCCTTCTTGTGTTTCAGTCAAGTCGTCCAGCCTCGAGGCGTATTTGGGCTTCATCCTAGTGCAGGCGAGGCTGCAAATTATTTCAAGGTTCTATGAGTTTGATAGCAGTTGTCGGGAAGGGGGACAACTGCTCATTTTCAACTGTGTTCTTACAAGCATGGAGAGATGGTTATTTTCATCTGTGCTCCTTCAGTCGAACACAAAACATCTGTCACAAGACTATTGTCTGATGTGGCAGCGAAGGTTTCTCTCAACACAATAACCCAGAGCTGCTGCAGGAAAGGAGCTCAGACCGCAACCAGCATATCAATATTGTACCACAATACCATGACTACTTTTTAATAACAGGAAGCAATGTAATATTGGGAATAACAATCATGGCAATATATTATATGTTTATTATATATTCATACTGTATATGTCAATGTATATAGAATGTAATGATATATAATGCATATATAAATATGTATGCTATATTGCCATGATATACACACATATATACATATGTGTGAATACATGTATATATGTATACATGAATAAATACACACACACACACACACACACACACATATATATATATATATATAATTTAAGGCACAAAAGGGGTGAGAATTGATGTCAAAAATAACAAAGTTTCCAGTTAAGAGCAGAATCAATGGAGTTGGAATAATTGGGATTGAATCTTGCTTACTGGCTATAGGAAAACGGTTGTACTTGAAACTTTCAATCTGTAATTTAAGTGATAATACTACTAACTGTATTTTATGTTTTGGTATGCAAATGGATTAATATTTATAAGGTATTAGCATATATTTGGCAAAATGATGGTTAGTGTAATACTTACTATATTATAATAGATCACTAAAGTTAGAAGGAAGAATGAACACTGCTGAAGAAGCACTTAAGGAGAGAAGAGGAGTTTGGTTGTAAGCTCGAAATATAGATTAGACATAATTTATTTTTAAGTGCCAAAAGAGATAAGACTGTTGAGAACTCTAGCTTTATAGAAAATGAAAATGGATAAAAAATGGGAAGATAAACTAACAAAATACTGAATTGTCAGGAGAAATACAAACAAATTTTGTTTTAATACTAACCTTTCTAAATGGATGTGAAAAAATACTTGAAGGGGACATTGGACTCTGATATTTTCCTATTTATTATTCTACAAATAACCATCAGTATCTTTTGCCTTCTTGTCATCCCTCAAATTTCAAGTCTTGGAGAGTTTTCATAACCTCTACCATATCTTATAACCCCAACTTGGATACCTAAGCTATTAAAACAGGCAATACTTACTTAAAAAAAAAATGTTTTACTTCAATCCATTTCACTTCCCACATACCCTTGTCATTAATATCCATTTCTCCCATTCATTTCTCAATATACTACTCTGTTCTACAAAATGTATAATCCCTCAATGGTAATTAGATGTCACAAATCTCTCTAATGATTTACAACTTGCCTTTTTATTCATGTTGCATTTTAACCTTTTCTGGACTGTGATTGTTTCAATCAGTGAAAAATGCTGCTACTGGATTCCATTCAGTTAGCTCAAGAAAGTATCAACACAATTATGTAGAAGTTATATTATTTTCCTGGCATTACCAGTTCTTTTTAGGTAGCAGACAAACTTCATTTATACACTTTGAACCTCAACTTAAAAATCTATAGTTGGAAGACAAAAAATAGTCTATAACTGAAGCAATTTTAAAATAATATATTTATATCCTTGCTTATTTCATTGGGGTTTATGGTACTTACACTTCAAGTATTTTATCTAGGCATAAATACCTTTGTGGTTCTTAAAACACAGACATAAACACACATACTCCCAGAATATGGATTAAACTTTAAATCTTTTCTAAAATCTTACCTAATTAAATAGAAAATCATCAACTAAGAGGTCTAAATTACTCTGAAAACAGAAAAAAAAAAATAAGAAAAAAATCAAATACCAACTCAAATCTCTAAAACAAAACTCAAAGTTTGATATGCTTCCCTATAAGCACACAATATAAAGGTAGACTATTGAGATGTTGAAGTCATACAAAGTCAAGTGAGGTGCTAGTATCAATTCTTTGATCAGAGTTTTGGAAACAAAGAGTTAAATTCTTGAGAAAGACAGCAGTAGATATTTAAAAGTTAGAGTAAATAAATTTATGTAAAAGTAGGCAGCATTTCTTTAGGCTATTTTATTTTGGTCCAGCATAGGAAAATCTAACCAATACCATAAGAATAAGTTTTTAAACTATTTAGATAAATACTTACCTTAAATGATGACACAATCTGCTGGGAACTGTGGTTTTGGTAACCCTCTGTACCTTTTTCCTTCATCCTGCATCCATGAGCACACTTCTATGCTGCTTTCTCTCACATTCTTCTTCAACTTCTATAAAAACCTGGCACATAATATCCTTATTTATCCATTCCCATTTTGATCTGCATGGTATTCTAGCCCTCAATCTCTGTTCCACTTGATCCATCCCACATACAGTTGTTAGAGTGTTGATCCTGGAACTTAGCTCTGATAATGCCAACTCACTTCTCTTTGCATATACAATACTCCTAAACTTCCAGAATCATCCAAATGCTACCCAGTGTTTTCCAAATGTCTTATGAAGTCACACTCTATCCAAAGTCAGAATATTTAAAATATTATTACATGTCCCTTTGAACAAAAATATATTTTTATAATAAAAATCTATATTTTTTTAAATTGCAGTAGGAATTGCTATCCTTGATTTTGAATTAAAGCTCCTTTGCTAGCTATAAATTATAGGTACTATAACTAATAATGTCCTTTTTGATTGACAAGGGAACTGTTGGAGGATGTCTTCATTTTCTATGATTGTAGGAAATAACATTTGTGATGAAGCTTATTTATAATACTCAAAACATCTGAATTTACATTTACTTATTTTGAATGTTCACATAATGAAACAAGAGCAATAAAGGATATCTTTGCTTACAGCCCTGTTTATATTCTAGGTACATTTTGTTAGTTTTATATTTTGCTGTGCTTTTGTGCTTAACGAACAAAAGTTCATCAACCATAACTCTCAAAAATACACATTTTTCATTATAAATGGAATCCATGGTCAAATAATTAACATAATTAATAATAAGAAAAAAATTTAAATCATTATATCTAACAGATGCAAGTACCGTACAGATCTTCTTTTGTCACTTTTCATATATTTCATAATATATGTAATACGTATGTATACTAGTTTTCTCAAAATAAAATCATATTTACTGCTTTTTGATTTGCTTTTTTTTCCCATTCAATATTATATGATCTATGCTTGACAGATATACTAATTAAAAGTTATTCTGCAAAATCCTTTACTAGCTATGTGATGCTAGGGGAGCAACTTAGTATCTCTGTGATTAAATTTTATAAAATAGCACTTTCCTCTTAGGGCTTTTGAGATAATTAAATGCAAAGTACCTAGCATGTACTATAAAAAATAATAAAAGTATGCTATTATGTAAAAATAAATCATTTCTCAGGAATACGTTCTGGCATAGACATATTATTTGGTTGAAACAATTTACATGAAATACTAGAGGATTGTTTAAATGTCAAAATAATAAAATTATTAAACAGAAATTTAGAATAATACTGTAGGTGTTATTATGTATAAAGAACAATGTTTAAAATGCATTGCTAATTTGGAAAAGTAATTAATTCATTTATATAACTCATTTAAATATTTATGTATACATAACTAGTATAAAGTTTTCCTATTATTTAGTTTCTCATTTTTCTGTAACAGGGATAGATGGCTAATGCTTTAAAATTACAAACATGCTTCAAATGGGGTTTTTGAAGATCATTTGCAATAATATACCTTTCAGAGAGATAATTTCTTTGAATAGCAAAAATTATTGTAAGCTAACAAGGAGGTCTTAAAGTTCTCCTCAGAATGATTAACTTTATACAGGCTTCTTCCTGATTTTAGGATCCTGAATTCCCTTTTCTTAAAGCAATTTAGTTGTAAAAGAAGTAGAATGGTAACTCTTTTCTCTGTCCCTTTGAAATGTAAATATTTCTTGAACCTTCTGCCAGTTTTACCAGCCAAGACTATCTTTCTTAAAAGAGCTATGAACTATCTTTTTGAAATATATGCTAGTTTCTGTGGGAGGGTAAGAGCCTGCCGGAATTATAAAATTAGCTCCTGCCATGAAGATATAAGAAAGTTTACTTTTCCTTTCAACAAGGTCAGTTAAAAAAAGCAAATATTCTAAGATCCATAACATACTACCATCACCTTTCCCTCAATTCTTAAAAACTCTACACAACTGTTTCAGCAGATCTTGGTTATCCCTTGGCCTGTTCTCTCCACTTCATTGTTGGCAACATTTACAGAGTAAAAGTAACTTTTTTCTGCTCATCTTTTCTAGTTATATTATCTTGAAAGCTCCCAAAGAGACTGGAGCCCCCACTGCAGGTTCTTGCATCCTGCATGTAAAATTAGCATGCAAGACACATAGACAAAAGACTAAGCTGGGAAATTATTGAAACAAGCAAGAAAGAGAATGTACATTTCTCAAAGTGAGGAGAAGCAGTCCGGGTTGGAGACCACACAGACAACTGACCACTCAAGGTGCACATTTTTCCAAAGGAGAATCCTTTGCTGTGCCTTCCTGTTCCTGACCTAGGGGCATTCTGGGGAGTCCCTGGTCGGGATTTTCAAGAAAGAGGTGGATTATGGAGACAGGCGTTTTCCTTTCCTGGTGATTTCCTTTCCTCCCCCATAATTCACTCTGTTATAAAGAGTTTAATGTATGAGTGCTATAATTTTATATTAAACTTATAAGGCAAAGGTTATTCCCAGGTGGTTATAGCAGTCAGTGTACCTGCACAATTGGTATGAATTGGCTCAGCTGTGGATCCTATTTCCTTCCATAGTTCTCAACAACATAGCCCCATCAATGTATGTGCTGCTCTCCCACTGGTCAGAATGTTATCTGACCATTTTAGGATCTGCCAGGTGCTCCCTCCCCTTCTCCATGCCAGCCTCTCCCTAGGCTAACCTACATCACAGTTACATTACTTTTTTAGCAGAGGCATGGTGGTTCTGGATTTGTACTGCTTGTTCTATAATTTAGGTAAGTTACATAATTAAGCACCAATTTTCAATTTGTAAACAGGAATATATAGTACCTCCCAATTGTCAGAATTAAAGGAGATAACAGATGTAAAGTGTTTCACATAATGCTGCATAAGAAACACAGAGTAAAGTTTAGAAAAAAGACATTTAGAAGTTTGACTAAGAAACATAAAAGTAATCTGTCAATTAACACATGAAAAAATGTTTCTTATCAATTGTGAGTTTAAAAAAATGAGAGTTAAAACAAGATTGAAATGTTGGTTTTCAGCAACAAAAATGACATGGATTTTTTAAAATGTCTATAGAATTGGTAAATATTTGACAATGTAAATATTCTTATATAATAGTGGTGGAAATCTAAAGTGCCATTTTCTTTATGGATGGCAATTTGACAATAAGCATCAGATATCTTTAAATTGTGCCTACATAGCAATTCTACCTTTAATGTTTAGAAATAACTTGACATAGATAAATATTAATCAACACTGGTGCTTATACCATCTCTACAATTTACAATTAAAAATTGAAACTATCCCAAGAAAGCAAATTAAGGAGATAACTAAAATAAATCAATGTACAACTACACAAGGGGATTAATATACACACCTTTAGAATCAATCACATTCAAGATCTTTTATCAATTTTAGAAATTTTTCATTATAAAGAGTGAAGTGGAATAAATACAAAACAACGCATATTTGTAATCCAAGTGTTCTCAATAAAGTGGGTGGTTTAGTGGTCTAAACAATATGATATAAAGTATTGTCATCTTTGCAACTTTCTGCCATTTCATAACTAATCATAAATTATGTGAAAATAATCAAAGCTTTGATATTCATTTTGTGCTAAAATGCAAGGTTTTCTTTGAAACTATTAATTTTCTAAAAAGAACTAAAAAAATACTTCTTTATTATTCTCTGTCTTCTTTTTTGTACTAACTACTTTTCCTTAGCTTTTCTGAATTTATTCCTCTGAACTTTAACTCCTTTAAGAAGGGCTGTAGTAAAAAAATATGTTATCTCCCAGGCATCATAATATTTTCTCTATCACTATATTTTCTAATTCTTAAACTGTTCTATACCATAAATAGACATTCTTCCTTGGATATTTTCTTCATTTACAAGTCAAATAGTATTTCCAAAATTAGATAATGTTATTTAATGTTTCCACAGAACCAGAAAACTATTAATCAGTATAGCCAGTAAACTGATGAGGTGGGGCTAATGAGATAGAAGGCAATAACCTTTTTTGTTCCACTATGTTAAAACATTTGTGAGAATAGGCAGTTAGGTAGAAATAAGCTAGGACAAAGTAGATGTGTGATAGCAGCTGACAAAATGGCGATGGCCATTTGGCCATGACCACGTCAGCATGAAAGAACTATGTGGGCAAGAGACAAAAGGAAACTGAAGGAAGGAAGGGGAACTCTGAAACTATTGACAGTTATGCAAAATATCCTAGAAAGGTACTCTTGAAACAATCCATCAGTTAGGCCCTGAGATAAGAATGGCTATAAACCTGCCCCACAGCATGGCCAGAGAATTCAAAATCCACTTCTCAGACAAAGTGAGGATGCCTGTTTGGACCTCTCCCAAAAGTACTTTACTGTCTGTGTATCAAATTCTTGCCACTTTTCTTCTCCTGTCTAGCATTCTGAATTCTTTCTCACTCCTAGGACAAAAGCAAGATACATTTGTTCATGCTTGTAGCAAATTCATTTCACTTACTGCTTTGTTTTGGTTCCCCACATCAATAAAACTTAAAACCACTCATTGCGTATTGCCTATTAGAAAAAAAGTACTTCTCATTTAAGAACTGTTAAAATAACATGGACTTGGAGAGTGTAGTTAACCATATTGTACTGCACATTTGAAAGTTCCTGAAAGAGTAGATTTTGAAAGTTCTCATCCCAAGAAAAAAAGTCCTAACTATGTATAGTGATAGATGTTAACTAGACTTTCTATGGTGATTATTTCCCAATGTATACAATATTGAATCATTTTTTGTACATTTGAAGCTATTCTAAAGTTATATATCAAATATATCTCAGTCAAAAAAAAGTAATAAACTGGACTCACTATATAGATTGGTGCTGATGCTAATACTCATAGAGAGAGTTTTATTTACTTAGAATATAAAGAACTATTGTATTATTATTTTCCTCTTTTTCCTTTAAACTTCTAACATTCAATTTTATTTAGACCATGTTTATATGATAAAGTATCATAAATGGCATATAGTTTAAATTATTACATATGACTCATGAAAGAACAGAATACAAATCTAATAATCTATTTAGTATCTAGGCTTGAAATAGGATAGTTTATCTAATATGAGTAATGAAAGAGGCAATATCAATTAATTTATGTGGCATATAAACTGTTTTCTTTGACATCAGAGTAAGAACTATAATTTTAGAATGGGTAATTTCTTACAATACTTCCTTTCAAGAAGATACTCTCATTTGCAGTTTGACTAATATAAAGATTGATAGGAATAAACAGTGGAAAGCTAAATAAATTTGATTGACTTCTGTAGAAACCTGTGTTGTGGATTTTTTTAAATACCTAGAGTTCCCTTATGATTTTACCCATTTTCTTTAATATTAATAGCCTATAGAACAATGATAAAAAAATAGGAAACTGCATTAATACAATATTTTAAATTTACAAACAGATGTTACTTCAATTTTTCCAGTTTTACCACTGACTCAATTTGAGGTCCAGAATCTAATCCATCATCTGAAATTGTTGTCATATCACCTTTGATTCCTCTAATCTGTGAAAATTCCTCAGACTTTCTTCTATTATGACTTTATAAATTTTGCTGACTATTACAGAAAGTGGCCTGAATTTAGGTTTATTTGATATTTTCTTATGACTAGATGGAAGTTATGGATTTTTTTCAAAGAACACATGGAAATAATGCTGACTCATTCTTAGGGCATCCTATCATGGTGTACATGGTAATTATTATATCGTTGCTTTTTTGAGTTGGTTATATCCTTAGAAATGTCATAGAAGTAACTATTCAAGTAACTATCTAGAAATTCTATTCAGACTTATAATTAATATTTATGTTCGTAACGAAGGCTGATGAAAAATTATCATTAAGAAAAACCAGTCATGTTTTTAGATGTCAAACTTCTCTTTCAAATGTCAAACTTAGAGATACCAACCCTAAAAGTGAAACTACAATATGATGCTAAAAAATAAACAAACAAAAATCAGAATAATACACCATCAAAGGAGAAATCTCTGTGTTGATACTTTGGACCTTGGAGAATAGAGGAAACTGTGTGTGTGTGTGTATGTATATGTATGCACATATATATATGTATACATATGTCTGTATATATTTACGTATATATATATATATATATATGTAAACAGAGACATACAGTTTAGCTTACAAAAATGTGAAAATTTGATTTGGTGATTTTATAAAATTTTAAATCTAAATTCTGAGAACTATATTCATAATTATACATGTCAAAGAAGATCCAATATGGAATTTGAAGGTATATATAATTTGGTTAAGTGGGTAGGGAATGATACTTTCAAAAACATTCCTCCAAATCCCAAAGGAAATATGAAGAATGGTCATTAGGGATATAGAAGCAAAAGAGAAAACTTGCAATGTCTTAGAATTGGTTTCTTGTGGATGCTCCAGGCTCACATAAAGACACCCAGGTAAATGGAGAACAACCCCACAGGCAAAGGAGTCCTTTCTAAGTGCATAGTCCTCTTAATCAAAGAATACATCTGCCACTCCCTGAACTCCACACTTGCCCTAGAGTTGTCTTTTGTTTCCTTATCCCCTCAAAGAATGCAGTTTAGAAGGGTCTTAATCCAAAAGTAGTTTATCTATAAATAGTCCTCTCTATCTAAGATGCCTATCTCTACTACTCTATAAGACAACCTCCTCTTTCTCTAGACATCTCAGTTCTGCTTTTCATGCCACAGCATAGGATATAAACCTTTGGTCTGCCCAGTTACTTAAAAATTTACTGCCATGTAAATTTTCCGTCTGTATGTTAAATGTGTGCTTTTCTCTTAATAATTTTGTCTAATGTTAATTTCTTGCTTTGTTCAACCAGTGAAGAACCTCAAAGAAATAGGGGAATTTTTCCTTTGACCCTCATAGGGGAAATTGAAATGTTTTAATACTTTACATTTTATTATCATTCTTATTACTGGAAATCCGTTCTCCACACCCCATCCCCAACAATCACCTAAGAAGCAGATTTCCTTGGTACATTTGGGGTGCAATTTATTTATTTAAGATGGGGTAGCCAAGAATTAATGGACCCAACTTATGCTGTGAAGGTGAAGAAAATCTTTCTGAAGGTGGATATTAATACACACAATTTTGTACATATATAGCTGTAGGCTAGTTCTATGTCCAAATAAATATCAAATATCTTAGCTAAAACTCATTTTCCATTTGATTCCACCCAACCATCTCTTCCCTGTCCCTTCAAACTGAGTTGGATTCTATTGCGGAGGTTAGAATAGTTCTTCAGAGATCAACAAGAGTTCTTGAATATTTTCAATTTTTCCACATAAGACCTTCTCTCTGATAACTTGTGGGAACATTGCAGAAGGTAATTTGGGATCATAAAAGATTAAATGTGGCAAATTTGATAGTGAGGACTCCTCAAATATGCATATGAGTTAGACAAATACATTGCTTTCATCACAATTCACTTCATGTACAGCAGCTTCTTGGCTTTAAAACTAAAGATACCAATGCTTTAAAGTAACTATAATATGCAGATTTTGGATAGACTAAACTCAAGATCTGTTGTCCATGGAAGATGTGCTATTTACCCCTAAAGGTGAAAATTCATGTATTTTTTAAAACAAGGGCTCAAACTACATACTTTGCTGACTTTTATAAAATTCATCACAGAGCATCCCCTTACATTGTCTACATAGAAAACATATTCCTTTTCAATTATTTTCAATAAAATATGAAAAAGAAAAGGTAATAATACAATCTCCTATCTGTTGATCTTTCCAGGAGATATTGTCCTAATAGCTTCATGCTCTCCATTTACCCTCTATCGCCCCTGCTTTCCTGTTTTCTGAGCTTTCTCAGACACTGTTTACTAAAGGCTAAGTTTCCTCAAAATGTCTAGGGCAGGCCTTTTCCAGTAGCAGGAGATGGCTCAGGTTTCAAGAGAAACTGTACCATGTTCTTAGAAAATGAAGATTATCCAGATTTAGGGACACTTACAGAAATAAACTTTTTATCAGAGAAATCAATTTTATTTTTGTTTCAGGGCAAACAAATACAGCATCTGGTTTATCTTGAGTGTCACCCTCTCCTCTTCATGCAAGACCCCCTCCTCCTCCTTGACAATGTAGGCTCTCTCTCATTCATTAGATCAGAACTAAAAATCCTCAGTTCATCTCTTAGTTCATCTCTTTTATTCTAGAATTCAAAGTTGTCATTCTCCATGCCTATGTAACTAAATTTGATCTTTTTCTTTTACTAATCTTTTTGATGTTAATTTGGTTGCTCAACCACCTAAGAAGAACCTAGAGGGATGGGAAAATTGTCTTTCTGTGCCCCAACATTACCCTAATTCCTCCTCCCTCCCTTTTATTAATATAAGGCCAGATAGGTCCATAAAGCTCAAATTAAAAAATAAAAAGATAAAACGGCTACCATACACAGGTCTTTAATGGTACCATAAATAAAGTAAGTATAGTTTCCCAAGTTTTAGCTGTTAAAAGAGAGTTGTTGGGAGGTCTTACCAAAACTCTTAATTTCCTAGTAGACATTAGCCATGGAGGGGGAATAAAACTTTTCATGCACTTATAAAAGCCTTTTAGTGTTCACATTATGATGATCTCAAGTGTAATCTGAAAAATTCTTATACACACACACACACAATTAATATGATTTCCTTCTCTGGTCTCATTGAATAACGTACTCAAAATTACTATCATGTTATCAAACTCTATATACTACCCTGTGCTACTTATTTATTTAAAATCATGTTATGTCTATAAACTGAAAAGGATTTGGGTTGATCAATCAGAAGAGCAAAGTACAATTATGTCGATATAACAGAAATGGAAGATGGAACCAAAGAAATAGACCAAATGAAATATGCTAAAAAAAGTCTAATATTTGTTTTTATTACATCAAGAATCTTACCTTACTGATAATTTTACCTATTTGACTCATTAAATGTTTAATATTTAAAAATACAATACACACAAAGAAAATATATTACCAAGTCAACAAGAATTAAACTAATTCATGTGAATTTAGTTTTAATTAAAATTATGATGGTAGCTAAATCACTCCATTGCATAACCACATAGTATCTGAATAAATTATTGGGGTGTAATACTTATATTAATTTAGTGTCTTTTATATTTCATCTCTCTCACTACTTGACAGATACCTGATAAGGATATTGGAAAACCTGTGTTGAGCTTTGGAAGTACACCACATTAATAGCAACAAGAAATAGACTTTGCTTCATATTATCACAAAATATTATCTTGTCTCATTTCTGGTTAGTTTTCTTTGAATAAAAAACAAACAACACAATCTCTATAGAAAGGCTATTCAAGTAATTTCTTATAACTTTGCTACTAAAAGCACCATCTACTGGTTACTAGCAACTGATGCATTTCAATCTGTCTGTCTTAGGATTCTTTGATAAAAGATGAAAAAAAGATTTCTCTCTTGCATGCCTGCACAGATTCCCCTCTGAATATTGAAGTTACAAGCCTAGAGAAACAGGAGGTAGATTTTTATTGGTAAAATGTTTTAGTCTACGTGTGTGCATGGGCAATGGAAATCAATTTTTCAGCTTGCCTTTTATTGGAAACCTTAGGTATACAGATGAGTGTATTTTCTCTTCTAAGTCAGTCTTACATAACCAAAAGGAAACTGTTAGTTCAGAAAGTGCAGAGACCTCCCCCACAGGAGACATTACAAATCTAAATAGAAGTGTTTTAACTAGCCCAGTCCGTAGCCTGATTCTAGACCACAGTAGGATCTAAATATGTTTGGCTGAATGAAGACAGGAAATTTCAAGTGTTGCTCTGACTTGATGAGAAATAAGACCAAACTGGGTGGCAACCCTCACATTTATATTCACTAGATAGATATTTTTAACCATGCCAAAATTTGAAGTGTGATTTTAATATTAGCAAGGGAGGAGTGACACTTTTTTATCTTTAAGATTGCCATGAAAAGAACAAATTTAGATTATATTGAGATTTCAAAAATGTGTCAAGTTTGAAAGACTTTTATTTTAGTACAAGCATTTGACCTAATGAATTATAAACAGAACAAATAAATCTGTTGCTATATAACTTTATTGTAAATTCAATAGATAGAAATCATTTTCTATATTATTTTGAAGAAACATATAGATTATTTCAAATTGAAATTTAAGATATGAAACTTGAGCTCCAGGAGGGCAAGGATTTTTCAAATTAATTTCATCCACATTACAGTTGGACAAATTGAGTTTCAAGGAAAATCAAAGTAAACTCATGCTACACAGAAAAAAATGGTAGAGTGGGCACTTGAATTCAGGCTCTTTGATTATAAAGGAATTGTTTTTCAAATATATGAAAGAAGTTTCTCAAATCTATATTACATTATTCTACTTGGTAATAGAAAGTGGAAGGTGAGAGTGAATACAACATCTGCTACAGGTACATCCCCTATATCCCCGCTATAGGTAAACTCTTAAGCCATTCACTATGATGACAACTTTTTTATGGGATCCAAAGATACCACTCTAAGCAAAACAAATGAACATTTAGAACATTCACAATGCATCTGACTACACTAACTATGCTGAGAATAAATTTACAGTGTTTCAAAAGGTGATCCCATATCCTAATTTTAGTGAACTAAAAATGATTCTGCTTTCACTAAAGAATAGGGTAAATTTAGCAATTCATTTACCAGATCCGTTTCTAAATATGGAAAGATTTGTGAATTCAAGGGGAAGGAAAATGCAGTCAAATAAACTGAAGTGGTTGGTAAGGCTTTAGGGGGAAACTGCTTCTCCTAGGCACATTTACCTTGTTCTAGGGTACGTATAATCTTCTCAGATTCTTCAAATATCAATAAGGAACCTTCATCAAAGAGATGTCAAAACTTTTTTAAAAGTGAAATATCTAGAGTCCACACACAATTTTAAAAATGCAACTGATCTTGGTTGATGTTGTCAGAGAAGGTCCAAAACTGAACTGGGATTTTGGGACAAGACGATTTTTTTCCCTCCACCCACCCAACTCTTGCTCTTGCTCTCTCTCACATACACAGATGAATTCTGTTACATATAACCAGCTGTTCAAAAAAGAAATGTCAGAATACAATATTTGTTATAAATGTTTATATTAATAAGAGAAACACTACAGTAATACTATTTAGTGAAAATTTATTGGTTGTCTCTCCAAGCACATTGTGTCTCGATAGTATATTTACTAACCTACATCTTCACAATCACTACATGACAATCTCCCGTATACTGTTTCCTAGTTTGGTTTGTGGTCAAAATTATTCTGAATGGAATAAAACCCCAAACTTCCTTCCTCAGAATTTGGTTAGTATTTGGAGAAGAAAACACTCTCATTCTAAATCAGAAAGAGGTCAGCACCTTCATTGTTTGCCACCATCTTGAGCTCACGAAGGGTTTCAGCCTTTAAATAAAGCTGCAACTTCAAAAGAACAGAGAGTTGGACAAACCCTAAACATGGGGACATTGTTGTGTCTACAATCCTTCACGGAAGCCCACCTTACACTAGACTTCTCGGTCACATGTGTCAACAATTTCACTGTACTGCTTAGGCCAGTTCTAAGTTTTCTGCTACTTGAAAACAAGTAGATGACAACCAGGGCAAAATAGAGCCCATTTTGAAACAAACAGACTCCATCTTGTCTCCACCTTGGTGGCATTTTTAGATGAAAAGTAAATAGCCTAGCATGCTGGTGATTTAACGGGTAAGTTTGTATCCTCTGGCAGCCACAGTCCACACAACGTCCCCAGGACCCAAATTTGTATCACTAGGTTGAAGATAACAACCAAGATGAAAAATAAAATGAAACAAATGTATATTCTTCATCCTCTCTTTTCATGTGCGCTTGCCTACTCCCCTACATTCCTGCAATTTTCTTTAAAAAAATCAAAGTACTCAGCCTGACTCAAAACCCCATTAGTAACTATTAAAGAATACCAACTCATGGTTTCTTTTCATTAGTGACTAAGAAAGAACAATATCCTGTTCTTTCCTTGCCTGAAATTAGAGAAGAAATAGGAAGACCATTTGCTGATCTTCCCCTGCTCTGCACCTTTCTGTCTGAAGGTACTTGTCAACCAATCCAAAAGTTTCAAAAAATGACCAACGCCTAGTTAGACCTCCCCATGTGATCCTTAAAATTCCCCTGTGGCCGGACTCTGGTGGGACATACCTCGGGACTTCTCCTTTGCTTTGGTCATAATCCCTATTCTGGAATAAACCCTCTCCTCCCCATTTACATTAGAGCCTACTCATTTAGGTTAACAGAAGTGATATTAGGTATCGTTATTTGTATTTTATAATTGAAAGACTTTGTGTTAAATGCTACCTTGGGCGACAGATACTTTTATGGGATAATAAAAGAAAAGAAGCTAAATTTGGAGAGATTGCATAACTGGCTTACAATCACACATATAAAAAACTGGCAGAACTATAATTAAAATGGCATTAAAGAGGAAAATAGCTGAATCAATAATTATTTAAGATTTTTAATTAGCAAGACTTTCTGATAAATTAGATATAGTGATGGAATAGATGTCCTGGTGTCCCATTCAAATCCCTCCTACTGGGCCAGCTACTGTTTAAATTGACTGCTAGGCTCACAGATAATCCTTTCTTCAGAGAGATTGAAAACCTTGCTGGAAAGATAGAAACCACCCCTTGTTCTGCTCCTCAAACCCACCTCTAAGTCAGTGGCAATCTCCAGAGGACTGTTCCCTTAACACAGACTATTTTGCATATCTAAATTCCTGTTTCAGTCTCTGCTTCTAAAGAAATTGAAAGAAATTTTCTGGGAAATTGGCAAAGGACAAAATATTTCTGGCATGATGCTCATTTTTGGATGAAGCAATGTGTACCTGCAGTAGAGTTAGCTTCGGAGATAACAGATGCAGGCTCATTCAGGATACGTTGTATCTGAGACCCATATGAGCTAATGAAGTAGCGATGTTATGCTGTTACTTAGCTATAGGAGGCTCTGGGCCTCAGAAAAACAAAGAATTAAAATTAGATTGTATAGATGTAAATTCAGCATGGAAATAGTAGAGAATGGCATAAGAAAAAGGTCAAGCATTCCATCAAAGATCTGGAGCTAATTTTCTCCACTTCTTCTCTGGAGAGGCTTTCACATAGTGAGGCTTGGAAAATGTATCATTTTGGTTTGTTTTGGTGAAGACACTCTAAAGTATGTTACATGCATTAATATAATCACCCTGACTGAGCAGGAAATGCAATTAAAATAGAATGCCTTATCCTAAAAGCATAAAATGAAAAGCAGCCACTAGTTTAAGAAGACATTGACGAACAGACATGCTAGGTAAGGAGAGATAAAAGCTCTGCTGTGTCAAGTTGCCAAGTCTAAAAATTAACAGGAAGATCTTGTAATACACCTTGAAAGCAGTAAAAATATAGCAACTGAAATAAGTCAAACTGAGATGCTTTGGACCCCAGACCCAGGAAGTTTCTGAGGCCTTTTCCAGATTTGGCAGCTCCGATAGGAGGTTCTGGCCCGAGCTGCGCACTGCACCTGACCCTGCCATGAATGGAGGCCTCAAGGGAAGTTCCAGACCATGATGCCACCATTCTTATGCTGCTTTCCTGAATCTTATCTTAGTGGTTTGTAACCCTCTTTTATTGCCAACTGAATCATGTGATTATATTATCAGTGATATGAATTTCTCCCCATAAATCATTTTGCAATCATATATATTTGACTTCAGTAGTAAGTGAAATCTTTCCACTCAAGTTAGTACCTGTAAATGGAAGAGCAAATATTAATCAAAGTAATACCAATTATATTTACAAGTTTCAGTTCCTTGAACTATTTACTGGTAAAAATTATATGAAAGTTTTTTTCCTAGGCAGTTTATCAGCTTTATCTGGAGTTGATCCTGTCAGTCCTAATATTATGGGTCCTATTTAAATCCCTCATAGTTTATCTTTTTATTGTCAAAATAGATCACTTCCCATTTCTACCTTGCTTAGAATCTATAGACTCTACCCTTATTTCCAGTCAATAGAATAAAAAAATGCTGCTTTATATCTGGCTAAATTCACTTCCGTTTCTTTGTTACATTTTGTCACAAAAATGTCATGCTGATTTCTTTCTGTTTGGGGACTGTCATTTGATGTTTTGTCATTTATTTCTCATGTCTAATTTCAGAATATAATGCTTCCTCAACCTGGGCCTGAGCTTTATCTGCTGCAAGATATATGTTAGGCAAAAGGAAGTTTTTGCGTTTTGTTATACATATGTATATGTGTGTGTAGGTGTGTATATATATATATATATAATGTTATCTATCTATCTATGCATTTAATCTACAGTTCTTCCTCTAAAATTAGTATGGTAAGAAAATAGGAGAAAGATTTTCTTCCTAAATTAAATGTAGAGAATATCCCATCACCTAGGTGCACGGATAGCAAACAAGTTAGTGATTTCTATTAAACTTCTCATAATCTATAGAATCAAAGGGTAACTGCATGAACAAACTAATTGTGGGTCTAATTACACTGCACAAAATATAAAGCTATGAAAGATCAAAAAGAAAGATGGAGTAACTCAAGTACATGATCTAAATTGTGTTTATAGTAATCTTAAGGCTGCTCCTATAGCTCCTCAACACCACACAAGCTGCTTAATTAGGTGGGTGCAGAGCTTTTGCTTTCAGGTTGCTCCTATAGCTCCTCAACACCACACAAGCTACTTAATTAGGTAGGTGCAGAGCTTTTGCTTTCAGGTTGATTAGTAACATATCTATAACAAAGAACAGCTATTTGACTATGTAGAATAAAGACTGTTATGTAAAACTGTTCCTTAGTCATAGTACATTTTGTATTTGAAAAGTAATTTAATTCTCTTTAAGTAACTGAAAGAATGAACAATAGGTTATAAATTTGGGTTAGGGATAAAAGAGAGGAGTTGAGGGATCTCTTATTCCTCTGTGTAATTACAGAATTTTGGTCTGATGTCATCAGTCATCTGCCTTCTGTCTTCCCTTTATATAATTATAGGCTGTCTATTTTCTCTAGAGAATATGTTTTGGAGACATAGGGAGCCCAAGATTATCACATGGTTAACCATTTCAGGAAGGACACAATAACTGGTGTGCAGATGGAGAAATACAAATGAAAATTAGTAAAAAGGGTAAAAGCAGAATGAAGGAAAGTAAGAAGTCATCAAGAATGGGAAAAGTAAAATAAGGGAGTAGAGAAAAAGAGAGGGAATTTTAAAGTGGGGGTTGGGGGGGGAGAACACTCATAGAAAATAAACAAAGAGAAGAGAACAAAGGAGGGTGGATATAAAAACATTAAAAGTCACTTGATGGATTTATCATTTTACAGATTTATATCCGCAGTCTGCCTTTTATCAAAATGCATGTGTTGAGAGACATGGAATTGCATTTCTTATATTACACACCATGCTAATACCTTAGTGATCTCTTAATTTTGGCAATAAAAGTTACAATTTCAGCGAATAGGTTTTATCCATTAACTCCATAGCCTGCTTGATATAACCTGAGATTAAGTTAAATTTAAGGTCCAAGTGAGCTCAAGGTGTAGGTGAAGGCTATTGCTATTAGGTCTAACTGAATAACAGTCTCTGCAAAATCCCAGCCACATAAAACCCTGCTCTTGCAGTCATAGCAACCTCACCCACTTTGGATATGATTGCTGCCAGAGTGTTCACTGATTTTTCCATGGAGAATCCTGAAATTTGCTATTTAGGTTGACATTTTTACAACTGTGGAGTTGAAAAGGGAAATTTTCAGTAATGAAGGGAGCTGTCATCTTTATTCTCTCTTCTTCCTCTCTTCTTTCTTTCCTTTCTTTCTTCTCTCTGTCTCTCATTCTCTTTCATTGATCACAACTATTTCCAGAGAGTATTTTCAGACCACGATTGAGGATGTAAGGACTGGAGCTTTTACAATGACAGTTTCTAAAACTATAACTTCCCAAATATATTATACATTCATGAGCAAAATGTGAAGCCCTGGGGGAGAGTGCAGTGAGCTATGATCTATGGTTTACAAGTGCTGTCATGGAGAGAAGTTACACAGGACTCTTCACATAACTCGGCAGGTGATTTATTTCTATTTAGGGATTTCATGCTGCACCATAGACACATAAATTGAAATAAGCTGATGAATGGCTTCTATATTTCAGCCTTAATATCTCAAAAGGTATTTTGCACTTCTTCTTGGTAGAGAATCTCTGGGACCAGAGATAACTTGAGAGCTAAATGAGATAGCTAACAGATCAATAGTTCAACAGCTACCTAGGAACCTTGAACTGTACCTTCAGTGTTTCTGAGTTGAATTTTCTCATTTGTATAATTTACAAAATAGCCAGGATTTTGTGATCCCACATAAGATGGCTACTAAATTTTTTAATCGGTGTCTTTTCCAGAGTTTAGAGAGAATTTAAGTAGTTTCCCAGGGTAAGGCTAACTGCAGGAGAGCTACCAGCTCATCAGAGAAGTGGCTGTGGTGCTCCACTGACTGCTTAGAAGATATTCATTTCTACGTAATTTTACAGAATTTGACCTAACTTAGCAGAAAATTTCTAAAGTCCCTTTATGAGCTCATTGCACCTTTTTTTTTTGTGTGTGCCCTCAAACTTTCTAATGAAACATAGGTTTTATTTAATAGGTATATTTAAGTAAATACCTAATGTGAGCTAGGCTGGGAATTCTTCTAGGTGAAGAATAGTGACATGAAAATAAAAATATTTGCCTCTAAACAACAGATTTGATTTACTGGCACGCGCACACACACACACACACACACACACACTCTCACACCTAATAAGTGGGGTTCCCTGCACTGTGTGTCTACTCTGTTTCATTACACCATAGTGCCTGGCCTGAAGGTGCTAAGGTCAGTAAGGGTATAAAGCATTTCAAAAACATTATGCCTGGGCCTTACCAGAGGATGCATAGGAGCATGAGGCAGGAAAGTAGAGAGGATATTTTCCTTTGACTAAATGTAAGGTGAAGAAAATAGAGCAAACTTTCATAGAAGGAGTAGGCATTTGTTTAGGATCTTGAGGGAAGTATTTTTACAGAGGACCCAGTTAGATATGGTAAAGGTGTCATAAGGAGAAATAATTCCACTATTATAAGAATACGTTGAATAACACTGTTCAGACAGATGTGAATTTTTTAGGCAAAGAGAATTCAGGCAGCAGAAAGAAGCAAAGCTTGATCTAGCCTTGACTGGAATATAAAATGGGAGGCAAGTGGAGTAAGGAAATTGGGACCAGATCAGGCCAGTCCTCTTTTCCTCTTAACAATAGATTTGATTTGGTTGAACCCTTGGGTGACTGTGACTGATTCAGGTTTATATTTTAGAAATGCCACTTAGTAAATGTCACTTGGGGGGTAATGATGTGGAAGGGCAAGAGTGTAGGTGGGGAGACTACTTACTTAGTATAAGCTAAGCATTTAGCATAAGTTTGGAAGTTGTTTTGTTATTTAATTTTTTGCTTCCTTAAACCTGGGTAAGTATAATGTGCCCACATAGTTCAAGTGACTTGTTAACAACCCACAGAATAAGCTGACATGTATCCAATTAATAATGTTTTATTCAATAGCACTGATTGCAATCAAAATAATGATATTTAAAATATTACTGATTTTTTGTTGTTGTTGTTGAGTGGGGAGAGAAGTGATCCACACAGAGTTTCATCCTTCACTAAAGGATAATAAGCTGATAAACTCTCACATAAAAACTATCTCTATAAAGAATTTTAATGATATGAAGAAATTCCTACAGCATGTGAAATAAAATTAAAACTTTAAAAATTATAATCTATTATTACCTATTTACTTCTGTTTACCAGATGCATATTTTGTCTTCAAATTATAAATATAATTGTTTAAAATAGATTATTGCTGATTTCAGAGTATCTTTTTATATGTATGTATATGTATATATGTGCACATATACACAAGAGGAACAAAATGTGACACTTAATAGTGACTCTTTTAGCAATTGGATATTGTTTTCTTTTTCCTTTTATACTCATGTATATTGTCAAAAAATCTTTTCTAAAATTTCTATCAGTAAATCTATGTATTTAAAAAATAAAATATAGGAAATTTTATGTATTCAATTTTTTTCAATGTTGGAATTAATTTCGAAGTCCATCACTTCATAATACATTTTATGTTAAGGAAATTGGTAAATTGTCAAAGCATTGAAATATTAGCCCTTATAAAATAAAGCAGTGTGACTCATTTCCAGATTTCTCACTGTACTTTAGTTCGTTAAGACTTTCTGTATCATATATCTGATGAGAAATGAAACTGTGCACCTAAAACTGGTGTTGTAAGACGATGTTACTCAAAAAAAAAAAAAATTTTTTTTTAAAAAGGTACTCTGGAAAGCAGCAATAATCTATTTTTTAAATAATTATATAATTTGGAAGACAAAAGGGATAAATGATAGATGACTCTAAATATGCAAAGAAAACACAAATTTACAAATCTAACAGAGCTCAATCATTATTTTAATTTTGTTTTCTCTTCTTCTCTTTCTCTATGGTTCTCTTCCCAGTTGGTTTTCTTCTTCATGTTTACATTTTTCTCTTTCTTTATATGTATTCATTCCATGATAACAGGTTTAATAATCCTATTAGGAAAAGAAAAAAAAGTCTCCCAGGATTTATATACCAATTCCAGGGAAGATTCATTGGCCCTTTTTGACTTACATAGGCTTCATTGTGTTTATCAGGGCAATTAAAAGGGGGACAATGGAAAGCCTACTCAACACTTGGAAAATGAAATATATTGTAATTCAAAGCATAAATGCTTAAATTGCAATTCTGCTACCCATTCTGTCCTTTTATTAGGAGCTGCCCTTGGGAGAGACAGGGCATAGACTATGAGCCTATGAAAGAGAAAATAGAGAGGCTGCATGATCCAATTAACTTCTTTAAATTATGTGATCAAACAGAATGATTAGGAATCTCCTATATTAATCCGAGTCTGCATGTGGCAAGAATACATCTGGGAAGTAGTGTTCCCAGTAGTCCCTTCTTCAATTCTACCTTATGATTATTTGTATTCTTATAATTTCTTAACATATTTCATACTGGTTAAGCTCTCTAATTTTTTCAAGAATAATTGATATAGTATAGACTGGTGAATTATGGGATTAACTGTTTCTAAAATAAAGGATTATCATAGACATTGCATTTTTGGAAAAATAAAACAAAACGAACAGAAGAAAATATAACAATATATCTTCTATAGTTCTATTTGTACTCTTTTCTCCAGTAAGACTTATGAGCTGGAATTTTTACTTCTAAGGAAGTCAAACAGTAAGGATCCTATTTAACAAAGGACAATGGGTTGGATATTTGGGAACTTCTGGTAAGAAACAATTGAAAAGAGTAACCAAAGTTTACTTATTAGCAAATTATAGTCCTTATAACAATTTTAAGCATTCCTCCACACTTATGAACTTGATTTTACTCTGATTTGATAGAATCTTATTGCTGATCTAGCAAATTGGTGTCTGTATACATAAAACTAGTTATAAAGAATTGCTTATAAGGATTTCTTCCCTTACCCACAAAACATATCAAATTCTTCTTGGCTTCTGTCTTTAAAATGACTTTAAAGAAACCTTGTTAATTGTATTTGTTCTTAGAGAACCACCACAGAAAGGTCAGATTGGATTACAAATATATTTTCCTCAGTAATAATATTAAGATGTTCCAATAACCCTAAATTTAATCTTTCTTTATGTTTACTTGAATTTATACTATACTGCAGAATGTAATAGTTACTAGCTGTTGTATTGCATTGCATCTCATATGTACACTGTACAATTTGGAGTTTTAACTATTCACATTTAAATTTTAGAAGCCCTAAACCTTAGATAAGCAAAGTAGAATTTTATCTCCTCTTGATATATCTTTATGCTCTAGTTTCTTCTTTTTTATAGTATAGACTCTTAGAGACGAACTATGTTTAGTTAAGGGTAGGATAGCAGTCTATCACTTTAATTTTAGTTTTAATTTTAGTTTCCCCACCCCATGTACCAATAAAGATGCTGTTTTTGTTCATTGTTTTAGGTATAAAGACCATATTCATTTCTGCCTCATCTTAAAATTTTTCTTGCATGTGTGTTTCTATTAACAGTATATCTTAAATACTTGCACAGTGTCTGGCACATAATAGGTATTTAGGAAGTGTTAGTTTTTAAACCTAATTAATATTCATCTTTATATGATCTCGTTACTTCTTTCTTAGCTTGTCTATATTACTTTCACATTTTGATGACTAAATTCATATAGATACTTGCAAATATTAACTTTCACTAATAGCTTATACATATTAATTTGGATGTTGTATGAAACATCATTTGTTATATAATTCACTAATTAACCCAAAATGGAATCAGAGTTTTGGTGTATTTTTTCCAGGTTCATTTGGATTGACATATTTGACTAAGTCATCAAATCACATCCTACTTCAGATTAAAAAGAAATTATTTTGAAATAATTACAAGGCACTGTAAACTGCATCCTTGTACTGATTCTCTATTCTATTTACTCTGCCCCTTGCTCAGTTGGCTTTATTCAGGCTAGGTTCTTCCTTGCTTGCCCAACACACAAGCTTCCTTTTGCTTTAAAGCCTTTTCTCTTGCTTTTCTCTCTGTCTGCAATGCTCACACTTTACAGCCACAAAGTTACATAGCCTAAGTATTTGCTCAAATTACACCTGCTCAGGAAGATCCTTTTCTATTGCACTATTTAAAACCGCTTTTCCCCAGTATCTCCACTTTTCTTTATCTTTTGTAAGTTGCTCCTGTATTAAATACAAATCAGCTTTCTGTCCTACATCTAAATTACATATAATTTATTTGTTAATTATAATGATTATTTCTGGAATTTAAGCTCCATGAGGACAGGAGTTGAACACTGTCTATTTTGAATCCCTACTGCCTAGGTCATAGCAGGTATGCAAAAATCATACTTTGAATCAGTATGTAAATTAGCCCCAAATTAATTTATTCTCATAAATTTCATACTGTAGGCCTTGAAGCTTAATTCTAAGCTTTTGGTTTATGAGATGCCTTCTGTTATTGATTAGGTTGAGTTTGCTCTTTGTATTTGCTCTGAATCCCTTGAAATTATGCTTCAGTGGAAATCCCTTCTGCCCTCTGTATTTCCATATGGAAAATTCAAATATTTTATCTCAGTTTTTCATTCCTGTATGCATACTATTTATTTTCTGGTAAGTATCTACTTTTATTAAGGCTAATCTTGTTCTTATGTAAGTCAATTAATTATTCAACTATGCAGCTTTTTCAAACTAATATATAAAAATATAGCTCATTGGAAACAATGCCATTTAATACTAATACTATAAAGATAATTAATTTTGTGATCTGAAAAGCTTGGTCTTTATATAAATTATGATATTTACTAGTTACTTGAGCTTAAATTCTAGTTTCTCATTTTTAAACAGATAAAACAGTGATTTGCTCACATAATTTTGTGAGACTGCGTGGGATCCTGCGATAGCACAGTTAACGTGATGCTCACTGCACTGCAATGCAGCACATTCACTGATCTAGGGAGGCATTTACTGGCTTAGCGTGGCAGAATGGACTGGGAAGTCCTTATTCCCCTTGTCACATTCTTCAAAATTGAATTTGTCATCTCTTCTTCAGCTAGAAATTCATTCATAGAGGTCATTTTGAAGCTTCTTGCAAAGTATCCCCTGTTAATTTATCATGTCCATAGTCTTTTCGCTCAACAGGTTTGGGTTTAATACAAAGGCCAGCAAACTCCCTGTAAAAACAGACAGCAAAATTTAGGCTTTGTGAACTCTACAGTCTCAGTCACAGCTACTCAACTGTGCCTGTTAATCACAATAGCAGCTGTAGACAATATATAAGTGAACTGGTGTGACAGAGTTTCAAAGAAATTTTATCTTATAAAAACTGCTAGTGGGCTGGATGGGCTCTGTAGATGTCGTTTACTGAGTACCATTCCAGTGATTTTATTTATTTTTCTTTAAATATTTTAAAGGAAAAGATACACCTTCACCATGCCCTATGAGAGCTTTAAATCTTTAACCACAGGTAGCCTATATTTTTAATTAAAATTATAAAACATTTCTAAAATTCCTTTAAGATATTTTAAAATATCAAGACTTCCTTCAAATTACTTTCCACAAAATACTTTAAATACTATTTTAATGTTATGATCTATCACAAAATCAGTAAGTTTAGGATATATGTTCTTTCCTCCTTTCTGCCATTAGTAAATTGAGGTCGCTGAAGGTCACTGCTTCTTTTACAGTGGATCTCATGATAGAACTCTGCTTACAATTACAAGCAAGGTCAGTACATCTACCCTCTTTGCTTTAAAACTTAAAATAGCTACTTGAATTAAAAAGACTGACTATTTGAATAGACTAAATAAATCTTTTTTTTTTTCTTTAACAGAAACTTTACTTTTACATCTAGGTCAAAGAAGAATGCTATTTACCAGTGTGGTCATAACTGGAGTTCACACATAAAACTGAATATGGTTTTAAATTCACCCATCTTCTTAAGGAAAATATATAAAAAGTTTTTGTGACTGTAAGGACACCCATACATATCCATTTCATATTCCTTTTAAGGTTATAACCACTCTTAGGATTCCATGTAGAAATAATTTTGTGAAATAATTTGGCATTCCTAACGTAAGTGTCCCAACAGTTTGCAAATACCCCATCATTCACATATCCAAACAAACACCTTATAAGCACTACAACTAACTAAAAACATCAGAGAGCCCTTTGCACAGGCTTGGATGAGTCAGGAGTTTCTGATAAGCATTGCTTATGCTATCACTGCCTGCCTGCTTGCCTTCATTCCTGCCAGTACCTTTCCTTTAAAATATATCCACTGATATTACTGTTTCCCTCCTCTACAACCCAGACTTTCAATTAATTTGAGAGACTTAAATTAACCAAATTGGATATCAATATAGCATTTCATAATTCAGAAAGTCATCACTTCATTTATGCCTCATTCAAATGCCAGTGTCTCAGGGAATTTTTCCATCAACTCTATCTAAAGTATCCTTGTCTGCTTCTCTTTCACTCTCCATACTGTTAATTTCTGTTTTACTCTATCAAAATAAACTATCATTAGTTGATATTATATTATACATTTATTTACTTGTTTAGTTTCTATATTCCCCTATGCAATTTTCTAAGGGCAGCAAGACTATGTAGAAGATGCTCAGGAAATATTAGTTAAAAGAATAGCTAGATAATTCTTGTCTGTTGGTAATACATACATTAGTGTCTTAACCAACAGGGAGACTTGTGAAGTGCAAATAAAGTGGTCAAGAACATATAGCTAATTGCTAAGAATCCAGACTCTCATGCCTTAAAAAACTCCCACCACATTAGGTTAATTTCTCTTCCTCAAAGTAAGATGGGTCAGAGACAGATGAACAGAGGCTATGTGGAAGACACATTTAAGAGAGGGTCACGTCTCCTCTCTCAAAGACTGGGGAGAGCATGATAAGTGGAGAAGATCTGGCTGTATTCTTGAGCAGAAGAAAGATTGCCATAGGAAGCACATATATTTTAACATTCACCCTTAACTTTATTTTCTTCAGTGGCTTAGGCTTTCTTAACTAGAATGATGCATATTGATGACTGTGATCGAAGAAATGGCAAAGGTGATGAATATATTGTCTGAATGAGTTTATTCGAATTAAAAGAAATGCTAGTATAAAGTGTATTCCATAAAAAAATGTGATGCACTAAATTTTGCTATATAGAAAGACACAGATATATTTTAAAGGAAAGGTACAGGCAGGAATAAAGGCAAGCAGGCAGCAAGGAGGAAGAGAGAGGAGGAAGAAACAAATTATTTTATTTTTATTTAGTTGTTCACACTGGTTGTTTGCCCTGAGATTCAGGACTTGATCCCAGGGGTATGTGACCTGTTCCTTCAGAGGCAGCTGATCTAACTGCTACTCTACCAGGGAGTGCCTCTGATAGATATTTTAAGAAATTGACTAACATATTACCCAGTGTATCCTCAAGAGGAATGATCTCATGGAGAAATATTTATTCTTGTTAGGTAACTTTATATGTATTTATCTGGTTTTATGAAAAAATAAATTTTAAATATACACCCATCACATTGCATTATTAGAGGTAGTAATATAAAGCCATGTGATTAATAGCATGGTTTTAAATTCAGAAGGGTATAAATCTACAAATTGCAAGCTCGCAAATCTTAGAGGAAGTAACAATTGTAAGTTGGTATCTTCAATTATAAAATTGGAATAATAAAAGAATCTACCATGGAATACTGCTGTGAAGATTATAGCCTTAATGAATCTATTGAAGTTAGACTATCTGGTTCATTGCAAGTATTTAGTACAAGTTAGGTATTCACATTCAAAACTCGAATATATGCTTAACCGCTGAAATGACACTAACCTAACCAGGATAAAGTTCTACCCAGATTGTTGACCCTTGAAAGCACTTTCATTGTCACATGTAGAAAATGAGTGCTTATACTGTGGAAGAATTGGGAGAGATGGAAATATGAACCAGGAATTCAAATTAAGGTAGAAACGAAAGAATTTTAGTGCCACTATGTTTATATTCCCTTGATTTATCATTTATTGAGTATCAGAAGTGATTTTAATTTGGCTTCCATAACTCAGGATTTCAATATTCTTTTCAGGCATTTGACACTACAAGTTGCTTAATAGAATGAAAATATGGATCTTACTCAGGAAGCATGATCTACACTTCAAAGTGAAAGAAGATAAAAAAAAAAGTTACTTGATGAGAGTATAGAGAGGAAATTTAACAGTGCATATCACAGAACCTCATAAAATACCTCTGAGTCAGAGAACATTCAAGCAGTGTAAAATTCTGATATAAAGCATTTTGCATTTCCAATTTCAGATGTTCTGCCAGTGAAATGAAATCTTCCATGGGCACAGAGACTTACAATGCATATCTCTCACTATCCCATAGATTATCTAGAATATAAGGGTCCATTTGCTCAAAGATACATCTTGAATAACAAAAATGAGTTAGACACTCTGCTAGACACAGGAGCAGATACAAGACTAGGACACAATCTTTAACATCTAGCTTAATATACCAGGTGGAGAAAATATATTCCCAACTGTACTTGATTCTTCTTTACATGCTTGAGCATGTAAGCAAGGACGAAGTCCTCCTAGGCCTTTTGCTGTTATTCTAGGACCTACTGTACTAGACAATATACTTCACCATATTCATAGTGACTCTTCTACATATTTGTTAATAGAACACTTTTCTTTTCATGGAGCTTCATGAGGGATTTATGTATATAGAACACATGTTGGACATCAGTTGTAGATAGCAATGATTCTCAACTTGGGTGTATTTCTAGCCCTGAGTATATTTGACGGTGTCTGGAGATATTTTGGCTTGTCACAACTATTTAAGTTATGAGTTGTTACTGATTTTTCTTGGGTTGAGACCAGGGAGGTTGCTGAACATCCTATGGTGCATAAGACATTTTATACACAAGGAATTATCCAGCCCAAAAGGTAAACAGTGCCAAAGTCAAGAAATCCTAGTAGGGTGGAAAGTACATAGCTGTGAACTCAGATAGTACATAAATATCTGTTCCCCTGCTTAAAAAATGTAGGCACTTACACAAATTGTTTAATTTGACTAGGACTCAGATTCTTCATTGGAAAAATAGAAACAAAATCACTCAATTTGGAGGGTAAAGATTATTGTAAGGAAGATAATGTATATAATTGAATATTGGAATTTTTACCATAATAAGTTGCTTAATAATAAATGAAAACTGTGATGGTTAGATGGTATTGCTTACTTATTTGTTTCTTTTCCATGCGCAGTAATACTATTCTACCTATCTATTTTAACAAACTCTACCTCATGACACACTGGTGGGATGCACCCCAGGCTGGTTCAAACTTAAACTTCCATGCCAATAGTCACTATTAGAAATGTGAGAATTGACAGGATCTAAACTGGGCTATTAGTGCCTTTCCCAGTGATTCAAAACAATAGAAAATAACACTCCTGCTCCTTTATCAAGACATTGTAAAATAGTTATATTGGATATGACTAAAGATCCTTTACAGCAAGACAATTCGAAGGTTGTATTGAGAGGAAAGTAAATATGAGATAGATAGAAAGATTGGATTATCTCTAAAGTCAGTTCCTACCTCTCATTTGAGGCGACAAAAGCCAATACATCTACTACTTTCCCATAACTAATTCATTGGGCTTCTATCACATACAGCCACAGGTGTTCACATTAAAACAGAATCAATTTTATTTTATTTTCTATAGGAAATGGAGAAATTTCATGCTTCTAACATACATTATAATAGTGTTTACTTAAGAGAACTGTCCTAATATATATGAAAGTTTGAAGACTAGCTGCTTTCCAAATTGTAGCAAATATCTTATTCTATATGTTATTGTTATCTACTCCTGGCGTAGGTCTCAAACTCTTGTCTGGATTTTACATGGTCTGCAGCTTAGTTGTTTCATGCATCTGAACCATAAAGTTACACCATATTCTATAGTCTATTTTGTTTTTTAATTTAGTTTCTAATTTTAGTCATATATGGCCAGTGGCACGAGTATCCTGTACTGAACTTTTCAAGAAGCTAAGAAAGCAAAAATATCCATTAAATTAAAAATGTAATGACTATGACTATTGCATGAAAATGACAGAAAAATAAAGGAATCAATATTTAGTATTTTTGTCTATTTAGTAAATGCTAATTTAGGTATATGGTTACCTAGATAAAAAACTGACATCTATTTTAGCTATAAAGAAAAAGTAAACTATAAAGACAAACTATAAAGACAAATGACAGGCAAGATAAATACTTTGTAGTTTGTTCTAGGAGACAATAAGAAGTTGTGATAGAAACATATTATGCAAGTGATCAGAGAAGGCTTCTTTGAAGAAGAAATACTTCAGCTGACACATGAAAGAAGGTAAGCAGGTAGGATTGCTGGAAGAGGTCTAGGAAGTTGTCATTCTTGATAGAAATATCCTTAGCAATATAGATTGTGGCACTGTATAAATAAGGAAAGATGGTGTGACTTGAAAAAGTACTGGGAGACCAATAAAAAATTGCTTTATTAAAAAAATTTGTGACTTCCCACTGAGTGGTATTCACACTAACATGTAAAAAATATATAAGCAAACAGAAATTCATAATTTTCTATATGACATAAACTCTATAGAGTTCTAGAACATAAGGTTTAATATATATAGAACACAAACCTAAACTACATAAAATAGAACAATCACCATATATCATAATAAAAGGATAATTAACAGATTCCAATTAATTCTGAAATACGAAGACTTTGGAATTATCTGACAAAGACCATACCACAGACATTATAACCATGTCCCTGGATTTAAGTGTGAAGTCATGTCAAATGAAATGAGACATATCAAGTCTTGGCAGAAAAAAATAAATAAAGCAGAACTAAATGGAAGCTTTAGAACAAAAAATAAACGGGCTTCACAGTAGAGAAGGAATTACACAGGAAACTGGGATGGACCTTGAAGATTTAGAAATAGAAATTATTCTGAGGGAGGAAGAAGATTCAGAAAACAAAGGAACATGTAACCTTAGGGATTTATGGGGCAAAAGTTTAATGTTTGTGTCACTATAGTACCAAAAGAAATTAGTGTGGGGCAGAAAATAAAAATTAACAATTACTGAAAATTTTCAAAGTTTAAGACAGTGATAAACTCACAAATTTAAGCTCAGTGAATCTCAAACAGAGTTAGCATAAAAAAAAAATCATGCAAGACACATCATAATCAAATTGCTAAAAACTATAAACTACTGGAGCAATTACTAAGAAAATCATGCAAACAGGTTTTAGCTACTATGAATAATACTGCAATGAGTATAAGGGTACGTACATCTTTTAAAATTATTATTTTCATATATTTTTGATACATATATAGTATTGAAATCATTGGATCATATGGTAGTTTAATTTTTAACTTTTTGAGAGATACCCATACTGTTTTTTTAAAGAGATTGTACCAATTTACATTCTTACCAACAGCGTACAAGAACTCCATGTTTACCACATCCTCAACAATACTTGTTCTTTTCAGTATTTTTTATATTGTCTACCAACATTAAAGGTCAAAGGATAAAGATGATGTATACACGCGTATATATATGTATACATACATATATGTATACATACATACATACATACATATATATATACTCAACAGGATACAGTACTACTCAGCTATAAAAAGGATGAAATTTACCTTGTGAAATTGTGAATAGACTCTGAAGTGATGATACTAAGCAAAGTGAATCTGAAGAGCAAATATCAGATGGTTTCACGCATGTGGAATACAAATAAACAAAGGAAAAAAAACTAACAAAACTCAACAAGACAACTCTTAGATTCTGACAATAAAATGATGGATATAGAGAGGGAGGGGAACGAGTAGGGGAACACATGACAGAAGTCAACTTGGTAGCTAAATGGTACTAGAAATCTGTGTGTGGTAGATACAGTTATAGAGGTGTAAAACTAGACTCGTGAAATTTAAATAAGATTTTAAACCATGGTAAATCAATTTTAAAAGGAGAAATGTTATATAAATAGCAAGATATTCATTATAAATTTAATAAAGTAAAAATATGCAATTATTCAAAAGAAAAAATAAAAATAATGGAAAATATAGCAAAAACAAATAACAAAATAAAGACCAAAGATAAATTAACATATTAGTAATGCTAATTAAAAAATTGAAAAGAAAAACGAAGTTTGTTAAAATATATTTTTAAATGGTAAATTGGCCTTTGTTAAAGCTAGCATTATATTTCTTTGAGACATTTGGTAGGATAAGGAAAAAGCAAGCCACAGATTGGAAAAATTATTTTCAATACCTATATCCAAAAACAAATTGTGTCTACAATTATAAAATTCCTACAAAAAGAGAAAAACCCAATAGTGAAAAAAGGGGTATGGGAGAAGAGATTTGAAGCTTACCAAAGAGAATATACAGAAAGCTAATAAGCACATTAAGAGAGTTCTACCTCTTAGTTTAATACAAATTGAAATATAATACTATACACCACTAGAATGAATCAACAACAAACTCATTTCCTGGTGAGAATGATATACAGAAATTAGGAAGCTCAAACATTGCTGATGAAAATATCACATTATAATGATACTCTGGAAAATGTTTTTCAATTTCTTTAAAAAATTAATACATATTTGGCAATGAACATGTGATCTCATTCCAAGATATTTACCATAGAGAAATCAAGGTTCAAACTTGTATAAAACTTGAACATGATGTTTGTAGAAGTTACATTTATAATCATAAGCCCCCAAAGCAACAAACGCCCTTCACAGACTGAATGCATAAAACAAACTATTGTTGTGAACTTAATGTATTATATATGGATGTTGATTTATGGTGAAACATACCTTAAATTTATACAATGCTATAATGAAACATTCATTCAATAAAATTCAACTTTTTAAAAGATGATTTTTTTAATAGAATAAAATACTATTCATTGTTAAAAAGGAATGTACTGTAGGTGCATGTAACAATCTCAAAGGTATTATGCTGAATAAAGGAAACCATTCTCAAAAGTTTACCTAATATATAATTTATTTGTGTGACATACTGGACATGACAAATTATAGATAGAGAGAATAGATTAATGGTTGCTATGAATCAGATACAGGGCTAGTTTGATTAAAAAGTAGTAATGAGGTACATTAATATCTCAATGATGACAAAACATACAGAGAGGCAAACAAAAAATGCTAATTCAAAATAAGTGAAAAGAAACTGCAAAATATGAAGAAAAACTTGCGGTTAGTTTTTTTTCAAGATCATACAAAGGTAAACATCATGTCAGAAAATATAGAGTTGAAAGAAAATTAAAGCATTTGTGGCAAATAAATGCACAAAAATAAAAGCAGATTTTACTTGAGGGAGAAATTTTCAATATACATGACTATAAAAGAGCTTAGTTAACCCTTATTTAGGAAGAGTTCTTGCCAATTGATATTTTAAAAAAATCATACCCAAATAAAAGAAGGATAAAACCATATTAGGCAAGTTAGAGGAAACTAAAATACAAATGACTAATATGAATAATGCTTAATTTTGATATCAAATATAAATGCAGAAAACATGAATAAGTATACATGTCTCCAAATGACAATGCTGGAAGTATATATATATATATATATGCAAGTGCACATATTCATGTGGGTGTATGTAGCAGTTCACGAATACACATGTAAACATGGGCAACTGAGATGTGAAAAAATACATATTCATATGCACATTAAGTAGAGATTCTAAATTGGTACAACATTACTTGGAACAAATATGAGAAGCCTTAAATTTAGGAAAAAAAACTTTGAAAAAACTACTCAAAATTAAATTAAGAATAATTATGAATGTTGATTAAAATATTGTTATAAGGGTTTTTAATTGTAGACGTCCTTATAATATTGAGTAATTCAATAAAATATACATATTAATAATAGAGGTTTGATAAAATAACAACAATCATAATAATAAGCATTGAAATGATGCTGAGGAGTATATTTACTTAATAGGAAATAATAACCACAGCATATTTTTAATTGGTTACAGAACAAGGGCAGTTTAATCATATTGTCAAAATATTACATATATATTTCTTAATTTGTGGACCCCTGAAATAGCACAAATCAAGTACTTAGGTTATATATATCCTTCCCTCTGCAGATATATTCTATTGTCTTCTCTCTGTCCTGGGATTATATCAGTGGCTCCCTCACACTCGACCTTCCAAATAGTTTGACCAATGCAAAACACTGACAGTTGGAAGGGCAGAGGAGATTAAAAGTATTTACTACTCAGCTTTCTCCTTGTAGGCTGTGATTAGATAGTGATTGCATGCCTTGACTAAAGGCTGTAACTCCTATCAAGTGTGTCCCCTAAAGCTAGAGTTTCTATAGACTTCCAGTAACTACTGTCTCCTGATCAGACCCTTGAACTATGATGGTTCAAGCCCAGGGATTTTTCAGGATTCTTTATCTTTATACCTTTTAAATCCTTGTTAGTAGTATATTTGTAGAAGTCTTTCTTTATTTACTTGATTTTAATGACCAGGTATGTCCCAGATCCTGAGCAATACTTTCACTGAAATATTTGCAGAAGTTATTTCTTGCTATGGAAAACTACCTATTTATTACTTTTATTGTGTGCGTTATTTACTTTTCTACGGATTTTTTTCAACTACAAGAGGAAAAATACATCATTTACTAATAAGTGTTTCTCAAGGTATCTGTGGTGAAAGATTAACTGTTTTCAATCAGTCATGAATATAGTTTTATAAAATATAAAGAAAATGACTGCCAAATTTTAATTAAAAAAATATATGCAAGCCTACTTTATTATATTTAAATTCAGCAGACATATAAAAATACACTGTTAAATGGCTATAAAATTTTGCAAAAAGTTTAATCTTAAATTATGTGTGAATCCACATCAGCATATAGACATCTTAGATATAGCATTAGTCTAAAATGGGATCATGTAAGTTATCAAATAAGATGGTATTTGTAATTATATATGTAATTAAATATATAAATATACAAAATGTTTAAATAGATATATACATATTCATAGATAATGGTCATTTATAAGGCCATCATGTTACAGGTGTTTAATGAATATTTCTTAAATAAATAAAAAACAGTTAATAAAATCCATAATATACACTAATATACATACAAAATCTTTGACTGTTAAAAGTTTCAAAGAATAGATTGCTCTCATAAATTACCTGGAAACTAAAAATAGGTACTTACTGCTTAAATGAGAATACTTTCTGATATAACAAACTTAACTGTAATATTTACAAGAAAAATATAAACTAGAAAAAATCCAAATAAAGTTCAAGCAAAAGGAAAAATTAAAAATGGTTTCATGGAATCAAAAATAACACAATTTCTAAAATAAAATTGTATATGTATAAAATATCATGAAAATGTAAATATTTTGTTAATCAAACTATAATTTACTAGTATACAAAGTAAAATGTCATATTTAAATATAAAAAGAGGAAAATACAAGAATATATTAAAGCTGCTTCTGTTAATAGGATTATATTTGCTTTGTTTTTTTTTCTTTTACTTATATACAACTTTAAAAATATCTTCAACAAACCTATATTTTAAAATAAATACATTAAAGATAAAAGTATAGGTAAATTGTATTTATGAAATAGTTACAAAAAGTATATAAAATAATAGTCAATAGAAGACATTAATACAAAAAAGATTATTTCTAAGTAGAACTCCTTACATGAATGCAGAGGTGGTTAGAGTTTTAAAAAATATCAACATAATCTTACATACACTAATTAATGAGAAATGAAAAGGCACTTGATAAAGTACAGCAGTCACTTAAAATAAAAATGTGAAAGGAAACAAAAACAGCAGACCATTAAAATTGACAGCAAATATCATTATAAATGTCAAATCACTAAAAGCATTTCCAGTAACACCAGGTGGTCGACAGGGTTACTGGCTAGGTCCACTTTTAAAATGAGCAACATTTTGGAGAATCTAGGGAGCACAATAAGAAAGTGAAAGAACATCAGAAAAGAGAAGATAAATCCCCTTTATGATGCTGATGTTAGAATCTTTTTGTGAAAACATATCAAAATCCATAATTAACTTTTATATACTGGGAGCAAGCAAGGTAAACACATTGTAAAATAAAGTTCTAGCTCTTCTCTATTCCAGCAATAGCTACCTGGAAAGACTGATGAAAATTAAAAAAAATTAAAAAAACATTCATTCCTACAGTCACTCCTAGAAAATGCTTATGAATGACTTCTATAAGAATGGAAGAATTGGTGAAAAGAACTCTAACATCTTTTTGAAGGACAAAATTTAACTGATATTATGCTCTTAATGAGAGGCTTTATTCCCCCAACATATATTACACTTTTAAAATAATTATAGAAGCAACCACTTATAACATTTTTGTTGCTGAAGATGTTTTTTTTAACTGTTTTGGAGGTAGAGATAGGTGGAAATAAGAGGATTTCAAAGTTTATAAGAAATAATTAATACATACAAAACATATTTTTGCTAAATCATTGGAAAGAGGAGACATGCCTCAGTAGATATTAGAGTGTCTATAATTTTACTGGAAATTGTGGACAATAACAAAACTAATGGATTATAATAGGAATTGATAAAAAATACCTAAAACATAAGTTATAAAAGTTGTATTATTCTAACTCAGTACAGTTATACATATTTATTGCTGCCATTAGAAAGCAAGGAGAATATAGCATAACATCTCATATCTTCTACTGTATACAGTAACAGAGTTCAATTATTCCCCTGATACAGGTTCAAAATTTTCAATGATGGAGACCTTAATTTCAGGAACTTCGACTTTTACATCATTAAATTTTCCTCAATGAACTTGGCGATACTGAGGAGTTAGAGAATGAATTTAGAATAATTTGTGATGGGTAATAAATTAGAAGAAAATCTTTACATGACTTTAATTTTTTTCTTTACAATCTGAAATTTTAAAGGGTTCTTTTTGTAACTTAGACTTGAAATGTAAATCTATGAAAAAACTAGAGATGAAGCTGAGTATACAGATAATTTAAAAGTGTATAGAAATACCTTAAACAAGTTAAAGGGACAAACAATTGTGTTGGAAAACTTATTTACCCCAAGAGACTTAATAACTAACAAAATAAACAGTTTATAAATGGACTAGAAAATGATACGCGGTCAAAGAAAAAAAGAAAGGATGTGAATTGGCAATCACAGAGCACTAATTAAATATCAAAAAACTTATAAAAAGTTAATCAGACTCACCAGTATTCAGTAATATGCTATGCATAAAATTATTTCACTTGGTAAGATATCATTCTAAGCCTATCAATGAATAAAATAATTTTTAAGACAAAAAAATCAAATAGAGCCTTTATCAGTGAAAATGTAAATTTGCTATAATGCATGGTGAAAGCAATTGATCAAAATTCATACAATTCAGAAATACATATTCTTGACAAAGTATTCATTATTCAAACACTCCCTTTCACAGAAACAGCTATAATTAATGAAATAGTGGAATTAAGTTTATTACAGTATTAATTATAGTATAATAGTTAAAGACTCGAAACAAAGTGAATTCCATCAGGAGCAGGATGGGTAGAGATCTTACGGTATATTTATACTACAGAATATTAAAGGATAAGCAGAAATAATTTTGTTGTATGTCTATGAAATGTTTTTAATGTTAAAAGCAAGATGCAAAAGAGAATATATTTTTGTGAAACATGACAAATCACTATACATGGGTACTTAAGTTTAGAAGTGTGCAGAGTTATATTTGTATACACACTTGTATACATCTATATGAACACAGAAAAATTAAAAGGATTCATATTGTTAGTAACTGAAACTACTTGGTGGTTAATAGCTGCAATGAGGACTTAGGAACCAAGAAAAATAGGAATTAAAAACCACAAAAACTATCCAAAATAACAACAGAAAGTAATAAATGAAAAAGTATATAAAACACAAAACAAAATTTCTTCATGAGTGTGTAATATGTGTGTAACTTGTATTTATAAAAATTTGAAACATATTATAATAAAACAAATTTAGGAACAATTGATATTTCTGATATACATTTATCTGAGTATTCTCTTTGTTTCATTTTATATAATTTATTAATAAAGTCACCTTCATTTCATGTTTGAAATACATGACAGTGTAAATTAAGATAATAAATAAAGGATAAAGGTGCATACAATTGTCATAATTGCTACTCTATCACAAGAACATCAATCAGCAGTGAGAGAAAATTCTATACTACACAAGACAACTTTTCCTCTTTGACATGCATAAGAAGCTCTTATTCTCCTCTCGATGCTGAGTCTGACCTTCTATTTTATGGAATAACAGTTTAAAGCTATTGTTTAGTTCTCCTTACCAATGTTTGAATAATAATTAGACTGAAGTCATATTACTGAGTTGATATACAACTCACCAGATGGTCAGGGAGAAATTGCTAGCTTCTTACATTTGACTGGAATGAAGAGTAAATTCAAGCTCTCCCTCAGTGACCTAACGCACTGAAGACAGATTACTTTGGCAATTATTAGGTGATATGTAGTACCCTTGGATTATTTTGTGAACTCCAGGAATTGAAATTACTTTTATATATGACCTAATTTATTTAAAATATTCACTATCCCAGGTAATTGCTTGGAACTGAGTTGTAATCAAAAGTTCTCATTGTTCTACGTGTTTATATTTGAGGAAAGATCCCAAATATGTATTTTCTACTTGATACAGCTATAGTTTAACATGAGTTATTGATTTAAATGCTGTAATACAGGGATCCTATAAGCCTCACAAAAATTCCATCTTCCAAAAAAAGGTAACACTTTATTGCAACTTGGCTTGGCAACTCTAGGGTGTTAAGTAGAATGAGAAAGAGCTGTTGGTTTTTTTTGTTGTTGTTGTTCTGTAGTACAAGCTATTATAAATGCCTTTTCAGTGAAAGTTTACTGAAAGAAGCAATAACATAAAGATGAGGAGCCTTACTGCAAAATGTTTGGTGTGGAATCTAATTAGTAGCAGTAAACAAATCAAAATAAGCAAATATAATTAATTTTATACATACCCTTTTAATAGTTTTAATAAATTAAATTTTATGACTAATTTTATTCTATGAATTTGAATTTTACAGTATTTATTATATAACGCCAATTAAATGAATGCCAATTAAGTAACATTCAATACAAAGTAAAAAATAGAATTCTAACTTTCATTTTAAAAGACTTTTGCTTATGTGATCATACATAGGTTATATGTAGTAATGTTAGAAAATGCAATAATTAAAGAATTTAAAGATGGAAGTAAAATTTTAGCACCTGTTAATAGATGCGTCTTTCAACATCTGTTTTCTCTGTAAATAATAGAAGTGTGTATTCCCCTTGCTCACTATATATAAATATATATGTTATATAATGTATTTAGCTGCTATCTTATTTGTTATAAACTCTAAGATATCATGTTTGAAAACTATACAGTTTTCTGTTGCATGGAAATACATTTACATTTTCATCTAGTTATTTCATAATTTTATTATCATTTTACTTTTGAAAGTTTATTTTGAGAACACAATATAATTCTAAATCCAAATTTTTATTTACATATTACAGTATAATTTATTGAGCAGTTGATGCCCATTATATGAAATGTGATTTCTTTGTGTATTTTATGCATATTTTATACCTATATTGGTGCATATAAATACATATATATTTAGATAATACAAATATATATAAACATGTAAGTGCGAATGCATGCATATATATGCATATATACAAGTAATTGATTAATAATACATCCATTTTTGTATTCTGGGTTCTATTCAATTTTTTAAAACTTATAGACAGAGTATATTGAGTATCAGATAGAGCAGTCATCATTCACTCTTATTTTTTAGAAAAACGAAGATATCCTTGTCTCCTTATTCTATAAGCAATGATTCAAAATAAGTTTATCCAATTAAAAAATTTCTTTGGAGTTTTAATTATAAATGCATTACGAGCATAAGTGAATTTTTAAAGAATACACATGCTGATCAAGTCTGAAATTTTCTTTTGAAAGTCTACAAGCCTAATAATTTTTCATAAAAGCAAATAATTTGAGATACTTAATCACTAAGAACTTGAGTATCTTCTTTTGTAAATGAATATGATAATAATTCATATGTTATAAGGTTGCTCTAAGGCTTGAGATCACTCCTTATATATAAGATAGCACCTGGGATATAATAAGTCCTTAAGAAACATACTATACCTTGTACATGCATTATATGTGAATTCCAAGTAACTAAATATTACCAATAGTAATTACCGGTCACTTAAATCATTTATCCCTCAATGGAGCAATATTTTCTATAAAATTGTAACTTCAAAAGAAGTTTAGAAGATGACTTAACTTATTATTGTATTTTCTTAAGAACAGGTTGATTCTTAAAGAAAAACATTAAGTAGACTACTTACCAACAACTTAATGATCTAAACCAATAATATTTTTAGAAGCACAGAGATGAAAAATCTAATCATTTTTGTCCCTTATAGTATATAAAGAAAAACTTGTGGAGACTATTGGTGAGCCTATAACATGGGGGGAGGAAATGACAAAGAGAGAGTTTTATTTATTTATCTTGCTAATTGGATAATACTGGAAGTGAGGGATTGGATAGACCAGGGAGGAACAAGGAAAAGAGGAGGGAGGAAGGAAAGGAAAAATGAGACAATGGTAGAAGAAATGACAGGTAGCAGAGAGAAAGATTTTAATGAGCTATGGTCTAGGTGTCAGTAGATCAACCTAAATTATATTTTGCTTATGATATTATATAGCCATTATTCACATTCTTTGTTCTTGATAACTTTTAAATTGATTTTATTTTTTTGTTTAGATAGTGGAAGTGACACTAGTTTTAAAGTCTCTGAAGAAAAAAACAGAAATGAAAACTAAAATAAGAACAACCTTTTATAAATCACCATTTACAGTGAGTAAAGATGATATTGACCTTTTCCTACTTCTCCTAACAAATTATAAATTTACACAGCTGGAATATTCTCCTGAAAACTGAGAATCATGGCCACATGTTTAATTCCACGATGGTATTTTAATCATTGCTTGGGAAAATCCTTTTCCAATATTCCTGATCCCTCTGAATACTAATTAAATAGAAAATATCTAGTTAAGCTAAGTCTGATTTAAATCTTCCCAAGAGTTACTCATATCAGTATAAATTTAATTCATTTGCCAAACCCGTTTTGATTGCTCACTGTATTTCTGGAGAAGAGTTCGGTGTTAAGAGAACAAAGACAATTAATAGATATATGTCATCAGAGTACACTCAGAAACTAGAGTAACTTTTACATATATTTAAGATAAAAGTGATGTGACTTAATTAAACAGTATTTTATCTATTTTTAAAAAATAATATTCTAAAGTTTTAATAATTATGAAATTAGTTAATATAGATAAACACATATACCCCATTTCAAAAGTATTGATTGCTCATTCTAAGAACTTAAGGAACACGCATAGAGGTGAACAACAAAAATAAACCCATTACCAACAGGAACATCTCATTTTTTATCTATTATTGTAATTATTTCATCCCTATATTTTCTATGATTATGAGTAATGTTTGATAAATAATATTTTAGATAAAACTAAGATCATATGTATTTTAGAAATAGATTTTTAACCACTAACATATACCAAAATAATCTTTAACCTTTCCCCTAAAACACTGTATTTTATATCAGGTAAAATTTCTGTTGTGGTTGTTTTCAGTTTCTTATAGTATTTATTGTTATGCATGTTTTTTTTCCCCACATCTTTGATAGATCTTAAATGTGGAGTTATTCTGTTAAAGAATATAAAGTTTTCATGTACATTGATAAATTTCATCTCTGAGATATTTTCCTAGTACATATATCCCACAGTAGTATATGAAATTGCCTATTTTCTGCAGCTTTCATAGAATTTGTTAATAAATGCAATTTTTACCAATTAAAATATCATCTATGTTTTTGAGATACAAATATTTAAGATATACTTTGACTAATTAATAATTGTGTGTGTGTATGTGAGAGAGAGATAGAGAGACAGAAAATTACCTGTCTTGTTACTTTTTCTATTTCTCCTATTAAATGATCGAAATTTTTTTATTGATAGATGGGAGCATTTTATATTTTCATTATACTAATCTTTTACTTTTTAACTACTTATAATATTTACTAGTTTATTACCTTAATTTTTGTTGCATCTAATTACTATATATTATATAATAATAATTTAAATTTTTCTTATTTTTCATTTTGTCATGATTATAAATGTTTTGCAGTCTAAAACCAGGTAACTACACACCTAGGTTTCTAATTATTTTATATAATTGTTTTTTAACTTTAACCTTTTGATTAAAGTGAAATTCATTTTTGTTGTATGTTATGAGGCAACAGTTTTCTGGTTTTTTTCCCTTGAAATCCAATGAAATTATTTAAATGAGATTTAAAACTAAACAACCATCACTTTCACATAAAATGACAGATATAAAATTGCCAATTTAGTGTCTCATTTGAGTTGTCCATTTCATCAACATCACATTATGTTAACTGTTGTAGTTATTAAAAAACAAAAACAATATCCCATAATTCTCCTTGCCCATCCCCTGATTATTCTGAGCATTTTTCTAATTTGAGAAAAACATGAAGGTGTTTACTTATAGAAAGCTTAGGTCTTATGAAAAACATTGTTGTATATTACATTATTATTAAGAGGGATTTTCAATATCTCTGCAAACTAAGAGCAATATAGCAGTTGGAAAGGCTGAGATCTGAGTCACACATCTTTCACAGAAAAGGTTTGAATACTGGATCTGCCACTAAACACGACTTCGATTAGCCTCATTTTTTTCAACTATAAAATAGTGGCAGTAATACTTCCCTCACATGGTGATTGTGCAAATTGAGAGACTGTGTGTGTGTGTGTGAGAGAGAGAGAGAGAGAGAGAGAGAGAGAGAGAGAGAGAGAGAGAGAGAGAGGCGGGTGGGGGAAGGCAGAGTACCTAATACATATTTGCTTTAGATTTTTCTTTTCTTCTTTACTCAATAGAGTAAATTAACTTGAAATATGTTATGGAAAATAGTTTAAGGAGATGTTACCGGTAGTGAAACTTTTTATAAGCTCTAAATTAGTTACTATAATAGAACATGAATTCCTCTGCTCTGCTTCCTTAAAAATGCAACAGAATATATGTTTACACATCTGAGCACTAGAAAGGTAATGTTGCATAAATGTGTCACAATATATCAACTATATCCTTTAAAGATAGTGATTCTATTTATTCATTTGTTCAAGAGATATTAATTGAATGTTTACACAAACATGCTATCATTTATGGATTAATAAGCTTGCTAGGCAAAGTTAAATGACTGCTAATACTCCTCTGCTAAAGAATAGCAGAGGAGAACGAAGACTGATTCCTAGACTACTTCCAATAGTCCAAAACATTGTGATATAACGGAATAGAACTGAATCATTTTCAACAAATAAATTAGGAATGCTAACTTTCAATAGTTAGTAGACACTGATTCTTCAGGGTACTCATATCATTACGTATTTTTCAAAGATGTATTAAAGTTCCTTACACTAATCTCCCTAATCCATTAACTACTTTCCCTTGATATTTTAGTCAGAATCCATCATATGTGCCACCATTTTCATCATTATCCAATCTTTGGGCTTAATTTTCTTTTTTAGTTACCCAACTTTTGTTCCAAGCTGGAATGAATCCAGTCATTTCGCTTCTGTTTCTAGTCTTGGACAGTTGAATGAATAAGTAAGAAAAGTCTTACAATCTTACTACAGTCTCATGAAATAACTAGCTTCATTCAAATCTGAAACTAGGCTAGATTCTTTTCAGTATGTTCCTAGTTTGCTCTCCAATAACTCTTTCTGGAACTCTTCTACTGGTAGCTCTCCTAATCACATAAGCCTCATCCTCTTCTTATTTTCAGGAAATAATTTTCTTCCTTCACTGGAAAAAAAAGGGGGCGGGGTCAACTGGGCAAGAATTTTCTATTCTTCCTTTTGCTGCTGACAAATGAATTGAACTCCATTCTTTCATCATTTCCTGCCATTTTAAGTTGAAAAGGTTTCTTCTATAAGCTAAAATGTACCCCTTTTTCCATATCTCCTTTCTTTGTACTTTTTGAAATATTGTGCCATTACAATCATCTTCAGTCTCTCCATCCTAATTCTTTTTCTTTTAACTTATTTATTACCTTATAAATATTAGAATGTCCAATTTTATCTCATCTTGTAAAAATATTTCCTCAAATCTATATCTTCTGCTCACTATATTTCTATGCATTCTCTTTGTTGCTAAACTGCGTGAAAGAATAGTGTAGATGGCATAACACTGATTTTTATTGGGCAAATTATGTCTGATTTACCAATAAACCAACTATAAAAGACAAACAAAACTGACAGCTACTTAATAAACTTAAGATCAGTAATATAAGTAGAAGTCTGAGTACCATCATAAGAAATGTATATGAATACTATTATTGTCAACAATTTTACAGGTAATAAAAGTTAAGTAACTTCTCTGAGGTCAATAAGAAGTGACAAAGGAGATTTAAATCAGAGAGTGTATTCTCAGAATTTACACTATTAACCACCATGCTATTTTATTCTTTTAGGATATATGTAATTATCACATATATTCTATTGAAAATAGAATATTTTGTTCTATTAATATTTGAATTAAAATACACAGAAGCAATTATTATGGCTCATAATAAAAATTAGACGATGCCTCAAAATTTTATATTATATAGTTGTCATGGGCTAGTTACATATTTTTAATCCTTGGAACTGATTACTGGAATGATTTTTAAAAGTAGGAAGCAAGGAATAGAAATCATGAAACTAAAAATGTGTAAAGAGGCAGAAGAAAGAGAAAAAAAATGTGATCCTAAGAATACAGCAGCATATCATTTTGAACTGACAGACTACAGTGTGTCTTTAATGACAGGAGTAAGATGGAATCTAACAAAGCCAGGTATTATTACTGTCATCTCACTGAATAGAAGTACTGGTGGTAATTTCTCTCATGTCCTTTGAGGAATCAAGGCCAAGCACAATTTCATGAATTTTGTGTCCTGTCACTGTGGTATGCTTTACTAAGCTTTGCATCCAAACCCAAATTCCATTCTGACTCAGATTTGTGACATAAATAGTAAATGACTAATGCATGTGCTATTCAAAATGCTATCTCATTACCATCAGATCCTTAATAAAAGGGGGTGAATTTACCATAAATAATTGCATACCTAGGTGTAGACCACAGCTCTAACTGAACACAGAGTACATATATATGATGAATCTCCTACGCAAGAAGGTATTAGTAGGAATGCTTTGGAATTTTAAATACGTAATTCTGAATTCACATTGAAAAGAACCCTTTTATAAAATAATTGAACTAGAGTACTTCTTGATATAATGGAAAGCTTCAATTACAAGTGATATATAATTCCACTTATGATTGACACATTTACCATAGTTACAAAATTACTAAATATAAATGAGTTTCATGTATTTCCTCTAAAAACACCTACATTTGAATTTCAAAAGTGAAATTTTAGTAAATTGGTATAAGATCTCTCCCAAACTACACATTTAGAAGGAGAGAATGTCATGGATGACTAGCAGAAAACTAAAAGAAAATAGCTTGTTTACCTCGCTGTTTCTGCGTCAACATTTACATTAAACATTTACATTCAGTGTTTCCACACTTGCCACATATACCAGGATAGGTAGCTTCTGAACATAAGAATGTTTCCCTTCAGCTCACAAAACAAATTTGGTTAAAATTCATTTCAAAATTAAGCCTTCAATCTAACTGCTATAGATAGGGGCAGTAGTTTCAGAAAGTTACACAATTGATTCCATTTTAAAGGTCTTAGAGAATACAGTAAATTGTGGATTCAAATTCAAACAAGAAAGGAGGAGTTACCATCAGAGGACTAAATTTTCACTTAGAGAAAACTCTCTACCTGGATATGTTTTAAAGGATACCTATCTAACAGCCTCATAGCCATAATGAAAATCGGAGACACCTCTCGAAATGTATAGAGCCACTTGAATTCTTATCTGTGCCCTCTGTAAGTCGTGTCAAGCCTTTCTCTCCCTCCTTTGGCTCCATTCTGCATCTCCTGGCAGTTTGCCTCACCCTGGGTGAATCAATAGCTGCTAATGCAGCCTTTACCCCCAGAAGGAAGACAACAGTCTAACTTAATCCATTCCAATAAATAACTGTCTTAACAGTTAGGTAAGCATATAAATGAACCTAGAGATCACAGAATCACCATCATAACCAGAATCACCAAGATTATTTTTGTTATTATCATTGCTATAATGATTTCTGTGTGGCAAAATTACTGCCTTTAGATTCACCAGAGTAGAACAAATCCTCAATAATCACATAATCTTACCTCTTAGCAGATAAACAAACAACATTTATTTAAATCAAACTTTTAAACTAACATTGATCCTCCCAGTAAGAAAGATTTCACTTTTATGGATTCTATCAACTCTTTCAGAGCCCAAATCGCTATATCTCTTTTCAAGGTAGAGGTTGAACACTAATGAAATGTAAAACAAATAATCTTCTCCTTAAAAAAAGAAAAAGAAAGGCAAAAATAAAAGAGTAATATTTTTTCTTTATACAAGTAGAGTCCATATCTATATTTTGACTGTCACACATAAAATATAACTATGTGTAATAAAAGTTATTGAGTGTATTTACTATCATTGATGTTCACAGAGAAATGCTATAGAATCAGTGAAAAAAGTTTTATTATCACCTATTCCAAATACCACAAAGTTCAGGTCCATCTCCAGAATATAATGCCTAATTATATTCCCATATGCCTTTGTTCCAGCTCTGTGAAGTATTTAGCATATTTTTAATTACATGAAAAAATTATGAATAAACGAGAGTCATTCAGCAATCAAGCAACTAGAAAAGTTCTCAAGATTTTTCTCTAAGCACAGGGTTTTTTCAGAAAGGTAAATAATTTAAGTGTTGATATGTCTCTGAAATAGAGAGAAGGCAAATAATAAGTATTGACTCCACTTTATTAATACATATTAATACACTACCACCTATAAATATATATTAATGTATACATGTATTATAATATACAAATGTGTTACAGAATTGGGGCTAAGTATATTTGCACTTGCATCTTTATCTACTTAATATTTAAAGATCTGAATAACCTACTTATTGATGGAACAATATGTATACGTAGCAATATGCATATGCAACAGTCTGTTTATGTAAAATATACAAAGAAACATAAGGCATGACAAACTAATTTGATTGCTATGTATCTTTGAGAGTTAAGCCAAAAATAAATATGGATTTCCTCTTCACAGTGAAATTTGTTAAAGGTATCAGTCATAATTTCTACCTTAATTGTTTTACCTCCCCCTCATATATTCACCCAGTCCAGTATGACTTCTTATGCTGTTTTCATCTACTATAGCTCTCACCAAGACTCCCAGATTTCATGGTCATTGTTTTATTCAACTTACTTAAATTCATAATTTTGTCTCAGTTATCATTCCCTCTTCCCCAAAACATGCTTTTTCAGTCTTTCAAGATATTTGCTTACCCTTTTATTTCCCTAGTTACTCCTTCCATGTCTTTGCAGTCTATTACCTTCTTTTCAATAATTAACCATCAAAATTATTCAAGGCTTATTCCTAGATAAATCATTTTTGTACTTTATGTTCTCATCCAAGATTATTTTATTTCTACTTCAAGTTTATTTGCTATTATAAACAAATGATGCAAAAGTTTATATCTTTAGTCCTGACCACTCTTAAAAATGCCAAGCAGCTGTGTTAACTTCCTGATATTTCACTTTGGGTGTCAAAAATGAATCTATAATTACTCTTACCTCTCCCAAACCTTGTCGACTTCTAGTGTCCCTCATCTCAGTGAAGTATATCACCATAATGAAGCTGTATATATAAGTGAGACACAAAAAAGGTCGTCAAAATTTTTAATTTCATACTCATCTGCAATATTCAGTGCCCTCTCATCTCCAGAATTCTCTATTATCATTAGTATGCATTGATTTCTAGCTCCAACCACACCCTAGGTCAAGTTGTCATCATTTCTTCTCCAGCACTACATTAGTCACTTAACTTCTCCCCTTTATTATCCATTTTTTCACATTACAAAGTGATTATTGAAAATAAATCATAAATCTAGTCACATTATTTTCTCTCCCTCCATTCCCTCTTCTTCATTAATAAATTCCTATTGCTTTTATAAGTAGATAATATCCTTTGGCAGTCCTAAGCTAAAGGTATATTTCCATAGAGAAGCCTTCCTGTCCTCCCCGTCTAGGTCAGTGTCCCTCCTCATTCCCATATAGATTTCCCTAGCACCCACACTTTTTGGTGTCATTAGTTGATATGTATTTGTGTGTGTGTGTGTGTGTGTGTGTACATGTCAACTATTTGACAATGAGCTATATGAAATCAGGAACATCTCTATTTTTCTTCATGATTACAACCCCAATTACTTACCATGAAAATGTGTATATGAGAAAATTATTAAGTGTGAGCAAATGTCTCATTTTCTATTCAAGTTAGTAGCCTGTTTGAAATTGAATAAAAAGTCTAAAGGACATCTGATCAGATCATATATTATGTGAATTTTCGAGTAATCAAAGATCAGAATATATTTTCTCTCTCCAATTTTTTTCTCTTCATTCAACTTCTAACAATTCCCTTCACCCTTGGAAACAATGATTTCTAGTACAGACTTTAGCTATGTCTGCTCTTTCTGAGCGATGCTAATGAACTATTCCTATTACAGTTGATTCCAAGTATCTAAAGAATATAGGAAATTGCAGAAAATATAAAAAATTAGGTATTTAATGATAAGAAATTTCAGGTAAGTGTGATCTGTCACTTTCCAAATCTAGATTGGGAAAGGTTTGCTTATACACTTATTAAGCAAATGTAGATTACCACACAATAACAGCTTCTATTTGCTGATTAAAAATTCAATAATTATGCTGTTTATCCAGTAGTTGTTAATCACATATAGCTTTTTAAGTTTAAATTAATTAAATCAAATACTCATTATCTTGTTTGCAGTAGTTGCATTTTAGATTCTCTTTTCCTTCATCATCAAAAGCTCCATTGATACATTGTATAATATTTGTTTTAATCTGTATATTCTGTAATTAGAAAATATTACTTCCTCTGTCTCAGCCTAGACTTCTCTGATGATCCATGTGTTCTCATTGATGAGTTAGGAAAAAAAAATGAGTTTTTATTGTATGGCTGTGCCAGTTTTCAATCCCCTTCACTCATGAATGGGAGAAAGTATGGGAAAGTTCTGAAGTTAGAGCAACTTGTGTTTCTCAGAAATCTGGAATTTGGATGGAAGGAAGGAAAGATAGTTTTCTATGCAGGTAACAAGCTTATTTCTAAACATTTGCATGAAAGGCACAGTAACTAGGTTCAAGAGAAAAAAAGGAGACAGAAGATGTGCCATCAACTAATTATGAGAATGAAAATGAAAGTCATGCCAATGTTTACTAACAGTTTTGTCCTTAGTCCTTTATCTTTGCCTTTGAGGCACTATGACTTACCCTTGAATTCTTAAACATAAACTACCTTCTTAAAATATAAGCTAGCCTGAATAGCTTTAATTTAATCCTGATAATAAATCTTGAGGTATATTTTAATATTTCTATTTACAGATAAGGTTTTGATTCAATTAGTTCAATAAAAGTAAGAACCCATATTCAAATCTATATGGTTTATGTGAATTGAAAACATACCATATTTCTATTTAGCTACAATATTTACAAAGTGCAAGTGTCTCTGCTAGAAGTTTGAGGGAAAATAAATAAATAAAGCATGGCCCTTGATAAATTATAATTTAATCCACTGTGAGCCAATTAATAAGAAAGGAACAGATATTAAGGCAATGAGACAGTGCTGTGCACATAGGAATCCCAGAAAAAGACTGAGCATAGGGCCATCTACAAACTTTTCTGGTAAGTGGAAGCAAGTTACCAATAGCAGTTGAGCAGCTTGGAATTTAGGGACCCAGTAAGACTGTGGGTCAGATATTAGGCTCAAAAATTATTTATCAATAGGAAATTTATATGGCTATGCTCCCCACTAAACCTAGTCTAAACTCAGGGCTGGAATGAAACAAGGGAAGATGCTCATCTTGGCTTGAGAAAACTAGGTGGGCAGTGCAGAAAATAGAGATAAATTTTGATGTGTTTGTGGGTGTACAGCTTATCAAGTTATTGAGTCTAAATATAATAGTTACTACCTCCAAGCAATGCTACTTTCTGAAACATCAACTTTTAAAGAAGGTTGATTTGACAGTAATATTTATGGTTCTAATTTGGGGGAAACAGAGAGCATTGTTCCATATCTCATGGGACTTCATTCATTTTCAAACTGCAAATGAGAGAATGTTTCTATGGCTGCTGAACAAAAATGAAAAATAAAAAATGAGGTTTGATTTGGTTTTGAAGTTTAGAAATATGTCTTTGACTGACTTGCAAAGATGGCAGAATTTAGATGTGATGAGATGGATTGATGTAGCTATCTGCCAAACAGTATGATTAAAACCATTCAAACCCTGAAAATGGAAGAGAACATTGGCTTTATTTCTGTAAACTAAACTGTCACCATCAGACTTAAGTGCTCTTGTCTTGTCAGGGGATTTATTATTATTAAGAATTTCTCTGACATGCTTTTGCCAAGTGCATCACTGAAGTTCCCCATCACTCACAGCTCCTTGGTGACATGGTATGGCTAGACTTCAATAATAAAAAGAATGGAGGCTTCTATGTAAGTCAGCATTAGTTTCATGCCTAAGGCCCTTCATTAATACATGATTTTAATACAAGATATATTTAATCAGTAATATGATTAGTTGGATGAGGGAGGACTGTATTCTATAGTGAAAAAGTATTAGAACATATTGCCAGTTTCAAATTTTACTGGAGAATTTCTGTTCATGGGATATTACTCATCCATTACCTCCTCAATGGTCAAACTCATTTCAGTAAAAAAGAAATACTTACCTATAAGAAATGTATAATTAGCTAGTACCTGGGAAGGCATGCAATTTAAAGATTTATCTCAAGATAACTGGAAATGATATTATTCTTTGTCCTACAGGAAAGTAAAACTTGTAAAATTGACCTTCTCTCCTACTTCAAATAAACTTGAATTTTTAGGAGACCATTATACAATACTGGAATTAAAAAATCTTCAGATTTAGATTTCTGAATTCAGTTGTGCCTTCGGTACCACTCATTAGCCCCATTCTTTTATTGACTTTCAGAACAATCTCAAACATTTTCTGCACTCACCTTGCCACCTTACTCCCTCACATCAGATAAGTATGACTACCTAGAAAATTGTGGTTTGATTTCCCTCAATTTTCCATCTCTTTATCTATTAAATTATCACTGCTATAACCATTCTTTCTTCTTTTATTTCAATCAGTCAATCTGCCTTAGGGCCTGACTATATCAATCATTATCTCCTTTACATATCATCAACTTCTCCATCTTTATTGGGTCTCCATCTGAGCTTCATTCTCCAAAATCCTAAGACCTTCCCTGGGTCTTAAAATTCTTCCTTACTAGTCACAAAATCATAATGTGCTATAATATATCTGTGTATATTAAATAGTTATTTCAAGAACCTTGAAGGGAATGAGATTTTACTTTACTTGAAAAGTACTTACTCTATTCTACTTGAAAGAGAGCAAGTTATTTTATCACACTTTTGTACATAGTGGCAGGAAACATTGAACTTATGCATAAGACACACAAGACTTTACTACTCATGGTATAGTAAGAAATATGACTTTATATTTACATTGGCTCCCTGTGCCTCCAAGTTCCATGGCAGTGATGCATATGGTCAAGAAGATTCTGTGTACACAGTAGGTTTACATTACAGCTAAGAAACCATCCATACTTAGAAAAATTCCAGTTTCATAACAGGCTGCTGGCAGACTCCTCTAACTTTGTGCAGGAGGAAGCCATCATCTTTGTTTTTTGCTGAGGCACAAATTTGCCCTCTAACCTGAAGGGAGACTCGATTTCTCTGCATTATGACTTTCTGTTATGCAAACATTATTTAAAAGATAACCCAGGATAAATCTGTCCCAAGATGTAGAAATGACAAAGAATTGCTCCTAATAGGTTGCTATTAATAAGAATATGTTCATATTCTTATTAAAACAGCCTACTCAATGTTCTCTATGGGTTAACCACAGGTGGAGGGTTACAGAGATGCAGAGCATAGTACAAGGCTAAAGAAGCCTACTGAATTCTTAATAGTCACTATGAACTTCACTGTACATTTTAGGAATAATGGTGATTTAAAAAATACCTTCATTATAAATAATAAATTATAAGTAGTCATTTCATTATAAACCGCTGAAAGGCTACTAGGCATTGGGGTCTGGTACAAATCTCTGCATGTATTAGTATTGATTCAATAAAGAAAAATAAATTACAAATCATATTTCAGTATTAACTGTGCTTTCTTCACATAAGACACTGAAAACAATACTTCATGGAAAACATGCTGTTGTAGGCCTTTATGTTATGTAGGCCTTTATTTCATTTTAAGCCAAGAGTTAAAATCACATTATATTAAATAACTGTGAGTACTTGGTCTTTTGGGGTAGGGATGAGAAACACATTTTGCCAAGTTTAGCAATTGTGAGCTCAGAGTTCAGAAGCAAATTCAATTCTTTTTGGAAATGAGTTCAATAGAACAGCTGGTCAAACACAATTTACTTGCTCACAGAAATAAACTTAATGATTTCTGGGGGAAAAAAAAGCCTTACTAAAAAGGGTCAGAGGAATATCAACCAGATTGGGGACACTTTGGGCTTAAGATGGCATCTGCTTTAGACCCTTATTGAAATTTTCCCCATCCTCAAAAACAAAATATAAAATAATGAAACAAAATTAAATTTAATAAAAAAAACTAGGAAGATAGATAATAAAAAATATGAATACTCACTTGAAATTTCTCAAACAGATTGATGGACAACATACAATGAGAATATTTGAAGATATTTCATTAACTGTAAGTCTAGTAATAAGGAGATTTTGGATAAAGCAAACAAATAGCATATATAATATTTGCATTATGGTCAACTAGGAGTTGCATAATAAAATATACTTGGGGAGAATATGTTAGAAAATATTTTTCTTTAAATTCTGCCTGTTTCAAGTTACAGAAATTCATTTCTAGCACAAAACATAGAATGGAAGAGCTATCCTTCTAAAACATTGATGTTATAGCTTAAATTATATGGGACACTATCATGTTTTGCTTCCCCTTCCTTTTAAATAAAAACTGTGTTTTGAAAGAAAAATTACACTTGTAAAAAAATTCATATTTAGTACAGAGAGTTCCCAAGCATCCTACATTGGATCTTACATGTGTTAAACATGTAATACCAAAAATAGGAAATGGACATTGGTACTATACTGTTTACTAATTCTAGACACATCTTGGGTTTCATCACTTATTCTGTTCTCCTGTTTATTCTTAAGCTATACTCAGATGTGCAACTCACAGAAAATAACTGGCCAGGGAGAGCAGTGGGAATAGAAGTGCGAGTGACCCTTATAGGGGATACAGAATCAGAAAAGTCTAGCAGGAAAGGAAACAGCTCAGGTCACTACACAAAGTTGTCTATTTTTTTTTTTAAAATACACCCACTGTCAGCACCACAAAACTATGTAGTAGACAATAAAGATTTACCTGCTCAGCTACAGAGTCAAATAAGACAAAGTCTGGCTCGAGTTGGAAAAATAGGTAGTTTTCAATATCCACTCTTCTACTTGCTAAGATCTGAGGAGAGAGGGGGAGCTCATACCTGCCTTTTCACAGTTCCTACTCTGTATAAAAATATAAAATGATAAGAAGATTGGCACACTCAAAAGACTACATAAAGACGCGAAGCTGGAAGAAATCCTGCAGGAAATAAAAGAATGAAATTAGAAGGCAAAGTAGCTGCAATGAGATAGAGGCTCGAAGAAAGAAATTCAAAGCAAATCAAAATATACTGAAGACAAAAGAGGAAACCAATTTGGAAGGAATTAGGTAGTGAACATCCTCTCTTTGTAACTTAAAAAACATTAAATAGGATCACTTAGGTACTAAAATCGAGTACCCATTTCTGTATGGTTTCTGTTTTAGATTGGCATGGTTTCCCTAAAACAACAAAACAAATATACAAACAAACAAACAAACAAACGGTAAAACCATTATTTCTCTTCCAAAAGTATTTGTTTAAATGTGAGGGACACCAAAGTCCTTGCACAAATTTTATCATGTTTTCTAATCTGGAAGTGAAGTTCTCTAAATGGCAATTCTAAGACTAATAGAGTTTTAGTTGTGAGTCAACTTATTCCTTAGGCTAGGATGGTCCTAAGAGAGTAACCACCCTCAATGATTGTTCATTTTTATTGATTAAATTTTAATATCAATCTTAATAGATTCCAAAATTCTTGACTTGATAAATCTAGATATAGATTTAACTATATCTAGTTCATAAATGCAATAAAAACATTTTGTGGTTATAATTCTATTTTATTCAATTGTTATAAATTTTAAGTCCTAGTTTTCTTTAGTGAAAGTGAAGAAAAGTATCACTTTTGTTTTTCTGTTATGAAATTTCAATTTCTAGAACTTCTTTCAGAGACTTTTGGATGACCCTTCCTTATCTGTCATTTAGCTTCTACAGTTTCTTCAAATCTTTCTAGGTTTCTTCCTTACTGTATTTCTTCTAAAACTTAGTTCAAACCTGTCTTTTAAACAAACTTTAAAAGTCATACACCCTTTTCTTTTTTGTAACCTGTCTTTTCTCTCTTTCTGTTATGTCACCACCCATGACAGTTCAAATTGTACAATTTCAAAGTTTTATATTTTCAAACTCAAGAGTAATCTTTTAATTTGTTTCAAACATAAATGCAGCTGTTATTATTAGACACAATTTGTTCATGTTTTGCTACAGTTGCCTTCAGTTTCTCTCTGGAAGAAAGGATATAGAAAAAATAAGGGGGAAAAATAAAGAAGGAATGAAAAGAACCATTACATTCACAATGAAACCTCCCATCACAGATACAACTACTACTTCCAAGTTAGTTTTGACTATTCCAGTCACTTTTTACAAATATAAGAACACTAGAGGGAGACAGCTTGAGTTGAAATCTATGCTCCACTGTTTCCTAGTTCTGTGATCTTGGGCAAGTAACTACAATTTTGTGCCCTGGATTCTTTTGTTATAAAATAAGAAAACATGGTCATTGCTTTATGAGATTTTTTTTTTAGAAACAAGAATTTGAAATATATAAAGACCTTAGAAAAACTTCTGATAATTATAAAGTGTGCTGTATATGTTAGATACAGTTATCATAATTATTAGTATAAAATTTTACTATTAGGTGCCAAATAATACATCTTTTAAATTTAATGATCCCTGTTCTTCTTCCCTTCTTGCATCCTTCCCTTCTGCCCTCCCTCCCTTTCTTCCTTTTTCTCTTTTCCTTAATTTTCTTTTCTCCCTATTTCTCACAAAATCCTTAAAAAAATTAACGAAAACCTTCTTAACTCATCGAGTAGTACAAAAATAGTTCATGGACTACATTTGGTCTGCAAGCCATAGTATTCTGACCCTCCATAAAGATTAATTTGGGAATAGCTGAAGTTTTAGAATATTGATTTCTCTTATTCATCAAAAGGATAATGTTTCCATTATTCAGATCTTTATGTGATTCAATTTTTTTTTATAATACTATAACCTTCTTAGATTTATCCTTAGATGTAGTTTTCTTTCTGTGAGAAATTTTCCTTTAACAAATTGTTTAAACAACTATTTTTTATTAGAACAGTTTGACATTTATAGAAATGTTACAAAGATAGTAGATAGTTCCCATATACCCTCCACCTGGTTTCCCCTATTGACACCTCCTTACATTACTATGTTGTATCTGTCACAAGAAAACAATATTACTGTGTTATACTAACTAAACTCCACAGTTTATCACTGGTTTTTACCTTTTCTTGTTCTACAGTCCCATGTTGAATACATTACATTTTATTTCATGTTTCTTTGCCTCCTTTGGCTTAAAAGGGTGCCTCTTGGCATTTGGATAATTGGTCAGATAATTTTTTTTTAATTTCCTTCAAATAAACTACCTGATCTTTTTATAAAGATTAGACCCAAGTTATGGGTTTTGTAAAAGACTACAGAAGTAAGTGCTATTTCCATGATTAACAAGTATAACTTATCATGCTTCAATACAAGTTATCACTGATGTTAGTTTTGGTTGTCTGACTGAGGTACAATTTGTGAAGCTTTGCCACTATCAAGTTACTTTTTCTCCCCTTCCCATAGTCTACTCTTTAGAAGTAGGTCATCACACCATAAAATCCAGAATTGGGTAGTCAAATTTACTTCTCGGGGGCTACAGGGAACATTTGCAAAAAGCATTTAGAAAGGAGCAACTTTAAGATGGTTACTCGATAAAATGTACTTTTGGGTCGCTTCCTACACACACAAAAAAAACAAAGAAAATCGTCTTATTTTCCTGAGACAAACACCAAGTAATGAATGGCCCTTGAGCTAGAGACAGATCAGTTGAGGACTAGGTAGGTGAGTACACCTGGTGTGGTTCTCAGCCAAGCCCCTGATTTGGATTCAGGATGTAGCTCGGAGTCTCTGGAAGCACAGTGGGGCTGAGGCTAGGGGTTTCGAGACCAGCTGCTGAAGAGCCCAGTGGAGCTGAGATGTGGAACTATGGAGGACTGACTTGGGAGGGGATGAAAGGAGCCAGATCACCAGGAGCTGAGCTGGAGCCCCCCACAGTGAAATTGCACTGGATGCAGCCATAACTGGAAATCAACCAAAAAGCTCAAACCCCTCCCACAAATATTTCATGCCAGAGCCTGGGGCCCACCAGGTAAAAATTCCACCCCCCACATATCTGCACACTGGAAATAACGCCCACAGAAAATCCGGCTCCTGAGATTACAGTGATAAGGCAGGCCCAAACCTCAATGATACTCTCTAGCGCCACCTTGTGGGTAGAGGTGAAACTGCAACCTGATTACCAAGTCTAGGCAAGTCAAACCTATACAATACCAGGGAAACTGAACTCTCAGAAATATAAACAGAATACCAAATAGAGCAAAAGCTCAGAGAAATATACGTGAAATAATGGATCCAATAAAGACTCAGGAGAAAATCTGAATACAGCAGGCATATGTAAACTACCTGAAGAGAAATTTAGGGTAACAGAAATTAACCTACTCATACGCATCCCAAAATCAGTAGAGGCAGTAAACGAGAATATCAGGAAGCAAAGAGAAGAATTAAAGCAAGATATCAAACAGGTAAGAGACATGATGGCTCAACAATAGGACGAATGAAATTTCCAATAGAATCAGTGATCTGGAAGATTGGACAGAGGAATACAAGCAAGAAAACCAGCAAAGAGATAAAAAAAATTTCAAAGAATTGAAGACAGCATTCAAAACCTCTGGGATAACTTCAAAAGGAGCAACATTCGCATCATTGGGTTCCCAGAGGCAGAGAGAGAAGAGCGGGCAGAAACTGTATTTAAAGACGTAATAGAGGAGACCTTTTACAATTTGAAGAATGAAGCAAGCCTCCAGATCTAGGAAGCTCAAAGAGTTTCTAATAAAAGAAAACCAAACAGAAATACATCAAGACACATCATCATCAAAATGTCAAAAATACAAAATGAACTATTAAAAGCATTCAGAGAAAAACATGTCATCTACAGAGAATCCCCAATAGATTGCAGTAGATTTCTCAAGTGAAACTCTACAGGCCAGGAGGGAATTGCATAACATATTCAAAGTGGTGAAAGAAAAGGATTTTCAACCCAGGATACTACATCCAGCAAGATTATTATTTAGAACTGAAGGAATGATAAAAACTTTTTCTGACAAGAAAAAGTTTAAAGTAGTACATCACCTCAAAATCAGCTTTGTAAAAAATATTAAAGGATGCTCTATAAAGCATGAAGAAATCACACAGAAACAGTATGACAGCAAATATTAAAAAGGAGGAAGAGAACAAAAATGTAGATAGTTAGAATGAGTGGAAGACTAATATGCTTTTAGTTAAAATTAGGTAGTAAACATAGAACTGTGATAGCTAATTTCCAGGTAACCTCAAAATACATCCCCAGGGAGAAAATGAAGAAGAAAAGAAAACTCAAAATCAATCAGAACATAACTGCACCCATCTGACCTAAAAAGAGAAAAAGAACAAAGTCATCATCTGGAGCAACATACAAAAGACAAATTATAAAATGACATTAAGTAGCTATATATCACTAATCTCCCTAAACATTAATGGACTGAACTCATCAGTCAAACTACACAGAGTGGCTGAATGAACTAAAAAGCATAATCCAACCTTCTGCTGCATTCAAGGAAACCCACCTTCTTCCAAAAGATAAACTAAAGCTCAAAGTCAATGGTTGTAAGACAATTCTACAGTTGAACGACAACCACAAAAGAGCAGAACCAGCTATACTTATATCAGATAAAACAGACTTGCATCTAAAAAGCATAACACAAGACAGAGATGGACACTATATAATGATTAAAGGATCAATCCAGCAGGAAGACTTAACACTTATTAACATATATGCACCAATGAAGGAGCATCAAAATATATCAAGCAATTTCATTGGACCTGAAGAGAGACATTGACAACAACACAATAGTAGGAGACTTCAATACCCCACTTACAATAAGGTACAGATCAACCAGGCAGTAAATTAACAGGAAAATAGCCACTTTAAATGACCATCTGGAGCAGATAGATCTAATAGACATATACCAATTACATCATCCAACGACTACAGATTTCACTGTCTTCTCAAGTGCTCATGGAATATTCTCAAGGATAGATCATATGCTGGTATATAAAACATGTCCCAATAAGTTTACAAAGATTGAAGTCATATCAAGCATCTTTTCTAACCACAATGGCCTACAACTGGAAATCAAACTCAAAAAGAAAGTTGGAAGACCCATAACCAATTAAGAAACTCAAAAATATGCTCCTGAAGGACTCTTGGGTAAAAGAGGAACTTAAAAATTACTTAAGAGACAAATGAGAATGAAGACACAAATACCAGAATCCATGAGATACAGCAAAAGCAGGACTAAGGGGAAAGTTCATCACAATCCAGTCCTATCTCAAGAAACAAGAAAAATCACAAATAAATAACTTAACTCTACATTTAAAATAACTAAAGAAAGAAGACCAAGTAAAGTCAAAAATCAGCAGAAGAAAGGAAATAATCAAAATCTGAGCAGAAAGAAAAATAAATAGAAAATTAAAGATAATCCAGAAGATCAATGAAACCAAAAGTCGATTCTTTGAAAAATAAACAGACTTGACAAGCCATTGACTAGACTCACAAAGAAGAGGGAGAAAACTCTCATAACTAGAATCATAAATGAAAGAGAAGTTACAACAGATACAGAAATTCAAAGCATCAAAAGGGCCTACTATGATCAGCTTTATGCAATCAAAATGGAAAATCTTGAGGACATGGACAGATTTTTAGAAAAGTATAGTCTATCAAGAATGAACCCTGAAGAATTGGAAAACCTGAAGAATACTCACCAGCAAAGAAACTGAAGAAAGAATCAAGGGCATCCTGAAAAATAAAAGCCTAGGACCAGATGGCTTCTCCAATGAGTTCTACAAAATCTTCAGAGAAGAATTAATATCTATTCTTCTCAAGATCTTTGAAAATATTGAAGAATAGGGAACTCTCCCAAATACTTTTTTATGAGGCTAACATTATACTGATACCAAAAGCTAACAGATGTCACCAAGAAAGAAAATTACAGACCAATATCTCTAATGAACATAAATGAAAAAATTCTCAAAAAAGTGTTAGCAAACCAATTTAACAATGCATCGAAAAGATCATTCATCATGACCAAATGGGATTCATTCCAGGGATGCAAGGATAGTTCAACCTACCGATTCTATTAATGTTATACACCATATCAACAAGAGCAAAGGAGGAATGACCATATCAACAGATGCAGAGAAAGCTTTTGATAAGATCCAGCATCAATTTATGATAAAAAGAACTCTACATCAAATGGGAATAGAAGATGTATTCCTCAAAAAAAACGAAAGGCCATATGTGACAAACCCACAGCCAATATCATAGTCAATGGTGAAAACTGAAAGCAGGAGCAAGGCAAGGTTTTCCATTCTCATCAGTGCTATTTAATATTGTACTGGAGGTACAACTGCCAGAGAAATTAGGCAAGAAAAAGAAATAAAAATAATCCAACTTGGAAAGGAGGAAGTAAAACTCTCATTATTTGCAGATAACATGATTATATATATATATATATAGAAAATCTTAAAAACTATAATAAAACTGCTAGAATTCATCAACGAATATAGTAAAGTGGCAGACTACATAATCAATGCACAAAAATCTGTTGCATTTTTATACATAAACAACACACTAGAAGAAAATAAAATCAAGAAAATCACACCATTTAAAACATAAATTAAACAAATGAAATACCTGGGCATATACCTAACAAAGGAAATAAAAGATCTATACAAGGAAAACTACAAGTCCTTCTTAAAAGAAATAGAGGAGGACACAAAGAAATGGAAAGACATCCCCTGCTCTTGGCTGGGAAGAATCAGTATCATTACAATGGCCATCTACGCAAAGCAATATGTAGGTTTAATGCAACCCCCATTAAAATCTCACAGGTTTATTTCCAGGAAATAGAACAAAAAAATCGTAAAATTTTTATGGGACAATAAAATACCCCAAATAGCTAAAGCAATCGTTAGAAAAAAGAACAAATCAAAATATATTACAAAGTAACAGTGATCAAAACGTTATGGTATTGGAATAATAACAGAGGCACAGATCAGAGGCATAGAACTGAATTACCAGAAATTGTCCCACTCATATACAATCAGTTAGTCTATGACAAAGGAGCCAGAAGTATTCAGTGGAAAAAGTGGAAGTCTCTCCAACAAATGGTGTTGGGAAAACTGGACAGCCACATGCAAAAGAATGAAGTTAGGCCACTCTTTAACAACATTCACAAAAATTAACTCAAAATGGATTAGAGACTTGGACATAAGACCAGAAACCATAAAGCGCTTAGAAGACAACGTAGGAAAGACTTTCCATGATATCAGTTGTAGAGAAGCCTTTGGGGATTCAACTCCACCATCAAGGGAAACAAAAAGAAAAATAAACACCTGGGACTACATCAAACTAAGGAGCTTCTTCATAACAAAAGAAAACATCACCAAAATCAAAAGGAAATTTACTAACTGGGAGAAGATATTTGCATCTATATTTCTGACAAAGGCTTAACATCTAAAATATACAAAGAACTCATAAAAATAGACAACAGAAGAACAGGCAATCGAATCAATAAATGGGAGGAGGAATTGGAAAGACACTTTTCTGAATAGGATATACAGATGGCCAACAGGCACATGAAATTATATTCCTACTTGCTGGCTATCAGAGAAATGCAAAGTAAAACAACAATGAGATATCACCTTACACCTGAAAGACTGGCTATTATTCAAAAGTCTGGAAACAACAAAAGGTGGTGAAGATGTGGAGAAAAGGGAACACTTTTGCGCTGTTGGTGGGAGTGCAATTGGTACAACTCCCATAGAGAATAGTTTGGAGATTCCTTAAAAAACTGAAGATGGAAATCCCATATGATCCCATCATTCTACTTCTGGGCAGCTACCAAAAAGATACAAAAGCACCCATCCACAAAGATGTATGAATCCCCATGTTTATTGCAGCCCTATTCACAATAGTTAAGAACTGGAAATTATCTAAGTGCCCAATATCAGATGGTTGGATAAAGAAGATGTGGTACATATATACAATGAAATACTATACAGCCCTTAGAAGAAATGAAACCCCATCACCTGAATCAACATGGATGGAACTAGAGGGGATTATACTAAGTGAAACAAGTCAAAAGAAGAAAGATAAATACCAGACATTTTACTCATGGATGGAATGTGAATAGACGAAACAAAGAAACAGATGAAAAATAGCCAACCCTGAAACATTTGCAACAGAACTGAGGTTACCAAAAGGGAATGGGATGGGAAAGGGCAAATGGTGGTGGAGTTCACTGGGCAGTGGGGAAGAACACTTGGTGATTTGGTGGAGGGCATGGTGTGTTGAAATATATATAAGAAATGGGGAACCTATACATAGGAAATTATTTTAATGTGTAGAATACTACAATAAAAAAGCAAAAAACGTATTAGAATTCTGTATCAAAAATATCTTCTTATACATTTATATTTATTTATCAATTATTGATGGGTCTGGACTCATTTATTTTTATACTTTGGGTTATGATTGAATTTGCTACTTATTTGGTTGCTCAAAATATGTTCCAGCTTTTTCCGTTGATAACTCTGTGTCCCATTGAGCTGCTCCATCATATTTTTCTCTGTGTTCCTTTATATTTTCTGGCACTAAAAGATGATGTTGGCTTATTTTATATATGTATACATATGTATTCCCACCTCCCCATCACCACAACCCTGGTCCTAGAATTTTTCCAACAATCTCTGATTCCTTTTCTTGCAGAATGGTACTGGAAACCAAGATCTGAGCACAGAGTAATTTCATTTAAATCACAGTTTCTAATTATTTATACTATATAAGGTCACTATTGATTTTTCTAAATAGCTATCATATCTATCAATATAAAATCTAAAATATTATGTGTACTAATTTCAGGTAAAGTGGGATTTTCTATATGAATAAACGTATTGCCTTTGGAATTTTTATTTTTTTTCCCAATTCTGACATATTTTACTTTATTGTTTTAGATAATATCTCCAGAATATGTTAAACTGTAGCATCTTTGTCATATATCTAACTTTTATTTTTCTATTTAAATTAATTTTTTGAAGCAACATCACATCATAACAGTATATAGGCTTAAAGTGTACACCACAGGAAATCCACAACTATATGTATTACATCAAGTTCACCACCATTTCTGTTCTTCTTTTATACACAATTGATCCCTGTTACCCAACTGCCCTCCCAACTCCCCTTGTTATTTCTTATCACTGCTGATGCTTTTACTGACTAAAAGCCTATTTTTGTTTGATTTAATTTGTTTGCTTGCCTTCTCTATATACCACATATGAGTTTTATCACACGTTATCCTGTCTTTCTTCTGGCTTCTCACACTGAGCATAATTCCCTCTAGGTACATGCATGTCACTGAAGATGGAAGACTTTCATCTTTTTTTGATATGTGATTAGTATTCTATATGTATATATACATCTCATATATATGACTTTAAATAAATAGCTAAAGCTTCCTATAAAGAATGATTTCTTCTACAATATTTTGTATATGACTACTTAACTATTAAAGTGATCTTCTGTCTCCAAGCTGTTAAGAAAAATAAATCTTATAGGGGACATGAAGAGTATCATATATGTCTTTCTGAGTCTCTGGAGATGATCATGTGATTTTTTAATCTCTTTAATAAGTTTATATGATGAATTAAATAAACATTTTCTAATACTTAAAATATCCTTGCCTATCTGAATTTTATTCTTGTCAGGATATATTTACTTTTTCATTGCTCTATAGAAGATGCTAACATATTATTTTTAATTGATGAATCTTTTTTAAAATAAAATAAACCTAATAGCCTTTTAAAAACTAATATGATCTCTTTAATATCTGTATTCATCTAAAAATTCTGCATCTTCTAAAAACTTTTGGAAATTTAGGTTGTTAAATAAAAGTACATTTTCCCAGCTTTTCAGTTTTGCTGTTTTGTAATTATGTATAATACTCATTTATAATTTTAAAAACAGTATCTATAGTAATAGCATTTACTAAATTTAAATATTATTTTGCTTAATGTTCAACCTTCCTTGTCCCTCTGTTTGTACTTAACATATATTTGTTTCTTTTTAAAATTTTGTAAGTGGTAGTTTTTATGAGTATTATTTTATCTAATTTCATTTTATCAAATATAATTGGTGATTTTCTTGCTACTTTGGGGTTATTTTTCCACTTGTTTACTTGATTTACTTTTTCTTTCTTTTTTTTTTAAGGAGAGTAAGGAAAGGAGAGAAGGAAGATGTATTTATAAGAAAGAGATAAATGGGGAAAAAGAACGGCACCCATCCCTCTCCCACTGCTCAGCTAACCCGTACACCCCTGGTCACGTCCCAGGGTCCTTGGGCTTTACATCGTCTACCCTACCTCACCCCAGTCCCTGGCTTAGTGCATGAACCATCAGGAAGCATCAGATTTCTATCTTTACCTAGTATTATTCTAATACATTTAAGGCCATAATATTTATTTAAAATGCTATTTTAAATCATTTTACACTTTTCATTTTTTAAATAGATATTTGTATTATGGTTTCTTCTTAAGGCAATTATTTTTCTTAAGTGTGCTTTTGTATCTGTCTTTAAGAATTTCTGTATATATTATGTTTGAGGATCTATCATATCTCTTCTGGATAACTGAGTGAATTGATAACGTGATTGATATATTTTCAAATACTGATTATTTTAAGGGTTTGCTGTTTTGCTTTGTTTTGTTGCCCTAGGACCATTATGGTAGCGTCTCACATTCTACACAAGACCAGATTTTGCAGTCATTTCTAATGGGTACGTTATCTGGCTTCTACCATGGCTTGATGTGTAGCTCAATTTATGAATTTAAACTTTTGCCCATCTCAATGTCTTCCCACAGGCACCAAACTCTTTTGTCTGTGAAAAGTGTGAAGCAAATTAATGTGTGTAAATAACCTAGAAGCTTTCTTGGAAGGCATTAGGGGATCACAAATGTCAAAGACTCAGAAAACTACCTTCCTGATGAAGTCTTCCTTTTCTGGTTACCTGCAGTGCTGTTCATGGCCACCACAAAATGCTTTTTTCTTCTTTTTTACCTGAAGTCTTTCTTATTTTCAAATAAATTCTTAGTATATTTTCCTTTCTTTTTTGCTTTCAAGCTTATATTTTAATCTTATATTGTTACGAGGTGACAGTTTTAAAAGACACATACAAATGAACACATACACACATATTTCCATTGAATATTTCTGTATTTTTAAGAATGGCTCTTAGCTGTCCGATTTTGATTACTAACACTTTAAAATTTATTTTTGCTGTATTTTTTGCTTTTATTGTCTGTTTATCCCCCCACATCTCGCTCCCATCATCTTCTTTCTGGGCATCTATTCATTAATATTTTATTTTGTTTCACTTTTTCATTTCTTCTCTGTCTCCACTGGTTTGAGGTATTAGCTTCTAGTTATATGATTTAATTATCTATGTGAACATTTTTAACATGTATAGTTGGCATGGCAATTACTAAAGAAAATGTGCAACTCCATTCTTCTTTCCCAGTAACAACTGGCATTTAGATTTGTTGAACTCCAGTGGCTTTTCTCACAGAGAACATGTTATTATAGTCCTTTATTTTACTTCTGCCTTGAATTTAATCTCCTCCACTAGTTGCTTCCACTAATATTGATATTTACAGTTGATTATATATAGATTTCCCAGAATGGCTATCCATTTCTTTGCTCATATTTGTAGACAAGAAACATTAAAGGGATCCCCTGTCCCTGAAAGAGAAACTACACAATTGTTGGTGAAAACAAATATTGCTTGATTCTGTAAAAAGAACATGGACAAATGTACAAATTTAAATAAGCAGGCAACCCTTACCACATGTGCTACATAAAAGAGAAAAGTCTTCCTGAATACTCCTTAAGGAACCTGCAGCATTAGCATTTCAAATTACACTTTGCTTGCCTCTTTCAGAGTCAAGGACCTAAATACAAACCTCTTTGGTAATAAGTAGGTGTTAATCAGATCAGCCTACTCAAAGTTCATTTTTAGAAATAGTCCATACAAAACTATAATGGTGGTACTCTACAGAGTCAAATGACTGACCCTTGGTTTGAATTCTCATTATTAATATCTCATAACTAACTCTTAAGTCTCATAATTTCAGGAATGGTTTTACTTTATTAATCATATTGCCAGTTTTCTGTGTTTTCTACTGCGTTTCTTTTTTATTCTTTGAGTTAGCCTTTTGTGGTAGGTCTTTAGAAAATAAGGCTTACAAATAAATTATATGTTGTTTTATCTTTTATTTTGCCATTTTTCTACAATGGCACTTAATTTTGGTCATCAGTCTAGTTGGTAGTTAATTTTCTTAACAAGTTAAACACAATGTAATTGTTTTCTGATCTTCGTGATAGAATTGGAAAGAGTGGTTTTAGTCTAATGATTATCAGTTGCTAATTACTATATCTTTTATTCTTGTTGCTTTAAATATTTTTAATTTAATGTTTGATAATCTACAGATTCATAATAGTGTGCTTAAATGCACATAGTATGCAACAAAGGAGCCCATGTGGCTTACATTTCATTAAGCAAACTTTTCTTTATGACAGTAGGCTATGAAGTTATACTTATCAATGAGGCAGGTTAGTCAGTCAGTGGAAAATTGGCAGTTTAAAGATAAAGGAATTTCTAGTCATTGCCCCTCAGGAAAAAGCAAACTTCAAGAAACCAGACAGAACCAGTCTGAAACCAACATAGTGTTAAATTTGACCAAAGGGTGACATTAAGCCTCATTAGACTTTGATTATAAGATTTACACACCCAGTCCTTTTTTCCTATCTTGCATCTGATACCATCTTGCTTCTGAAAAGATCTTATAAGGAAAGAAAAGGGGAGGTAACCATTTCAGAGAAAAATCCACCCACTTCTTGCAAATCCCACTTTCTAATGAATAATTGCATTACTACCATATAATGAATCCACTCCAAGTTGAGAGATGTCTCACTTTCTGAGATTACCCTCCCTCACCTCTAAGTATGTATTTTCCTTTGCTTATGATAAAATGTGTTCTTTGCTATTTTTTTGTTTTGTTTTGTTTTTACTTCTCCTTGAAGTCTTTTCTGGGGGGAGTCAAGAAACTCTCAACCAGGGGAGAGCCATTCTTGGCTTTGCCACGCAATTTCCTGGGGTTACCAAAGGTCAATTTGGTGTAGAATCCCAGAGACTCAGTAAAACTACTCGCTAAAGCAGATGGGCTTCACCTAACTTGACAGGAGAATGCCTTCATAAGAGAGATCCAGTATCCAGTGCCTAGAGAGAGACTATGAGTGACTGACAGTCTCTTAGAGAAGTATCACAAAACTTGAAGCCAGATCTCACAGACATATATCTAGATACTAATGCTGGGTAGTTTGACAAAGAAAAATACTATTAGAGGACATATTAGACAGAAAAATATCCTTTGTATGTTATATTTTCCAAAGATTTTTACTCTAATACATTTTATTTAAAAATACTATCAAATGTTCATAAAGTTTTAGACAAAAAGAATTCAAGAAACTCAGGATCTAATAGTAAAACATCTCTTTAGGGAAATTTAGTAAAATATGGAAAGAGCTGAAAATATATTTATAGAATTTGACATAGGAATTCAACTTTCTAAATTCAATTTCTAAGAATTTAGAATTGAATTGATGGTGGTCAAAATTGATTAACAGACAATATATAGATAAATTAATGTAAGAAAAAAAGAAAAATAATATATATGTGTATGTGTGCATATATATACATATATATAACTAGTGTCAGTTTCAGTTTTTGAATAGCTGTGAATAATTTTTTCCAATTTTCTAAATTTTTTCCAAGTTTTACATGAAATACCTTTAAAATAAGACAAAGTAATTATTTTGAATGGGAGAAACGTAAGGAAAACAGTTGAGTACATGCAAAATAGATGGTTTTAATAGAGAGTATAAATAATCCTTACTAATTTATGAGAACATACAAGAAATTGAGAATTATATTACAGATCTCAACCCTAGAAAAGTATAAAAAAAGGAATTTCTAAGCATTTTACTTATACCAATGTACAAAAGGAGCTATCAATAAATTTGATTAAATAAAAATCCAAATCTTGCATATAGACAATATAATAAAACAAGCTGAAGGACAAATATTAAATCAGAAGAAAAATACTACTATATAACAGTAAGAGGGAAAATTGTTTCAACATATAATATTTCCTTGAAATAAATAAGAGAAAATTAGATCAGTGGTAGAATTGATCAATAAGTATAAAAATAGCCATAAGCATGCAAATTCTGCAATCTGTCATTACTGCTTATAAATAGTAATTATAAAAAATACATACAATTTCTATCTACCTCAAAGGTAAAGATAAAAATGTTTCCTAATAGTCAATATGTGTAGGAATGTGCAAAAAGCTGATATTTTTAATGTTTTAATGAAAGTACCAGTTGTCAAACTTTCAGTTAGATGATTTAGCAGTATTTTGAAAAATAATATCTAGTAAACCTACTTCTATTTACTCAGTTATCCATATACATTTTTACACAGAAAAATAATATTTTAGACTATTCATATCTTCTTATGACAGAATGATGGAATTCTGAAAATAAATATTGATATAATTTATAATATATATGCAAGACATTTAAGTTTCTCCAGTGGAATATCAATAAACAATTTTTATATAATCATTATGTCATATTGATACAGATAGGGGAAATAATGATAGACTTTACTTTATTGTCCTCAATACACATGCAGCTGTGAGTGACTCCTACCCTCATTTCAAATCCCAACCACATCACTATAATTAAGCTACATGTCTTGAGATTGCTTAGCACAAAACTTGCTCCCTAATTTTTAGCATACTGGCTCTAAGGAATTACAGCACAAACCAATACCCTAATGATTCATGACCAAAAGAAACTATGCAGAACCTTCAGACAGAGCACAGAAAGAGAAGGGTCATGGTGTAGTACACACATTTTGAGACTCTTAAGTATTTTCTGGACCCACAAAAGAGAGAATGTCTGGACACACAGTGTATACCCATCCCCTGAAACTGCTGATCCTACTAATTTAAAAACCTGGGAGTCTAGATGTGGAGTGCCCAGCAAAGTGAGGCTCTCTCCTCCATGCTGTCACCCTATATGCATAAGTTGCGCACTGTTTCTCTCTCTTCTAGCCCCATCCCCTCTATTATCCAATCTCTGCAATAAAACCTTGTCTGAGAAATGTTTTGGACTCTGTGCAATCTCTGTTGCACAAGGGTCCAAGAACCTGGGAGAGGCTACTAGACCCTTGGACATCAGTAACAATATGAAGATCTTTATCCATATTTTCAGGATGAGAATAACTGCATGAGGAGAACATTTTTCTAGAAATTTTTGACTGTCCTTTAAGATATAGTCAAGATCGAACTATCCAGTTTTATTTTATACTTGTTGAAGATTTATCTGTACTGAATCTGCGATACACATGAAAATATGGCAGCATTTTTCAAGCTAAATATAAAGTGTTTATTAACAGACACTTTGTTCTTTCAGCATATGTTGTATCAATGATTGATTTGCTTTATTTATTTGTACACTTTCTAATCTAATGGAAGAAAATGCAATTTATTATTAAGCATATAATTTCTCTTAGGAATCCTGCACTTGTCAACATCAGAAAGCTACAACCTTTGAGGTAAGTGCCTGTGGTATTTTTAAAACAATTGATTTATGAGTCAACCCCCAGAGATGACTAGCCAGTTATCCTGGGAGATTTCAGAGACTTAACTGTTTCACCAGCATTTTGCGTGATTCTGGGCAGGTGCCCACAGGACTATTAGCCCTTTATATAAGTTCTGGTCATATTAATATATTTTGTTTTGTTTTCTTTTACCAATCTCTGATTCATGAGGTATTCAAAAAATAATCAGGAATGTATTCTCAAAGAGAGGCCACAGAATGATCTTTCATCTAAAATTATTTATATTGGAAAGCATGTTAATGCTAAATTTAGTCCTCACATAATTTTAAATTAGAGAACAGTGATTGTGTTAAAAAACAGAAAAAAAAAAATCATCTTTCTACCAGACCTGAATCTCAAATCTGGGTCCTAGGACTTTGCATGGCCTGGACCTTAGCCACTGAGTCACAGAGGTGTGTGTCAGGAATGCTTCTTTAAGTTGAAATCTAAATATACAAGAAATCTAATCTAAAAGTGGGTAGAGTACTAGCCATACCAACTCCTACTTCCTTTATATATTTAAATATTATCTTATCTTAGTATGTGGTTGTTTTGTGGCTTAAGAATATTCTTTGAATGGAACCCTGGTATAATACATCTTGCTATTAAAAATATGCCAAGTCTCTATATAGAATGAGAAATTAGAAAATCCCCCCAGTTTCTTATTTTATTGCCAGCATGTTCACAAGTAATAGTGAAAATAATCATGGAAATAATATTTTTTCTCAAACTAGGTAATGGAAATTACACTAATTTTATGTTTCATAAGTTAAAGTAAAATGACTGAGAAAACTATGAATAATGTTAACTAGCTATGAAGTAGTGATAAGTCTATCCTTATAAACATTTATCTTGAAATTTGTACATTTCAAATTGAGTACTCTATTTATTAAAAATTACCTGACTTTCTGACCTATATCTATCCCTTTTTAAATCATTGTGCTTTCTTCCTTTTTTTCCAGATACTTATTCTCTATGGGCCTCTCTGTGTTCTTTGTATGACTATTTGGATCTTCTAGTAAGGTTTTTCTCAAGCTTTTTTCCTATCTCATGCTTTTACTTATCTACAGTTCAGAGAAACACAGTTCAAAATGTTTCTCAATGTTTTGATATTTCTACTACAATACAAAAGGCAGTCTAAAATATGGTTAGTAAATATTGATCACTTGTTATATATGGCATCAGTCACTTTCCTAAGCAATTTGCATATGCCATCTCATTGAATTCACATACAAATCCCAATGCCCCCTTTAAACAGGTAGATAAATTGAGCTCAAAATATATTAACCTTCTGTTCAAGCACACACAGTTTATAGTGACACAGTTAGGGTTCTGGTTCAACCCTTTAGATTCTAGAATCCCTAACCTGTGGCTCTCAAAAAGTAATAACATCAATAACTTGGAAACTCAGAAATTCAATGTTCAGATTTACCCCAGGTCTACTGAATCAGAAATCTGGAGGGTAGAGATCAGCAGACTCTCCCTTAAAAGCACTCTAGAAAGTCTAATGAAAGCTAAAATGTGAAAACCACAACTACATCAAGTTGAGATGTTTTAGTATTTAGCATAGTTGAGAATAAATGAGTACTAGAGGTATGCTGGAATAAATAAGGCTAATGTCTACAATAATCATTATTATTATTAACATTTGCATCTTGGTAAACAGGTTTTGTCATTCACTGTAAATTATTCAGTTAATGACAATATTCATCAAGGTTATTTAATGTACAAGAAATTATGTTCTATGTGGGACTAAGAAATGAGATTGTCATTATCCTCAAAGAACTTGAAATATAACGAGGAATATGAGATAAGTTAAAAAACAGAGATCACTACAAACACATTAGTTTGGTGGTTTAAATGGAATATAAGTCTTGAATTGGAAAAACTGGGTTTGAATTTCTATTCCAACAGTGTGTAGCTGGGTGACTTTACCCACGTTATTTATTCAAATATTCAATTTCTCAATCCTACTTAAGTATGATGTTTACATGAGAATTAAATGAGAATATGTGTGCTCTGTATAATGTTTAACATATATTAAGCTCACAATAAAAGTTAATTACTTATCACTACTTCTTTTTCTATTACTAGAAGTTGATGAAACTAAAAGATAACCAAAGACTGATATGTTAAAAAAAATGTTTGACGAAAAATTGGGACCTAATTCGAGCAGCCTGTCTTTATCTCCCTCTGGTGAAAAAGAAAAGGAGTTGGTTAAAAAAAAAAAAGGAGCTTTAAAGAACATTTCTACAAAAGTAAATAAGCTAGTTTTGATAAAGCAACAGATTTGTAAAGGAAAGTAGATAAAGAGAGATCAAGCTCGGATTTAAGGCTGTTACATGTGGGTTTTATCTTGCTATAAAACAAAATTCATCTCTACTAAAGTTACACTTAACATGCTATAAAAATAATATATGCTGCATCAAAACTATGTAAATCATAATGCTCAAGTAGTAGGCATTTGCAAACATCTAATAATCTCATAGCTACATCAGACTTTGTTTAATCCTCTAAATGTCTATCCAAGTGAAAAGCACATAGAAAGCAAACATAATGTGAAGAATGAAAACACTGTTAGAAAGTTAAGAAATTAACATTGTTAAGGCAATGCATTTTAAGAGGTAACAATCACAGTATGATCTCTGTAGGCTAAAATCTGAGCCTGAAAAACAGATCAAGAGATAATATAAAATAGGATACTTCAAAAAGGATCAGACTAGATTGTACTTGAATGACTGATTTGATTTTATACATTCCATTAATAACTCTAACTTCACATTACTCAACCTTTCATCCTCGGGGCTTAGCTAAAATTAAGTCAACTAACAACACCATTAACAATAGGATGGAGAATAAAATTGTTTTTACTGTCATTCCAAAGAGATTTCTAAAGTAGATTCAAATCCTCTTAGCTATTGTTGGTTTTGAAAATGCTTTGTTGGTTTTGAAAATGCTTGTGTAGAGTAATTCTCTTCTAAATTAACCCACTCACTAACTACTTGGGCAGTTGTCCTGTAATAATTATGAGCCTTAAAATAGAAATCATTTTCTAAAGAAATTATTCAGGTTGAATAAGCATGAGTTATGATACTCTCAGAAATCAAAAAGATTACTTTAAAATATGCTTTGGAAGGTATGAACCTCAAATTTTCTTACTCCATTGACAATATCAGTCGTACTAAAAGAATAAGTATGCATTATTTGTATTCCTCTTTTTTATTTTATAAATATATAGAATACATTTAAAATATATCACATGTACAATTTTAGAAGTTCTGAGGTAGAAGATAATTTGATTATAGCTAAGAAAATATTTTGAGCTGTATTATATAGCCTAACTTCATAAAATTGTTCTAAAATAACTGCATTTGAAAACTAAAAGACCAAAAAAGAGAAAAAAATTTATTTGAGATGTTCGATCACTAAGTTTCTAACCTGAATAAAAGTGACTGATTTCATAAATCTATAAATATATTTGATTTTATGCTAGTATATGGTAAAATAAGCATTAGCACATCTTAAGGTGATTACATTAAGTCAATGAATCTACTAAGTCAATAAAACAAAGAGCAATGTGAAAAAAATCAGGCAGTATTTTCACTCCTCTTAAGGCTTTTCACAAATTACTTGCTAGTGTGCTACTCCAGATTTAAATTGAAGTGCCTCTATGAAATGGCTTTATGGTCAAGAGGCAGGCAATATTCCTTATTTGAGCCATAATTTCCTTATCTATGCAGTTAAAGGGAGTATAGTATTCCTCATAGAGTTACTTTTGGAATCAGAATAAGTGAAAATGCCTAGAATGTTCTAATCATTGATTAGGATTAGATATGACTTGATTTGGTTAATTGTGATGTCACTTGCTTCTTTCTTAGGAAAAAAGGATACAGCATTTTTTTTTTTTTTTAATTTTAAGCACGCTGAAGTATTTGATGATAAATCTCCTATGTTTGTTATTTTTAATTTCTTGTTTGTTTTTAAGGATTATTGCAAGATAATTCTCTCCATGGATCTCATATCCTTCTGCATGTCTTTTAAGCAAAGAGCAGATTTCTTTGCTGTCCAGGATGTCTCCATTTGTGCAAAGTTGGTCAGGTTTACTATTCATTCTAAAAGGTTGGGATTTCCTAAGTTGAAGGTTTCTCAGCTGTCACAGGAACCCCCACTGAGTGCTCACCTTCAAATTAGACAATCTTGCATCAGTTCATGGGTCGGGGCAGAGGGAAGGAGCAGAGGTCTGAGGGAACATGTGAATGTGAAGCTTAAGTGGTTGTGCCCTCAGTACTTAGGCGTCTTCTGCAGGCTTCCAGAGAAGCATGGCTGGCTAAATCATGAGTTTTCAAGCAGGATAACTCCTGCGCCCTCCACAGTTTTTGACAGGACCAACCCACATAGAAGAAAGTCATTTCACCTGATGAGGAATATTATGTCAAAAGGAGAGAAGTGGCAATGGATTGGAAAGCATAAGGCTAATCATTAATAAAATTACTTCACCATGAATAGAATAGAGATCATAATACTAAAATTTCCTCAAGCCCTTATTATATATTACCATACCGACAATGATATAAAAATACATGATATTTAATATTTAAATTGATTTTCTATTTCATATTTTCACAGAACCTAGGATAAGATCTGGTCTCAGTTCTTTTTCTGCTCAAATCACTCTCGATGCAGATATTTTGTTATTGACTGCATGAGGGCCTTTGTTGTAGCTGTGTGGCAAATTGATTTACCTGACAGTGTAATGGAAGACTAAGGGACATGACCACCTTCAAGAAAGGAAAAGTCAGATTAGTAACTTCACTCTTCAAAAATAAAAAAAGTAAGAATTACTGAAAGTGAACAGTCATTCAGGTTCCGTGTGTAGAGAAGTGAACAAAATGAATCTTCACAGAAAATATCAGATTAGATATAGAATGTTAAAGCTGATTCAAACCATAAATATCATTTACTCCAAGTCTAGAGTGATTCGGTTACTTGTTGAATTGAAGGTCATACCATGCAGTTGGTGACGCACAGATCTCATAACTACAAGGCTGGCATATTATTACTCTACATCAGACATTCAAAACTGTGACAGCAATACAAAAGGTGTCTGCAACCCCTCATTTGGGGAAAATAAATTTGAGACAATTTCTCTTTATCATTCATTGTCTCTCTATGTTAGTAGAGTTATGAAATTTTCTTTCATGCAATTGTGTTACAGCTATTGATTTTGAGATTTATGAATATTGTTTATCATATAGGCTAATCTATAAACTCTATTTCAGCTACAATAATTTATATATCAAATAATTTATAACAAACATAGAATGGTACACTTTATGAAAAGGTAGTGAATCAGTCTAATGTTATTTGTATTTAGATTTTAACTGGATGTTTTCTGTTTATCAATATTCCTCAAGGCCAGCATGTTGATATGTTTTATGTCATTAATTCATCATAACATTACTTCATTTCAGTGAATTAGTAAAATAAATATACAAATAATATGTACACAAATAGAAACTATGCAAAAATTATGTCTATGCCATTTTATATATATATACATGTGTGTATATATATATATCCTTGTAAATATTTTTAAAGTTCTATATATATAAATGGAAGTTATATATACAACATATATATTATATATATGGGCTATTATATATTTGGGTAATACAAATCTAATTAATGTAATATAATGACTTTTCTGGAACGTAGAACATATTGAGAATTTCTAAAGATAGATTCAGTTTTACAGAGGTAGATACAGAACAATGGTATATTTTCCATAATGTCTATCAAAAGTATTTGTATATTAGCAAGTATTTTATAATTTATAAAAAGTGCGACTGACCATGAAAATTTAAGTAAAAGTTGTATAATCTGTATAATCTATAAAGTAAACCAATGTTTAAATAGCTGCCAATCACTCTGTCATTCTAAATAAAAGTATATTTTTATCAAACTATAGGACAAAGTTAAGAATTAAAAGACCTGAAAAATTGCTTGGCTTTGTTCCAAAATGAAATTGGGAAAATCTGAAGGACTGAATTAGGTATGAAACTTTACCTGCAGAAATGACACTACAGTCCTGAGAGCTAGGGCCAAAGATAAAGTCAAAATTGAGTTGTGATAAGGTAGCACCATTCAATTATTATAAAAACAAAAGTAACTAGTAGGTGGATAATCTAAAATAGGTAATTACCAGATGATTATTTACTCATCGTATCTCTTGTTTAGATAGAAAACCAAAAGACAGAGACTTGAAAAGTTCTGATATTTAGGAATCCTTCAATCTATTTTGTTAGCAAAATGAAGTGGTAATTTAAATCTATTTCTTGTCAATTTAATAAGAAATATACACATAATATACACATAATACCTATGACCAAAGAGAACTTAAAACTTCTATTTCAAGATAGTGTTGCCAAATAAATTAATAACTCCCCAATCAAGCTATCATCCCACAAGCAGGAATAATTCTTTATCATCATGTGGAAACAAAATTAAATGACCACATTGGTGATACCCTTATTCCTGGGCAAGAAGGACCCCTGTTCTGAGTTCTAGGCTTGTTATATAGCAAATACATATATAACATATACTAAAGAACACAGCTACCTTGTTACTTGGAATCTAGCATTCAGGATGAGCACAGAATAACTGCTAATCCTAAACATTTACTTTCCTAGTAATACTGTTCAAACCCCAGGGAAACATTTCTCCATGTTTGTGCCTTATTAATTTAATTTAGTTTTTAAAATGGAAAGATGCAAAAAGGGATGAAGGTAGGCAGAGGCAGAAGACAAGAAGAGAGGGGAAGAAGCAGCACTTTATTTATTGCTGCAGTTGCTCCTTCTGGTTGATCCATGGCCCTGGGATGCAAACTGGGAACCTTGAATGAATGTGGCATGCATCTAACTGCCACTCCTTCAGGACCAGCCAGCCCTATTCATTTGAAACCAAAGGCAACTATATCTGAGTATTGTAAATATGTGTGTTTTGCAGAGCACTGGAAAATGAACAATGCTTAATTTTCACATAATTTACACATGATAGCCAAGAATCATCTTGCAGTACGACATAGTTTACATCATTGGTACACTGGTAAATATATATGTATAAAGATCTAGACATGACATGTGTGAAGCATGTTCCTTGCTTTTAATATTGTACCAAGATTTTTCTTTATATTCTAGAAAGCCAAATTAGTTTCATTACTGTAAAAATTCTATTTGAATTAGGTTTTACAAAATTGAAAAAAATGTTTTTATAAATATCATTTAAAATTTTGATGTATACTGACTAAAACTAACAGTCAAAACCAATTACAAATATAATTTCAAATAATAATAGAAAAATGTTTAAGAATTCTATATTCTGATTTATTTCAATTTATGTTTTAATTAAATATCTCCAATTCACTTCGTTAAAAAATAACATTTCTATGTTCAATCCTTTGAGCATTGAGGATGAGTACAAAGATTGTTAGAGCAATAAGAAATTTAAAAAATGCAACACAAAAACAAAAATCCTCCTGAAAACAAAAGGGAATATATAATCTTCAGCGAAGCTGCTGCTTAAATTTATAAAAACCTAAGACAGTGAAATAGAACCTATTTTGATGGACATGACCTGCTTAAAATGTGCAATCAGGACATTCCAATTCATTATTAGTGAATATTTAATTACTTAATTGTTGCTTGAAACAATGAAATTGAAACTGAGCAAAAAAAGTTATTCTCATGAAATCTATTGTTTGAATAGGTCAAATGAAAGCTGTATAACTTCATATTCTTTACTAGTTGAAGACTTAATTACCCATCGAAACAATGGAAATGTATATGTGATCTATTTGCATAGATTTGCTTTTGTATGCATAAAATGTTTCTGGAAGGGCACATGGGGGAACTCAGTTACATCCAGGAGTGTAAACAAGTGACTGGAGGGTAGAGTAAGATGCTTTCTACACTTTGTGAACATGTGTATATGTTCCTTAATTACAAAAAGAAAAATTAAATTCAAACATTTTTTTAAAGACCTTGGTTCAAAATAAGGAAGTTCTTTCTTACCTCATGTTAGACAATTCACATCTTCAGTATTTATAAAATGAAATATTATAGCCTATAATACTATGCAGTTTTTAAACAATTAGATGCCATTTACCTACATGTAAAAAAAAAACAAAACAAAAAGCTGTGCTGTCAATGAATATTCAAAGAAGCAAAATGTAAGAGATGACAAGAAAGAGCCTTGGTTTAGTTTCTCAAAAATACTCTCATTTCCAAAAAAAAAAAAGAATGAGAAAAGAGAAAAACAAAGAAAAGGAAAACAATCCTCTTGTGTCATCATTACTGTTCCTCTGATATATTATTAAACTAGAAATCTATTTCTTCATTCAATTTATTTAAAAAATGTGTTGAACAGTGTATTGAAGTTAAAAATGCAACAACCATGTTGTGTTGTCTTTCCAGAGCAGAGACAGGCAACTAAAGAAGAAAAAGGCAATTGCAGTGTTATTTGATAATTGTTAGAAGTGTTAAAACAGAAGCACTAATAGGATAACAAAAGAGAAAAGGCACGGGACTCAAAATAGAAAAAAGGAATTCAATAAGGAGAGATTTGGGGAATATTGGAGAAGATCTTTCCAAGTAGAGGAATCAGGATAGAGTGAGGCTCACTGTAGCTGGAGTTTAATTTACAAGGGATAAAGTGGAGAGGAAAGCAGGTCCTAGATCATTTAGGACTTTACATTATTTACTAAGGAGTTTGAATTTTACTCAGAGGGCTCTGGGGAACCATCTACAAGATTTTAGCAGGCAAATTGCTATGAATAGATTTGTATTAAGAACAATCACTTTGCTTTAAGGTGGATAACAGATTGGAAGAGGAAGAAAATAAAGCCAAAGACAATGAAGAGGGTGTTATCACTGGGGTCAGAATGACAATGGTCTAAAAAAAGGAGGTGACAGCAGGGAGTGAGGTGCATAGCCAGGATTACTTATTGACTGATTTGTTTTAGGGTTACTGGGCTTCCTACCTAGTGTTGACAGATTTATCAAATAAAAATGCAGGATGCCCAGTTAAAAGTGGATCTTAGATAAACAGACAATAAATTATTAATATAAACATGTCTTATGTAAATTAGGGATGTATTTATGCTAAAAAGTATTTCTTATCTGAAATTCAAAATTAACCAGATGTCCTGTATTTTATCTGGCAACTAAACTGCAGTAAAGTATTGCATATAGCTCCTGCAATTTTACAACATTCAAGAATTCCCCTATCTTCTAACAGAGATATAGGTTTATGTTTCATTTAATAAACTCACCATTTTAAAAACAAGAATATCAGAAAAAGCAAATCTAGAACCAGAAAGACTTAAGAAGGGAAAGTTTTAAGTCAAAATAAGAGAGTTTTAAATAAAAATGGTCAAAGAACTTACCTGGTTTCCATGAAGATTTTCATGCAGGAAAGAATATAATCCTGATATTTATGACAGTTTTCTCATGTCAGCGCTCTTTCTTGCTGCTATTTTTTTGTGCTTTTTTTTTTTTTTTTTGTGGGGAAGAATTTGTTACTGAGTTAATATCTAAAAAAATGCTAGTCTTAAACTTCACCTTATAAGCACATTATATATGTATATTTATATACACGATATAGTATTTTATATCGTGTATATAAATATACATACATATTTAAAGAGGAAGGAATGAAGGCAAGAAAGTAGACAGGAAAGCAAGAAGAGAGAAGAAGAAGCAGCATTTATTTATTTAGTTAGTTAGTTCTTTGTTTTGGTTGTTACCTCTGGTCCCAGGTTGTGAGCTTGAGCCCTTGGGCACCATGTGGACTATGCCACTGCAGCTGAAAACTTAACACCTAAATCATCAGAGTGGGTCACAGTTATCTTTCTATAACTAAAATGCATACACTCTTTGTGCAGAGGCAAATGATACTAGTTGCCAGTGCTATTTTCAAAACTTAACATCATTCTTTAAGTTCATTGGGCTAAGGACATATTTCAAATTATTTAAAACTTTCACAAAATGTTTTGATGCTGAGCAATTTACTTAATTTTCATTTTAATATTACCTCAGCTGTTTTATTTAGGATATTTTTTCATATGATTAGTATTTTTCTCATTTTTTCCAAATTCAAAATATGCTAGGAGTTCATTTTGTTGATTATTAGTAACTTCACGTAGAACATGTCTTGAAATTGTTATTGTCCTGAGATGTCTTTTGAACACTGTTAAAATTATATTTGAATCATTTAGATTCTATCATTAGGACACACTTAATTTTGTTGGTCTGTTAAGTACACCAAAACATTGATCTATTTTAAAGACTAGTTAACATAAAAAGAGCTCAACAAGCACGTACATATGTGTTTTTGTGCATATACATACATAGATGTCCGCATATGCATTCCGCATTTACCTTCTGCAAGAAAGCAATCTTCCCAGCTGCTGAACTCAATAGACTTTGTTTATGCTCCCCTTGTGGCATTCATCATTTTTTTGTACTTGAATTCTAGCTATTTATGAATATTTCTCTTCTCCCCTAAGATTTTCACAGGTAGCAACTGTGTTTAATTCATCTCTATATCTTCTACAGTGCCTGCACACAGCTTTGCATACTGTGAGTACTTGTTAAATGTTTGTTAAATGAATCACAGAAAAAAAGTAAATTTAGTTTATTTGACCCTTTAGTATAGAAAGTTTTTATCAAAATACAGTAAATTTTGTACCTACAAGAGATTTTCCCTTAGAACCTTCTGCTATTTTTTACTGATGTATTTTATTTTTCAAACCTTAAGTTATATTTTAGCAGTAAAGTGCTATCTTTTACTGCAAATGTGAGGTTAAAGAGGGATTTGAGATGAAAATAAAAAAATACTTGCTATTTTTTATCCTGCCTTCTGATTATGCATTTTTTCTTTATTGTCCAGTGAAGCATAACCATATCAGTTCCTGATATAGTAACTTGACTGAGTAGTCAAATGTCAAAGATCAAAAGCTTATCTCTGGAGAATGTTCAGAGAATAGTGATGACTTCAAGAATTGCCAACTAAAATTCCTCTTCCTCCGATATTTGAAGTTGACTGAAATTAACAAAGGTACACAAAAGTAGAGAGAATTTACATTCACATTGTTAATAGGGAAGGAAGGCTTCCATCTTCAAAGGATCTTTGCCTTATTCAATTTAAATGGAATCTAGTTGAAGGGCAGCTATTTACGTCCTGAGAAAGCAATACAAATTGCTACCAAGTAGAAAAAAAAAATTCTAAAGAAACCTACATGACATGCTTTAATTTAAAAAAAGTAAGAACTGGAGTAAAATAGAGAGCACTATTGTGCTAGGAGCCCCTTTGACCATCTTGGATTAAAAAAAAAAAAAAAAAAAAATCCAAATCAGTCGTACTGGTAGTTTCAAGAGTAATCACACTGAAATCAGTTAAGTTACTGAACAGTCACAAGACCAGCCGACAGAAATGAGACTTAATCAACAGAGGTAGCAATCGCCTCCTGTGCTGACCTGGGCAAACAACCACATCCTGGTTGCAGAAAAAATTGACCAGACTCTGAAAAGCAAAGACCAGTCAACCGCCTAACCGTGTTCTGCATTACATCATCCAGGATCAGTTACCCCATGTTCAAAAAGAGTAGCTGCATACCCTACAAAAAGTGTCAAGATCTGAGCCTCGTGGAATGTGGAATGTTCGCCAGGCTGTGAGTCTTCCCTGCCTGAATCTGAGCCTCAGAGTATCTCAACTCCCTTGTCTCAGTCTCTTTTGTCCCAGGGCCTATCAGTTACTGTTTAATAAACGTTTCCCCAATGCTAGTTTCTCCTCTCTTGATGCTGTTAGGAGTGACAGGAGGCTGAGCACACAACTTATTTGTAGAATATAGGTAAGTCAAATAGAAAAACTGGTCTCTAGAAAAATAGATTAAACATTACAGAGAAGAAAGTCAAGTTTTTAAAAAGACCCCTGACTAAAACCATAGTAAACCTTAGTCCTTCTTATCTAGATTACTGATCCAACCAAATTTGTTGGTCACCTTCTCACATCTAAATCTCCCAAAAGTATATTTTAATAATTGATGTGCTGAGAGTGAAGGGACTGGAAATGCTTCACTTGCATTATTTTGGGTGAAAATAAAGTAAAGATCACTCTTCTTCAAAATGAAAGCAAATGCAACCAGGCATGTCCTTTAGCAACTACCACCACCACCACCAAAAAGGCAGGACAATGCTTATTAGGCTAAAAAAGTAAAATGCAATATAAGAAATGTAGAAACAAATACATCATGGAAAAGTTTAACCATCATTAGAATTATTGAAAAATGTGATGTATCTGTTTAGAAGAAATGAATTTTGCAAAAACACTATGGCATACTAAAATACAATTTGCTTCTCCCTACACTGAAGTTGAAGACCTTAGAAATTCAAAGATTAACAAAAATAATAATCCTCTTATTTTTTCTTTCTTGAAATTTGCTAAGAATCCATTTTATTGCTCATGAAAAACCAACTCTGAAGCAAAGGGCTAAGATCAAAAGTCAAGCTGCTGATGTAAGAAGCCTGATACCACTCATCAATGGTACAAAACAGTTGCCCTGGATGCCCAGCTGTCAGTCTATCTCCTTCCCAGTTCCCCTCTCCTGCACCCCTGTGGGGCACTCCCCTTTCCCTTGCCCCTTTAAAAAGCCTTCACTGCACTTGAGGAATGAGATGGTAAATTCTGGACATGAGTCTACCAATACCCCAAGTTATCGAGAACTTGAAAAAGACTTCCTCTCAATATTATATTGCATTCACTGTGTTTGGCAGGTGTTGAAAGACTGGAAAGGACCTTGGTACTTTCAAAGCTAGAAGGATAAAATCAGAATTTTGTGTTTTCTAAAACTGAATTCCTTCATTTATTAGAAATTTGCTTAAATTACACCTGTGTCAGAATTGTCATTGTATATGGAAATCATATGACTGTATTATCACCTTACCAGCCAAAATATAAGATTAATGACAAAAGTCTTAGAAATGATGGTCATAGGACTAGAAGTTTGGGATCTACTTGGAGCAAAGTGATCTTTTAATACGTGGGTACTCAAAACTGTTAAGACAAAGTTTTGCTGTAAGGTCAGGTCTCTAGGCAAAAATATTGAACAGAGATTTGAAATGTTGTTTCTTAAAGGGAAAATGTGAAACAGATAAAGACCCTGACAGTAAGAATGTTAAAGTGAGTGATTGAGTCAGAGTGAGAGAGTGAGAGATGCAAGTCAGATTTTCAATAGAATACATTGAATGTCTAGAAATGGCTCAGTGTCAGGTTCCCTAGGAGCATATATTGCATGACTGATGGGCATGGGGAACACCGGTTTCTGGGTGTTCTCAGCAAACTACTCAGGTTCAAAATCCTATGTTTTTATTTTTCTTTATCATTAAATTATTATCAAAGAAAGATGTTCCCTCCATTGGCTTATCTGTGTGGTAAAATACATTTTTAGACACATTCAAAAATTAAATAATAATTAACATTGAAATACTGGTTACTTATCCTATTTCTCTAAAAAATATGATCAACAGAAAACGACTTACACAATGGCTGTTGTCCCCTCACACTCTAAATAACTACTCTCACTTCCAGAAACCAAGATGTTTCAAGTTTAATTCTGGCAAGAAGATACATGGGAAAATTAAAAAAAACAGTTTGGAATTTCCTCCATTAAGAGGCATTTACCATTCCCAAAGCTGTTCTGGAGACATAGTTGTCAGCAGTAGCTAAATTCTATTCTCTTCAGCCACTTAACCATTAAAATGTATTAAATATTAAATTAAGCCCATGTAGATAATATAAAATCTTATTTTTCTTAAAACACCACTGTTTCCTCATAAGGATGCTGCAATGTTGGAGAATGCAGATAAAATTGATCACCAGTGATTAAAATTCTATTCAAAGGTTTGAACCTACTAATGACACATTATGAGTAGCTAGAAATTACTTTGGATTTACCCATGTGTAAATCTTTGGCTTAATTAACAGCTACTATTTTCTTCTGGGTCTCATTCAACTGATCAGACTTAGGATCTTGAATTTCAGTGACTAAGATCTTGAACAAGTTACTTATACTGTATCTCAGCTTTCTCTTTCATAAAATGGGCGCATTTAGAGTACATACTAGGTAGGTTTATTTTGAATATTAACTAGAATTGTGCTAATCACACTTCTTGTTGCTTTTGTCCTGTTTTTTTATTGTTTTGTACTGAATACATCTTTATTTTCTATTAATAATGGAGATATTCAGTCATTCTTTTCTTTAAAAAACTACCTATATATGTAAAAATATAGTAAAAATATGTCTCTATATATACTCATGTATATGTATATATACATAAAAATATATCTATATAAAGAATAGTAAAAGAATAGTATTTGCTAGGTAACCTTTACATACAGAGGACTTTCTATGTATTATCTGAGTTTAATGGGTAATCTTATATTTTATCCTTTAAAAATATTAATGTATGATTTTATTCCCTCAGTATTCATCTCAATTTATTGCATAACAGAGATCTAACATTTTAGAGATATTCGCTTATTCAATATTCACTCAGTTGAATAGAGATTTTTATGAAGTATCTACAGTGATCTCTTAAATATTTTAATGAGAAAGTATACCATGTCCACATCTACACCTGATTTTTTACTTGAGTCTATAGCTCTCTAACCTCATGCATGGATGCTGGTAACCACAGGTGTCGTATTCATCTTTACGTTCAGTTGTTAGAGTAAGAGTATAACAGAACATGCAAGGCAAGCTTATTTTGAAGATGATTTTCAGTATTTTGCAAAAATTCCACCTGTGTGTCTCACCTTTTCCTGCTATATAACATATGGATTTCTGAGTCCAACTTACCAGGACCTACCTAACATAATGTATTAAAAATAAATAATATTAAAAATAAATGAAGAATGAAGGGAAGAAAAAGAATAGAGGATTTGGAAAAAAGGAAGGAATGGAGGAAGAGAGTGTGCGTGTGTGTGTGTGTGTGTGTGTGTGTGTGTGTGTATGAGAGAGTGAGTGAGAGGGAGAGAGAGAGAAAGAGAGGGAGGAAGGGAGACAGAGAATATGAATGTAAATTAAGAAAACAAAAATGAGCAGAAAGCTTTTTTTTTAAAGTCTACATTTTGTGAAAGTTTTGCTTAATAAATCATATTGGGCACAAACACATGATTTGGTCTTTGTCTAGGTAAGGTAAACAGAAATATCCTGAAATTTCCTTAAAATCCAAGGTAGATCAGATTATTGATCTTTTTTGTTCCATCAACAGATAAAAACAATGTATATTAGATTACAAGAGTTTAAGGAAAACCTGTGTCAGAGATTTATGTTTCAGGGACACAGTCAATAACAAATAAGTAATTTACTGTGAGACCTTTACATATAGAGGCCTTTCTATGTATTATCTGAGTTTAATGGATAATCTTATATTTTATCCTTTAAAAATATCAACGTATGCTTTTTATTCCCTCAGTATTCATCTCAATTTATTGCATAACAGAGATCTAGTAAGACCAAGTAAACTGCATACCAGTGTTTCCTGAAAACCACACAGAACAGTGAAGTGATTCAGTTGTATTGTTGCTGCTAGAATGTTGAGCACCAAGGTCAACTGAAATCAATTGTCTGAATTTATGCTTCTTAAGAAAAGACTATGTATACATTGAAAACAATACATGGCTACTGTCCTTAACTTCTCTTATTGATATTCATCTCGTTACCCCTGGGTAAGTTGTGCATAACAGGAATCATCGACCTATGGCTTTCAACCAAACAAGACACTATGATTTACAAATGGATTGACTCATTGATTTACTTACTGAGCAAATGTTTACTGAGTATAAATAATGTATAATATATGCTAATAGTTAAAATGCAATTTAAATTACTTATTTTATTGAAATAATATTGCATTATAACTTTATGTAATTTTCAGGTATATATCATAAAACATCAATATCTGTATATACTACAGTAAATTCACCACTGCAAGTCCTATTGTATCCTTCACCATATAATTGACTTACAGTGTCTTTTAATGATATATCTTTAATAACCTTTAATATTTTTCATCTCTTTCTACATTCATTGCTTGGGAGATTTTCAAAATAAGTATGTGACACCATAATAAGATATCCCATTTGCATAAAGTGTAACCAGTGCAGTAATAACTCCCATTTAAGAAAAAGTCAGAAAAATTGACACTGGAACTCAGGTCCTCTGATTCCAGAATTCATGGTCATTGATTAGATTTTCAGTCCTTTTTTTAAATGAAAATGTGCTAATCCTTGGTGTTTTAGAGAAAGAAATGAAGGGAAGAACTCAAAATTATTTCGGCTAATTAAACAGACATCAGTAGAATCAAAGAAAGGATAGAAAAGGCATTTTAAAGAGACTGGGTGGTTTACAGGCCAAGAGGATAAGATTGTAATCTGATCAAATTACTTATCATCTTTAAAAAATAATGCATCTAAGGGGGTGTGATAGTTTGCAAAACATAAAATACAAAGGAAACAAACACAGAAGAACCTTTGCAATGTTCATATTAGAGCTACAATGAGCTGTGAGGTAGCCTGCTTCAAAAATTAGTCTCCATTATTTCTACTAAGATATTTTGTATGAAACTATCTCCAGTTTAGCTCATGCATATACTAATAAACAATTAAACTCATGTTATGCATCTTCTTTTGTCCTGATTCTGTGCTAAATAAACACAGTCATGCAAGTTACTGTCTACCCTTGTTCTAGAACAAATGTAATACCCTCGTATTAGTAAATTTTTAAACTGACACCTTGAGTACAATTTGACTTTCTAGATCTCTTGTCTACAGGGGACTTCTGCAACAAGTATGCCCAATTCCATTGACAATAATTGTTCTCAGTGGAAATAACTAGGCTGGCATTATAGTTTACATCTCTGTTTCATGAGGTCCATTTAGATGAGTCAACTCCCAATGACACATTAATTCTTGATGAGATACTGACAGAGTCCTAAGTTTGCAGGCTTATGTCTAGACTTCGGAATGCAACAAATTCCTGTATATCATGCTACCCATCAGACTTGCTAGGAATCATATATTTGGCTTCATTCAAATGTAGCTTGTACTTCAGTATACCCTACATTAAATTTCTAATTATTCTATTTCTATATAAAAGCTGCAAATATTTCTTCCAAAGAAAATCATGTTCTTCTGATTGTATCATACAAAAATATTTTCTTGCTAAGGAACTGATTTCACATAATTAGATCAATTCACAATGTATCTTGGTAAAGGATAATAGACAATGCGTATAAAATATGCCTAGAACATCTTTGAAACCTATTGGGCCAAATACATTTAAGTCTTCAGAATAGTGGAGATTTAGAAAACTAGTTAAATACGTAGTTTGCATATTCCATATTATAGCTCAGAGATTTAATTTGCACCCTGTAGTCAAATCCATTGATATTATTTCACCTAAGCCTAAAGAACATTTATAGTAATTGGGATAAATAAATGTTAAAAAGAGTTCTATGTTGGCTTAGGCAAAATTTTGAAGTCAAATGAATTATGGAACAGTTTTCAGAATATTTGGATTTCAGGATTAAGGAAAAAGGAATGTCAACCTTTACTGATAAACAATAAGCTTTCAATGAGTTCTCATTATATTTTCACAATAATTTTATAAATTAGGTGGTTGCTTAATGTCTACATATAATAATGAGGAATGAACCACTAAAACCAGATATTTTCCCAAAGTCACACATTAGTAAGTTTCTGAGAAAATAATAAAAATCAGTGGACTTGACCTGAAATATGACACTACAGTAACTCTAAAAAGGAAATGGGAAATGTGCAAATAAAATCTATCAGCTTCCTCTTCCCTGTGTTCCCTGACAAGTTGCTAAAAGTATATACCACAAAGTCAGACAAATTGGGTTGAAAAATATCTCAGAAAATTTGGTAGAGCATTTTAAACTCCTTAATCCTAGTTTATGAAATATCAGAATAATGGTTCCTATAGAGTTGTTAACATGACTGAAAGATATGCCATGTGGGCTGACATGAATAGTCTTCACAAGCAACCCTCCCTACTAGGCCCTAAGAATGGAAATTGGGAAGAATTTATATATATACGTGTGTGTGTGTGTGTGTGTTAAAATAATTAAAAATATATATTTATATATAACTAAAATAATACATTTACCATGAAATACATTAATCTTTTATTCATTTTTCTTTCACTCTACTTAATAAGTATTTAATGAACAACTTCTAATTGCTAGGTTGTGAAAGTTAGTTTTGGTAGATTCTAGATAATTTTTAGATTTTGGAAGGTTTTAGATAATTGGGGTAGGCCTTAGATAATTCCTGTTTTCAAATCTTATTCTCTGTCTGCCCTCAGATTTATGTGTCACATTTTGCAATAATCATTTGGAAACTTAATTACACCCTAAACTTGACTCCATCATTCAATGGTCAATACTAAATATACCTAACTGTTGTTGCTTTCATAAGTCAGTGTACCTTTTTCCCTCATTTACATGAGAAACATACATATTTTAGGAAAGGAAATTGGTTGAAGGATTTTCCATTTATTCAGTAAGAGGAAGAAAAATGTTTAATATACTTTTTTATCATTTTATGAAATACCTTGTAGATAAATAGAATATAATGTAATCTGTTGTTATAGTTTCAAAGGATACATCTTTGCATTCAACATGAGTCAGGCAGAATCATAAATTGTCTTTCCTATATAAATAAAGCAATATAATTTCTATTCTAATTCATTATTTTATGTAGTAGCTGAGTCTATATCAGTTCTTATTATAGGAATGCTGCATGATGGTATTCTACTTTCTGATTTAGTAAGTCACTCTGCTTTACAATATGGTCACATAACTGATTTATAGACATGAAAGCAAATTTGAAATTGTTGTAATTGTGTGCTGTGGAAAAAGCACTCTTTTAAGTTGTCACTATCTTTAATTTTCCCATCGTCTTTTTTCAGATAGCCGCTACTTAATATAGGCAGAGTTTAATTCAATTTGATGTGTCAGCATTTTAACATTGTTTTAATCTTTTTCTTTTTTTAATATTGGGAATTTATTGGACCATACTTTTCAGAAAATGACATTTTAAATATTTTAAAAATAAGAAAAACACTGTCTTTAAGCAAATTTAAAGAGAGAGAATTGTACAGTGCTTAACATATATATAATAGTCATAGTTTGACCTCTGATTACATCAAGTTAGTGAATTATCAAATGGACTGAAGAGATTTGTGGTTTTCTTTCAATAACATTAAACTCTCCAAATTTCTACAAAAAAATTAGTTAAACCATAGTCAGATTCATCTAACCCAAAATATTACAGTATTTGCCTATCTCACAGGAGTGGTTGGAAAGCTAATTAAAATCGCCACAGGGCTGCATGAAATAAAAGCAGAAAACAGTACTTTAAGTTAAGCAACAGGAATTACTGGGTACCTTGAATTTAATGTTTCTAATATTTTCCCGAAACCCTCCTCTCCACCTCCTTTTGAAATCATTGAACTTTTACATTATTGGTAAATGTAATGCCACATTTTCACATAAATTTATAAACTTATTAAGAACTCTGCAATCACTGTTACTAAATAGCAGGTGTAAGCTATATTTAAATTATTCTTATAATGTAATTTTAAAAGTCTAATATAAAAGCTCAGCTTCCACAGATGTTTGAGTTGAAAGCTTCCACTTATCAGTCTCACTCTAATTGCAACCAAATTAATACAATTTACTTTGATTTATGAGCAAAATGCTAATTTTGACTTGGCTGCCCTTCTGGGAATTAAACGAAATCCAACAGTACTTTTACTTCTTCACCATTCAAATCTGTGGTGAGGGTGGAGAAAACACCTGAACATAGTAGAGACAGGTGATATTCATGAAGTGAGTTGCCTCTCATTACAGTAACCCTTTAGGGCCTTGTTTTTGTTTTTTTGTTTTTTTTTTATTATTTCTTTTTTATAGAACAACATGCATTTACCTGATTGTGTTATTCTCTTCACACTCTAAATAGTTTCATTTTAGCATTGACTATTACACCATCACATCATTACATCACTTTTCTTCACCAATGTCTTTTCTTTCACTCCTCTTTAAAACTGCTCTGGCTAATTCAGTAGTCCTTACTTATTGGCCAGATATCTGCTTCAAAACCTCCAGTAGATGCCTGAAACTGATTAATACCATACCCTCTTTACCCTAAGTTTTTCCTATACAGTCATATTCTATGATAAAGTTTAATTTATAAATTAGTTGCAGAAAGAGATTAACAACAATAACAATAAAACAATGTTAACAATATACGGTAATAAAAGGTATGAGAACGTTGTTGCTCTTTCAAAACATTATTTTGCTGCTCTCACCTTTCTGGTGACGGTGATATAACGCCAGACGAAAAGATGAAGTGAAATAAATAAAGCAGGCATTGTGTGACTTACCCTGACCCACTACTTCGCCATTGGGCTGAAAAAAAAGCGGATAAAGAGGACAGAGCAGGAAGATCGCGAGATCTTATCAAGATACTCAGAACGGCATGAAATCTAAAATGTATGAATTATTTGTTTCTGGAATATTATAATGAATATTTTTTGACCATGGTTCACTATGGGTAACTAAAATCGCAGAGCAAGAAACAATGGATAGATTTTCCACAATTTTTACGATTGAAACTAGGACTAATTGTAGTATCACCCTGCACAGCAGTGGCGGTGGGGTCTGTGGTGGGGTGATGTGTGCAGACACGATAGGAGATTTTAGGTTAGGCACCAGCCGGAAGTGAATGTACACCCCTGTCCTGTTTAGGAAACCTGCATCCGTTGTGCATTTTGCAGGTAGTTTTTTGGGTGTGAGTTTGCCCAAAATAACTTAACCAGCTGATGGAAACCTGGATAAAATTTCAAACTAGTTAAGAAGCCAGGACAACCCAGAATTGTCAAACCAGAATGTATGGTAACCCTAACAATACATATATGTATTTATTTCTGTTTGATACTTGATTCAAAGATATAACCTTCCAGAAAGCCTCCTCTAAGTTACCTGACATTAAGTTAGTAGCAGAGCTATTCCTGACACAAAGGAGCTATTGGGATGTATCCTGGACGGGTATGGCCTTGGAGATGAAAAGGAATTTGAGAACCAAGAATCTGGGGTTCTCTTCCAACCGCCCCAATTCTACCTAGAATCATCCTGCATTTCATCTTTTGTATTATAGTTGTTTAACTGAACTGAGAAAAGACACTTTCGTTATACTCTCCTCAGTCGAGTAAGTTGTTGCAATTGTTTTTTCTAGCTATTATTATTTCTACTATCTTTATATGTACACGTCTGATTTTCACACTAGATTACAAGCTTTTTAAGATCAGAAAAAGCCTTTTCTTTATCCCTGTAACAAAGCTGAACAATCAGTATAAACCAGCAGACATTAGATTGAAAAATAAAACCATAACAAGCATCAGCAAACCATAGCATCAGTCATGTTTTAATAGACTAATATTTGCCATAGTAGCCTTCTTTCAATAATTGGGGCACGGAGACTAAAACAGGCAAGCGAGAAATAAAACAGTATAGCGGAAAACTGTTCACTTGAGTTTGGATCAAAAACTCAAACTGAAAAAAATTATTAATCAACTGATAAACCAAGCAACCAGTTGTTACTTACTGGGTTTAGTAATAGGGACTTTTATGTATATCATCTATTTTTACTAATATTAGTTTAGGTGAATAATAAGAAAATATTATTTGTATTAAAACAATATAATTGTCACTGTGCAATGTGCCACCAGGCCACCTTGTTTAGCACAGAAATTGATTTTAAATTTTTAAATATTTTTTTGGTGTGATAAGAGAGTATTTCCATTTCATACAGAAAAATATAGTAGAAATTTTTTTCCTGCTTAAATTTACAAATAACAAGGTAAGACTGGAATATAGTAATCTTGTATCTTAAAAAAAAATACGACCACACTGAAAAAAAAAATATGTCTTTTCCATTCTAATGGTAAATAACTGGAAAAATATATTGCCCAATGCCCTAGGAGAAATAAATTCTCCTTCAGCAGCTTGCTGATGCATATCCTTAGAAGTTAACTACTGTAAAGTTGGTCAATAAAGCCAATCTTTTAAATAGATAATTTCTAATTGTAGAGGAGAATTTATTCCTTAGACCAGGATTATTGAACTCACTTGTAATTAAAAGTAAATCTTACCAAGAAAATCTCACAAAGAATTGGTATTTGCTTGTTTATTTTGTGGTATTCATTAAGGCAGAGAAATACACACACACACACACACACACACACACACACACACACGCACACACTCACTCACTCTGATGTTTAAGACTCCCTTTGAGGGCAATTTTAAATAGGGACAAGGAAAATAATACTTGTCAGGGAAAACAGAATTTATATAAACTAAGTAAATTTACCTTTGTATTATGTTTAAAATATACCCATATATTTTATATGTATAAGATCATTGCATGAAAATCTTGAGTGCTGATGTTAATCATTCATTTATTCCCTGCTAACAAATTCTCTAGAGAGTGAAGCTTTAGTTTTGGACATAGAAACATCTACTTTTGAATATATGTTTTGTTTAATTCTTAGGTTTATTATTTGTTCATGCTGTGTTTGTTTGTAGTCACTGATAAATATTAACGACAAGAACCATGGTAAATTTCACATATATGTGTACTTAAAGGACTGCAAGTAGCTCCATCTGCCACTAGCATGACTATTTCAATGCCTCCAAACATTTTTTTTTTCAAACACTCTCACACAGGCCCTTTTCTATACTATGTTCGAATGATCTCTCTTTGATCTGAATATAGACCGTAAAGACAGTAATCATCAAATAACGTAGAAATAGAGAAAAATATCACAAATGCCTCTTTGTTTCTCTGACCCAGACTCATAGTCTGCCCTTTTGCCCTTTACCCTTGATAAATATCAGAAGAGAATTTGTAAATCAAAGTTTGCAAGCACATTCACTCAAGAACCTCTACCTTGATAAAAAATAAAAAAACTTACCAACCATTGTTAGGGAATATTCCAGTTTTCAAAGTTTTTTCAGTCCTGATACTATCTATCCTACCATTTAATTTCACCTGTTACTGGGAATTATTTTCTTCTATGTACTTCTGTTTGTTATGGGTATAGCCTCTGACATACACATGACATCCCTTTATGATGTTTTCTAAACCCATGGAATGAGGATATTTGCTCTCATATCCACTAGGAATTTATCTTCCATTTCAGTTACATTTCTTAAAAGATCAATATTTATCATGATTTGAAATATTTATACATACATACTTTTATAATTAAAATTATAGCTATATCTATATATCCTGAATTCCAATTTGAAATATGTAATTAATAGGATATAGTACTATTAATTAGAACATTATAGGTTAAATTTAGAATTTAAATCCTAAGAAACAATATAACATCAATACATGTGCTATTGAAATTCTGTTCACAAATACTTCTCATTGCATTTTCTCATAAAAACAAGTAATTGCAGCAATAGGGACATTAACTGCTATATTAATCCAAATTGCCAGTGAGCCTTATATGTGGCCACGAGGCCTCCCAAAACTCTTGTCAGTGTCAGGTGTTCCTCTTCTTTTATACTTTGATGCCCCATTGTGGCCTGTTGCTCTGTATTATAATTGCTTTTTTAAAACTCTGTATTACCCATTAGATTGAGGCTAGTCAAAGAATTAAGCCTGTGTTAAATCCCTAGTGTCTAATACAGGTGTTATAGTTTCTGTTTAATAAATATGTTTTCATGAAATTATGAATATCAATTAAACAGTCAATTAAGAAATGGGTAATGAAAATAATCATGTTCTACACTCTACTGGTACTAATGATTTGCACTGTTTGAAAAATATAATTGATTCAACTTCTGTTGAGAGAAATAGAGCCGTTTAATCATACATGTAACATTCTTCCATGGAAAATGTTTTATTTATCTTTCTTAACGAACATTGAATCCTACTATTTTGGAGTTGGATTAAGATCACTAATGACCAAAACAAATGAGGACAATCATATCTTCACTCTGTAGAATTAGTATGCCAGTTAAATATAAAAATTATGTAAGACTATCAGAAGTACAGTATAACTTAATCAACTGGAGATATATGTGTTTATTTGTCTTATGTTGTGAAGTTTGTATGTTTGTGTATGTGTTTTTACTTCCTTAAAAATTTTATAAAAAAAACTAAAAAAATCTAAAAAAGAGCAAGCAACTGGTAAATTTCCTTTAATTACAAATGCTATATTTTAGCTTTTTCTCGTATAAGAGATCTACCATTAGTTTTCCCTTACATCTACCCTAGTTGATACTAAAGTTAACTGAAAAAGTTGAAGGAAAAGTGCTAATCAAATCCAGATTAGAGATTAGAGAAAGAGAGGCATCCACCACCTCCAGGTGGAATTCTTCTCTGCCAGTAACCCCACGCTTCTTGTCCCATTTAACCTCCTGATGAAGAAAATAGAAAATGCCCCAAATAGGAAAACCTTGACATGGCTTCTGAAAGGAAACAGACTAGATTAATCAATTTGTCACCACTGACCCTATTCTACAAGTCATAACTTCTTAATTAGAAGTAAAAATAAATAGATGTCATAGCTGTTAAAAGATATTATGCCAAAGAAATATCTGCAAATAAATGTTTCTAAAACATCAGGATTTACAATTCAAGAGAAGAGTAATCACCAGTTTTGTTTTGTTTTTTTCATGTCAGGAATAATTGAGGTTTGATATTTAGGGGAATGGAGCCAGTCACAGGAGTAGGAGCCAGTCTTGTTTTTATTTTTAAGGTCATTTTAAAGACCTCCCTGCCCTGAACTAGTTCCCACACTAGTACTTGAAATCCCTCTTAGATATCTTAAACCCTGAAGATTTTGGTCCTCTCATTTCCCTATTAAATTGAAATTGCTTTACAGGATGTAACACCATAGGAAGCATCAGCTAACACCTGATCAGGGATTGCTTTCCAATCCAGCAGACAGCTAATTAAGTAAGATAGTTCCTATGGGAAACTACATTGAGGATAGGATGCCCATAAGGAGGAGAGAAATACTGAGAAGGAGGATGCTAAAGAAAATTTAGTCAAATTGAAATTTATCCTAGGGATGCCCGTATTGGAAATAAACATCATTTTTTTTCCCACTCATGAAAGTAGTGATTTTTAACGAAGCCTATAGATCAGAATCATCCAGAGGTATTATTAAAACTATGTCCTAAGCCTGAAAATTGATTGAAGAAATTAAAATCTCTGGTGACTAGACCACATCTGAATATTTTAAATCTCTCCAGATAATTTTGTTATATACACTAGAACATAAAAAGTTAACTAAATGCGAGACCTAATCAGCTAAGTATTATACAAATTCTACCAATAAAATCTAAAAGACAGAAGATTCAGGTAGGACTTCCTGGAGAAAAGCCCAAGCCCCTTTTCTTGTTTTCTCTTACCTTCCCCTGACCCTCACAAAGCACTCCACTGGCATTCTGTCTCACAGATTTAGTCTCCTTAGTGTTCCTAAGGAAGGTTACCATTAAGACCCCAAAATAATATCATCAAAAAATGAAAGTGGGGTGGACACCTAGATACCATTAACTTTCCTTTATACCTTGCACCAGCATAGGATACCCAATTTTTGGACCTTAAGACCTTTGGCTCCTTTGGTTTATACTACTACATTCACCCCATCACCTCACCAACATGACCAATTTACAGAAGACTACCTGTAATGTAGTAAGATAGGAATAAATAAAACCTTGTTCTTATCCTTGAAGGACACAAAAACTACTGATAATGGGATATTGATTTTAGGTTCTGAGGCCATATTGTTCCCCCACTTCTCTTACTTTATTTCAGAAACTGACTTCTGTGACATTAGCATAATCATCTGCCTCAATCTTAAACTTCTTATAGATATGACTTTGGTCATTATAGGTTCTTTAATTCCTGAATTCTACGAGCTGAAGTTCATTTCCTTTAGCGTTATTCATAGGGACCTGTAACTATTCCCCACATAAATCCTCACTGCAAGAAATGAGAGGTAGGTCAGGAAATGGACAAGGACTTTAAGCATAGGTGGAGAATCTGGAGTCCACATTTTAGTTTGCATTCCAGCAAAGATTCTAGTGGATATTTGAATGAAATTAATTTATCTCTGAGCAAAGACTAGCAAACAGTGAAAGAAAAGTAGATTCTCTTAATATATGCCACTCCTAAGTTTTCCCCAAATCTCTGTAGCATAGTACACAGCCACCTAGCAAATATCCTATATTTGCAAGTATTTCGCAAGCAGCTACCAGTGTTTAATCTTGGGATAATGTCTTCTTGATGTGCTAACCCCAAGAGTATTTCAAGCAGCCTAAATGTGAATTACTGGTTGTAAAAAGGAAATTGTGCTGTTTCAAATCATATCTGTCTATAACTAAAGACATGACAACATTGAAACACAAGGTCATGTTTATGAACTCAAAGTTTGTAATGGTAATTTTGGATGCAGGAGCTTCAAGGGGGAAGTGTGTAATAATTAACCAGAAATTGCATCATTAATGAAATATAATTTTGAAAATGATTCTATAATTTTCCAGTAACCCAGGGTGGCAGAGATAACTTTGAATAGAAAATTAAAATATAATGATTTAAGGTTCTGCTATCTAGTTTTTTTACCTCAATTTCATTAACAGTAGAAAGAAAAAAAAATGCTCATGCTATAAGGTATTAATATTACTCTCTTGCATTGTTTAATAATGTACTACTTAAAATAATTTTCAATATGTATTGTCTCTAATATTGTCTCCAATACGGGTGTTACGATTTCTACTTTACTGCTTGTATCACTAAGGATTCTTTAGCTTATAATTGTAAGAAATCCTGACCCATACTGTATTAAACTAAAAAAATATATATATATATTGGTTCATAGACCTGAAAAGATTATGGGTGGGTCTGACTTCATTTGCATTTATGGCATAAACCATAGTGGTGATCCATATTTCCAGCTCCTTTCCTCTGTGTCATCCTCAAACTGCCTCCAGGCAGTTTGTGATAACCAATTGACTTTAACAATCTCAGTCTCTCAAACTCACATTACGCATTGCAAAGACAGTGAAAGGCAAATGCTTCCTTTGATCAACTTTGTTCTGAATGTTCTACTTGCCCTATTCTAAACCAATTATTGTGGCATGTGAGATGGATAGTCCAATTGTTTTAAGTCAATATAGGTAGTGTTGGAGAAAATTTTACCCATGCATGAAACTTACAGGGAGGATTTCTCACAGGGAATTTGGGAACTTTTTCAAGGAGAGAAAATTGGTATTTTGGAAGCAAAATACTAATGCCTACCATAGGGCTCTCCCTTATTCCTTGAACCACAAATAGATGCACACTATTGCCTCCAAGGATGAAATTATATATTCATATATGAATCTATGTATTATCTGTATAAAACACCAGCAAACATCAATAATATGTCTCCTAATATACAGGGTTATGTTAATTCCCACTGAGATATATCTAATTGCATGGATACCTGGGATCCTTGACTCAGCATGGAGCTTATTCACCAAAAGTCAATGACATTTTCCTCCAGGCAGAGTTTATCACAAACCTGTTTCATTATAACAGAATTTGAGGACATATTTTTATACTTCGTACTAACAAGGTGCTTGGCAGTTTGAAGAAGAAGAGACTGCTATCTGAAATGAAAAATATACCCAGTTTTTCTTTATTATGTCATTTCCTTTCTTCTACCTTTCTTCTCCATTTTCTCTTTTACTCTTTTTTTATCTTGCTTTTATCCAAACATAGGTATCAAAGTTTCCCTAAGTATGGGACATTTTCCTGAAAAAGCAAAGAAAAATCCAGATACTTTTCTTTAGGGTAGATAAACAAACATACAGATAATTATAGTTTAGTCAGATAAATACTGTCTATAAGATAGATTTTGAGTGTTATATGGTTAGCTTATCTTTTAACTTCCATTGTCCCTAGCCAAGAAACCTCCCCCTTGCTTGTTACCCCATTCCTGAGTCCTGTTCATTTTTCTACTTATCTCAAAGTGTTTTAGTTGTTTCTATTTCTCGACCAGTCGTTGCCAGTATCATCATTAAAATCAATTAGAGAACATGAACTCCAAAAAGACCTATTCTTAAGTTTAATATGTTGTCAGTATAGAATGCACTTTTTTCTATAATTTCTCACAGCAGTTAGAGTTTGTTTTGATCCAGTCATAGTTTCACAGGAAGGCAAAAACTATTATGAGAAGAGCAAGAGAAAGTCAACAGAATATTGTTCGTGTCAGGAAATGTATGCTTATTGATTAATGTGACCTATAAACAATTCTCAATCCTCTCTGCACCCACTTTCAATGCCCCCCCCATCTTATCCCATCATACACATATACAGCACCAATAATTCATTCCCAGTGAATGTATTCCCAGGCTAGAAAATCAAACATCAAAACTAAACTCAAAGATGGATAATTAGCTGAGAGAGTAGATCTCAAGTGTTCTTATCAACAATTTAACAAAACAAAAGGTAACTGTGAAGTGATGAATATGTTAATTTGCTTGATAGTGGTAATCATTTCACAACGTATACACACATCAAAATATCATATTATGTACTTTAAAATATACATTTTAATTTGTCAATTTCACCTCTATAAAGTTGAGGTAAAAAAGACAGCTCTTGACTATTTCTAATGACTGTTTTTATCACCTACAATATGAAGGAGTTAGACAAATTAATCTCTAAAGTCCTGTTGAAATCTTATCATTCTGTGAGAAGTGTAGAAAGATTTAATGCAATGATTTAGGAAACAGTGAATATTGATAATGGTTCTAAATTGTACTGAAATATTTTCATCCCAGTATGTTGCAAACCAAATTCACTGCAAAATCATTAAAAACTACCTTTGTAGACTTAGCTACTTTACGTAAATATTTGATACATGCTTGTTTCTGATGGAACACTGTCAGGAAAATATTCCTTTAGTTATAGTGGAATAATGACTACATCCTCACTATGCAACACATTTTGCTTAGAGAAATGCATTTATTCATGATAATATACTCACTTTTATTATATTAAAGAGTACTTTCTATGTATCTGCCTGCTGAAAATTGTTTCCCATTTTTCAAAGCACAAGAATGTATTAATTCTTCAATTTAATTATTTCTTTATTTTAAAAGCATTTCTTGATTAATTCAACATTTGAAGTTGCTTGGTGAATTAGAAATTGTTTTCATGTGATTTTCTTAAGTTCCATGTATCTGTAATTTTGACCTGCATTTATTTTTTTGAAAATACTGTGTTCTCTTGACTCCCTATGAAAAACTTTGTGTATAATCTGTCAACTTAAAACATTTTCCTGTCCTTTTACCTGTTAATTCCTTTCCAACATATACTTTATTATAAGTACTACTTTTTTCTAGGTATCTCCTATAGAATTCCTTTGCAGCTATCACTTAGAAATTTTCCCTAGTACCTTGTACTTTATCAACATTATGCATTGTGATTGTTTATTTATTTATGTATATTTTATTGGTCTTTATTCCTTGCTATCAGTTTCTTTAAAACAGTGCATGGTATATTATAGGTACCCCATAGATATTTGTCAGGTGTATAAATAAACAAATGAATGCCACTGTTTGTTAACTAATCAAATACAAATGGTTGAATTATTTTCAATAACTAGTTTATGACCAAATTATCAGTAGGATATACATATATACACAAACATATCTACACATACATACACATTTTATTTATCCTTTAGAATCAAGGTATAGTATATAGTATATAGAATATAAAAATATTTTCTCTCAATAGTTCATGTCACATCTCTTTTTCTTTAAAATATGGTTTATAGTTTTCCCTTTGTGTATGAATCCATTTCCCAACCTGCTTTATTATAGTATATAATATTTCTTCCATTTTTGTCTCCTAAATCTTCTAGACTTTTAAATCATGACTGCAAAATTAATGTCAAACTGTTAGTAACTAATAAATATTCATCTCCATGAAGTAAATTTGAAACCCCTGATAGGCCTGCAGATAAGCAAGCTTGATGTTATTTCATGCACTGATCGTTTGCAACAAATATTATTCTAGCTCAGATTATTCGATTCTTCTAGAATTTTTAATGAAAAATACATAGCTCATTCAACAGACTTTCCTTATCCTCCCTGACAATGAACATAAAAAAATAATCATTAATGCCAAATGTTTTCTCTTACTATGAATATTTTTAATAGAATCTTAGTAAAAACATATCATTTCAGATAAAAATATAGCTTAGAACTAGTCTTTCAATGTTTAGTAAAAAGAAGTCCTTACCAGCTCTGCCCTGCAAGAATAACTGAAGAAACTGAGTCAAAGAAAGAATGAGATATGAAGAAGGTATTACAACTGAATAAACGGATTTTTAAAACAAAGAAGTATCTTTAAAATACTATAGAATTTCATTTTCTTTAAACCTATGTATAAAAAATAACTCAAAGGCTTTAAATTAGTTCATTAACCTTATGCTTCCCTCTTTAATAATTAAGTAATGAACCAACATTATTACAGTAATCTCAGTTATTTGTTTATTTAGCGAATACTTTTTGAGAACCTTCTTGGAGCCAAAAATTGTTTTGGGTGCTGGAGATAAACACGTGATTAAAAATGACATACTTGCCATATCTATGACTTCTCTTAATATTTCCTTTAACAAGCAAAAAAACATTTTGTTTGTATATGTATTTTGTTAAAATTTTTTGCATCACAAAAAACTTCAAAAAGTGAGAAGTCTGTAATATCTATTTTGAGAATAGCTAATATAAATATAATAAAGTGAATGTTTGCTTATTTTGATTCTATGACAATGTTTGTGAAAACAAGCGTGACTGTACACACTAAGTTATTATATTTCTGTTCTCTCCACAACAGGACACAGAGCAGTCAAGGAAGCATTGCAGCAACTATCATCAATTTTATTTTCTCTTGCTCTGTTAAATTATATTAAATGTATAAAAAAATAAATGTTTTCTCCTCAACCTAGTTTACATTTATTTAAAAAATCAAAATATTTTACTAAAATGTAATTATATTTTTAAATTTTAACGTCATGGATTTTTACTTTTGCTTTGGATTTGGATACTTAGAAAAGTATTTATAGCACATTTTACTATGCAAATTGCTTGCCTATGTGCTTTGACTCCCTAAAATATCTCTGGAAACAAATGTCTCTAAAGTAGTATACAAAGAAATTGAAAGAATGGTAAGAATTAACCATTTTTTACAGTAACTAGCAATAATTTAATCTTTTGAGAAGCATTTTAATTTAGTAATATTTTTTCTCACTTTAGACATTTTAGTGTATAAAGTACTATCCTACTCTTTGTATTTTTGTTTTGCTGGACAATAAGTATTGCAAAATAATTTCTTAAATTGTCATTTTAGAGAAAAATAAATAATCTGATTCTCCAAAATCATGCGATTAAAAGATTGGATATACTTATTTTAAGTAATTTTATAAGAACACTGTGTAGTAACTAAAGATAAGTGAGATTATTGTGTGAGTCCTCCATACTTCAAATAGAGAAATTTCAGATCTCAATTTTGAAAAATGAATATCTGTGGTTTACACATTTTCCAGGATTTTAGCCTTGTGGGGGAGATTACAAAATTAAGAACTTTCAAGAGTTTCTGAATCAGTAGCAAAGATGATCATGAGAAAACAATCTTTTCTTTGGTTCTTCCTTCATCATGATTTACAGGATAAAGGCACCAACAGCTCACATATATTAGAGCAAACTAACTTCCACTGGACAGTTACTGAAACTCTTGACTCTCACTACTTTATACTATGATTTTTTTGCATTATTTCTGCATTTTGGAATATTTCTTATAAAGATTCTATGGTTCGTTGCTAAGAAAATCTTTCCTAAGTCTCCTTCAGATTTTATGTGAGGCTGGGTCATAGAAAAAGGTATGGGTTGTTAAATTCTTATACTATACCTTTGCTGACAACTGGTGAAATCAGGAATAAGACATGAATATATTTTATTTGTCTATAATACAGTTTAGCAATTTGCAGAAAACTGGTAATTATCATTGAAACTATATTGCTGTGCTCTTAAACTTGAAATGTAAATTAAAGCATGTTTAATACATAAAATATATACTAGAGTAAATTTATCATGTTTTAAGAACACACCAACTAAGATATATCTGAACCTGAGTTTTTTAATTATCTTTGCATCTTCATTTATTTTTGCATTTGCTCATAGGTATCAATTTCCATTCAATCACATCCCTGACTTCCTTTAAAAGTGCTTCAAGACATCTCCAATAAATCTCATGAACACTAAATTCATTCTGACCACTGCTATTTCGTATTTCCACAGGACTTTATATCAAAGTCAGCAAGAGGTTATCCCAGACTTATTTTAATTATCTCTGTTTATTTAATCATGTCTGAACTTATAACTATATAATAAACTCATGAAGGTCAGGATGTCTCTTTCAATTCCATTATTTATCCAATTATACCTAGTACAGAAAAGTATAAACACCAAGGAGACAGCAAATGATTGCTAAATGAATATTTATTAAATTGTTATACTTTCTCTTTTTAAGAGAATAAATCAAGAACACAAGATGAATAAAACAATTTTTTTAATTGAGATAAACTATGACCATAAAACAGAATGACAGAAGAAAAGATAAATTCAATAGGGTATTGGGAGCTCAGACGTTTGCAGAGCAAAATAGGTGTAGGAGGACATTGTACTGTGCTATCTAATAAAGTTGACTCAAAAATATGAATAACAGACACTATTAAGAGTTATGGGGAGACAGGGGAGTACTATCTCATGGGATGCCAAACACTTAGGTTCTTGGTACTGAGTCATATCACATGTTGAAACAATAGAGTGAAACTGTTGGAGAATAACTGGCCCAAGATGTCCCTCCAACCTTAGGAGATGAACTGCCTTTTCCCATATCTAATACTAACATATGGGGGAATATTAATTTTTATTGTTCTGGTTACTCTCCAACATTCTAGTAAAAAAAAAAAAAAATATATATATATATATATATATACACACACACACATATAAACACATATATACATAGATAGTTAGATGTATCTGGCATGTAACCAAAAGAGACCTACTCTGCTTGTTAATAACCAACAAACAGGAAGCTCTCTTCTTGGGAAGAGAATCAGCTCTAAATTCTATTTCCTTTCAGTCTCTAGGATAAGAATTATTTCTCCTGACTGCCTGATAAATGAGTTTTCTTGTCCTTGCACTCAGAAACCAGTAAGAAACACCTATTCATGGTAAGGTCTAATATAAATGGAATGATATAAATTGAGAAAGAAAATTTACTGTTTAAGGAACTCAGTGATTTGAAGAACAGTAATCAAATTCAGAATTGCCATGAATGATTTTTTCTGAAGAAGATTTAATAGGAGAAAATTGCAGAATCCTCCCAAAAATTATATTTCAAATTCTTAAGAGAAATCAAGACCATATTATAAGAAATGATTTAGGAATTAGGTGTGTGTGTGTATAATATTTTAGACTACAACAGAAATACAGTAAAAGACTCAAAAAGAAAAGTCTAAAATGTATACAATGTAGACACAAATACTATGCTTAGAAAAATCTAGACCAAGAATTGGTACAAATGCAAAGGTATACTTAATTCAAAAAGCACACAAGACAAAACAAAATATCTATCAAAAAGACAAGTATATGTAAACAAATGAGTTCTTATGCAGTTGGGAAAAGAAAGGCATGCAGTAGAGTTTCTATCTAAGACAGTGATTAACAAAAAGGATTAATATTTTCCCTAGGGAACTTGGCAAAGTTTGGAGACACATTTGGCTGCCACAAGTTGGTGGGGAGGCACCTGTTGGGTTGAGAGGAGGAATATGCTAAACATCTTACAATACAAATAGCTCCACACAAAAAGTAATTATTTCGCAAAATCTCAATGATTTGGAGATTGAGAAATCCTTAACTAGGATATACTGGCAACTGAATAAAATCAAAGGGAGAACTATGTATATAATATACAACAATCACCTTATATCACTATGAGGGGATATAAATAAACACATTTGATTATATTTTATTAAAATAAATGTTATCCCCTGTGGTCAGATAAACAATATGATGGAAGAGATAGGGTTAGCAAATAAAATTTTCTGAACATTCCTTCTTGTTAATTCAACCTTAGGACTATATACATATTTTCATAATCATAAAAAATTTAATTTATAATAATAGAAAAGAAAAATGAAAGAATGAGTTAAATCTAATATTTGGTATTGAACTAGTGAATAATCACACTAATAAGGCACATATTGATTTTAAAACACAATAATTTAACTGCTCATCTCAAATGATGCATGTATTAGTCAAAAGTAAATGATCACATTTTAAAAACAATTTTAAAGATGTTTTAAGTATAAAATTGTTGGTGACTGGGACTGTGTAGTCTGTATGTGTTGTGGTATTGTATAATTACCTATTGCTGCACCTAAAATTTAGCCTTTTAAAATAATAAATTATATTATCTTAATTTCTGAGTCATAAATCTGGGTGTATCTTAACTGGATGCCTGTACCTTATGTTCCTAAAGGTGTCAGCTGGGGCTGTAATAATTTGGATCAACTCAAGGATCACATGTGAAAAGATCTGTTTCCTAGTTCACTCAGATGTTTATCCACAGGATTCAATTTCTCCTGGCCGGTTAAACTGTGGGCCTCAGTTGCTATCTACTGTTGGTGGAAGGGCTTCAAAAGTTTCTTGCCATGTGGGCATCACTATAGAACAGCTCATAACAGAGTGAATTCCCTCAAAGTAAAGCAGCAACAGAAATCAGAAAAACACAAGTCACTCCCTTTTTAGCCTAATCTGGTAAGTGACATTCCATTACTTTTATTCATTAGAAGTGAGTTGCTTTGATTTGATTTTATTTAAACAGACTTTTAGTCTATAGAATCAAATTAGTGGTTATCAAAAGGACTCGGGGAAGAGGGATGGCAAATCGGTTAAAAGGGATCATTTATATGGTGAAGTATATCGACTTGCAGGGTCGGTGTTAATGTATTCTACAAAGATGCTGATTTATGATGATGTGCATGTTAAACCTATGTAAGTTTATGATGCATTGTTCCTTCAAAAATTAGAGATTTTAAAGTTAAAAAATTAAAAAATTAAATGTAAGAAAATCTAGATTCTAGTGAGATTCTAGTGAGATTCTAGATTCAGTCTATTTTAAAATGAGTGGGATAACCCTAGGGCATGACTCTCAGGAGGTGGAGATCTGACAGCATTAGGGTCTGTTTACTACAGCTATAAAGCAAATGAGTGATTATGGTGATACCATTTGTAATCAGGATATACAGCAATGGAAGCAGGAGTTACAGGTGTAAGTTTAAAAACAATAAAAATCCTGTAGTACTGACTTTGAAGAGAGGTATAAATCCACATAAATACACAATACATATACATACACATACAAATAAATAAAAGTTTATCTATAAATTTTCTATTTTTTTTCACTGACACTGAGAAGACCTAACACTAATGAGCACTACAATCACAAGAATGCGATCTCTAAACTTGATTTCCTACAAAGAGAAGTGTTACATGGAGAAACAGTGACTCCCTTGGAAGAAAGTCTACAAAATTAGATTGGATGAACTTGTTATAGCAAAAGTACAGCCAATAAATGTATTAAAGGAATTTAGGAAATAATTTGAAGAAACCCAAGCAGACCAAAAGTAAGAAACTGAATAGAAATGCATTGATTTCACAGATACAAATTGTATTTAAAAATAAAGATTCATGAGGATATCAGAAAATATCATGTCTCTCTGCTCTACAGGAAACTTGAGAAATAACTCATCATTTAAAAAACTGATAAAGGAAGAAAATCAAGTGTATATACTTCTTTTCATTTATAAATTTTAGAATGACACAGTGGTTTAAAGCTGGGGACAAATTTGCCCCTGGGGTTTGCTTGGCAATGTTTACAGACTTTTTCAGTCATCATGAATGTAGGAAGGTTGATACTAGGTAGTAGGTATATTCCTTCTTGTTAATTTAACCTTAGGATTAGGTCAAAAGTGTGTGGGGAGGCTTACAATGAAGAACAACCTCTCAAAACAAAGGACTATTAGTCCAAAATTACCACTAGTACCTGAATTGAGAAACCATTGGATCACCAAAAAGTTGGAGATGAAAATTTTTTTAGAAATATTTCAGTTAATAAAGAAAGCAGGGATGTTAAAAGTAAAATACTACCTTTTGTGCAAACTTTTATAATAAAAAGATTTGGCATTGATCATTAATGGCTATTAAAAAGTATAATCACCCACATAGTATGATTATCAATAAATTTAAATCATGTCTAAAAGAGGAACATAATAAATGGCATCAGATGTTTTCTGTTAAATATCTGTTAAATAGATGTTATCCGTTAAATATACACTTTGTGAAATTGCACTGGCTAGATGTCTCACTTTCTTTAATAAGTAAATTATAAATAATAATGATAATAATAAATATGACATAAAGGATGGGATGTGCTTAATTTTAATTAATGTAAATAAATAGAAAAGTTATAAATCATAAGAGAAATTTGAAAAATATTGACATTTTTTAGTGATATAAAGAAACTATGTAAGTCCTTCTAAGTCTGGCAATGATATTGTGGTTATCAAAAGGCATTATTATCTTTGTAAGATATAGACTGGAATTGTTTCAGAGAAATGAAGTAATATTGGTAGCTGCTTTAAAATAATCTAGAATAAAAAGAGGATATATGTAAGAAGATAGATAAAACAATTTGAAGCTATGAATTCAAGGCTCCATTCTTCCTAATTTGAAAATGTTTGAAAGTTTGCACGTGTGTTTTACTGCTTACAAGTTTTAGTTACGACTCTAATATTATGAAAGATAAACATAGTGAATAGCAATAAAATATTTTATAATCTAGATCAGCTTGAAACAAAACTAATTACTATATTTTCTCTAATATTTTAAACATTCCATATAATTTTTAATTTTAATTTACAACTTTTTAATTCTATTAAAACAAGTATCCTTTTAGAATTACTTTCAAGAGTTATTCTATTGTTATTTAATAGTCTGTTAAGTATTCCTTTTTAAATTTGATTTTCAACCCCTACTAAGTTTCATAAATAGTGCTGAAATAAGCGCTTTTGCATATAACATAATTTCTTATTCAACCTCATTCATTTTACACCATATAGTTCTGATATAATTTCATATCTTTGGAATAATTCCCAGAATTTCAATAACTGAATGTAAGGTCTCATCATTCTAAAGATTATTGAAACATAAAGACAAATCACTCTCTGCAGAGAACGAGAAAGTATTTGTCTACAATGAATTGAACATACTATGACAATTAGTTAAACAAAAATTGTTCCTTTTGTCTCACGTAATAAAAAATTTAAAGCTAGTACAGATACACCATGATGCCAGAAATAACACAAATTTTGTATTTTTCTGTTCCATCATCTTCAGTGGCATCTCACTGTCACAATTTCTTTGCTGTAGCACCATAACTAGGGCCTATACTAGAAAAGGGTAAAAGAAGCAAAAGCTTTAAATGTAGATGTATTTCTAGTAGACTTCTCTGTATCAGTGAGAACTATGTTGCAAATTCATGTCTGACTAGTTGTGTAGGAAAATGGAGTTTGTTTTTCTAATTTCCGTAGAAGAGATAAGGTAGTTAAATGCATGCTGAGTGAATAGTATGCAAGTCCCACGTGGTTCAAGAATACTAAAGTACTAAATGATAACCAATTTTTGGTACAACTATTCACATTTTATTTAATACTTACTTGTATGATATTATATTGCTTTTAAGTTGAATTTATTGAGCTGCTGAGATTAAATTTGTTTTGTATCTTTATTACATTTCTCTAAGTTATCTATTCATGTATTTTGGTATTATCTAAACAAGTGTTTCTATATATTAAATAACTTAAAGCAACAATTTTGGGGTGGGATGGTGGTAACTGAGAGAATTTTAAACTTAGTTAATAATGAAGTTAATAATGAAGTTAATAATGAAGTTAAATAACTTGAATATCATAATACTCCAGTCCTTAATAATCATGCAAACTTGGCATACTTGGGCACATGAAAAAAAGCATTCAACATGTTTTAGCTTGTTGTGATACTTTGAAAGTTTCATTTGAGAAAACAAAAATCTTTGAAATGATGTTTTTTTCACCTATCTTCTATGGGTGATGCTTAAGCTCTGCACATTTTGTTTTACTTCTTAACCTTTAAAAGTTCTCCATAATATGTCTGATTATATAAAGAGATTTCATGAACTTATTGTCACTTCAGGTAGGTTCAGATAAGCACTAAGTGTTAAAGCATTAGTAATATACATGAGGTAAATTATCATTCTTCTGTGGAATATTTTAATTTTAACCAAAACGATTTCTTTATCTCAATGGAAGGCACATTTTAGAATGTGTGATGTCTCTATTAGCAACTTTTTGATGAGTGAGTTATTTTAGCAAAAGAAAATTTCCAGAAGTCATTCAACACCTTAGAGATGATTATATAAATTATCATTCCTGTTAACTATGAATTTCTTCATATTATTCAACTTTTTAGTATCAGAACAAATGTTTTTGAGATGTTGCAATAAACCTAAGGAAATTTCAGTTATAATCACATACATACTTATCACAGAAGTCATACTATATTTGGCTCTTATTCCAGGGATAACTATATATGGCCTAAGCAATAGTTAATGAATCCATTATTATTGTTAGTTGTTTTTATTAATATCTCAACACAGGAGATGAACTAATATATTCTTTTTTATTTTAGATTCTTGATATTTTAAATGGATTGTGAAACATCTTTGAATCACGGTGGCAGATTCTTGAGGATGATTAAGCATGGTGTCTATTAAAAAACCTATGTAACTTACAAAAAAGATCTGTTCTAAATAAATCTGCTCTCCTACAGTGAAAAATTTAGCATTTAATAATTTTCAAATATTTTCATTAATGTTTCATTTTTTTATCTCACTTTTTTATTTGCCCAAAGTAGCAGAATGCCTGAGAGCTAGGAACTGATTTAGGGATCTTCCAGTTTCAGAGACAAACATCTGGTAAGAGCTGTATATATTCATTCACTCTTTCTCTCTGCCCCTTTATAAAATTTTCAACTTAGTTTAATCCATCATTCTGTAGTAAAGTTACTCTTGGTGATCACCAATCAAACCACTTTTCTAAGTCCACCGGCTTTTTTCTAACCATCCTATCAGTTGGCTTCTAAGCAGCATTCATTTTTGTTAACATATTTTGTTATATTTTCTTTGATTTTTCTGGTCATTTCTCTTTCCTAGTTCTTCTCTTAGCTTGACATACCCGTTTTGTTCCTCTATTGGAAACTCATCTCTACTGATTGGGATTCTCACAACTGATTTCTGGTTTTAATTCTTACACTCTATACTATTACTCTAGGTAATCAAAATAAAGATATACACATATAATGATACCCATGCATACACAAAAGAAAACACAAATCTTTATCTGTAGACAAGATCTTATTCTTAACTCTAGACATCTTTATTCACTGCTTCCTTGATAATTTATTTTGTAATCTCTGTATGGTCTATATCTGTGCATCCTTGCAAACCTTGTCTTTTTATGTAATAGAACCCTTATGCATCCATCCCCTATGCATCACTTTGGTCAGTAATTAAGAGTCAACCATGATATGAATCTTATATTTTCTATTCAATTCATCAAAACTATCTCAAATATACCTGCTAAGTATTATTCAAACTCATTTATTTATGAACATCTCTGTCATGAACACCATTTTCTTAGTTCAAACTACCATTATCTCTACCCTTAAGATCTACAATAGAGATTTAAATCAGTTACCCACATGAATCCCCTTGACTTCCTTACAGTCTATTTGCTATAGTCAGTCAGATCATACTTTCATTATATTAATATGATAATGGTACTCAGTTAAAATACTTACAATATTTTATTTTTCTCTAGAAACATTGTTATTCCTACCACCTTTTCATTTGGGTCTTCAGCTAGCCCCTCGTATTAATGTGTCACCGTATACTCAGGGTTTTGTCTCTGTCACCATTTTGAATTTACTTTTACTTATTCCCTCTTATTCTTAAGGACTTCACCATAGATACTTTTTCTTTTCAAAGTCATAAATTAGTATTTCCTTATAAGATAAATGCATGATTTTATTTTTCTTTAAGCTTCATAGGAATAGGAACCAAGTCTGGTTTTATTTATTCCTAGCATCTAGCAAAGTGCTTGGTTCCTTACTAGTATCTAAGAAATATTTGTTGAAAAACATCAAATAAATACTTTCAAGTCATACACCTCTAAATTAATTTTATCTTCATGCATATTTTCTTATTTTTCAACTAATACATTTAGCAAGTTAAATATTTTTCCTTAGAAATATTCTTGCTAAGATAAAAAGTACATATTTTCATCCACTCATAAATGTATGCAACAATGATCTGCCCATCAACATAGGATACAGAAAATTCTCCTTAATTGGTAGTTTGAAGTTTAAAATTCTCAGAGCATTATGAGATAATTAAGCTGTGTTTTGAAAATGAATCATCCATATAAAGCAGTTATATAGTTGAACTGTTGAATTTCACCTTACATTATGATATGACTGTCATCCTCCCAGAAGTAGTGAATAGCAGGGAGAACACTCTGCTTTTTGGATTCTTTTTATTTAGATTCTGAAAACAAAATTCAGTTGAATAAATTAAATTTTCTGCCTAGTGGCATATAAATCAGCATTGCTAATATTTAGGATCTGATGTAGTATGTATCTTTAAAAATGTAGGAAAAGCAAGCATAAAGTTTCCAACTTTTCAACTTGCTAATGATAGATATTAAAAATTGTTCACATTACTTTAATAACCATGTCACCACCAAAATAAGGTGACATTAACACCAAAACATAAAAAAAAATCAATCCATCAAAATGATATGAGTTACAATTAAATAAATGTAATGTAACCTTTTGCTAAACTGTGGTGAATGGCCTCATTTCACCTTGGCCTGTCAATATTGCCATCAGGAGACTGGCCCCAATCCATCATTTGACATTTGGGAACCACTCATATAATGTAAGAGAGAAGGACTCTTAACTCCAAATAAAATATTTCCAATTTTCAGAACTAGGTTCCAAATAATTTCAGTATCAATTCCAAAGTTTAACACTGTTTAACAAAGTTTAACAAAAGTTGAAGTCGGTCTGTGATTGGTCAATAGGAATACAGGTAACGTCTTTCAATTAATGGAAGAATCAGGATAGTAAAGGGTGGACAACTAATGCATGCTCTTAAGCAAAGTTTCATCACTGAGGCTGTTAAAAAAGCAAATAAAGTTTAATTGCCTTGTGATTAAATAGAATCCCTTTAATGGCTTTGGGACATTCTTCAGCATGTCCCAAGACTCTGGTGCAATTTGAAGCACATAGTGTGCTGCTTAACAAACACATATTGATTACCTTAAAGAGTAGACACAATTGGAAAAAGAGCAGACCTAAATTAATTCTCTACTGGGTGGGAAAGTTTAACAATGTCATTCCCCAGATTTGACAGTCATTTTATTTAAAGAGTTTTATAAATAACCTAAAAGTGGGAGTACACAGTAAATTATCCAATCTCTTCTAAAGCAAAGGAGTGCTGAGTCAGTGGGAGTAAAGTGCCAAAAGAACTCATGAAGCTGTGTGGGGTAAGATAAATGGCAATTGAACACCAATGTGGGCAAGTGTGAAGTAAAGCATTTAAAGAACAATTCTAGATATGTAATAATAGATTATGAGCTATCATTTATGATTCAGGAAAATGATCTAAGAATTACAATACATTTTCATTCAAAAAGTCTTTGCCAAAACTTCACTCACTATGGACACTTTAAACGTTGGCAATTCCTTAAAAGTCACCAAGACTCTTTTTTTTTCTTTCCTAAGTACTGTCCAAGGTATTTTGCTTCCAAATCTATAATTTTAATTGCAGTATCTAATGAATGTCTTTTTTTTCCCCTTTAGTGTTCTCATATTTGCCTAGTCAGCATTTCACTCCCCTTCTTTGAAAACATATTCCGATTTTCCTTGGGAGAACCATCACTGCCTTTGCTTTACTCAAGTGTTTCCAGATAAATTTGATGCTAAGGAAGCTCCAACGAGGCAAGAAGCCTATGACAATCAGTAATTCTTGTATCCCAACCACAGTAATTGGTTCAGAGGGAAGCAAGTAATTCAGTCTGAATAAAGTAAATCTGAGATATTTGGTAGAACTTTGGGGAAGAGAAAAAGTTTTATTTTCCTAGGTTTTGGTGACATGGAATTTTTTTTTTTTTATGACAGTAGTTATTATTAACAAAAGCCTGATAATAATGATAGTATTCAAATGTACCCTAAAAAAGGAACCAATATAGAGGAAACACTTCTTTGGACCATAAATAAATTAGTACTTGAAAGCAGCTGTATAAATCACATGAGTGAAAAAAACCCTTTCCACCCATATTAGTTTGAATTAGGTTTTTGCCACTTAGAATGGAAATTAATGCTGACCAATATAGTATAAATACTGGTGTAGATTAATGAGATATTTGAAGTGTAAATTTCTGAAATCCAACCAGATTTCCAATCGAATGGTTATGCTCTTCTGGATATTTATTAGTAATGTAAGAAATAGCAAATTTAAAATTCAGATCATTGATTTGTCCTCCAATATATGTCCTTTATCTTGTATTCTCTATCTTCATGAGTAACACTAACATAATGCTATGCCTGCTCACCAAAAACTTATGAAAGCTTTTACCTTCCTTCTCGATTAACCAGTATATATTGAGTTCTTAAATTAGAAGACTTTACTTTCATAATTGTAACTTGTGTGCTTTATAAGTCTTCCCATTATCTTTGCTGTACTTCAGCTATTATTTCTAACCTATCCCAAATGGCATTTCCATAATACAGGAACTTTCCTCCTCATACTAATTATTATTGTGATTTTTACAATATAAAAATATTGTATTATCATTTTCTTACTTGAAATATTTCAATGGCATCCATAATTATTATATACATTGTGTTGACTAACACCTTGAGAGTTGTATCCTCTAACCCTCCTTAAGCCCAAGTCTTATGCCACATACTCATGTACCCTACTTCATAGAACTACAAATTATTTGGAGTTTCATTAAATAAAAGTAAAACTTTCTTGTGCAGTGTATTTTTATACATTTAGAATTTTTGTTTTGTCTACCTGGAATAGTCTCAGTATTCCCACTTCTGCCAATTACCTCTTCATTCAGCAGAACTGTTTTACTGAAAACTCTATGTGGACTTCTCTGAATTTCTGATGCTAGTATATGGTCCCTTCAGAGATTCTGTAATAATCCTTAGGACCACTTTTTACCTCTAGGATACCATAGGGTAATGATTAACTTTCTTATACAATACATGAGTTGTATTGCAGTCATATTTAGAGTATTCTACCATAGAATGGTTGCTCGGTAGCATTGGAAAATATATCATACATGAATGAATCAATGAATGAATGAGCTCTGCTTTTTTTACAGTAAATCTTATCACTATTACACTAAATATCTCAATTAAAAATCTTATTTTAACACATAGGATCACATGGAAAAACAAATGACCAAATCCTAAATCCAGATACTTTTATTTCTGATATAACTATCTTCATCAGAAAATGAGGGCAATGGAGACAAATGAAACCTCATGGGAAATATTAAGAATCTTAAAACCAGGAAGGAAATCTCATTCAGTTTATAATTGCTGTAAATAACAAAAGATTTTATCAAGTAACAAAAATATTTTTACTTTAAATCTAGTATTCAAATAAATTCCAAAGTTTTGAAATATTTGGTTAATATTGTTTTCCTAGTTCATATTTCTGTATTTATATATCTACCTACCTACTTATTTTTATTTTTGCAATTTCAAATCAAACCAAGATTTTGAAAGTCAACTTAGAGTTTAAAACTTAATTAGCAATACAAAATAATCACTTCTAATAAAAAAAAATCTATATTGATTTGAAACTTCTTTTTCTGCTAAGAAATATGTTAGATTTTTTTTTTCTAGCAATCTACGAACTCTGTGATGTTTATTTTAATATCTATTTGGTACTTTTTTTTACTGATGGACATAGGAATTTTGGCAATGAATTCTACCTTAGTAGATAGCAATTTTAAATCAAATAAGAGTGTGACTTTTTTTTTCCCCATTGGTCATAGTTTCATGATGATCTTATTTTACTTCAATATCTTGTCTGCTAAAGTAAATAAAAGCCTTAGTAACTGAAATGTCTATGCTTTCAAATACACATGTATATATATATATATATATATATATATATGTGGACATTTGATTCCGATCTTAGTATATGAAATTTCTACGCTTTCAAACACACATGTGTATACACACACACACACACACACATATATGGACATTTGATTCTGACATGTTTTTAACTCTACTTAAAATTCATTTCAAAACTAGTGCCTTACTATAAACTAGAGAATAAAAATACTACAGCACTAAGAAACTGAGGTGCGCCCTGGTGGCCTAGCAGTCTAGTACAACCTGGGAACAGTCCCACATACATCTGAAAGTCCAAGGTTTAAGACCTGGAGCAAGGTGGGGAACAACCAATAAACAATTAAATAAAAATAAATAAAGTCCTTCTTCCACTCTCTTCCTGCCTGCTTACTCACCTTCATTCCTGCCTGAAACTTTACTTAAAAAAAAAAAAAGAAATCGATTTCACCCTGATTAAGTGAGATCACTGTTTCTGAATAGTTTCATGCTCTTTCTTCCACTGCTGTCCCATTACTTTCATAGGTTATTCCTGAGTAATGTTCAGATTATAAGTTTAAAGACATTTCTAATGATGAAGAATTTACAGATTTTAGAATGTTCTTCCTAAAATATTCAAAGAATAAATCTTTGAAATCATAAGTTAATAAATAACATAAAAATATTCTACTACATTATCGGCTATACATATTTCTCAAAATTACCACTGCAAAATTTCAGAACTTTGCAACTTTCAAGTGAAAATTCCAAAAAAGATAAATGCAGATAAATCAACTCAAGGGAAGAACTTTTGTTTAATTGTTATTATAAGGTAGGATCGGCATGTAGCTTGTCCTTACATTAAAGACTGTCTTGTAGAAAGTTACTGTACCATTTCAAATTTCTAGTTTATTACAGTGATATTTTAGAACTCTCTAAAGCATTGACCTTCAAACATTTTAGTCACATGCCCCAAATAATGATTCGAACACTAGAGTTACAACCTCTTACACTTTTTAATTTGGCACATTATTTTATGTTCAAATCTTGTAAAATATATCTTTCGCAAAATGTAAATGGTATATACTTTAAAACAGTTTATTAAATTTTTAAGATGTATCCCATTCAATTTACGGAAATATCTTCACCGATAAAAGCCATTCCTCACTGTCAAATCATTAAACTGAATTAGACTACAACCTCTCAGAAAAATAAGGACTTTTTTTTAATGAAATCACATTCTTCTGCAAACTTCTCACTCAGAATTCTAATTCTTAAGTATGTAGAGAGCTAGAGAAAGAGAATAAGTGATAAATACATATTTAGGTACATATATAAACATAAACATGATTAAAATGTTGATGAAAATAGAAAGAGTCAAAGATATTTCATTTTAGATATAGACAAGAAGTATGTAGGATACTATCCCTTTGGACACCTGTTAACACTTTCTCTGCTTTGCTTCTTGTACTATCCTTCATAAGTAAAGCATTTTCCAGTTGTCTCTTTTATGTTTCTCAAGGGCTTTTTATAGCTCTAGTCAATGGGTGGATAGGACTTGACTAAAAGTTGTCTTTCTCCTGTAAATAAAGAGCTATTATGAAAGAGGTGGGAATACAAAATCTACAGTACACAATTCTAAGCAAACAGTATATGTGGATCTGGAAACAAAATCCCTCCAACTATCAATGTCCTTGAAACCCCTGAGACAACTTTCTGTAGCACAAGAAAAGACCTTCCATTTTTTTGAAGACTGCTTCTTTGAAGAAGGATTCAGTCAAGTGTAACCAATGATTTTCTTAAGAATAGGATTAGGAGGCACACCCTGGTGGCTCATATGCCAGTTAATAACTGGGGCATAGACCACGCAAAGTTCAAAGACCCAGGTTCATGACCTGGTGCCCGGGGGAAAAATTCACTAGATAGATAGATAGATAGATAGATAGATAGATAGGTAGACACAAAAATAATAAATTTTTTCTCCTTCCTTCCTCCCTCCCTCCCTCCTTCCCTCCATTCTTCCCTTTTTCCCTCCCTCCTTCCTTACTTTGTTTCACTCTTCCTTCCTTCCTTAAAAGTGCTTCTTCCTCCTCTCCCTTCCTTCGTTTCTTAAGAAAAAAAAAAAAAGAATAATATAGGATAGATGAGCAGAAATTTACGACTGCAATATGAGAAAAAAATATGAGTTGGAAAGTTTATATTATATTTTGAAGAAAATATAATGGGAAAGATCAAAAAGCATAAGCAAAGTCATCCTGGAATCAAAACAGTTTGCTAAGCTAAAAGGAAGAGTATATTCTACCTGAGTCTTTCACCAATGTAAACATATATAAGAATGACTACATTTCTAAAGGTTAAATACCATATTTATAATGTAGTCTCATTATGGAGTGTTTGTGCCATTAAGGAAGCTTATCTACAGACTGTGTAATACTTTCATGTTTGCCTATTTATTTTAAATTTTCCTTTGTCTTAAGACCTTTAGCACTTTGCTAGGAATTAAAGGAAGTCACAGCAGATCTTAAAAGCAAAAATAATTCTTCGGCTTCTGGATTTTCAAAAGCCAAATTCCTAACACAAAGAATGAAAACGAAAAGAAACATTCCCAGTCACTAATGATACAGAATGAATAGAAAAAAACTCTAACCACTTTCAAGCTGAGGCATGGGAAGCAGGAGAGAGAGGAACAAAATAATTAAGTCAACTTTGGAAAAGGTTCCTGAGAAAGAGCCTTCTAACTTTCTTTGCTATCTTTATCTGAGCTTTGAAGGTAGGGGAAAAATAAAAATCATAAAGAAATTTTGAGAGTTTAGAATAGAGAATACCTTAAGTTTCATGAGCATCAGGTCACATAGTTCTCTGCCACTAGATAACCAGTGGAGTCTCCACCCCTACTTCTAACAACCAGAAATGCCTCTGGACACTGAGCAGCCAGAGTCGTGACCTTTTCCTATACTATCTGTCCTGATTTTGGTTTTGATGCTTCTTGTCATTTCCTAACTGATGTTGTAGACTTGAATTCAATTAATAAGAAGAATTGAAGGCATTTCTACAATTCATGGAAAAAATTGCATCATAAGTTGTATTTTCAAATTTTAATATTTAACTACTCCTTAACAATTGTTTAGCTGAAAATTCTTAGGTTAATTAGCCTACTGATGCATTATCTCTCATACTACCCACTTTTGTATAAAATGATTATGAAGTTAAAATGAAGCAATAAACACAAAACTTGTTTAACTGCAAAGTCAAAAGGTAAAAACTATATTTACTTTAGCCATAACCACAAAGGAAAAAATCATGGAAATAGCAGTGATATTTGATTTACATCCTCACTTAATTTTAAGTCCTTTATTTCTGCCTCATGAACATCCCTTCCATATAGTTTTGATGCTCCATTCATGTGGAAATATTTATGATTAGAAAAGACATGGATAATATCAAACAAGTAAGAATGCTACAGGAAAGATTTTAAACGTACTACTAAAGTTACTGAATTTGTTTCTTTGTGTGATGAAAACATGTCATGTATTTTTATGGACTATTACAAGAAAGAAAACCCAGAGAAGGAACGCAAAATCCTCAATAGGTGGTATCACTGGAAAAAGTCAAGTATGTTGCAAAGTGGTAAAGTTATACATACACCTTGATCTCCTGGTGATTTCAGTGATTCTAGTCTAATGATGACTAGAATCTGAAAAACATGCACACCATCTGTCTCTGAAGATCAGTGCTGTTAGATAATTATATAAAATAAATTATTATATAATATCACTTTTGGTATTATACATATAGCATAATTTATTTTACATAATTGAATAATGGCATAAAACAAAATTAAAATTAGGATTCACAGCTTTATGTTAGGAAGCAGTAAAATTAAGACTAAAAGAAGTGAACGCAATTTATTATTGAAATAATTATCTGTAGAAATGACATAAAACAAATAGTCTAGTAAGTTTTAGCTGGATTAAATTAGTAAATCACAATATGCATATTTGGATTATAAAAGAGAAGTGAAGATAAAAAGAAGTAAAAACATGCCTTCAATCTTATCAAGACTTTATTTTCTGCTATTTTAATCCTACAATTAAAGGAATAATGAACCATTTTCTGTATATAACATACTAGTTTTGATGGTAATACTTATGCAGATAAATCATCTGTTAACTCTTCCTCTAAACTCTTAAAATAGCAAAAAAAACAAAAAAAAATTGAACTACGTATACAATGTACCATGAAATCAGTTCTTTGTACAGCTACATCATATTTTTCATCAACTGAAAATGTACACAGTCTAGTAACCTAAACATTAATATAAATAATTGATCTGTACTAATAATTTTTATATGACTGGTTCATAGGATTAGAAAGAAAATATGGTTATCTGTTTTGACAGTGATCTGATTAGAAAGAACCCAAGGGTATAATAATTTTTCTAAGAGCATCTATTTTAATTAAAATGACCTTTCTTCAGTACTAGCCTGGTAAATTTCCAGTTGGCTAAATATGTTGATTTTTATATATTTTCGATCAAGCAAGATGTTTAGGATAGTTAAAGAAATCAGAAATATCCATAGTATTTTTAAACATGAAAAGTCAAGCTTATTAAATATGCCCTTCTGAGCAGGCAAGCATGAGACATTTAAATATGCTTTGCCTTTCACAATAGCTTCATATTACTCAAAGATTCAACCCTCTAATGAACTCTATTTGTTGACTCATGCAAGAAAACAAAGTAATTGTATTATCTGAACCTCACTGACTTTTTAAGCTATGGTGTTAGAGCTGTTACACCCAATTTTTGAAAGAAATATATTAAAAAAATTACCAAGTTTCTATGAGGAAATTGGGTCATAACCTTTTCTTATAAAAGAATGAAAACTCACTGAATTGGAGCAAATTATACTTCTAGTAGGTACATTTAACTCACTAGATAAATGTAAAACATTAGCATTGTTCTTGTAAAGTTATAAAAGTGATTAAAAAGAACATTAAAAGGTACATTCCAAAAATTAATTGAATCATGTTTGATATAAAACATAAGTCCAAATTATATTTTAGATATTTTTCTAGGACCCAATTAATATTATAGCAGTCCCTTTTGAATATCTTTATTGCTTAAATATAATAATGAAATAAATAAGTACACATTTAGTAAACATTTAAAAACACCATTTTTCATTCAATTGACTCACTATGAAAGCAGAGGAGAAACTATGGAATTATTAAACAACTATAAATAATTAACAGTATACTATAAGTATAGCTACTCTATATGTACTAGCAAGATTATCACCAGGTTGTTATGGAGATTTAAACTTTCTAACTGTGTTACAGTTATTACATAAATGACATATTTCAGTAAATTTCTTCAGATTAAAGAGAGTTAAATTATAAAATTATGATGAATATATTCTTATTTCAGAACCTGTTAAATTCATTTATGAAGTGTATCTATAACATAGGCAAACTATGTTGCAAAGCTATGAACACATATGTTTAGTACAGTTATAAATATTGCCTGAGTATTGAATGAAAAGGTAAAAAATAACTTTGAATGACTACATAATACAGAAATTAATAGAGTAGTAATATGAATTTAAAAGCCACCATTTAAAAAATACTGATTTGGGGAGGAGGATAGAAATAAAATATTAATTGGAATCTATAAATGACTTTTTCTATCCTGTAGTGATAATTAGAAAATATAAATTAAAGAACTATTGCAAAAATCATGGTTTTTATTGCCATAGATATAAGCAAATGCATATTAAATTGTTAAACTTTTAAATACAAAACACTTTTTCATTCCAGGAAGCATGAAGAATTACACAAACCCAAATCTCATTTATAGCAGGGATACAATCTCAAAACATTCTGAAATACATTTAATATAGTCTATGTTCTGTGGGCGTAATGCAATAGAGCTAGAATTTAACAAAAGTAAACCAAGTGATCCTGCCAATTAGAAGTTAAGGGAAAGTATTGAAAGCTACTTGAGGCAGAATTACTCAAAACTATACTCATAGGCTCTTTAGGGTATACGGAGTTAATACATAGCAATGCTTAGCATTGTGAACTAAAGAAGTAATAATTATTACTATTAAAAAAGATATAGCAATGCAAAGATAGTGTGATTTTCAGACTCAGACTGAAGTGTTTTAAAGTTGAAAAAGTTATTTGACCTTATTGAGCCTAAAACACTGTAACTATAAAAGGGCAATAAAACCATGCCCAGACTCAGAATGTTGGGGAAAGAAAAGAGGTAATTTACCACTTAAAATTCTTAGCGGTTCTAAATGATTTACAATGTCAATCACTCGTATTTTTCTTCTTACTTTCTCCCCCTTTCCTTCTCCTCCTTCTTCTACCACATTTTTATGTTATGAAATAAAATCTACTATAGTCAAAATGAAGCCAAATATGGAAATAATTATAGTTACACTATTTATATTTCTGTTATATAGCAAGAAAAACCGAAAATCATCATTCAATCCAGAAGCTTAGTGAAAAAAAAAATCTTCAAGAAAGAAATTAATAAAAACATAACATCTACTAATGAGAAGACATTGCTCTAAGGAATATTATTTTTCAAAAAATAATCTCAAAATTCAGTGCAATGATTTGAATACCAAATGGATTATATTTGGAAGTTAACAGTAATGATATGTTAAAAAGGGACTTAAAATAGCAGAATTATAATAACAACGACCTGTACTGTGTGCTCTCTGAAGACCAGTGCTATCTTATTTTACATATATGATTTCATTTAATCTTCAGAACAAAACAATGAAGATGAAAATATCATAATTTCCATTTTACTGATGAAGCAATATAAACAGTAAAAATCTGTGTAATAGTTTGAATTCCACATCTAGTATAAAATGAACCAACCTGGCATATCCCAATTACTGCACTCTTAAAAATTAGACTACATCTAACTATAAAATTATATCAATACTATGAAATAATAAGTTATTCTGTAGTTCAATAATTAAAGTCTGGCAAAGGAGAGATATGAAACTGAATATTCTACAAACAGGTCTGACAATGTACTACAAATTATGTATAGAGATGATGGTGTATGGTGTAGAGTCTACTGGAAATAAAATTAGGAATACATTTATCATTTAGTGTTTACTAAAGAATTAAATATTTCCGTGAAAGTAATTGTACATTGGACATTGATTTCATAGAAAGTTAATACCAAATAAACTAAAACTCAGAGTTCCTATCTTCAGGTGTATAAAGTAGTACCAGTTCAAATGTTATACGTCAATTAACTGATCATAAATTTATTCTTATGAAGTCAATGCAAAAACAATTTGTTTCTAAGGATATGGTGTCTAACATCTTATTTTCAAAACTCTAAACTATGCTCAGGAAAAAAAAATCCTTTTGAAAAATATAGTTTCAAATACCCTAGAAAATTTAGATGTATTTCCTTTCATAGTCACATAGATTTGATTTTTCAGTACTATTGTTTTATTGGAACAGTCTTGATTGACCATTTCATATATAAATTAAGAGATTATCTCCCAAATTCAGTAAAGAGGGCCTGCTATTATGCCATTGTACATGTCAAAATGACTTACCTCATTTACTCTTATAAAAACCATTCTCGTAGTCATCTAAAGCTGCTCAAAATTTCTTCCTAAAATGTTTGTCTTTGTTAATAAATTTGTTCAATAAATTCATGGTCATCCTGTTTAAGTATCTTTATCTCATCTTGAATTGAAGATGATCTAATATAATTGATTTAATAAAAGTTCTTAGAATTGAAAAGGTGCATCTGTTTTAAGAAATCACTAAAATATATGCTCACGAAAGCAAGAACTGAGATTTTTTTAACTTATTTATTATGATTAATTAATATATACCCATTGTTTAGAACAGTAACTTGTTCCAGATAGCTACTCAGAAAATACTTTTTTGAAAAATTGAATGATATAAATGGTTAATATTTATTGGTATCTACTACTTTCCAGGTATTGTGCTAAGTACTTTAAGTGGTTGTATCTCATTTAATGTTCACAATCAACTGTGCTATTCCACATTTACATATTAAGGTTTTTACATGTCATAATTTTTAATACATATTTCATTTAGGGTAACTTTTTCTCATAGCCTCACTCTCCTCATCTATAAAATATCTATAAATATGTAGATATTTTATACATAATAAGCTTATCAGACCTGAGTTTTGGGAAATAGTGACTATATATAAACATATATATACCTCACAGAGCTAAACATAAGGCTGATTGTATATAATCAATAAATTTATTTTAATAATTCTTCAAAATTCACTTTTTCTCTACATCTCATAGCAATTGTCAACTAAATGAAAGTTGGACATAGTTTAAGTTGCTTGAATAAGAATTTGCTTGTTATTTCTGATCACCTAGCCAGACAACTGTAAATGCTCATTATTTTAGTCAGTCAGTGAACCATTTAAGGAGCATTTGAAGAAGGGATATGAATCTGATTATTGTCTAGAAATTTTCTCTCTGTTAAAAGGGAGAAAATATCATCGAGATGGTGTCAGCACAGAAGACCAGCTTGAAAAAAAATCAGTACAAGAAAATCAGCAGGTGGAGCTCGGGCAGTAGTGGAAAATTATTTTCAGAATGTCCACTCTACAATGTTCTCAGTGATCTAGAAAGCAATGCAATATAAAGGCATGGCGTGAAGGATTGGCTTAAAACCAAATACAAAAGAGTAGGGTGCTAAATTGAAGAGATTTTCAAAGTAACACAGCTAATTTTTTTCATATGCATTTTACTGTATTAATGTACATGTCATTGTCTAAAGAGTTAAAAATCTTATTGCAAGAAGTAAAAATACAAGATTCTAACTGTCAAGAAAGTTGATGTTACATTTTTTCATTTTCTTTATAAGAAATATATAAAATAATAGTCAGTCTTATAATTGATGGCATTTCAGATTTCCTGAAATTAGTTCATGGATTTAGATGGAAGCAAGAAGACATATCATAAATTATACTTCAAACTGTTCTTTTCAGGGAAAAATAATTACTGTAACTGATACCATCTACAAAGTAGTATAGTGATTACACTAGTACCTTTCATATGAATTCCCTCAAAACTTCCTGTTAGTCAGGTTCTTCTCTTATCAATGTTGCCCGAAGGCCTGAAAACATTTGAATATGTTTTAAAATTCTTTAAATTCCATATATCAAATACACATCATTGAAAGAGCAAATTTATATTGATACGGCCTATTCTAGGTCCCATGGGAAACTCTGAGAATTCAGTTATGAGCGATAAAAATCTTACTGCTCCTGCCTTGTACTAGGCATTTGAGGTTATGTGGACAATACTCTATTTTGAAGTGTGTGTTAGATAAACTCAGCCAAGTCAAGGAGATCAAAGAACATATTCCTGAAGTGACATTTGGGCAGGTGTCTGATCTTCCATTGTAGTGATGTAATTACTTACTCTTAAGATTAAAGATATTTTCTTTTATTAAGATATGTTTAATAACACATCTGTGGAGGGGAGTGATAGTCTTTGCAGTAATATTTCTTTGTATTTATTATTTCACTCCATGTAGTAATCATATATTGCTGCTATAATTAGCAAAACATTAAGTTCCAAAAAGTAAAGCTTAAAAGTAAAAAAAAACAAAAAAAAACTTTTAATATTGATTTTAGCCTAACATGATAATCACCAGAATCAAAACTGAGTGCCCATTAAATTCACAGATTATTGAACAACTTCCTTCAATAAGTTACTTCAATCTCCATCTTTCTATCTATTGCAAAATAACAGAAAAACAATTCAGCTTCATAAATCTTTGTGTATTTTCCTTTATTATCACATTACCCTTGATGTATCAAATAAGTATTTCTTAAGAGCTCATAGTTTCTAAAGTATGAGTCAAAATATTATAAAATAAGGTGAAGAGGGTATATAATATTGTAATTTAAAGTCACTATTTAAACATGGCACCAGAGGTAGAATTATAAGGAATGGGGATCTTATTTTCTAAAAAATGTGCATGAATGTATGCATGTATATATGGATATTTATGGAAGAAGATTCACTCACCTCCAGCAGATTTTCCAATACTGTAGCAACTCTAAGTACTTCTAGTATACTACATTGTAGCACTTATTTTTGCTACAGTGAATTCTACTCTAAAACTTGTTTTAAAAATGCACGTTTGTTTCAAATCAATGCCGTGTGTGTATTTATATGTGTGTGTACACACATATATAGAGTATGTATAACATTAGATACATGACATATAAAATAAATATAAAGAGATATATTTGTGTCTGTATATATATAAATATATTTTCTTCTGCATGAGTTCCTTGCAAGAACATTAGGTGAATACAGAAAACTTATCCTGGAGTCAGGTAGAAAAACACATTTCAAATACCAGTTATGCCATCCACATCTGGTGTTTAATTGCAATGCCCTCCTCCTATCACTGCACAATAATTCAAAAGTTCTAGTCATTGTAAATAATATTTTTGTGAGAAAATTTAGATATTTTCAAGGTTATATGCCCTATTTACTGCGGTAGTTTGATATTTCTTAACCATTCAACATGTATAAAACTGTGCTACACTTTTCGTAGGTTATGATTAAAAAAAAAAAAAACTGACAAAAGTTTTGAGTGCTGCACCTCTAACTTCATTTTCCTACAAGCCCTGTGGATTTTATTGCACAGTTTTGCATATCACAGTTTTCTAGAAACACATGTCATATAAAAGCAGACAACTATAACATAATGATGCTGGCAAATGTTCCTACAGTGTTGTTGGATCTAACTGTTGTTTCACATAAAAGTTTTGGTAAATAATGTCAAATATAGGAATTTCAGCACTAAATTCATATGACTATTTAAAAATATTTTCTTTTTATTTAAGAAATAGAAGGGGCATTGCTTATTTAAAGAACTTATTAGATAAGTGAACTGAAATAGTATAATAGAACAAAAGAGAGAAAATAAATTATGAAAATACTCATTTTCCTTGATCACTCTATAATTGATTTCTTATCCATTCTCATGGGCCTAGAAAATAGGATGTGTGTCATATTACACAGAAGGTCGCCTTAGATCCTTTGTCACTGTCAGTAAGATTTTGCATAACAGTCATGTTGGGATATGGATGACTCAGCAGGTACTGACCTACTGTCCCATACTGGGGTTCAACTACAGACACCTTCATATGATTGGCAAGGACTGAGCATACTTGGCTTCTGGCAGGGGTCATCCTTTTACTTCGAAGATGAAATCATTTCTCTTAATACATATAGTACTTTCCTTAGTCTCATCTTTATTCTTTTACCTACAATAACTAGATTCTTAGTCATAGTTTACACTTTGCATCTGTATTATTTTAACTAGTATCATAAAGAAATAATTTTTTTCAAATAATTGTGTTCATCTCTGCAACTTGGATTTTAAAGTTAGCATTATCTGATGTCCTAAAATTAGAAAGAATGGGGGAAGGAATTAAAACACATAATTCTTATTCTCACTCTCCTTACCGTTTTGAGGTTAAAAAATATAAAGCATTTCTCTACACACACACACACACACACACACACACACACACACACACACACACACACACACAACCAAAGCAAATGTAATCAATCTGAAATATTATTACAGACTGTATTGCTACTGTACAAACAGGAGAAAATCATGAGTCTCAGAAACAATGACTTCACAGCTGTGGAACAAGAGAGTCCATTCTCTTGTAATACTGGGCCCAATTCCTTCCATCTTTTATCTCACTAAGGGCAGAAACCATGCAGTTTGTTTGATATGATTTGTAGAGTGAAGAGTTATGCTAGCAAACACTTAGACTATGCTAATCACTGTTCTAAGTATCTCACATGTATTCAGTCATTCTCTTCTCACTGTGGCGTTATTCTTGGTTTACTGGTGGGAGAGCAGAAGTACAGAATGCTTAAGTGACTGACCAAGGAGACCACACTCCTTACCATTTTAAACACTGCTCTTCTGAGTTTTATATATAATATATATATTAGTGAAGGGGAGAGATTCTCATTGCTCTTGCCTTTAGCTTTAAACGTTTAGTCTCAAGGTAAACATAAAATGAAAATTGAAGGAGAAATAGAAATAGGACATGTAGAATTCACAGAAGTTATATGCGCTTTCTCCTCTTCCCCAAAAGTTTTCATTTACCCTCTTTCTAGATTCTTCTTCAAGGGAAAAGACATTAATAAGATAGCTTAAAACATTAGACATTGACTGAACCATGATTAATAGTGAATTCCTCAAAATGTAAGAACCCATACCTGTGTTCTCTATTTCCTTCCATTCCTGTTTTCCAAAATGGCATTAACCTTTCTTTTTGTCTTTCTTCTTGGATAGACAATGCCAAGTAGATATTTATGATAACCCAGTTTCCCAACACCACCAATCCTCTCTCCTGAGAAATGATCACTTTTATATCTATTCAAGATATCAACTATAAATATAAAATATAAATATAAACTATACACTTGACATGAAGCATGGTCATCTATGACTTTCTGCAGTTACAGTGATCATAGATATTCTAAAATTAAATATAAAAGACTAAGGGCATTTTTATAAACCCTTAGTGTAAATGAACTGCTACAACTCAGCATTTTCCCAGGGCTCGATAGGTTAGCCAAGGCTTCTTGATTTCCTATTCCATGGCATGTGTGTGTGCGATCATGTGCGTGTGTTTGTTATAGGAGTCCCATGGGAAGGAGGCATGAAGCCAGGACATCATTCATTTTTACATGCCTGTTCATAATCTACTGTAACAGGATTAAAACTGTATTCTTAATGATTAGTAAAAGTTTTCATCCTTATTATGTCAATATCCCATTTTTCAACATTATGAAATATCTTGGAGTTTAGTCATAAAATTATACCACAGCATTATAAAAATTATTTGATATAATGCTTCTGGGTGATAGGAGGATATGGAGAAAGGGATAAGAGGAAGCTGACATTGTAATACATTTTTCAAATAACACTCAATATAATTCAGATTCACATCCTCATTTTCTTAAGGACTCTGAGGAAATAAATCTGATATAATGACATTAAAGAGGAATGACAGGTAGACCCTTGTGGCTCAGGCAGCAGAGATGCTGATGTGCAAACCATGTGCAGACTAAATGAAGACGCTTTTTCCTCCTCTCCCTTCCTTCCTCTCTTTAAAAAAAATAAAAGGGGAATTGATAGAAGTCCCATGCCTATGTGACCAAAGTGTTAGCCTATAACTACCAAATTATTACTGAAGTAATTATTATGTTAATGACCAAAAATATTTCTCCTAAATGTACAAATGTGTATTCTACCTAATCGACATATCCTATATATACCTATATTCTAACATGTACCTGCTTATAACTTAACAAGATAGAAGAGATTTTATGAGAGATGGAAAAGAAAGGTCAGAAATTAATAGTACTGCTGATAGTTAATCAGGTACTATAGAGCACAATGAAAGCATCAATATCCTGGTGAACAGCAAGTGAGGTAAAATATTTTGGAGACTGGAAAATATGGTAGAAAGAATAAACGTGGAAAGGGAAGGGTTGTATAAAGTTCAAACTCCTTCCCAACTACTCAGCATAAAATTAGCCTTATTTGCATTAATTTCCTCCAAAGACCTTCAGTAAAAACAGAAATAGTCACTCCAAATCAATTGTAGATTTTGGCATTAAGCAAGGAATTATGCATATGTTATACTTATCTTTGTCATAAATGTGATTATATTATGTAATCAATAGTTCATAAACCTTCTATTGTACACAAGTCATAAATACAAAACTAAAGCTAGCCAGTTTATAAAAATGAGTATGCCATAGACCTCCCATGAACCAGTTACTGATTTATCGTCTCTTTATTTTCCTGAAGGCAATACTGAACCTAATCTTGCATCATTTTCCTCTTGTTTTACTTTATTCCTGGTTCTCTTTTTACTTTTATTTTACTATATAGTATTCTATTGCATAAAGAAAAAGAATCTGTTTTTCATTCTGCTGTTAGTGGATGTTCGTGCCATTTCCAGTTTGGGCTATTATGAATGATGATGCCACAAATACTTGTATAAGTATGAGCAAGTTTCTTGGAGTAGTTCTAGGAATAGAAATACCAAGTTGGATAGTAGTCCCTTCTATAATCTTGTATTTTCAAGTAAATGTTCTTTGCCATAACCAAAATAGTATATTAATTCTGAGTGAATACAACAAAGTTAAGAATGTATTTTTACTTTTAGTACATTTCTCACAATGGAACCATATTAATAAGTAGTGATACTCTCATGATGTTTAAAGAAAGTGGCACATATCAAACATTTTAAGATATTTGCAATTAGCAATGGAATATTTGAAATTGATTAATCTGAACATAGATACATTATAAATATTTTGGTAATTCCTTCTCTGTGTGTCATGCATCATGAGGTCTAACACAAGGAAAAGCAGGAAACTAAATCTAAAAGTATGTTATTTTAAAATTTCTATGTCAACTTTCTATCAATGGTTATGATTTTAGAGTACTAAATAGCTAAACTGTCTAAAATACGGAATCTGAATATTGTAAATCAATATGCATATGTTTAAGATAATTATTAATCTTCTATTGCACATAAAAACATCTGAAACGTACAAAAATCCAGACAAGCTCTCTAGCAGAGCTCATGGGCATAGGTTTTAGAATCCTGTAGGACTTGGTTAAAATGTTGGGTGTTCAATATATCCGTTACATTGTCTGCAGGTCAGTTTTCTCACATTTTAAATATAGTAATGCAAGAGTAGTAATAAGTCTTACATTACATAGTGTATAAGGAGTGGATATTGTTTAGTTTCTCCTTTTCAGAATTTTAAATACGCTTCCTCTTTTTCAGGAATATCCCACCTCATGATGTAAAACATTCCTACATCTAAAGAAGCTAAAATAATTAGGCTTATTTCCCAGTCTCCTTTGTTAGTTGGGTACAATCACGTGACCTAGACTTCGCGGATTAAATGCACTCTCCACAGACTTTGAATCAGAACCCAGTGACAGAAAGCAGTAGACACCAAACAGAACCATTGTGAAAAGAGGTAGTGGCTACTGGCAGCGCTTCATGTGCTTCAGTGAACAGCAATCTATAGTCACTGCGCTGTGGGTCAGCGCTGCCAAAGGCGGCTTCTAGTGTTCATGCCACCACGGTGTTACTTCCCTGGATCATTTCCTTTGTCATAAATTTGATCACTTACTGGCTATGCTATTTCAAATCCTCTTCTCCATCTCCACTTAAATCTACTAGTTTCTTTACCTTTAGCAAGAAACGTTGACCGTTACAGTACATTAAATACTTAAACAGTATCGGTTCTTCAGTAATAATGAATAGAAGCTCCAGAGGTCAGGAATTTCAGTTGCTCTATTCTGTTACATTTCCAGTACTTTGCTCAGGTTAGCAGTTAATGAATACTAACTAAAAATTTATTGGGTGAATATTTGCTATTATTAGCTCAGAAAAATCTGTCAGGTAAAAATTTAGTCATGAAAAAAACTTAGTCATTGAAGTTTTAAAGAATTATTTAAAAATTTAAAATATTTTGATGATTCCTGGCATTAATTTGGTAGTTTCAGATTTGCTTTAGAGGGAGGTTATTCAATAGTTTGGGTGCTATGAGATAGTAAATTATAAACACACACACATATCTTGTCAGGTACAAATTACAGGGCACATAATAAAATTACTTTCTCCATTTTTAAAAACCAAGAAATATACTTACCAAAGTCTATTAGTTTATAACTTAAATCTAATTTTTAACTTAACAAAATACATAGTAAGAGTTTATAAAATCTTCTACTTTTGACTAAATACCTTTTGGTAAAAAAGTTAAATAAAGAAAATAGACAAGTGTATCTATTATTCACCTAAGTACCTATAATCAGCAGATCTGTAGAAATGGGGGGAGAGGAATATACATATATATAACCTCCCCAGTTCAATTTTCACAATTTTACATTTTAACTGAAGCATTTATAACCATATAACTTGATTATTGTACTATCTCAGTTTTTCTTCCCAGATCCAAATTCCTGTTAATCCAATATCTATTCTATGAATTTAATAACGTAATACTACTTTTCCCCATAATAATTCTAACACATACTACGACTTTCCCCAATATTCCTCTCCTACTGAAAAGTTTTATGAATCTTCATTTTTTATATTTATTTAATTCACCTATAATTAAAGGATCTATCTAAATAACTCTCCAGTTTATTTTCCACAGAGTCTACATATAAACTTTTGCAATAAACAAAATAATTCATCTACTATCTGTAATTTTCCTTTGAGATGATTGTTTGTACAATGGTAAGTTGTTCTGGTCAATCTCAGTCCATCTTTTAAAATATTATCTGAAAATTAACTATTCCTGAAGTCATTCCTGGTCATCCCAATCCCAATATAGTTTCTGAATTTATTTAGCTTTTTAAAATTTATTGCATTGTTAGATAGAATCTCACCCTACTTAATAGGTGATATAAATGTTGCATATAATATTTTCTAATTTTGCACATCACCTAATCTGGGCAGGTACTGTAAGAAGTAATCAATAAGTATCTGTTAGTTGATTTTTAGATAAAATCTGAGCATCAGTACTAGTCTTCCTGATGAGCTAGAAAATGAAACATGGAGCCTCAGTGAACTTGATCAGAGATAAAACTTGAAACACAAAATCAGATGTTCAGGTGTAGTGCACTTCTGTCATATTTGGATATACTTCTGAGTGCTTGCCCATTCTTTTACTGTTAATTCTATTTTTCTTTCAGGACTTAGATAATTATGCTTATAGTATTTGTACTTGCAATTATTCATTTAAACAGTTTTGAACTTCTCCTACATTCTAGGTATTATTCCAAGCACTGATAATATAACAGTGGACAACATACTATTCTTATAGATATTTCTTTGCAGTCGGTGGATAAAAATAGCTAACAAACTACTTACCTCTCTACCTAACTAAGATGATTTTAGATGGTGTTAATTACTTTGAAAATAATTAACAGGGTAATAGGTAAGAGGAGAGAGGCCAAATCATGTAAAGCATCTGTGAATGTTAGAGCTAAACTGAGATAGGACTGGTAAGGAGGTGGTCATGAGCTGTAAAAACTCCTAGAGGCAAAGGGAACTGTAAAAATTCAGTTGTCTTTAGTCAACAATAAATTTGGTGTATTTAAAGGTAAAATTCCTAATGTTTCTGATAAACTTTTATTTATCGGCTACAGGAAGGATAAGTAATGGAAGGGCAGGCAAGACAGGAGTTGGAATATCCTTGAAGGCAATTGGAAGGAATTCAGATTTTATTTTAAATGCAGTTGAAAGCTATGAAAATTTTAATGAGAAAAGTCTCATGATCCTATTATGGTTTTAAAAGTTACTTTCATACTGACATGGAAAATGGCTTATTAAAAGTAAAGAGATAAACACAGACATTTAGAAGTTATTATAATGGTCACTGTAGCATGGTTTAGAATGAGAGCAATGGAGTTGTGGAGAAACTGACAAACTCAAGATATGTGTGGGAGGTAGAATTGACAGGAGTGGCTGAAGGATGAGTGTGGAGAGTGCAGAAAAAGAACTGAAATCAAGAAAACCAAAGGTTTCATTATGTAGTAAAAAAAATTTTTTTTTAAAAAGATAATAACAACATTTGGAAGTTTTTAAAAATGTGCCATGAATGCGTTTTATTGTTTTGACCATTTTTTTTTTTTAAGGAAAGGTGCAGGCAGGAATGAAAGCAAGCAGCGGGGGAAGGGAGGAAGAGAAAGGAGGAAGAAGCATTATATATATATTTTTTTTTTTTATTTGTTTATTTTATTTATTTATTTATTTATTTTTTTATTTAGTTGTTCATTTTGGTTGCTTCCCACAGCCCATGTCTTGCGCCCTGGTCCCTGGGATGTATGTGGACTCCGTCTCCTGGACATAACTCTTAAGCCAACAGGGCATGACAATTTTATTGACCTTTCTATCAAATAAAGATTATCTACATTATAAGAGGGAATGCATGAGAGCTGAATTTTAGCAGGATTAAATCATTTTCATTCATAATCTAAGGAAGCAGAGGAATGTGCCATCCATTTATGAAGTGCCATAGGATCCCATGCTCAGAAGGGCCTGACACTTAGCTTAATGTTCTGCAATCACTGTCATAAAACTCTCAACAATCTCTTACCAAGAGGCCCTGTGTTTTTATTTTGCATGGCGTCCTGCAAATTGTGTAGCTGGTCCTGCTAGGAGGCATATTCAAGAACACATAGTGATATTCGGGAGGAGTTAACAATGGTTAAGGTTTAGATTCAGTATACCATGGGTCACTGGAAGAGCGGAAATTTCTGTTTTCACCTTCCAAGTCTTTTTTCCATGCATTCTTTTACAAGACCACCTGCTTATTGCTACAACCAAATCTGTTGATGGCTTCTCTGCACCATACAATGTGACTTTTTTGACAACTATTCTATGTATTTTTTTGGATTTTCTGATAGTGTAGAAGCTTGATATAAATCTACTAATGTATACTGCTAATTGTATTTAAATCAAACATCTATATTTTTGTGATTTTATATGCCAAGTACAGAAAACATAGATTAATATATTCCACTACAACGTTGATCTTACCAGTTTCTCCTTAAAGTTTTATTTTCCTTGCAAATGTTAATCGTAAGATATTGTCTTATAGTATTCATCTGTGGCCTGTCTCAACATTTAATCCTTGTAAAATAATGATTAATGCTATTTATGAACTACTTTAAGCCTTGAATCCTACCTTTTGAGTTATTATTATTCCTATCTGTAGCATAACATCTTTCACATTACTTTGACTGTGAGTATTTCTTTACCCTTTTGTTTTTGATGTTTCTGTGAAGTTTGTTTTTGATGTGTATTGTAAAATGTGTATTTTAAAACCATCCATTCTTCCTTCCATCTATTCACCTTTATTTTTATAGACTTTCACTTATATTTCATGGGTGATACCTTTTGTTTTTCCCTCATTTATCTCATTTATGGTTGTATTGCTTATATCTAATTCTATTTAGCAGTGATTTTCAGTGATTTCAAATAACCATGGCCCTAAAATCGCTCAAGTTAGTCTTCGTAGAATAAACAACTCTTAATTCTTATGTAATATTTAATGAAATCTCACTATTATATAACAAGCACAATGTAGACACATACTTGGGAACAACTCAGCGGACTCTAGTGAAGCATAAGATTCAACTGGATTTTTGAATCAAGTAAGGAAGCATGTTTGTTTTGCTCAGTAATGTATTGTCAACACCTCGGTTAGTATCACACACATAGATGATGCTCCATAAACATTTGTTGAATGAATAACATGTTCTTTTTTCTATTTTATTCTAAAAGCTACATGAATTTTTCATGAACACCCTAAAATTTTATGCAACCCTGTAAACATAGAGATCACAGAGACCTATCATATTTTCAAAAGGATACTATTAAGATTTGAATGATATATATATATATAATATATATATATAAAATATATATACATACACATTTTCTCTTATTTTTGTATTAATTTTAAGGCATTTCAGAGTCTATTTCAAATTCCAAATATGAGGCAATAGAACTCAGGCTCAGCTATGTGAAAATCTTATCTATTCATCCCCTTTCCTCTGTTAACTTGCTGTTTCACTTGAAACCTGACTGTTGCTGAATGCTTTGGAGAATTTCCTACAAAGCACCACACATTTCCAGCTTGAAGGTGGGATACATATAACCTTTACTTCCTATTTCATTTCCATACTCATAATGTCCTTACTCTTCTTAAATCTCAGTTTTCTTTCTTCCTTTCAACTCACCTCATCCACCATTATTTGACAGTTCCTTGTCAGTCTCTCTCCTTAATACCTGGCTCACCAAGGTGTTCTCATTCTTGATGTATTCAATGTTCTACATTTTAGCTTTCTAGGTATCCTAAATCCCAATGCTCTTTCTACCACTCATAATAGCCAATTACATACAGAATGTTTTATGATTTGTCCTAAGTTCTACTTCCAATTAAACATATGCTCTAAATACCCCACTGTCCAATGTCACTCTCCAACATTCAAGGACGCTTATTTTAGTGGTCATACTCCAAAATTATTGTGTCTATAATCCACTGACATTTATCAACTTTTCCTTTCTATCATCTCCTTTATGATCTCACTTTCTGCCTCACCTATCTTAGTGAACATTCTTTGTAACTGAAATAAACTCCTGGTTAATATGCTTGCATTCTTTTGCTTCCCTCACCCTGAAATCCTTTGTCAAAATGTCACAATTAGTTATACCCAATCAGTTGAACATAACCTCAGAAAATCAAGAATCCCCACTGACTGAATTCACTTTACACTTTTGTTCATGACTTTCAAGTGGGCACTTAATTCAAACAATCCTAGTGTGCTCTTCTCCTTACTGTTTGCTCTGCCACCTATGTTTTCCCACAAATCGTACTCTCAAAGCAGATATTGCCTAATACTTCAGAAGGAAACAATGTTATGTCCTGCTTCTCATATATAATATAAAAATACCTATTTTTTTCCACAAATAATCTTCATTCTCAAACTGAGAGTATCCATGTTCCTAAATAAGGTCAGTATGTTCCTTTATAATCTAGTTTCTGTCCCTTATTACTCACCCATTTACTTCGCTCATGAAATCACCTCCTTTTCTCCAACATCCTCAATCTGCCTCTACTATTGGGTTTTCCTATCTTCCCACAAACATGATTTAATGTAATTTATATCAAACATAAACCTCCCTTGCCCTCACATACTACATCTGCAAAGACTCTTTTTCCCCGCTACCAGAGTAAAACTTATACCATTTCACTCTTAAAAGGGTTCTTATCAAAGTCACTAATGATCTCTGTTAGATTCATAGTATATATCCTGAACTCATCTTATTTTGCCTCAGTATTTATCAAATTGATCTAAACCTTTTTTTTTCTGAAATAATTTTTCTCTCTAATTTTCTGCAACAACATCTGTTATTTTCTCATCCTCCAAGCCCACTCTTGTTTGCTACTCTTAATTCTCGGTAAAACTAAATTTTACTCCTAGAGAATTTTGGCAAATCTTCTTTGATTCTCTTACCTTGATGGTTTCTTTTGTCGAATGGTTTTTAAATATTATCTGTATACAAGTTATTTTTTAAAATATACCCACAACTCTGATGATTCCTCAGAGTTGGATTTTTCATATTCAGTAGTCTAATACTATCTTAAACTTGGCAAAGCCATATAAGTACACTTCTCTTCTCCCTGTCTCATCAAAAATAATCTGCTTCTCCCTCACATTTTTGTATCTAAGTAAGTGGAATTGAATTAAACTTATTCTGAGTCCCCCTTTCCCATTAGCTTCTTTCTTTCAACACACAAATCTAAAAATGCTTCCCTGTATGGTATCTTAGTACACAATCTTTCTATCTATAGTTCTAATCCAATTACCTTCACTTTTCAACTTAACTACCTCAAGCTTCCAGACCAACTTCCCAGCCTTGGTTCATTTTCCATTCAGAAACCAGAATTATATTTAAAAATATGAATGCTATATACACATAAATCTCTCCTACCAAAAACATTTAAATCACTTTCCATTTCCCTTTAAATGTTTTTAATGTTGCATCATGTATTACAAGACATAATGTGATCTTCCTACTGTCAATTTCTTAATTCTCTGATATTATCTTTCATTTTCGTCATCTGCCATCAATGTACTGAAGCCATCTGACCTGTTTTTATCCCTCCATGAAATGCATCTCTTTCCTAAATTAATGCCTTGACCTTTTTGGTAACTCTGTCTAGGACCATCTTCCCAAATATCATCAATTGGCACCTTCTTCTTATCATCATGCCTCAGCTCAAAGGTCATTTTCTACGTGATGTCTTCCCAGATCAACCGGCACTTGCTGCACAGTTTTATTTTAGATCCATGACCTCAGTGCAGACATGGATTTCAAGAAAGGAATTCAAGCTAGAAACATGGAGCCCAACTCAATGATAGTTAAAATTATCTAGGTGAGAAAAATACCAAATATGCCTCATAAGTAGCATTGGTTCAAATCTTTAGATTTTTTTTTAAAACCTAGTCCTTCATATGTCCAATATATTTTTCTACCCCCTCTACAGTGCAGTCAGCATTTTTTCTAGATTTGAAATTTGAAAGGGATCTATCAGAGATTATATTGATCTCTGTTCAGATATTTTGAAGCCAAACAAAGGATTAAAGGGGAAATTTTAGAGTTGTTCTATTTTCACTTGCCAGCATGGAGTAGCAAGGGAGCTATAGCCAGAAAGAGTTGAGACATAGTGCTTCACCTTTCTGCCAAATCGTTTCTTTTTGTATTTCTCAGAGCAGCAGGCATTAGCTGGGTCAGTGGCACTCTTTAAAGCTGGCACTGCTTCCTTCATTTGGAGCCAGTGCAGCACTGCCGTGTTTTACTTAAAAAGACATACATGCCAAATGTAACCTGGGAGGCAGTATCATTGCAGGGTTATCCATGTCATTGACTCCAGTACTACTTGGTAGAAAGCTGGAGGAAAAAATGAGATCAATTTTCACTTCCTATTAACTGTCAGAAGGCCACTGTTGACTTTACCTTCTGCTGGTGCAAATGAAAGAATGATAGAGGGATTTCATGGTGTAGCTCCTAGTCCTCCCACATAACTTCTATTATGGGCTCTTCTATTCTTGCTGAAACCTAAAGGTCAGTCAACTATCTTATTATGATGTTTGTTCTTATTATTTTTTTTGTAAACATTCTTTAATGTTTCTACATTTTAATGACTTCTTACACTCCAATATTGATAGGGATTTTTACTTTTATTGCATTACTATTTCAAGGGAGCAAAAGTAAAGCATATTTTTTATCCTTTTGTGTGATACAAAGAAGGTGATTGTTTCAAAGGTAACTAAAACTCCGTATACTAAAGTCATTATTCTAGGCACACACTGGTGGAGTTGTGGTTAGTTTCGCCTCCTCTGACCAAGCATAGTCTATATACATGCCAAGGAGGTAGGTTCGCGTCCCAAGGTTGGGGAGAATAACCAAGATGAACAACTAAATAAAAACAAGTAACAATGTTTCCAGAAAGTTATTATTATATTTTCTGGGTTTAAATAAATAAACATAATAATATAATAACAATTTAATAAAATAACAATTAAGAAAGGAATCCTCCTCTTTTGTACCCAGGTCTGCTTGTCACCTTAAGGACCAATACTCTAGAGGAAAAATGTTGTTGGAAGGGAAGGAGGTTTATGATCAAGATATGTCAGGAAGTGGGAGACCTGTTCAGTCTTTGATCCACTTCCCTTATTATAATGGTTATAGAGATAATACAGGCCACATTATATATCTTCTCAGATTTATTACTGAATACATATACCCTTCCTGCCATGAGTTTTAGAACTTTAGAAACCATATGAAATAAAAATGTCAAAATAGCCCATAATCTGCTTCAGTTCCCTCCATCCAATAAGAAAATAAGTGTAATACAAAACTGTAATTTTGAAAGAACAAATATCAAATTTATTTTCATAAAAACTTTCCGTGCATATTATTTATTTATTTATTTTTGCTGTGGTTCTAAGCAACTTTATCACAATTAATCAAATTTATTCTGAACATTTGGGAACATTACAGCCTTTTCACTCAGTATCCCTTGCTCTGTGACTGATTTGATCTCTTATATTGAAAGTATTGAATTATATTGAACAACCAATAGAATGGTTTTTCGGTCAATTACCTTAAATGGCTGACTGAACCACTATTCTTTTCTTTGAGTATTGGTTTTATTTGTATGCTTGCTTTTAGCCTAAAAACAAACAAACAAAAGAAAACCCTGTTTGTATTTGTTTTCCTGTATATTTAATTAACATCAGTCAGGCTATAACCCTTGAATGTTTTAAATAAAATTATATTTTGAATTCACTTCTCTCTCAGAACAAACTGAGAGCATCCTTCCTCTTTTTCCCCTAGCTATCTATTCACTTAACCCAACAGTTCAACTGACATTTTCATTGGAAAGTATCATTTAAATGACTACCTACCCTGTTTCCACACTGTCCCATGAATAATTCTACCAAATGATTTATTATACCCCATTGAAGATATTAGTTTGTTTGCTGTCTTCCTCACAGTATTTTGAAAACTATTATGTCAGCATTCCCAGTATAGAGCAAAATATTTGACAGAGAATTCATTATAAAAATAAAAACAAATCTCTCAAAGGAATGATCAGTGCTGCAAAAGGAAATAAATTGGTTCAGGCATTTGGAGAATCTTCTTCCACACTGCAATTATTATGGCAGAGATTATTCCCTGGTAGAAATTTTAACAGCTCAGTGGACAACAGCAGTAAGGATTATTTAGAGCCCAGTCTCTCCCTCACATTTCCTACCTCAGTCCTACCCTCACTCCTGACCTCCACCTATCAGTTAATAAATTGCTGATCTCGAATTAAGGGGATCTTACAAAGAAATGTTCTAGCATATGGAAATGTATGACTAGCTCACCAGGAAAAAAATAAAAAAATAAAAACAGGTGGCAGGAAGATTTACCAACAGCTCTGTCTTTGATATTCATGCTGTTGCTGGATTCATAGATAATGAAATACAAGCAGACTTTCAAATGGAAACAAAGCAGGTCTTGCATCCACCCTAATTAGCAATCAGCATAAGAAAAAGCAAAATCACAGATTGCCTACCTGTGCAGAAATTAATGCACATACAGTTTGTCAGATTTTAAGATGATGTTTTAAGAGAATCTTCTAGAGGAGTCCATTTATGCACATGTGTGTGTGTTTTGAGGTTATAGTGCAAGGGAAACTAGAATTAACAGAGGAGGATATAGGCAAAGCTTATGAAAGACTTAAAGAAGATGCTACTAGGGAGTTAGAGAATTATTTTGACCTTAATGCTGTATTTAATTACTATTTGATTATATCATCTTAATAAATAACCAAATCTTATTTTCTTCCATGCAATTGTATTTTCATGAATAGTCTGAACATTGAAAATCTCAAATCTAATGAACAATACAAAGTATCTCTTTAATCAATATATAAAAATGTTTCATATGTCCATAATTACTAAATTCTCAATAGCTTACAGATACCTATGACACAACACTTATAGTTTCCAAGTGCATTTCTATGATTGTAATTATACTCCAAGAAAACACATCAGAGGATAGAGATTAAATTTTGTATAAATGCAAGGTCCTTATATATTTTACAGTTCTCACAATTATTCACAAAAACATTTGCTTATTCACAGACCTTGTTACCTTCCTCCTAGTTCAATCCAAATTTTACAAGTAGAATGAGTAATAAAGTTAATGTACATATTTCATCATATCTGCGATACAGTACCATTTCCAGAGATGCTTTTTGTAATATTAGTGGAGTCAGTAATTGCACACCTCCTCTGCATAATGCATTGCTGGTTGCTCTACAATACATCATGATGAGAAACATTACTATCTGCACCATTTTAACCACCTTTGTAGTGAATAAGTGAGTTGATGAATACAGTTGAACAATAAATGTGATAGGCAAATGAAAATGTTTCTTAGAGAAGATGGAATTTGAACTAAGCTTGATGAGATAGTAGAATCATAGAGTAGTAGAGATTCTTTTTTGGAAGGACAAACAAGTCAAATAACCTGGACACAGACAGTTATAGAACATAGCAAGCAGAGAGACCAGGGATCCAGAATGGCCAGCACATGCAGCAAGACCAGAAAGATACCATGTGCTTACATAGTAACACAATACTGTGAAGCTATTTTAGGTTAACAATAGTGTCAGCTGAGGGTTCATATTTGGTCTAAAACAGGACAGAATTACAATCTAATAGAATTATAAGTAAACCACATATATAATTTAAAATTTTAAAGCAGCCATACTAAAATGGTCTAAATGTAAAATTTATTTAACCATTATTTATTTTTAACTTTATATGCAATATATCATTTCAGCATATAATCAGGGTAAAAATTATTTAGCTGTTACAGTTTCTATTTTCTAAGTCTTCATAATTCAGTGTGTATTCAACACTCTCAGTAAATATCAATCTGAGTTTTGCATTTTCCAAGGGCTCTAGAATCACATGCATTAAATAATATAGCTCTCAGATATGAATTGGTCTTGATCACTTTGCTTTTCAGAGCTCTCACTGGTGGAGTCTGATATCAATCTTAATCCATTCTTTGAAGGAACTATTTCTCATAAAAGTGGCTAACAGGTCAACTGCATCTGAATCTCGATGATGTCAAATAATCTTCTGCACCTCAGTCTGTGAGTATTTCACACCACACCCACCACCAGGCTTCTAGGGCTCTTTATGATCACCTTGTTCCCTCTTACCTTCCCTCCCTGCTCCTCTCCCCCTGGTAGCCACAGTCCTGTATCCTGTGAACTTTGTTGAGATTTGTCTGTTCATTTGTTTTGTTTCTTTGTATTCTACATATGAGTAAAACCATAAAATGTATATAACAATGTAAATAAATGATGAAACAATTAAAAATAAATAGAAAGGAAAGAATCTTCCACAAAGTTTTATTAAATTAGAACCTCTGGTTTGGGCAACAATCAGCAAAGCAGTTTTGTTTGTTTTTTAAAGAGAAAGGCAAGCTAGATGAGAAAGAAGGAAGAAGCACTTTTATTTATTTTGTTCACCACCCCAGGCTCCCCAGTGGCAAACCAGGCTCCTGGGCTTCACCTGGTCCATATATCAGTCACTAGTTTATTGACGGAGCCAGCAGGTGTGCCTAAGAATTTCTTATTGAATAGTGTCTAAAAAACCCCAATTTTTAAATATGTTCTTAACACACAAATGGCACAAGGAGAGATATATGTGAAACTATTAATATTTTCACCCTTTCCCTTAGATGGAAGCACAGCAGTGAAAAAAATGTTATAATAGATAATTGTCATAGTTTCAGAAATTCAGATTCTTTATTTTTCTTCACAGCAGTTATCAATGGCACACACTGTAATAATGCTTGCTTATTATTTACTATCACCACAATCATATTCCAAATCTTCAAGAGATTTGAAACTAACATTATTTATCATAGTATGTAACTATTAAATGTTATATAACTAAAATAGTGTGTAGAAGAATAGTAGGTGTTTAATAAATACTTGATTTGTGAATGAATGCAATATTTAGAGCCTCAAGTCAGTTACTCAACTATTTATCAAAATTTATCCATCCAAAAATACATGATAAGCATCCTGCGGATAGTATGACATGAAAATTGATTAAATGCACAAATAACACAACTTTTCCTCACTGCATGTCTATTTTGTCCTGTGAAGGTGAAAATTAAATTTATAGTCTCAGTTGTTAATAAGCTGTTGTATTCCTTCTCCCAAATATTTTTGCATTTGCAAAGCAAATATTTGAATATATCCTCTTTAATCCATAACAAGTCACCCTAGTAGTTGTTATTCTGTTTTATGACCATGGTGGGAACAATGGAAACTTCCCACAGCTTTCTTATATAGAGATAGGCCTAAGATTCTCCCACACCCCCTAAACCTGGTTCAATTCAGTGATTATAAGTGTGAATTACATCTGTTTCTGCCAAAAATTTTGCATATCAGTTGTCCCAGAAAGTGTTTTCTTTTAGAATAAAATGGTTTCAATGATTTCTGTTTGGATTTATTGGTCTTGCAAAATTTCTCTGGTTTTCCTGGGTATTATGCTCCTGGTTTCTGTCCTGATTAATCCGGTATATTAGAACTATACAATAATACATATGGGCAGCTGACAACTAAGGTAATGATAAAAACAGCAGGCTTCTCAAACACAATATGGACTATTTTTCCTTTGTGCCTCTATTTTGCTTAGCAATTATAATCCATTCATAGAACATAAAACTTGTCTAACTCAGGCCCTAAGCAACCATGGCTCTTTTTATGTAAGCAGGAGATTGTTTTAGAGAAAAACAACAAGACTTTAACTATGGGATACATTTCTTAGAAACAATAGAATTAAATTCAGATCAGCTCTCATGGAGTTTCCATTCTGAACAGAGCTTATCAGAAAGGGGCATATGGGGGACAATAAAGTCTTGTGAATTTAATTGGAAGGAAGTGAAAAGAACCCAGCTTTCTGCAGAATTCTGATTTTTAAAAGACCCCAGATTAATTACTTCAGAGTTGGAATTAAATTGGTCATGGTTACCACTGAGCAAGAAAAAATATATAATGAGAATATCTAGAAGCTAAGTGTAAGTATTTTGAGTTTTATAACCTCAAGAATAAGGTTAATGGTCTGGGAGAGATGTCTTAATGTAAGGAAGTGAAGATAACTGGTGCAATCCACTAGGCTTTCTAACTAAGTAACCCCATTTGTTAAAGAATTTGTGTTTAAAACCATCCCTTCATTTTATATTAGTATTAATACTTAAATAATATCATTTGCTTTTCTTAGTAAAAAAAAAATTAAGTCAGATCAAGACACCAAGACAATGTTTCTTTTCCAAGCTTTTATTTCTAAAATAATTTATCTCCAATAAAATATTTGGTGCTATAATAAAAGCTTGCAAATTATAGCAACTCTTACTTTCTGTTTGCTCATTGATTATCAATACTGAAATGAAACTTAAAAATCTGCATGCAAATATTTTTATAGAAAACAAGTGTGTTTTTCTTTTTGTTGTTCTATTCTGGGATTAGGGAGAGGAAATGGAATTTGTGATGATTCTCAGGGACAGCTCAGACTCCTGAGTTTTTCACCAGATTTGTTGATCAGCACATTTTATATCTCTCTTCACTCATATATTTTCATTTTGAAATTACCATCTTGACACATAACAGTAAGTCTCAGCCCCTTCATGGACAGCACAGTCCTGACCTCTCTATCTTTAGGGCATTCAGGAAAGACGAACATCATACGGTTGCTGCATATGCATCAGGAACCATCTAGTCAGTTTACATGCTTCTTGAAGAAATCTGAGCACTTAGATAAAATTCCACTTCAGGTGGCCCACGAATATACATACTTGCATGTAAACATTTATAGCAGCATGTATGCATATATGTGTAGACATGCATATTTATATCACAACCACCAAAATGGCAAGGGGAATATATTCTAAAACTGATACATGCCAAAGAAACTAGTCCCAATCACAATAATTTGCTGACTAATTAGGTTGTTTGTGTATATGATTAATATAACAGTGGTTTTAGACGGAATTTAAGAGGACATTTTATTCAGAAAACCACGTTTTAAGGAAAAAGATGTAACAAAGTGATCTTAAGTTTGGTAATAGGGAAAGTGACAAGACCTTTGGAAAAGAAACACATTTTGTGTGCTATAAAATCAATGGGTGTCAACCCTGAAAAAATATTTTGAATAAATGTCGGAGGTTATTTATTGATTTGTCTATTTTCTGCACTAGTGTTTACTTTTGATTTGCAATCAGAAGCACTAATATAGTTCTCTGTGTCAACCAAAGAGTGAAAAAATCATGTTATGAAGGTTTCTGTTTACCTTTGTATTTAGTTTTCATTTCATTAACTTTTCTTTTTTTTTCCCCTAAGTTGTTTGTTATTATAAACATTCACCAAAGAAGTCATTGTACTATTTGCTTTATACCTCTCCTCCTCTCCTACAGAGAATAAAGGCTAATGGATTGGAGAGTAGCAAAGAAAAAGTTTTAATCAAAGGTACATTAATTAGCTATATGTTTGGCTAGAGCTGATTTTTTTTTCATCCATCTTCAATTAATGTCCTAATTTGATATAAATTTAACTCTTACTGTGAGTTTGGTACTATGTAATGCTATTAGGATACATATGAACAATAAGGGTTATTATTTATTGAGAATGGAAATATGTATAACAAACAATGCATTGTCCACAAGAAGTCTACAATCAAGTAAATGGATCACTGCTATAATGAACTGTATAACTGAGATATGCCTAAAGCATTTTTGAACATTATTTACACTAAAAGTATTAAGAACTATTTTATATTCTAAGGCATTAAGTACTCATTGGGATTAGAGTCTATGGAGAAGACTTAAATCAAGCGACAATTATTATGCAGCATGAGTGCCAGTATAGAGCTCCTGCAAAGAGTTCTGGGACAGTGCATATATATATACTTAGACTTGGGGACATGTGTTTTGTCCTGAGCAATCAGGAAGTCTTCAAGTACTGTGCTGACACTCTTCCTGCTCTCCACTAGTGCCCCTAGTCTGCATTCCCATGATTCTTCATGTGTCCAAACTCCCATGATTCCATCACTATCCCACACAGGCCATTGACGCCAAGTTTCAAATTGATCTCCCTTTCTCTCATCCCAGCAGCAAAAGAGTTCCACTCTCTGTCACTGATAACCATGGCAGAAAACATCTGCTAAATGAGCTTACCCTGAGATTTGAATGTCTTTGAAGTACTGACACGTTGCTTATTTTTGCCACGTGTGAAGACATTTAAAACTACATCAGCTCTTTGCTTTGAGTGACCGAATGGGGCCTATTGGTGCAGATGGTGACTCAGTCATTGAGCAGAGAAACTATCCTGAGGTGCTCAATTTCAGCTGCTTTCTTAAAAAGAACAGAGGAGGCGAGGAAGTAGGGAAATGAAAAGAGGAAAGAGATTAACTTGACTCCTGCCTAAGTATTTATGTTTGGGAAAATGTAGTTATGCTGAAGTGATCTCTAAGTAGTGATTTCTAAAAACTGGAGAATCTGCCTGGGTAAAGGAAGCTGCAAGGGTTTGCCTCTGAAAGCAAGGGCAGCAGGAAACCACAGCCCACACAGAAGCGCCTTTATTTCACAGAAGGCCACTGATAAACTACTCAAACAGAAGCCTATTTGATAGAGAAAGAGCGAATGTGTCAGAGGGCAGGAAAAAAATCCTACAAAGAATTCAAACTGAAATTTAGTAATAGAGAGTTAATGTACTGAAAAAAATAAGCTTGCTGCTAACAGTAAAGACACTGCCAAGAAATAGATCGGAATTAGTGCCAGGTTAACACAAATCAAAATTTTGCAATTATGTAAATGAGAAAGACAGAGACTTTATTTCATTTCTGATTCTAGAATAAAGTCCCTAATTTGATTAATATATAAAAAAGATTTTTTAAGAAAGTGAGATGATGAATTGCTGCAAACTATAGATATCTCACTCTGGAAAAGGAAGATAACTTAAAAATGTATATATATATATGCATGCATATATTACTATAAATATATCTGATATTATAATTTATACATAATCAAGGAAAATCTTTTTTCTAGCACTTTTTACTCTTTATGACAATTTTACAACTCTTAAGGGGAGACAAGGAAGATATATTTATATCCATTTTAAGAGATAATTAGTTTAAGATCATAATTAAGTAAAGTAAGACAAAGACTTATTATTTATAAAAGTTCAGTTAATCACAATAAATTTTTATTCCTGGAAATGTAAGATGGTACAATGATTTGAAGAGCATGCATAGGTCAAGGTAAGAAGTGAGTTACACAGGATCAATCTGTGTCAGCTCTATTAGGCATATATTCTAGGACTAACAAAACTGCCACAGAAGAGCAGAGTTATATGTTTAGGCTATAGGCATACACATTTAAAACTGTATAACATTAGCTTAGTGAGTTGCATGTATCATTCACAATCACATATTATAATTTCATAGCGAGATAAAACATTTCATTCCAAATAATCCAACTACTCCCTTAAGAACAAAGGATTAAGATCCATTTATCATGGATTTTGGCATATGGATAAGCAGATGGATGGACATAAGAATTTTGGAAGGCTTATCAAGTTGATGCCAAGTATGTTGAAAATTACATAAACGGAGACTAAATGACACAAAACAAGGATTTGAAAGCATGAAACACTTGAAAAAGAAGGCATAAAAATTTTTTTAGAACAAATTAATATTAACCCAGTTTTCTTTTTGACATTCATTGTGTTTACTATCCAATGATTATAAAGATCATAAATGTAAGTTGGACAAGCATTAGCTATATCCAAGCATTGTTACATCAAGCAAAGGAAGAATATCTATGTTATAATCACAACCCGGGGTCATCAATGCATTAATGGTCCATTAAACATACACCTCAGTATCACATATTGGATCTAGTTCAGAACTAATACTTTCTCTGTTATTTTAGGATATATTTGCCTTAGGATTTTGCTTTTTAAAATATAGAACACAAAGTGCACTCGGGTCTTTAAAATAGAACCTGATATTTTAAAAATATATAACTTTCCCTCTCCATTCAGATTTCATAGATAATGCTACAAGATCATATCAATTGTTTCAGAAATCATTGGGCATTTTGTAGGACTTGATTATGAATAATGTAGCAGATCTAAACACTTAAACCCACAAATCAGCTAGTGTTTTAATGTGCAATACTCAGTCTTAGAACCTCTTTTTTTCTCTATCCTTCTTTCTTAGTAGTATTCTCTAGTCTCTATCTTTAAACATCCTCCATGTCTTGCTGACTATTGTGATATAGAGTGTAAATACAGACCTTTCCCCTAAGCTCCAACTTCATACAAAGCTACACACTTGACACTTTTATTTACATTTCATTTCCACATCTACCACTTGGGATGTCCAAAACCAGTTCCTTATTTCCCTTCCTTCTTCTTAGATAACCATTCATAGTTTTCCTCCTCTCATGGAAAGCAATTTCATTGCTTTAGTTGTTTAGAGTTACCATAGACTCACCTTTTCTTATATTTATATACAAGCAGCAAATTCTTTCAAGTCCATTTTCTAAAAATACCCAAAATCTGACCATTGTTGACCATCCATATCAAAGCATTATCATCACTCAGCCAAACTACTGTAGTAAGACCTGGAATTATAGTAGTCTTCTAAATGAATTCTGAACTCTCTCCCATTTATTCTCTATGAAAGTCAGAGTGATCTACTTTAAATATGGCAGGTTATGTTACTCATATTCTCAAATCCCCTCTTGACTTTCCATAGACTTATCTAATGCATGATATGACATGTCCCCTTGCAATTTCTCTGGCACCTTTTCTTCTATAATCTCTGCCTCATTCTATTGCAACCACCAAGCCTTCTTGCTGATCTTCAAACAAGTCATTAAGTCATTTGCACTTGCTATTCTTTGCCTGGAAGACTTCTCTGACAGGTAGCCAGATAACGTCCTCTCTTTCTTGAGAACTTTGTTCAAAAACCAGCTGGTTGTAGAGGTCTTTGATAACTATCTTAGAAATTTGTCACACACTCAGCAGCAGCAGCACTCTTTATAACCCCTTAACCTGGATTTATTTTTCTCTATAATACTTTTTACCACGTGATATGTTTAGACACACACAAAGTCTTTCCTCATTATTCACAAATTCTGTATTTGCAAATTTGCATAGTCACCAACATTTATTTGTAAACAAAATTCTAAACTTGTGTTTTCAGTGTAATTCACAGGCATGTTCAGAGTTGCAAAAAAATTTTGTTACCCAGGGGGCACATTCTCAGCTGAGCTTGAACTCTGCCTTTTTGTTTCAGCTCTCATACTATAAACACATGTCATTTTTGCAGTCTATTTTGTGCCACATTTTCCCAATTTTTTGTGCTTTTTGTTGGTAGTTTTTCTGCTTAAAATGGCCCCAAGTGTAGTGTTGAAGTGCTGTCTAGTGTTGCTAAGCACAAGAAAGCTACGATGTGTCTAACAGAGAAAATATATGTGTTAGATGAGCTTTGTTCAGGCATGAGCTATGGTGCTGTTGGACATGAGTTCAATGACAGTGAATCAACAACATACATTAAATAAAGTGTCTTTAAGTAGAAATACACATAAAACAAGGTTATGTATTGATCAATTGAAAAAAAATGTGGGGACTGTCCAGAGGATCACAGAAACCTACTCTGTATTTCTGCTAGGAGCTGTGGTTTAATGTGTGCTAATTCCATGTTCCTGGTGACTTTATAAAGCATGCATACTGTGAATAATGATATTCAATTGTATTTATTCTTTTACACTGTTGTAATATTCTTCCCTAGAATGTGGTGGATTTTGTAAAAGGAGGGTTTTGTTTATTTTCCTCATTAATATATATACAGTGCTCCAAACTGTGTCTGGAATGTCACCAGAACTCTGGAGTAACTGTACATCATTTAAGTCCCTCAACAAGTCAATATTTTAGGGAATATCACACACATATTACAGAGGAATAAATTTATAACAATGAGAATAAATTTATAACAATTACTCAGTGATGATTATTAGCGTTAAGATGTAAAGCTGGGAAGTATGCTTGGGTTCCTAACCATCCTAGTAGTGCTCAAGATGATGATGTTGACTTACTATTTGGTAAATAAAATAAAGGAAACAATAAATGAGTGAATGAAACAATTGCATTTCAGATTTATCTAATTCTAATCTGAATCGATCATCTTTTCATCATTGTCCAGCCAGTATTGCTTTTAAATTGATGATTACAAGCAGAGTGATTATCATTCCTAAATTAAAATATTAAATAGGTAAAGATACTGCTTAATCTAAACCTGAAAGAAGTCTACAGTGGATAATGAATTAAGGGGCTAGAGTAAAAAAATATGGACATTGCTCTTCATCAGGTTACCTTTTTCTGCACTTTAGACATACATACATATACATAGTCTATCCCATTATCATGTTAATAGTTTTGAAATTCATATTTTGCATTATTATGTACATAGAAGCATATCTCCCCTGCCTGCTTTCCTAGATTGTTGAAGGAATCAGGCAGATAATGAATGTAAGAGCAATTGGAAAATGACTAGATGATATAAAATTTTATAAAACGATGTGAACAAACATTTGCAGAATTAATCCTAAAATTTAAAACATGTATTTCTCCAAAAATTTGCAGGGAGGTAGTTTTCATATAAATACATTTGTTATAAAATAAAAACATGTAAGTCAAAGATATACACACTAACACCACTCAGTCACAAGAGTTTTGCTTTCCCTTCAGGCTAATGGGATTGATTTTATGTACAGTGCTCACCTGATAACTAGTCTCTCTTTTTTTGTAAAAAAAAAAAAAAAAAAAAAAAAAAAAATCTTTCTAGAAATGAGTGGGATTGATGTACAAGTAAAATCAAATAAAGAAAGGACCATTGACCTGACTGCAGTTTGACAGCTGTGACACAGAATACCTTCCACTCACAGACCTTGAGCTTTGGGTTTCCTTCTCATGAGGCCCTCTGAGCTGTCACTTTGACTTAATTGTTTCTTTGGGGAGTAAGAACGGAAACTTGACCATGATTTGTGTTGATTTTCAATAAAGTTGCTGCCAGGGGTATTTAAGCCAAAACATCTGCCTGACAGCTTTATTGGGACCAGTGTATGTGACACTAATAAAGAAATGAAAAGAGATTTCCTTTTATTGTGAATTTTTTCCACTTCCTTTGGCAGGTGGAATTCAAAGCTTTGCAACAGTCAAGTCAAGCCTATTTTATGTCATTCTTACAAATAACCAGTTACTCAATTAGCTGGGGCAATTTAGAAAGTGTTCATTGTCTCTTCCCTTGGTTAGAATGCAAGCCAGGTGGGTTGGCCTGCTTTATCTTTGTTTTGCTATCATCTCTCATTGGTATTACACTGAAACACAGACATACGATTTTGTTATTTTTAGGTCAATGGTACAGGGGGAAAAATTCAACCATAAGATTCACTTGAACAAATAATACGTGAATACATGGTTTTTTTGTTTGTTTGTTTAATTTTCAGAGAGAAAAATAAAGAACACTGCTTTAAAATTAATGTTTGGAGGGACGACTTAACAAAATAAGGGAGTGAAGGATGGTATGCAGAAAGAAGAAAGAGCAAAAGAGGGGTGTAACAGTCAAAAAAGAAGTAAAATACATGGAGTAGATCTTAGGATATTTTCCTGGGGCTGCGACTATTAACATATGTAAGTTTTTATTTTTCATACATTCATCTCTTGCTTTATTGACTTAACTATATTAATGGCATTCTGCGAGCATAAACTGCCAATTCTTACACGAGTCACTATATAAAATAAACACAGAACTATTTCTGTGGAAACGTCTCAACAGCAGTGACTGCTACGATGTCAAAACTGGGTTGGAATAGAATCAATGATAGATTTTGTGTAGATCAAAAAATACCAAAGATAAATTCTTTCTAGATAATAAAATATTCAAAAGTCAAATAAAGTTTATAGTAGATGTGATAGCAAAAGAAAATGATTAATCCTTAAGTTATCCTTTATTTTTCTTCTTTATTACTTCATAATTAACTATAAAATCCAACAGGTATGATTAAGAGACAAATGACCTTTATTTTTGTAGGTGTACCGATAATCACCTTGATTCAATTATATTGTGGATATGCAAATTCAAAAATTCATTTTGCAAATTTAAGTGTAAATTTGGGGGAAGGGAGGTTTCAGCATATTGCGAACAAATAACAGTGTGAAAAGCATATACAGACATCAAGAAACATTTGTGACCGAGAGAATAGATGTGCTTTTATGGGAAAACATTTTGTTACAAAAGATACAAGGTAAGGTTCTTTCTCTAATATATAAAATATGTGTGGCAGAGGAAACAACCTCAATTCACACTTACAAATAAGCATACATAGGTGGTATTGGTTTTATAACTCAATTCATTAACAATACTTGATTTTGCTTAATTTGGAGCCAATAATTTTATTAGGGAAAAATTTCCAAATTACTTGTTCATATCCTTTTTCTTTAAAAAAAAAACATAAGGTATATGGCATTTTATATTGGACTGATTTTTTTCTAGGGCTATGATTCCTATTTTTACTAAGTAATTATTTTTCCATCTTGAGCACTTTATGTATTATACAACTCCTTATTTTTTTTAAGAGGAAGGAATTACAGAGAAATGAAGAGAGGCAGGAAGAGAGAGGAGGAAGAAGCATTTTTTAAAATTTAGTTGTTCATTTTCAGTTGCTCCCCAACCTAGGCCCTTAGGCTATTTGTGGACTGTGCCCTAGTCATGAGCTTCAACACCTGTGCCACCAGGGGAATCCTTTACCTTTCCTTGTTTCTTTTTTAGGATTATGATGCAAAAATAAACTTTCATATTTGCCTATTGATTAATAGAGACGTTTTCTAACAGACGTTTTCTAGAAAATTTAATTAAACAGACATTTTTCTCAGGGCCTGAAATTCAGTGGAATCTTTTTAGAGGCGGGGAAAATGTAACCAGAGACTTTGCTTACTAAACTGAAAAAAAGACTTGTGAACCTTGTGAACTCATTAATGGACTCTATTCACAAGAATTTCTTTACTGTCCCTTCTGTGCCCAGCCTACAATGCTCTTCCCAGTCAGGTTCGCATAAGCTTTCATCTTAATATTCTATGGATCTTTACCAACTTCATTTATTTCTATATGTTCATATATTATTAGGATTTTTATATGTGAATAAACCATCTCCTTTTTTCTAACAGTTAACCACTTATCCCAGTTTCCTGGAATTCATATTCCATTATATCACTACTCAAACACCCGATGGTTTGGTAAGACTCACAATCTATTATCTTTTGCATAAGTTAATTTTCCCATATTTTGTGGGCAAAATTTTAATACATTGTTCCCAATCTCTGACAGATCAAAGTCATAGAAACAAATATGATGTTATTGATAACCTTTATTTTAGAGCGCTGTATTGAAAAATCTAAAAATTCAGGATTTACCTTTGAAATTCCTTTGCAACAGTTGTCTACGTTTTTGCAAACTAATAGTCTAAGTGAACAATTTGCTGTGGTACTTTGTAACAGAGAAATAAATGAATTATGTTTTTATTTTGCCTTAGGAGTGCATGGTTAATATTTTCATGCAAAAATGCTATTTTAAAAAGAAATAAAAATAAAAGAAGATATACGTGGAATAATGAATTCTGAAGGGATATGTGTATGTTGCTTTTACCCGATAAATGTGATAAAAGGATGATAAGTGTTCACTTCTCTAGGGGCAGTTCACTGGGCTTTCCATATCCTTCAACAGAGATATTGGAAAAGGATGGGGACATAGCAAGAGGCTGTATGCATTTGTGTGTGTGTGTGAGAGAGAGAGAGAGAGGAGAGAGAGAGTGTGAATGATATAATCACTAGCATCAAGTACAGTTCAAGAAGACCTTCTGTGCTGAAGATTCAGGGAAATAAATTTTAGAAAATAGAGAACCACCTAAGAAAATATAAAAGCACTTAGTAAATTACGTAAGAAAAATCTGAATGATATAATGGACAGGTACTATCATTGTTAAAAAAAAAACCCAAACATATATAAAGGATGAGATGGGTACTATTATGGAAAAAAGGGGTTTTCTGAGTAAGAATTACTCTCATTCTTACTAAAGGAAGTGCTAAGAGAAAGTGTGACTAGGTAATGTCCCTACCCTATAGAAACAAATCAGTTTTTCAAACTCTTTTGAGTACAAATGAGAAAATGCTACCTGCATCTCTCTTTCAAATTTTTAATATAATTTTGATATGCATACCACCTGTATCACATAACAATTAAATATATTAATGTTTTATTGTTCTTTCAACAATCACATAAGGCAGGTATTGTCAATTCTACCTTTTGGTGAAGGGAATCAGAGTGACAGATATTTGAATCTTCATCATGGTTCCACAGGTTCTACATTGCAAGATTAAATTATAACCTAGTTTTACCCGTCTTGAAAACTACTGTTCACCATGCTATTACATGCTGACTCCTAAATATCTGTGCCCCCTTCTATTTTCTATATCACATATTACCAGACTTGATCAGGACACATGGAGGTAATGCATACACACAATTGCAAACTTTTTTCATGGAAGTCGTCTTTTTTTTTCACTTAACATAAAATGACATTTAAGTGCAAATTTATCGTTATAATTATGGATATATTATTTATTATTAAAGACATAGCTCAGTTTTTAAATTATTCAGGATGAAATGACAATTAATATCCCTGTCTTAATCTTAGACTCCTTTAAATTATTAGGGTTCTCCTGGGTTATTTAGAAAATTTTAGATAGATAGATATGAAGTGTCCTGCATCAGCAGTTCATATTTTAAATATTTCTCTTTTCCTTGATTCCTGAAGGAAAGAAACTTTGTCTCCCTAAGCATTTAGTTGGGGATGCACAACTTTTAAACTTTAACAAAGCCCAGACAGCTATTTGACTCTGTGTATACACAGGTATATACATATGAACTTCTTTCCCAGGAAACAGTCTGGGTTTCCCAGATATTTAATTAGAGAAAATAAACATGTTTTTCATGTCATTTCAGAGGCACTTCTAAAAACCTGTAAGTAGTTTATGATGTGAAGATCATGTCAGTTATAATTGCCACCTGTGAGTTTATATCTTTCTACAAAAAAGGACTAATTTTGATAGATTCCCTACAGGGAATGCATTTTATGAAATTCAGTATTTACTTTGATATAAGAACTTTTCTTTCTCTTAAGCACTGTAGCTTCCTTGTTGACCTTTTAATTAATGTCAGTCTCTGATTTTTATTTTTTTATGAAAGCTGAATATAAGAATGTATTAATGGGCTTTCTAACACCAATCAACGCATCATAAAAACATATAGAAAATGAGATTCAGAAATGAATGTTTTTCTGTTAAAAAAATTTTATCTGACCAAACAAAAAGATGAAATAGTACATTTTGTAAAGGCTCTGGAGGTTTCAAAAGGAAGTCTTCAAAGTTTACTGGAAAGTATCCTTAGCAGGATACTAATCTCCGAAGACTCCTAAACAAAGGTAACTAACAGGCAGATGGCTTTGAATGGTAAAACAATGTGACCTGCAAAAGGCACACAGTACCTTGCTACCCTCTAAGTCGGAATGAGTCACAATGCATTATGGTTTTCTTGATAAGAGGAGAAATTCTGCCATTCTTTCAGGTCCCCACCCTCTCCTCTCCCCTGACTCCTTCCCTCCCCTTCCTTCTCCCTCCCTCCCCTCTCCTCCCCTCCCCTATCTCTTTGGAAGGCTCTTCAGATTTCTTAATAAATATTGTACACTTCCTGTTCTCACAAAGATGCTAACCACTGGTATTTAAATAATATAGAAATAGAAAAAAGGCTAAATATCCAGGAACAAATACACACATTTCAAATAACACCCTTTTTCCCAGGTTTATTAGGTAAATGATGATGATGCTACTGTCATTGGAATGAGGAAGTGGAATTCCCAGAGCTAACCTGCTCCCTCAGAGCTGCCAACATTGGAATTTGGTGTAAAAGAGGGATGGGATCTGCCTCCACCTGTGTTCTTTCAGTTACACTGAATTGCCTCTGATTATCAACCTCAGCAACTCCTGCCTAATCAGTGAAGCTAATGTTTGGCTATCTACTCTAAAGAGGAAATCATCAAGTACAAGGAACAGACAAGAAAAGAGATAGAGCCCTTAGGAAGTATCTACAGCACTATAGGCTGGCAGATTGTTTTCAGATAATTCTGAAAGTGTTCATTCTTGCTTAGATATGTTTTGTGCAAAATCTTGTTTTGCCAACAGAATAGTTTATTTGTTCTATTTTAATATGTTAGCAAACATAAATGCTAAGAAAAGAGAGCACAACCCATGGAAAATTAGCTGCTGCTTACACAGGTTTAATGTCTGGCAGTTCACTGGACACTTGTTCAATTCATTATCACGGAGGCAAACAGACTCAAGCAAGTCAATTAATGTATCATTTCCATTCATAGAGAAATCTCTTTCTGCTCATTCCACACAACCACTAATAATAAAGCAGGTAAAATAAGCATTGCTAACATCTGGGGAGTAAAAAGAAAGCACAACCATGAAAGATCACAATGAAAAAGAAGAGCAACCGATAAAAGTCATCAGTATCACCTTCCACCACTCTGAGACTCAGAAAGTGCTCTGTGTGATTGTTTTAGGCATATGCATGTTTATGCGTGTTTGTGTATGTTTGAGAGAGAGACTGTCAAGCAACCAAGAGACAGAAAGACAGAGTGCAATACCCTGTGCAGGTTTTCCTCCTTTTTTTTTTTTCACTTTTAAATTTATATCCAAATACAAAACATGAGGTCACAGAATCACCCAACACATACAAAACTGCCATAGACGGTTCCTTGAACTGATGTGAGAATTTTTAGATATGACCTATACAGAAATATCCCTATATTCTTTCTGTCTAGAGAATCTCAAGCTTTCCACATATAGTATTCATCTATTTCCTACTTGGTGATACTTTTCAAGAAAAAGCAACATGAATATTAAGTAACATTATAGAGAAAGCTCCCTGTGACAAGCTCTATTTTAAACTGATACGTTAAATAATTTCATTCTTGTTATAACACTATGTGATATGGATCTATTATCATTTCCATTTTACCAAATAGAAAATTGAGGCTCAGAGAAGTAAAGTAACTTGCCTAGCATCACAGATCTAGGATAAGGCAGAATTGATAAATAAAATAATCTGGTTCTGACTTGCTTTTTTAAATCATAAGCAATATCTGCTGTGATCTAAGAGAATCCATCATTTCCAACTACTTTTTCACATCACATCATTTAGCAAACTACAGTAGGTTGACTCTAACTTTGCATAGGTGCCCAAATATAGGCACTTGATAAAATTAAAATAGTACAGGAGCAGTGAGTGGTTTTATAGCTACTGGAGCTTGCTTATCCTTTAGGTTCTAGAAAAAACTAGAGGAACAATGTCAAGGACAGAGATTCTCTCATTCCAGGTCTTCTAATATCCTTGCTTCTTAATTTGAGATTGTAAGATTTTTGTTTTTTTCATCCATATATAACATTTGTCAGTTATTTCTATAAATACACAAAATAGAAAGCCCCATTATTCAAAAAAAGAAAATAAAAAAAGACTAGCCAAAAGACAAGTGAGTTAATTTAATTCACATGACTGTAGTTTAATATAAGAAGGTAGGGGTTGCTTTTTCTCTTTTGGGACCTGTTACTAAGTCTGAAATTCAACATTTCTCTCAAAACTCATAGTATGCCTTAAAGTTCTGCTGTAATGTTTATGATTCAAAAAGATTCAACTCTGATTCCTAACCAACTTTATGGAGAAAATGAAAAATGTTCCAAATTTCAAATCAAAGGATATATACTTTAGCTCAATGAATGAATAACTAAACTCTTCCCGAGTTTGAATTAATGAATTCAATAAAAGGAAGATAATGAATGGAGGTATGAATAACTATAGATGATTCTCACTAATTTGAAGTTGCTGCTGTTTTTTCTTCCAATATGATTTGGCCAAATTTTATTCCAACTGTGAGAGAATAAAAGAAACCTTTCTTTCTCATTTGATTTCCTACAAGACATGGACTTCTAAACTGAAAACCCTATATGAAATTTTTGAGACTTCAAGTAAATGAAAATGAAAAGAAAAAAATCTAAAATATAAATTACCATAAAAAACTGTGCATTGTTTTAACACAAAACATCCACAGAAATATTTTTAAAAAGCACATTAGGACATGTAATTAACTTTCCATTCTATTTGAATGCATTATAAAATAAAATGACTTAGATTTCAGAGGTTTTGATTTGTAAAGGTGGAGAACAATTACAAGATGAATTTAAAAGAAGTTTAAAATGATTACATAATGACTAGCACAGGTTTAGACACTAGACAAGATAGCAAAATATATTGCAACTTTCTATAATTTTAATACAAATAATTATTGCTTATATCACTTTCAAAATCAGATTTTAAAAATTATTCTTATTTATTGAGGATTATTTCATTTAAAATGCAAACTAATCAGTATTAACTTATAAGTAAAACTTGTTTGTCCCCTCCTCCCAAAATATTTTTGTCTAATTTATAATTTTCAGTAATTGGATTAATCCATGAAGATCTAATTACAATGCATATATATCATTTACACATGATAAACTAGCTCTTCATATTAGATGAAAATGTAGAAGACTACATAGTATTTTTTTAATTTATGTAGAAAACTGATAATTATAAAACAAAGAATGAAAAAGTCCTGGGAAGAAGACTTTAAATAGTTTCCTCTTTGTGGAGAAGCTCTAGTCAGATGAAAAAAAAACAAAAAATGGCCTGAGTGTGGATTGAAATCTGAATAAATATGTACCAAGAAAACCTTGAAAAATTGGTGTTTGAAAAAAAAACAAGCTTGTATACTTAATAAATTTCACCGACATTTTTGCTGTTAATGTAGCAAGCAGTCCATCTATGCATAGATAGGATGGTAGGTTCCTTTAAAAATAGCTTAAATATATTGATTGTCCATATGTCAGAGAATCTATCTTGCTACTTTATAGAGAAATTTTATCACGTATTTCAAAATAAGTGTTTTGTTTTATTTTTACATCATCACTATGTTAGTTTTAAAAAGTTTATCTAATACAAATGTTAAAGGCTGATGAGTTACAATTAGGCCATAGCATAATGAAGTACAATTGGGTTATGTTTACTGACTTGTTTGAGTCTAGCTGAAGGGTATCTAGATACATGTACATTAAGAAACAAGTGGTGTCATTCATGGGCAAGCAGTGGATAATGTTTCAGACACTGAGTCAGGGTTTTGTGGGTTAGTGGATAACCAAACACTTCCATTAGCAATGAGTGATTTCTTGGGCAGTTAACATGAGTTGTGAGTTGTTCCTTTACAATTCCAATGATATTTCTGATATTTTCAATATAGTCTATATTTTTCTTTAAAAATCTTATGTTGTATGCTCCTCTTTGGTTGCTTGTATTATAGTAGATCATGAAATCATTCATAATACTTTTGTAAGGTAAACAATCTGTATCTAAAGGGATATTTGAATGAGTCTGACATGAGATTGCAAAGGGGCTCCGATAGATTCAAGATTAGTCTAGAATATGAGACCTTTCTTAAAAATATTGCAAAAATAAACACTGTTATGTCTGACAGGACCACACTTAATAAATATTCAGTGATTATTGCATATCTGTGCTACTTCTACAATTAAGTCATGAAGACTGTTTTAATTGGCTACTGCTTCAATTGATTGCAAAGTTCATTTCCTTCCAAATAAATAGGTAGTTTCATCAGAAACAAATAGGTATGGGGCTATTCTCATGGAAGCTAATGATTTATTAGTTAATGGATTTTAGAACAAATTTAAAAAAATCAGTTTGCTATCTTTTTCTTCCTAGGCTATAAAATACAGAAAGGAGGAAGTTTTGCCTTCCATCTCAAGTATCTACCTGTTTTTGGGATAAAATAATGTATTTTCCTAATTTATTCTGTCAAGCAGAATTTTGTATAAGAAATAATATGCACTTATTTTGTACTTACTTGTGTCTTAAGAAAGGACATATAATTCCAGATTATGGATGAAAAAGATGGATTGAAAATAATGGCATATTTAATATTACAATTGTATCACTAAACAATTGAATTTTTTTTTTAATTTTATACATGGGATATGACTGATCCCTGGCTTATGTATACATTTAAATGAATGAAATTAAATGAAGAAATAAACTAAAGCACAAAGAGATACTCAATTTGTTGTTTTACAAGAATGAAAATGTCCATTTCCAACTATTACGATACTCATCTATAAATGACAGATCTATATAAGGAATGTTCTCTCATTTGAATGGAAGAAGATGGTCAGAAATAACAGCATGCAGTAAGAACACAAAATTAAATAAACATTTCTAGTGGCGCAAATACTTTAAAGCACACTGAAGGATCATGTTTTACTTTTACTTAATACAAGTTAATAGAAATTCAAAATTAAATGGAGAGTGATGTTGTAACTTTGTTGGAATTTTGAAGGATGTACTTGAAGATCAAGCAAAATTAAGTTTTTATAATATTATGAGAATGAATAAACATGAATTAAATTCCAATACTATGATCTGATAAATTGTAGAATTTAATAAATTGATTTACATCCTCTCACTTATCTATTCACTGAAAGTCTTTTTCCATACTTTAATCTGGTACAAGAATGAATCTTACAAAGGTATTGAACTATTTCTCAGGGTAAAGGGTTTTAGGAATTCTTATTTGTGATCTTATACAGTTTTATAAACCATTACCCAAAGTCTAACAGTTCTATCTAATGGTTATCTGTATTAGTAACACATACAATGATGGTCAAATGATCTCTATATCTCTTTATATCTTGATTTCTCAATGCTATTCTATGACATTTACTTCTGATACCTTCAAATTGCCTCTTATCCAGAAGACTATAATCTGCCTGAACCTGTGCAAATATTACCCTTTGGTAGCAGATAACACCTGTTATAGCCACAGGGGGGCCTTCAGGTTTTCCTTTAGACAGAACTACCATTTACCTATCATTTACTGGTCTTCTTTAGAAGTCTGTTTTTACTTTAGAGAACTGGAAATTGTTTTAAAAATATTTAGAGTACCAGTAACTGGTGTTCAAATGTTTTAAAAAATATTTCTAACATAGATATGATTTATGGATAAATAAATCAAATAACTAAAAATAGCCTGCTCACAAAAATACATTACTCTATTTTAAATAACATGGTAAAGGAAACATTTTTCAACATTTAGCACAACAGGCATCTTAAAGGGTTTTCTTAATTTCATTAGAATAGAGGTCCACAAAAGAGGAGCAATTTGTTATCCCAAAATAACTTTACACTCAGTCATTCTAGGTTGGAGCATAAATGTAACAGAGACATATCAATATTCACAAAGACTCAGAAATATGTCATACACGACTGAACTCTCCTTTAAAAAATAGTAGAAAATTGAGTCTGTATGAAAAGACATAAAGCAAAGTAAAAAATAAATACACCTGAGAAATAAAAATGTGCATTACAAAATAAGTGGGAAGTACTGACAATATATTACATATTTGAATAAACAATTATTCTTTAAATATGATATAAAACTAAACCTAAGTTTAAAAAAAAGTGAACACGCACAAACACACGCATGCGTGCATGCACACACACACATTTCAAATTCTCTAATTTAAAGATACAGCTAATAGTGAGAAACACAGAAGTACATTCCAGGAGATGGAGTTCACAACAGAAAAATCCTTAAGAAAAAGGGATATTTTTGTCATTACATAAACTTGGGTAGTAGTTGTGACAGAAATTGTTCTTTTCACATCCTCTCTTTCTTTAAAGTATATGAAAATCAACAGTCTATATAGTAAAAGATAAGTTACATTAGAGTGGCAATACTATGGATATAAAACTGTTTGAAGTTGAAACTGAGCCTTTATGTACCACAAATTACTTCTAGATTTCTCATGGGGTTGAGAAGGAAATCCTAAACCCTCACTATTGGACACAATACTCATCTCTATTTCCCTGTGCCTTTCCCAGCATTCTATCACAAGTCAATTTCCTTTACTTCAGGAAGAAGATAATGTGCATCTGGAAATAAAATATTACAGAAGAAAGGAAAAGACAAAAACAAAAAAAAAGCAAATTTAGTAAAAACTTTGAAAAAGATCCGAACAACTGTTTATAGAATATTTCATTTTCTTTAATATGAAATCTTGTATTTATCAGAGGACAGTCTAGGAAAAGTAGAAAACAAAATGGTATAAAAAGTAACACATGGAGCAAACAAAAATTGAGATAGAGCAATTCAAGAAATTTAAAAAAAAAACAAATTTTGGAAAAGAAATCTACTTAAAGGGTAAAACAAATGTTGAAAATTACAGAGAAGAAAAATTCGAAAATAATCTCCTGAATTCAGAGGCGGGGAAAAAAAGGAAGGAAATATTAAGAGATTATAAAATAAAGATAAAAATGAGTAAAAACTTGAAAATATGGATTAACACAGAAGTAGAAAGAAAAGATAAATGAAGTAAATCAGAAATTTGATTAGATTGCAATTAGTAATGACACTGAGATGAAAACTCCCACTATTCAACAGATGGAATGACAGCATATTCCAAACAATGTCATTCCTCTTGTATGTCCTAGATAAATACAGGATTGATATGTAACACAATTTCATGCTGAGGACAGAATAAACATCCTTAAATTCTATGATGCAATGAAACAATGTAATAAAATAGATGTCTATTAGATGTAGACATATATATAATAGTATACTAGAAACATTATTAATATCAAGATGACAAAATAAAAAATAAGACAAAATTCTGAGAAACAAAATCAACAAAAATGAATGAATTTGTAACTAGATAGCAAAATTTCAAAAAAGGGTTAAGACCATAGGAAAATCAATCACTTTTAAAGCTATAAACAGATTTTAACATAAACTAAAAATTTCTATTTATTCTATTTTGCAAATATAGTTCAAAATATCATACATATTAATCCCTAAAAAAATTTTTCAGAACTGTTTTATGAGTACTATTTAAACATTTGACCAAGAAAACTATATGAAAATGAGTTTAAAGTAAACCTTTTCCAAAAGACACAGGACTCTATGAACTTTAAGAATGACATAAAGTATTTACTGTAGTAACAAACTACTGCAGAATGTAGAAATTATGGAAAGCTTCATAACTCTTAAAAATCTAGTTGAATTCTAGTAATAAAAGCAACCAAGGGGAAAAATACTAATTTTCCTTACAGATATAAAAATATTTAATACTTTATAGTCAATTTATTTTAGATATATATTTCCATATTTCATGATAAAATAGTTTCTACTAGTAAAATGAAAGTGATTGAAAATTAGGAAACCTCATATGCTTTCTTGATTTTTCATGTTAATGGAAATCATCTCGAGATAAAGCATACCTATCGTATAAGCTTCCATATCTATTCCTTATAAATCTATTATAAACTGGAGGGAGTAGAACATTTTTTTTAAATGTCGGAGAACAGATAATTATAAACAATGTGTCCACAATGATGGGTTATAGAAGATATGCCAAACTTTTGTCTCTGAGTATAGAGAATCTAAAAAAGAAAAAAATATTCTAAATTGAAAAAAACAGGTTGAAGGAGAGGTGCCTTTAACATCCTCATTTGGTTTGTGTTTGTTTTTTTACCCCCACACAATCCACTCCAGAGGTCCTTCTTGATTTTGTTCATTGCTGTCAGTGCTACTTCAGTGTTGAATAAATATTGTGGTAATTGGCCACAGTTTCTCAACATTTATATACCTGTAGACACACTATTGGCTGAAACCACCAGGAAGACCTCCAGGAAAGAGATCAATGGAGATTTAAAAAAGTGAGACTTCATTTCTCATTGCTGGGGACCTATCACAAGAAAATCCCTACATTTTTGACCATCTTTTCCCTTCTCTTTCTCTTTTTTTTTTCTTTTTTTTGTAAATTCTAGGCCAGAGATTCTTCAATACTGTGGTTTCACTTTTAACACCTAACAGAGGTATAACTGGCAATGTGCTGCACATATTTAAAATAAACAACTTGATACGCCTTGGCATTTGTATATACTGGGAAAATCATTAACAACCAAGATTGTGAACCTATTTACCACTGCCAGATGTTTCATGTCCCATTTTAGTCTTCAAACCAACAATCCCTTCCAAGTCCATGAATCACTGATTTTGTCTCTGTCACTATAGGCAATCCTTAGCAAGATTTTTATTTTCTAGAATTTTATGCACGTGGACTTACATGCAATGTGTTTTCTTCTGTTTGGCTTCTTCCACTAAGCGTAAACATTTTGAGATCCATTTATGTTGTATTATCACAGGTGTGCTCCTTTTTACTTTTGAGTAGTGTTCCATTGTATATGCAAACCACAGTTTGTTTATTCATTAGTCTGGCAATAAAAAAACCAGTTGATTCCTTTTGTCTATTGTTACAATTGAAGGTACTATGTTACAAGTCTACAAGTCTCTGGATGAGAATTTGCTTCCATATATCTGGGTTAAAAACATAGTAGTAGAACTGAGTAGAGAGTGACTATGTCATATGGCTATTTTCGTTTTTAGCTTTTCAGGAAACTGCCAAAAGGTTTCCCAAAATGATTTATCATTTTACATTCCCGACAGTCATAAAAGTTCTGGTTCATCACATCTTTGCCAAAACTTCTTATGATCTGTTTTCCATGGTAAAAATTTCTCTCTGTGACATATTTTCTTTCCCTTAACAGTCTGAGTAGACTTTTTAAAACAATTTCTAAGTATAAATTATCACGTTATTTTATACATTATACCTTTGTTAACATACTTAAGGCATCGCAAAGAGTTTTTGAGATAAAACAGTAATTTATTGGGGTGGTTTCACATTCAGATCTGTGATGCATGAAAATAAACTGGTATGAGTTAGTTATTTCAATTGCACAGAATGCATTAGACATCATTTGCTGGAAAGACGATGTTTCATCCCTGAACTGTCTTTGCTTCATTTTAAAGATCAGTTGTCAGTATATATAAGTTTAGTTCTGGACTTTCTATTATTTCACTGATCTATTTGCTGTCTATGTCAACTCAATCAATATTAAGCCTTTATTAAGTCTTGATTAATTCATTCTCTTACATGTCTTTCTTTACACATTTGTTTTGGCATTCTGAATGTTTTGTACTTCGTTATGAATATTAGTAATGAAAATGTGTCATTTTCACAAGGGAAAATCTGCTGGGATTTTGGCTGGGATTTGTTGGGATTATGTTGAATCTATAGATCAGTCTAGGGAGAACTGACATCATAACAGTACTAAATTATATGGTCTGTGAACAAGACATGTGCTATCCGCTATTTATATTATCTTTAACTTCTCTCAGCATTTGTTTGCAGTAGTCACAGTAAAGGTTTCAATATTTTTGTCATATGTATTTCTTAGCAATTCTTCAACAGCATTGTTTAGTATTTAAATTTTTGATTGTTAATGTAGAAATGCAATTTATTTCTTGTGTAATAATATTGCTTGCTGTAACCTTACTAAATGAATTATGCTTGAAATTTTTCTTTATAGATTCTATTAGATTTTTCTAGATGATTTGTCACCTGCATACGAAAGAGTTTTATATCCTTTCTACAATATAAATACCTTTTCTTATTCTTGCTTTATTGCAAAAGATAGGAATTTCACATTATGTTAAATAGATAATGAGAACAGGCATCTTTGTTTCTTGGTCTTAGGTTGAAAATATCAATTTGTAACTATTATGCCTGATGTTTGTAATAGATTTTTCATAGGTGTCCTTTATCAACTTGAAGAAGTTCCTTTCTATTCCTAATTTCCTGATATTTAACTGAAATGTATGTTGGATTTCTTTTCCAATTGCTTTACCTTCATGCATTGAGATAATTATATACATATATTATACCATATATTATACTGATTTATATTAATTGGTTTATATTCATTGGTTCATTCATATATTATACTGATTTACATTCATTCATTGATTTACATGCATTCCTGGGGTAAAGCCCACATAGTACTAACCATATTTTTGCATATGATTTTCTAATGTGCATACAATTTTCGCATATATATTTGAGGTGTATTTGACCATAGTTTTATTTTCTGAGTCTGGTGTTATTGTAGTGATGGCCTAATTGAGTTGGAAAGTGTTTCTTTCTCTTTAATATTTTTCATCAACCTTTGTCAATTTCTATAAATATTATACTTTTTTATTCAGTGTTTGGTAGAATTTCTTAGTGGTGTTCACCCATATATGAAGTTTTATTTTTGTGCAGGCTTTTAAATACATATTTACTTTTAAAATAGATCTAGAGATATTCCAGCTATTTTCTTGAATAAACTTTAGTCCTTTATATCTTTCAGTATTCTTGCAAATTTTGTAAAATTTCTCAAATTAATTTGAAAGTAGATCTTATTAGTCCCTTCATATGTATTTAATATATTTATAATATAGAGTGACCTTCTAGCTCTTATTCCTAATATTTATAATTGTGTATTTTCTTTTTTTTCCTTGTTTAGGAATGAGTCTGTCTGACTCGTTTAGTCAGTTTTATTGCTTTCCTCAAGTAATAAGATTTTAGTTTTATACTTTATTTTCCTCCATTTTTGAATGATTTCCACTTCTATCTTCATTATGATCTTCTGCTTACTTTGGGTTTCATTTGCTCTCCTCTTTTCTATTTTATTAAGTTAGGAGCTTAATCATTGTTTTAAAACCTTTTCTCTCTTCTAATATATTTAGTGCTACAAATCTTCCTGTAAGTATTGACTGCAGTTTTGAACAAAATTTTGACATCTATATTCAGAATCTTCTTCTACATATCCTTTATGTCACAATTTTATCAAGTTCCAATAAGTTAAGGCAAATTATTTAAGTCAGGATCTCCCTCCACACTCACATACATATATGTTTACAGAGTATACATAAGTGCAATATATGCATGTGTTTATATATGGATTTTCATATAGAGAAAGAATAATTATGCATTTCTACTTTACATAATGGAATATTCAAAATAACACTACATATTCTAAGTTTAAAATGCTGGTAATAGTAATAGAACTAAAAATTACAGATGTTGGGGTAATATTACAAGAATTATAAGTGTCCCAGTAATAGCTACCATTTCTTAAGAGTGCTAATTGTGTACCAGACACTGTTACGCTCTTTACTACATGATGTCTTCACATCACCCTGCAAGGTACAAATGGTATCACTATTTTATATATCATAAAGTAGGTTGATATAAACTACATAGTTTGCCCATGATTTCAGAGCTAAAGATAACAGGACCGAGCCCAGGTCTTTTTTGACACCAGAGAGTTTCTAAAGGGAAAAGAAAAATATCATTTTATTTTTAATTCCAGCCACTCCATGGTACCAGTCAGTCTCTGGCATTTGTTCAGATTTCATTACTTGTGAGCCTCAAGCTCAATTGGAAGAAATCTTTCATCAAGAGTTTAACCATATCTCTCCCATATAATAGGGGAAAATTCTCCCATCCGTGAAAATTGCTTCCTCCAATAGAGCAAGTCATCTGAAAAACTATCTTCTTAGAAATTGTAGAAAATTACAGCAATGTCTCTGCCAGTCCCCAAGTTTTTCCTGAGGCTAGTTTCTTCCTGCACACTTTCATTCGGTGTGTTCAGAACCTTGTATTGGTTTTCAGTTTCCCTCTAGATTCTTGCTTTGCAAGTCTTCCAATGTTGGACTGAATGTAGAAACTCTTACTAAACTTTCTCTCCTCTCTCTCTCTCTCTCTCTCTCTCTCTCTCTCTCTGTATATAAAATAGGTAAAGCTATAACTTGAAATGCACTAATGCCTAACTAATCATTATATATTTTAGGTCTAAGAGATGCTATTTGTGTTTCTCAAGTACAATTTTCAGGCACCTAGTAGGAAGATATATTTTCTCCGTGTTGTAGTTCTCCCAATACTACCTCTCTTCATTCACAATTGTCTAAGCTTATCTGGTCACAAATATCAATTAAACTGGAGTTTAGAAACACTGTACCTGCTCATTTCCTACTTTAGAAGTTTCATTATTTATATGGAAATGTGTTTACAGGAAGAAGCATTATCACAGCATGTGTTTACATCCCTAAGGGAACTTTTCCGGGTTTGGTTCTCTACAAACTTACCTGGACCTGTCCAGCTATGCCAGATGTTAATTGTGTCTCTGGAATATAAAAAAATAAAGGCATGCTGGGAATAAGGAAATTTAAAACAAGCTTCACAGCTGCAGAGTGCCATGGTTTTACTTTTTAATCCTAGCTTCGATGAACTAAAATGGACAAACTGTATATCACAAAGACTGCTTCCAACTCTCACTTTAAATAGATAACCAGAAATTAACTTTGTACTGATTTATTTTGAATGCTTTCATAGATATTATGCAAACTATAAGTTTCCATAATCTCACTAATTCTTAATGTTTATTTTTAATGCTGATGCATATATTATGTTACATATATCATCCATTACCTCTCTTGTACTTAAAAACATGTGAGCTTTCCCAGACTTGTTAAAAGTAACCCAAGGGAAATTTAATTTGGGCAACTTTATAATATTTTGTCCCAAATTCACATGATTATTTTGGGTTATTTTTGGACTCTCCACTAAAAATGAGTTAAGAGTTAGAGGAAGTCTAACAAAAGTTACTAAAGAAAGTTATATTTCTCCCTTTAACTTCGAGCAAGTAGTCTTAAGTTTATTTCCCATAGGTAGGCACACTCTTGTTGTAGGATGACTTTTATGTCATTTTATTAATTATATTCTCTTCCTACAGAAGAGTATTAACATCAGTTACAAACGCTTCTCCATCACTTTGAACATTTTATGATTTGGGCCCAAATCATTCATAGTAATGTTTTCCTTCCTTATTACAGGTGGATTCAATATTTAAAATATTATTTCAGGTTGTAATGGGCACATCAAAAATTACAATATGCACAAACCTGCATTAGATGAAATCATGTAGAAATTACTGAAAAAGGAAAATTCATTATATTCATATTAAAAAGAAATAATAAATTATGGTATAAAAACACGTGTATATATGCAGAATATTTTAGTTTTTTGTTGTAAACTTAACACATAAATGGAAACACAGACTTTTATCATATGCCAAACTGGAAGATTTAAAACATGAAGGATATTTACTCTATATTTTCTTTAAGAAGAACACAGTTCCGATAAATTGTATCAAAAAGAGTTTATTAGGGTACTGACATTATTATTCTAAAGTTCATCCCCATATTCTCAAATATCTCACTTGTCTACCACTAGACAATCAGTTGAATAAATTAAAAACAAAGAGGTAGAGCTTTATTCACTGTCATGGGTAAATGTCCAATAAATATTACAAGAGGCAAATAAATCCAAAAGCATACAAACAATTTAGATCAGTACAGCTAATGTAGTATTATTTGAAAAAAATATATATTCATTTATATATGCACAGTAAATATCCCAAGGAATACAGAGCAATATCTTAATAATAATAACTTATTTCTAGAATATGGTTCTGGAACAGATAAAAGTCAAAAGAAAAGAAAATAAAGGGAAAGAACAACATATATTGGTGTGTTTTTATATATATATATATATATATATATAGTGACTTACATAAGTAAATATAGAAAATTTTATAAAAATAATAGCCAAAATATTTTCAAACTTTGAACAATGAAATATAATTTAACATATTTGAGTAAAATAAAAAGTTTAATATAGGGGCATATGTATTCATATAAATATTATATACCTATCTATATATATGTGAAAACACATGACAACGATCCAAAAACATAACATATTAATAAACGTGCATGAAACTTCAACATATGTGTTGATACATATTTAATTCTTTGTAAGTTAGCAAATGTAATATATTTCATAGCTATGAGTAAATGACAAATGAATCTGAAAAGTTAGGTAAAATTTTGACAACAAAAAGTTAATGATTTTCATGCAAAAATAAAACCATGAAACTATTAGTAAATAATATAAGTATTTATTTAGTAGTTCTAGAGATTACCTTTATAGCAGACAATAAAGGCAAAAACAATAAAATATAGATTGATTTCAATATTTAAAATTGATTTTTAATTTTAAAATTAAAATTCCACCTGAAATAATTAAAAGAGGACTTGACAAACTCTGAGAAAAACATCTGTGATATTTATAGATGCTCATGGTAAATTAATTTGAAATTTATTATAAGTAATAAAATCTCTGAATTAGCAAAGAAATGAAGGTAAATTACAGAAACTGAAATATACAAGGATTAAAATTATTTATATAAATACACACACATACTATATATATAACTTAAAAAAGAAAAATAACAAACACCATTTGATTACTGACAATTTATTTTTCATGTTGAAATGAAAAAATTGATTAAAATAGCAATAGTTTTAAGCATTAAGGATATTTAGAAAGGCATAAGTGCAGGGTGGTAATCTAGAGCTTGTTTATTTCAAAAATACTGAAGCAATCCTTAAAATAAAACTGGAACCCCTCTATAGCAAAATAATATATAATGCTATTGACCCACTTACTTGTGTTATAGGTGAATACTTATTGATGATAAACACACTCACAATATAGTAAGAAAAATGGCAACTTAGAATTTTCTTCAATAAATTTTATCTGTATGATAAAATATATAAATATAAGAAAATGATAATAAGTCATATAAAATATTTGTTTCTGCCTCATGTATTATGTCATTTCGTATACTAACTTATAAAATAAAATAGCATTTTATGCCACAGTTCATGAAAATGATGCCACTAATCGCATATTATTGGCAAATTAATGGAAAAGATGAGAAAATGCAAATTAAATTTGTCTGCATCAAAACTGATACCAAAAGTTAAAGTTTTGTGCTTTCAATAATGAAATAAATTACATTTTCGAGATGAAAATTAACAAAAATATTTTTCATGAAGAGTTGTAATAAATTTAAATGGCATGAAATAAAGAAAATAACTGAAAATTGAGAATGCAGTCATTTTTTCTTTAAAAAGTCAAGCACAAAACAGTCATATATTTTCTCCCCTTGGCTAAATTAGATTCAAATTGACTTGGAAGATATTAATCAGTAAAAAAAGAAGTGATGGTAATTAAGAATAAAATATTATCGTTTGACAATTCAGGATTTCAGCAATGGCTTCCTGAGAAGGTGATGAATGGAAATTAACTAAGTGGAGTCAGAAGCAGTCTAAGGTTGGGCTTATTATACATGATGTTGTCAAAGGAGAGAGCATGAGAAATATGAAATAAAGCAAAGGAGACTCTGTTGACAGAATGGAGGTTTCCTTGAATAGCTATTTGAGAACAAGGGCAGTGTAACATGAGAAGAATCTGTGAAGACAAGCTAGGAATGCACAGTTTTAAAGGTTATGATAAGGAACATAAGGAAGCCACTACATTGTTTTATATTAAGAAGGAGGCTGATGTGATCATGTTTTGTTTTAAAGATCACCTGTGTGTAGTGTAGAGTAAATCCAGTGGAGCAAGAGCTGCTTAAAGTAAACTAAATAGAACAAAAAAGATAAAACTGGGGAAGATAAGAGAAAAATATTTGGATTTGAGAGATATTTATTAGGTAAGATCAACTGAACTTCCAGATAAATTGCTTATGGAGTGTAAAGATGAGATCAAAGATGATTCCTATGATTCTGATTTGCAGAAATGGCTTGCCTTATACACACAAGGCAAGAACAACTTCAAGAAAAGTAGAGTTGGAAAGAAAGGACCATGGTTCGGTTTGGAAATGAATTAGTTACCTGTTCAACATTTGAATTCAGCTGTCAGGTAGGAAATTGATATACATGTGGAAAACTCAAATAAGTGGTCAAAAATAGAAACCACACTTATTGTTGTTAGTAAAATCATGGCACTGAATGATAAATATGTAAATGCGATGGGAGACAGAAGGAGGAAGAAACAAAGAATAGAGGGGGGGAGAGAGGTAGAGAGAAGAAATGAGAAGATGGTAGACTAAAGGAGGTGCAAATAAGGCAATCAGTGCAATTATGAACTCACAAGGAAAACATATAGTTCTATATTCAAATAGAGAAATTTGAGTTGAAAAAAGATTCAGAAAAGGGCGATGCTGAAATGAAGGAGGTATGTTCCGTGTATAGATTCCAGAGAGGCGAGCAGTTAAAGGAAGGCAAAAAAAGTGATGGATGTTAACAAGGTATCAAAGTAAAGCAAAGTATTAAGAAAATCATTAAATTTAGTGACAAGTTAGTGGTAAAATTAGGAAGAGCTGTTATAATGACTTGATAAACTCTCAAGTCAAGATTATAGCATGGTGGAAGAACTAAGTGATAGGTGAAGAAATACAGACTGAGACAGCATCTTCTGGAAAGATAAACTATAATAAGAATATGATCAGGCAGTAGAAGAAGATAGCAGGTTAGGAGAAAATTCTGTTTACTTTAGTGAGTTAAGATCCAAGTATGTTTAAAACCCAATGAAAATAATTTGGATTAGGAATCAAATTATAAAACATGAACCAAATACAGCCTGCTGCTTGTTTTTATAAATAAGGCTTTATTGGGATGTAGATGTATACATATTTTCTATGATTTCTTTCGCACGACAGTGGCAGAGCTAAGTATTTAAGAGGAACCACAGGCTCACAGGGTTTAAAGTATTTTCTATCTGGCCTTTACAGAAAGTTTTCCAATCCCTGATCTAGATCAAAGAATAATCTGACAACATAAGAAAGGGAAGGGTAAAATAAGAACAGTAAGGTAAAATTACTTAGTATGTCAGGGAATACTGGTAAAGGAATTCATTCCAACATAATCTGATATTATATCTTGGGAAGTAGAACTTTGATAAAATACATTATAATTTGAAGGTAATTCTCATTTTCTTAAGAGATCAACAAACCTCAATTTTTTTAATGATTAACAGAGTTAACAAAGAAATTAACTAGACTAAAACATAATGACCAAAGGAATTTTACATCTAATGATCTAAATGTTATTTTGGGTTCTAAAACTATAATCAAAGATACTCATCTATCTCATTTATAGTTTCTAGTACAGTAGTTAATAATGATTAAACAATATATAATAAAAAAATATTTAAGAATTGTCATCATTACCTAAAATAAATCACTACATATCTGAATTTTTATTTGACCATTCAATGGCAGTTTTTCTAGGAAACTATAATTCAGCCTTCTGTTTCAAGAACCAAAAAAGGAAAAGAAATCTAGACACATTTTTTGTTCTCCCAGTATTATTCCCAAAAAAAGGATATACAGGCATTTTTGAAGACCATTAAAAGATACAAGGAAAAGATAATTTCCATATTATTTTAATTATTTCAGAGACAGGAAATTATAAATTTTTAAATATGGCTCAATTGATAAAGAAAACATAACATTGAGCTCCTTTTTTAAGAGAGAATTAAAATTGAAAACAAAACTCAATAAGAGCTGATTTGGAAGGAGTGTTCTGACAGAAAAGTCCGTGATTTATTATAGTAATGTACATAACATTTAACATTAGGGAATAAAAATATTTAATTCATGAAATGAATATTCAAAGGGGGGGGGCAGAGATACACCTCACAAAAAGATTTCCAAAATGCAAAAAAATTCATTTAGTCAACACCTAATGTCCATCCTCATAAATACGTATTGTAAAGACTATAGGTATAATGTGATAATATTTACCTAAAATTAAGTATTTTCCATTATTAGAAACAGCACTGAACTCAATGTTAACACCTACTACTGCAGATAATTTTTTTTTTTTTAAAGGAAAGGTGCCAGCAAAAATGAAGGTGAGTGGGCAGCCAGGCAGGAAGAGAGAGAGGATGAAGAAACATTCGTTCATTTTATTTAGTTGTTCATTTTACTTGTTTTCCTTTGGCCCCAGATCAAGGACACTGGTTTTTGGGATATATGTAGAATATGTAGCCAGCAGTAGTGGACTTAACTGCAAAGCTACAGGGCACACCAATATATTTTTGTTGAATAAATAGAAAGATAAATGGAAAAAAAAAAATACAACAGGGAGCCCCATTAAAATTAGGAACAAAAAATACTGTTGTAAAATGCCATAATATTTTAAAACTATTCTATCAATTTAGTCAATACAACATGGAAAAATAAATAAAACATATAACAATCACAAAGTTAACACAATTTATGTCATAAAATTGTTTGAAGTAGAAATTTTCAAAACTATATTAACTGCAATAAACTTGTTCAAATATTGGTAACTATATATGCTTTTCTATATATCATATATATTTGTATATAATGTATTAGAATTTTAACAAAGCAAGTCAACTCATCTTTATAGGCATAATAGGAAATGGATAATATAAATGGAGCTCAATGCCATTTGATGTCATCGAGAAGTTCCTTTGATAACTATAGATATTTTTGATAACTATAAGATATTTTGATAACTATAGAGATTTTTCCCAGACTGACTCATAGATCTGTATAATCCCAGTAAAATACTGTATGTGCATGTTCAGGTGAGAGAGTGTAGAGAGACAGAGAGAGGGAGATTACAAAATTATAAATATATTTTAAAACATTTATAATAGTGCAAAAACATAAATCTGGTATATAGACTGAATCATGGGAAGATTGTAGAGATCTCTAAAAGAAGATGAATATATGAAATTTTTACATATTTTTAGGTAAAACAAACACACTAAATATATTATTATTCTTGAAAAAGAAAAAACAGGTTAGGACTGTATTTCACATGATATAATAAAAGAAAATTTAAGTAGATTAAAGACTTTAGTATTAAACCTATAAAGGAAATTGTCAAAATACATTGAATATTTACTTACACATATAACATGGGAAAATCTTATCAAAAAATGAAAGCAATGTAAGAAAACTTAATGAAAATTATTATTATTGTTGCTCTCATGAACTCATAGATTCATGTATAATAATTCAAAAAATAAATACAACAGCAAAAAATATGCAAACAATTCTATTCCACTAAAGTAAAAGATGTAAATGTGAAACACTACAAAAATGTTTTAACTTATTAAAAAAATAGTGTGGTTGTATACATGGGAAAATGATAACTTGTATAATGCATATGTTAAGACAAACAGGTATATATTTTTGACAGAGTAATTTGCCATTATGAGTTATTAAGTTTAAAGTTTTCATTCTTTTGACTATGGATTTTCTCTACTAGGCATCAATTAGATTCCTAGATTAGGAGATCACTAAGAAATACTTTAAACATTAAAAGAGTATCATAAAGGTGCAACAAAAAACAGAAAACATAATTAAAATGAGACACTAGTATATAATTTCAAAAATAATATTTAAAAAGGGATTCTGTTCACAAATGTATAGTTTAATAATATATAATTATAGTTTTCAAAGTCAAATTAATTTTATAAACCTCCACATACACGATGTGTATGAAAGTAAATGTAGGAAAATCATTAAAAGTATCTCTGCACAGTGGAATCATTTTATAATTGTTTTATTTTCAAAAATAACCTTATATTTTCTACATGTTCTAAAGTAATATTCTTTTATAATTAGAAAATAATAGAAAATAAAATACATCAAGTTAATCCACAAAATTGTTCTTTTTCATATTTGAATAATATTTCACTCTTTAAAAGTTTAGTATCAATATAATACAATCAATGTAATAGGAAGAGTTTGACAAATTAATAAAATAATATTGCATATGTCATTAATCACAATGTTCCAATTTTCAGTTAATAATGCAATGTGAAAGAGAATAGACACTTTTTTTCTTGGTCAAAAATCTTTGCTAAGCTTCTTTTTGTGGGCCATTATATATAGATTCTCAAGGAAGACGCTAAAGTTACAGGGGCAAGAAGTTGAAATATTGATTTCAAATGATTAGCTATCCTTGAGAAAATATGAACATGGAGAGTGAAGGAGATTACAATTTGTAAACTATTAAAATTCTATGTTTACATTTTATATTCTTGTCTTTCAAGTCTCATGACTGAAATGTAAACAGTGATTCTAAGTATATATACATACACACACACACACACACACACACACACAGAGAGAGAGAGAGAGAGAGAGAGAGAGAGAGAGAGAGAGAGAGAGAGAGAGAGAGAGAGAGAGAACTGAAGATTACACTCCAAGAAGATGAAATTGATAGACAACCAGGTTGGGAGTGGTTAAGGGTGAAGGGAGAGATTAAGAAAAGTAATGTCAGGGATAATGGTTCTGTCAATGGTGTTTGCTGCAGATCATAAATCACAGTGGGAACAGCTACCACTGAACTGGCATCCCTAAATGCAATACAAAAAACGAGGTCCAGGGCGCATTGGCCAAGTGTCAGCACTTAATAACCAAAGGCAAGATAGGCATGGTTACCGTTAGGGAAAGAGAGTAAAGGCTTTGATCAAAACAGGTGGACTCAACTGATTCTATGATGTTGTTTATTTAATGGTGTTGTCCATAGAAAAAGTATATGAATAGTCTACTAAATTCTTACTTGAAGTGTTTAAGTGGAAGGGTACTAGACTTGGTGAAAAAAAATCTAATTTGATCAAGAAAACAGGCATGATCCCATAGTTATCTCCCACACTTGAGTCAATTTACATATCCAGAATCCTTTGAATAAAAAGACAGTTCAAATCCCCTAGAGGAAAAACATTTCTACATTAGACGTATACTCTATATATTTTCCTAACTTCTCCATAGGGACTTAAAGCTATTTACTAAGGTAAATGTGCATTGGGGAAAGTCAAGCAATCGGACTTTGGGAGATATTAGACATCAACTCTGAAGTTATATTAATTCTTAAGATGGAAAATGTCACTAGGTCCCCCATTTGAGTTGGGGCCCATGAAGGTCAGGTGATCAACGAAATTTAGAACAAGTTCATCTCACAGCAGGTTCAACAGATCCTTGAACACATCCTGTGTTTATTTCACCAGTTCCAGAATACATAATTGCAAGACACACATTTAACAACTGGCAAAATCCCAATTTGGAACAATTCTGCTTTTCTAATTACACAGAAAATAGCTTGTTGCCTCCTCTAACAAATAAAATATATTTCTTTTGTCTGTGGGTGTTGTTTTTGTTAAGAACTTGTACCAATAGCGCCCTCTGTTTCATAGGACAAAGTAGTATCACAGGAGGTATTCCATAGGGAAATTTAAAAATAAATCCTTTTAACTTTTAAATATATTACAGATATGAGACAAAAATAGGACATATAATCTATATTTATGCAAAAATAAGTCTTACTTTAATCAACCAAAGTAAGTACTATTATACACATATATAAAGTTATATATTAAACATATGTATTTAACTAAGTGTGATATGATGGGTATATATCTGGTCCTGAAATTACATATTAACTTCTTATTCACAAGGGATACTACATATGTTATTTGAAAATTTCCATTTGCTATGTATAAATATTTTGGAAGAATCAAAATGTTTCCACTTGCTAAGAAAAACTAAGAAACAATATTTGATCAGATAGGAAATTTCTTACATAGTTGATACAGTGAAAGAATTGTAAATGCTGTTTTCTTTCAAACATGAATAAAATGTTCAGTCAAGGGAGTACTTTATAAATTCTGGGGTATTATTTAAATATTAGTGTGTCTGTACCCAAACTAAATTACAGCTCAGACAAGGGACTGAAAGGTCAGGTTTATTATTCATTTTAGTAAAAATGTAACCACAACACTTGTTTCTACGTCAGGGAGTATTATAACCATCATTATAACTAATAATAACAATGAAAATAATACAGCCACATTATATTCTGCATTTTCAGTAGACAGTAGGGCTTATGGCTAATAATCATTTATAGTTACACTGAAGGTTTTTATGGAGGAGTTCAGAGAGGTTTTCAAATACTAGTTCATTAATCATTTCAACAAGTTAGTTGGAAAGTTATTGTCCCAGTTCAATAGATGGAAAAATTATATCACAGAAAGGTCAGATATATATTTACTTGTCCAATATTACAGAGGTAAAACAAGCCAGTTTCAAATCTCTGAGACCTCTTTTTCACCCCTTGATCTAACCACTGGACCAGTGCAATTTTGGTCATGTTGTGGTTTGACCATCAACCTACAGTACTTCAAGGCTGACCTCTCTGCTATTACTTTTACAGACCTATAAACACAAAAGAAAATAACAATTTTTCACCTATTGAGACCATACTAAAAAGGACACAGACAAAATTAATTCCTTTACTATTTTTTAAAGTCATATTAGATTTAACAATGTTTGGTGTCAATTTAAAATTATTAATATCAAACAATAGTGAAACGCTTCATGATAAAATTTATACTGAAATAAAAAAGCGAAATATTTAGGGCTTCATTTTAATATAAAGGTATTTAACAGAAGTCAGTTAAAGAAAACAAAAAAATTAATCTTTAATAATTTCAGCACCACAAATAATTAGATTGCCAGTATCAAATAAAATAAACTATGCTTCAGTAAATGTGACTTAAGGGAAGAGATAGGAATTAAAAATTTAGCACCAAATTTATATCCAAAGACTATTTCTTGTTTTTAATAAAATCATTGTAATTCAATGCTTTATATTATGACATTTAATTTTAAAAGAGGAAAGTCAAATAATTGATATCCTTTAAAATTAAAATGCATAATGATTATGAATTAAGGAGAACTGATTTTCCAAAGTAACACAATTTCAGAGATTTTCCAATATTTGTCTATATTGTCTTCCATTCCCAACTTAGTAGAATAGTTTTATTTAACTTTAAAAATGATCCTAAAATGGAATCAATTCATAACTCTATATTTCTAGTTGGAAGTAGCCATTCATTTATTAGATCCTACTGGAGTGAGTTTGTTAAGCAAACTCACCTACTATATCCAACTTAACTCATTTGCTTTGAATTTTCAAATATACTGAGGAAAGACTAGAACCTTACAAGAAATGGTGGTATAGGTGCCCCCAAACTCAGAAAACAGTCGGACAAATTGAGTCAATGACGGAAGAAACATAAAATTATTTTGATGCCTTACCATTTTTTAAATGTCACCCCCAAATATTTATTTTTGAGGCAATTCATGTGAACTAAGCAAGACAGTAAAGAACAAATTTTATTAAAAAATATAATATATATTACTTTACTCTCTGGGTGCAATATACATTTCCATATTTTAGAAAAATTTATGTGGGTTATATAGATGTTTAATGGTATAATGCTATATAATTGCAATATATTTCAAAATTACATGGATATTTATATTTAAGAATACCATTTATATAATAATAAAATATAAAGAGCTTGTTTCAATGTATAAACAAGAATGTTAAATATCATAATTTTATTTAATTATGTATTTGTTTGTTACTTATTAAATGTCCAGGAATCAGCTTTAGTTCAATGTTTTCTGAGGTTAGACTTATTTACAATTTTTGCCAATATTTTCCTGAATATTGTCTATTCCCATGATTACAAATATTACAAATATTATAATACATAGGATTAGACACAGTCAACTAGCTTAGTTTCAAAGGACTAATTTCCTCATAGCTATATTTGCTTCAACCTTAACTTTTCTTGATAGTGAAATCATTATTTTTTTAAACTCTTTAGCAAGAGTATAAATCTTAGCCTTCACACATATTGAGCAGTTTTGAGCATATTACAGTAGTTTATTAAAAAGCTAATGATTTTGATACCATAGGAGATACTGTGCTTTTTATCAACCTTTCTTAGCAGTTAAATTTCTAGTGTTTTATGGAATTCATGAGGAAAATACCCTCATTATTTCTGTTTCTTTTAAGAATATTGAGATTGTATTAAACAGACCCATGAAAGATAGCTCCAATAGTATAAAAATGTAACTTTTAAAACGTAGTCAGTATTACTATCTTATTTTTCACTGATCAAAATACATACTCATGTTTCAAAACTCCCAGTATCTAGTGGTTTACAGGTTGCCACCATTCACTTTGATTTATTGAATCATTATCAAGAGTCATGAAAATTCTGATGATATTACCAAACATTTTCCAAAACATAAAGCTATCAATAAATGCAATTCCTGAAAAGTAGATGTCTAGGTTATATTGACTATAGAAAATTCTTAAGAATGAAAAATTCTGGAATCATGAGAAAATTACTGGGGAATGTCAACAGTTATGACCAGACTTCTCAACTTGAGAGTTTAGAGGGCAATCAAGGGTTAAAAACATGTCTATGGCTGCTAATCTGAGCTAGTTCTAGAACAAAGACTTGAACCTTTTATTTTCAGTTTAAAATCTTTTGTAAATTAGCCATGTCAGGCCTTTTTGGCAGTTGTCAGTCTTCACTATTACCCTTTAAATATTCTAATAAAAACTCTATTCACAGATTTTAATCAGATCAAATTCAGACAACAGATTTTTTTAAAAAGCAGTCATATTTTAAATGCTTTAAAAATAACCAGTTACTTGACAGAAATTAAAAAAAGACATACATAAAGATAAAAATTTTTGTGTATGTGTGCTCACTTTTGTGTATATGTATGGGTTATATGTTTTTTCCCTCAAAAATAAAATAAATTGTAATAAATTTGCTCACTTTTACAGACCAGATTTTGTTAACTCAATATGCTCTTTCTTTTCTTATTGATAATAAATATAAATAGTTCAGTTTTTCCTCCATATCTTATCTTTCCTTCTGAGTCCTGGGAATACCATAGAGATTGTATGAAGTTTAATAATCTGAGGAATGCTTTGAATTGGGATATATTGTACTAGTTGAATACACTCATTTAGTAATAGGTCACAGAGAAATGGAGTGACTAGCCTAGAGACACACTGAAAAGGACAAAGCATAGTTAAAATTCTGCTTTTTTTTTTTTAAAGAACATAGGACTACCTAGATCCAATATATCTATTAATTTAGAGAAGTTTAAATATAACACCCCCCAGCCCCCCGCTGCGCCCCCCCCCCACACTTTTTGCTAATATTTCAATTAGTCTAAATGGACAAAAATCTTATTGGGAATATATTTATATTCTCTTTTTATATGAACACATACACATACATACATACACACCTTTATACACACACGCAAATATACAAAGTATAGTTTTAATTATAACATTGTAACATGACACAGTAGCAGTCAGTCACCAAAATACAGTGTCTGCTCTATAGTTTTAAATTGGTAAAATGTAAATTAAATTCATTGATACTGGGCCTGCTTTACTTAGAAACCTCTTTGAACATATTATGTGTCTTCTTGAAATTTCAATGCATGTAATTCAAAATGTCAATCTCTAAAGTGTAAAAAGAAGTCAGCAATCAATTTTAAATCAACAGTTTGGAGCAAACCTATTATATTCAATAAATAAAAATATAAACTGAGAAATGGTTTATACCACCTACTGCACAACAGTGAAAGAAATGATATAAGCTCAAATTGACAAATAAATTCATATTTTACTTGACTTGATGTGCATAACCAAAATAGCAAATATTTAGAATACATATGCATCTCTCTCTCTCTCTCTCTCTCTCTCTCTCTCTCTCTCTCTCTCTAAAATGTCTCATACTTCCATTTTTTTTTCTAATGGCAGCACTGTTAGCATTATGGGTTCAATGAATTTTATTTTTCATTTATTTAACTTTTAAAACAGCATGATGAAACTCTTTTGAGACCATTTTCACTCATTTAAGCTTTTATTAATTTCTTTTTTTTAATTCAAAATGTCTAGTTTATGGAAGTCTTTGCTGTTTTCAGCAAAATTTTGTTCTTTATAAACTTTAAAATTTTCATATTCAGAATTTATTTCCCAGCTTTATAATTACTTTAATATTTTTAAGAAAATAAAGCTATGTCAAGTTTAACAAGTTATTTAAAAAGTAAGTTTGTGCAATATTGTCTTTTTTAATGACACCTACTAAATTTTAGGCAAAACTCTGTCCTTTTGATTATAAGTTCCCTTTTCTGAGCACTGAGGAGAGACAAATAGTTAAGTTCAAACAATTAAACTTATTCACTCAAAGTAAGATAATTGAGATGTATACATCACTACAATTGTGTCATATATCACACTAATTATTCAAAACTACTACTCCATTTCACTTTCATAAATAAGATATTTTACTGCCTAAGCTATTATAAGTTTGCTTCAATTATTAGCAAACCATATTAACTTTCAAAATTAAAACTTGTGAAAAAAATCAAAGGAATTAACTGAAATATTTACGGTATAGTTCTATGGTGGCTCAGACAACAGTCTAGTCGGGAATCTTGATATTTTCATTTTCTTCTTAAAAGGAATAAACAAAATGAATGTCAACTCTAAGTAGATTATTATAACTGAATATGACATTAGTTGAATAACTAGAATTTTCAATTTAATGGAATACTTTTCAAGGCACTAGCTTAGAAAAAATTAGCATTTGGTGCTAAGATTTCTACTTAAACATTTATGGCTTTATTGGGTAGAGTTTTGCATTTTGAAAAAAATACATCTACCTCACAAAGTTGTATTATAAATATATTAATGTTTCTATTTTTCGAAACTACTGATATGTGAGGCTTATTAGAACAAGTTCAGACTAAAATACAACATCCTTCTACTGAGCTAAAATCATAAACTTGGACAAATTATTCCTCTCTCAGTTTCATTTGTAGAATATTCTCCAAGAGAATCCTAACAAGAGAATTTTTAGTCCCAGGTGACAAAGAGTAAGGAAAAATTATGGTCTTCATAGCATTGTCTAAGAATTTTCTTTTTCTCATTTTTCAGGTCTATAACAGTAAAACAGTGAACATCATATGACAAAGGGGAAATGGAGGCTGCTACGATTGTTTTGCTTATTTTGTTTGCTTGTGCTTCAAAACAAGTTAATATTCATCTAAATGACCTTATTGGATCTCTCAATATTGAAAGTGTGGTCAGGGTCTGAAATACATAGCTTACTATTTCCTACTTTCTAGGGCATGGAGAGTTTGATCTACTTTAAAAAGTCTGTCAATTCAACGATTCAACAGTTTCACTATAATATTTAATTTAAATCTTCATTGTTTAATGTCTTAACATCACATTCACCCCCAAGACACAAATATGATTTCATGAGCATACACGTTACATAACAGATATAATATAAAAACGTCATTTAAAACATTCATGGTAATGGCCAGGGTCTTCGAAGAAATAATCTATGGAATTTAAGATCAATGCAAAAGTTTTAGAACCACTGTTCTAAAGTCATAGTTCTTTAAGAAGCTTTCTTTCTTTTAGGTGACACTTATAAATAAAAATCACCATTCTACTACAATAGTCAAGAAAAAAAAATGAATGAATGACCTGGATTTTTCTTTTCATATTATTAGCTTTAAAGAGAATTAGAAAACATAAGGGGAATCCAGAGCAAAACAGGATGAACTTATTTTACTAATATTTATGCATATTGTATAAATGTTGGCCTGTAATAAAAACATCAGGACTTGTTAGACTTTTACATAAAATATTTTATTCATTTTTAATCTCTAAATGTAATTGCTTTTATAGTTTTTTTTTTTAAGATTTATTTTCTGTGACTTCTCTTATTTTCAATTATACACAAAAAGCTGAAAATGAATTCTATGAAGAATAGTCCAATACTTCAAATTAGACTGAACTGGAGATTATTTCAAACTCAGACCTTGACAGAAAACATTTTCATTAGTATGTGCATTTAGGACTATGGAAAGATTTTGGTATATGTTATCTAAGAGAAAATTATATTTCCCAGCTATTATAAGTAGTATGACAAAAGGCACCATCTTTAAGTACTCATTAAAAATGTCTTTTGAAAAAAAGCAGTCATCTAAAATCAGATACTAAGACTGCATAGTGACAGAACTTTAACCTCTCTTTAGTAGTTTATTCTACTAACAAGAATTTGGCATTAAGTTTTTCTATGTTTTGATCAACTTACTGAGGAAAAAAATAATTTTAACTCAGTATTATTTATCAACAAACTGGGAAATTGTGACTAATTTCTTAGTCATAAACATGTCCCTATAAGTGATTTCTTTAATTAAATAATCCGAAGCTGGGCTAAACTTACTCTCATAAAAATGAAACCAGTATAACTTAAAATACCTTCATTTGTAGCTAATGTTACAAAAAGGGAGAATACTCAGAACTCAAATTTCTTTTTATTTATAAAATTTATATCACTTAATTTTGGATAATTTTAATAAGAATACATATTATTTGGGGGATGACAGCAACAATGACAAACAGTTCCTGTAGTGCCTGTCATTATGTTATTGCTAAATCATCCACAATCTCATGACCTGATTTTAGTGACCAGGGACAAACCCAAAACATGGAATTGAAGTTTCATTCTGATTACATACAAATAGCCAGTACTTAAGAAAACCCTTGAAAAGTGATCTGTCAGTTATTTAAAAAGAAAGAAAGAAAGGAAAAAAAAAAAAAAGGAAGGAGGGACAGAGGGAGGAAGGAAGGGAGAATGGGGGAGGGAAGAAGAAAAGGATGCAGGGAAGGAGGAAAGGAGGAAGAGAAACATCTTTAAAAGTCTAATACAATTACACATTAAGCCTCTGACATTGTCTATGCTGGTATAATAACTAAATGGCAAATAGCACAGAGACAGTTATCCCTGTGAGATCCCTGTTGCATGCTTAAATTAAAACTAAAAAATGTTCAACAAAATCAACCTTGGGTAAATTGCTCTTTGGTTTAAATCATCTTTACCTCCTGGAATTTTGGTAAAATCACTCTGCTTTTTAATTAGCTGGCCCACTTCTTTACCCTATTACAAAAGTCAAATGCCAAGAATCAGACATGAATTTCAGAATGAAAAGTTTTGTGTATATGTGTGATTTTAAGTCCAACCCCTGTATACAAACTGTTAAAAAAAAAACAAAAACAAAAAACAAAAAACAAAAAAAAACCCCAGGTATTTTAACGTAGTACTTTATTCAAACTTAATCTCATCCTTGAATGAACTTCCTTCAAGTTTCAACCATTAAAAAAAAAAAAAAGCAGTCAATTTCCTGGTGGTTGTAATTTAATTAGGTAACCTTTCACACTGAGCAAAACCCAAAAACAAAAGGGTCATTAATCTTTCTAGTGATTAGAGGAGACACCTTTAGAGCTTCAAACATTTACCTCTCCTTCCCCGCAGTAGAAATGCTTTTAGGAGGATCATGGTTCATACCTCACATTCCCTGGAGCCAGAGATGGTATATGTGCAGGGCCCAGATCCATTAACGGATATATCCATGGTCTCAGAGTTTGTAGGCTTGTAGTCCACATAGTACTCCTGTAAAGGGGAATTCATTTGTCTTTCAGACTCTCTGACCTTTTTCCGGCGCCTCTTCATGAGAGAGTGTTGCTGAAGTTGTTTCATGCTGGCTGGGTAGCGTTTCCAGGACACATAGATTACCAACAGGATCATGGCCACGGAGAGAAACAGAGCCACACTTCCTGCAATAATTTTGTGAAATGAAACATGCTCATACTCTTGCTCTGTGCCAGGAATCTGAAAACCTGGGGAAGAGCTTGGTGTTTCAAGGGTGGACTGGGTGGGGTCAAGTTTGGAAACGGTAGGTTTAGGGATAATCAGAGGCTTCTGGGGGGTTTGGGGCACCAGGTGTGCTCTTTCTGTGTTTACCACCTGTACTTCAGAGCAGATATTGTATGTTTCCACTGCATCACTAACCTTTTCACCCTGTATATGCTTAGGTCCTGCACAAATCATGGTGCTTTCTTTATTTCCTTTGAAATTCTTAAGCCAATAAAATAGAGGACAAATGCTCCGACTGCATTCCCACATATTTCCAGACAAGGTAATGGATATTAATGATATCCAGGCATTGACAGTTTCCTGTGAGATGTTGGTAAGCTTGTTGGAATCCAAATTCAATTTTTGCAAATTAGGCAGACATTTAAATGTGCCTGGCTCAATTCCTTGGATATCATTCCCTGATAAATCCAAGTTGTGTAAGGAACTCCAAGTCCAAGTCAAACCTTGGCTAATGGAGCGAATCCTGTTCCACTGTAAGTAAATTGAGCGGAGGTTGAAGAGACGTGGAAAATGAGCAAAGTTGATCTTGGAAAACTGATTGTGTTCCAGGTGGAGCTCCTTTAATTTCAAGAGGCCAGCAAAAGCATTTCGGGATAAGCTTCGAAGACGATTGTAACCCAAATCCAGAAAGTCAAGATTTCGGCAGTCTTGAAAAACTCTGATTGGTACTGTCTTGAGCGAGTTAGATCGCAAGTGCAAAATGATGAGTTTCCGAAGGCCTTTAAATTGTTCTGATTGCAGAGTCTGAAGCTTATTGTAGGAGAGATCCAGATTGCGCAGATTGGGAACCGGGTGAAATGTTTTATTGTGCAGATAGGTAATTTTGTTGGAGCTTAGAATTAATTCTTTCAGTCTACGAATCCCTTGAAATGCATCTTCATCCACTGAGCTAATGTAATTATGGTCAAGATAAAGCCATATAAGCTGGTTAAGGCCTGCAAACTGATTGGATTTGAGTTTCTGAATGCTGTTGAACCTTAATGATAAGCCTTGTGACCCTCCAGAAATATTCTCTGGGATGTCTGCGAAAGCATGAGACTCACAGTACACAATTTTGCCATCACATCTGCAGTTTTTGGGGCACGCTCTCTGAGCCCCCGTGAGCATAGCCAGCAGCAGTGTCGGAAGTAACACCATCACCACACGCATGCCTCTCAGCTGCGTAATTAAACAGAAACCTACAAAATTAAAAAGAAGACAGAAGCATATTACAAAACTATTAATATAAATTACCACCAGCTTACCAATGCCAGCAGCATTTCATCTAGTGTAGTAATGGGACAGTCATTTAAAGGGCAAGTGGGTTTTTTTTGTTGTTGTTGTTTTTTTTAAACATTTAAAGATTAACTTTCCACCAGGTCATTTATTTGCTATTTAGATTTTATTCTTTCCTTGATTTTCTAATTGCCACAGTGAAATAAAACTCTGACAAGCCTTCCTGAGTTTCAGGAGTTCCTATGTGCATTCATATTAAAAAGCACAGAGCTGCTGTCATCTCTCAATGCCAACATTTTAACAGCAGTCGTATCTGACTAGTCATGCTGTTTAACATCAGTACCCAAAGGAAGGGTACTAAGTCCTGTGGTCAGAGCAGAAATGTGACTTACTAGACCCCAATTATTGCACATTTTTTGAGCTGAGAAAACAGGCTGTGATGGGGTAAAGGAGATTCAGTAAGCTGTCAAGGAAACTCAAGTTGGGCCTGCCTGAAACTGTATTCTTATTGCATAATGGAATTAACACTGTGAACTCTGAAAAGAAGTGGCATTTGGGGACCATCGCAGGCAGCCAGTGAAGCATAGTATGAAGACTAATAACAGTGCAAGGTACCCTCAATGTGTTAATAAGCATATATGCTCTCAACATTCAGAAAGAGCTCCCTACTGTGGCTCCCCTGCCCAGTGATACAGGGTTAAGAGCCCTAACTACTGTTAACATAGAATACTCCGAAGTTAAAATTGTCAAATTCCTACGAGAGATTTGCATAAAACGCAAAATTATCTTGTGCAGCATTAGTTTTGCTGTTTTCTTTTTAACATAGTTATTTTTGCAGATTTGGGGGTTAAATTAGGAGAGAAACAGATGACTACTAGTCCCCTGCCCCCCCCACCCCAACCTACTCAAATTTCTCACTTAGATTTTTTTTCCTCCTCTACCTCCATTAACTTCAGAAAACCTGCAAAGTTGCAATCTATTGGGACTTATGCTGCATTTCCAAGTCAGAGCATGTTAAAGGGCTCCTTCCCTCTGTCAACAGATTTATTATTTCTTAGCGGTAAGGAAAAAAATAAATAACACATGAAACAAAAACTATCATGTGCTGTGGGTTCCTGTTTTCTCTTAAATATTCACATTTTTAACCAAATGGCAATCGACCAAAATCCTAATAAAAACTCTTCTTTACTCAACCAGATAAGTTTTTTGTTTTATTTTGAAATCTGATCTTGCTCTCATCCTTTTGCCAGCTACAGACTCATTGAAATACACTCCAGCTCTTCCAGACAGGAGAAAGCGGGGTGGGGGGGTAAGCCAGTTACACTTGAAAAAATAAGACTGGCAAATGACTGCTGGAAATTTGGAAGCTGTATTCAGGATATAGCTGTAAAACAAGCCCTTGTGCGACCTCTGATAAAGTAACAACCCCACCCCTACCCACATGCAGTAGTGTTAACAATCTTTCTGATATCAACCAGAAATACAAGCATGGTTACTATTAACAAGAAATAGAAGTAAACAATATTTATTCCATGCTCAATACCTAAGCTGTGGATACGCATAAGGGAGAGAGTCAGTCTTAAAGATATCTCTCTAGAATCTAAGTCCGTGCTGCTATGCATTTACAAATTGGCGGGGGGGGGGAAAGAAAGAAAGAAAAAACTACCAAAAGGAAAATGATCTAAAAATATAATAGCAACTACAGTGAGTCAACTGACAAACTCAGAAGCTGCTGCTTTATGTTTGTTTCCCATCTTTTAGTCTTTTATCAGCTAAAGCCATGACTGAGGATAAGAAGCCAAGAGAATCAGCTTTGCTAAGAAGGAGACAACAAAAGTTCACTTACCCATCCTTTGTCATCCAAAAGCGTTTCCCACTCTCTTAGCTTTCTTCTTATTTGATCTCTCGTGCTGAAACCATCACCACCTTCATGACACAGTGCGGCTGTCATTCATACCATTCTGATCCCGCATGTGAGCTAGTAGCCCATAAAAACTTCCCCGGAGAGGACACGCAAAAAATATATAAATATACATATATGAAAAAAATCAGCATGGGGTGGGATGGGGGGGCAGGGAAAAGGAAGCCGTTGGAGGGGAGGGGGAGGGTCTTTAGGCTCTGAGGACCATTGTGTTATTCACCAGAGACCCATCAGCAGTAATTGGCAATCTGTGCAAAAGAGCTACAGCCCATCTCGAAGGTAACCAACTTCTCTGTAAAAAGAGAGGAAAAAAAAAATCTTCGGAATACCTGGCATTCCTTATTGTGCTGGCTTTTGCCATTCCCAGATAAAGCAATTCATCCTCTGGATTTTCAGTTCTTGAAGCAAGTAGGCCTCCTATGCTGTGCGAGACCCCAGTTTAAAAGCTATGCAGGCTAGGTTTATCCATTTAGCTGGTCAGGTTTAAAGTGTTTTGTAGCTGTGCTGAGAGGCAGCCCTTGTCTAATTCAGAAGGCTTTCCAGAGACTGATGATGCTCAGAGCTTGTTGGTGCTAATGCTTGAGTTTGTGATACACTGAGTGCCCTCCGCTGGAGAAAACAGATTGCACATTAAAGACGGGAACAAGTGAGCCTGTCAGTGGTGTGCAGCCTTTCCTCTCTCAGAAAGGGAAATTAAAGGCACAGGATCGCTTTTTTCTCTCTCTCCAATAATATAAATTATGAAAGGTTTATGCCAAGGAGTTCCATTCATTCATAGCACATAATAGGTAAAATACTGCTTCTCCAAATATTACACAATTACTAGTTTTTAAAAGTTTCCCTCAACTGATATATTTTTGTTGCTTTTTGCTTCATATATCATGGGGGATTTAGTAACTTTTTCAACAACAGACAAATCTGAGTTTTATTTTTGTTGCTGCAGGTTCGTTTTAATTATTTACATTTTTCCAGGAAACCACACAGAAAAGCATTCTTAAGGGAAAAATGTAATTAGATCCCTTTTAAAGATAGATACATTTAAAATTCTCAGGTCAAATATTTTTTAAATTCCAACCCATGATAATAAAATACATTCTGCAATTTTGTGCATTTTATTGAGCAAGTGAGGGCATTATTTTCTAAAACTGCACCCTTATTTCTTAAAGGAGTTATCTTTACTGTATTACCAAATATAAATATAACTAAGAGAGAATAAATTAGTTTGAGTAGACATCCTTAGTGCAATCACTTTCATAAAACTTGCCTACATTTATAATGCAAACTTATGCAAGTCACTTATCATAATGTGAATTCCAGAAAAAGCATGTGAGTTCTATATCATCTTTGTGTTTCTCTAAATTTGCATAATCTCAGAATTTGGAGGAATTAAATACCATGTATGTTATGTTGTGTGTGTGTGTGTGTGTGTGTGTGTGCACACTTTCTTTACATTTGTGCTGAAACTTGAAGAAAAATAAGATAACATTCCCTCCATTTTGTTTCTCTCGCTCTCTCTTTTTTTTCATAATCCTATGACAGATATTTTTGGAACAATCCAGAAGAATTAAACAATGTAACACACAGAAAGACTCCTAGATAAGACTGTTAACCTAATTTAGCAGATGTGAGTTTAGATGAATTTTATATAAGCATATAGAATTCCTGTGGATCATTAGAAATATTCCTTGGTTTAAAATTATCTGCCAAAATACTAATAAGTAAGGGTAACTTCTCATATGAAAAACACATATAATTTGATTCAGATTTATAAGAAATCACAGGCAATTGTCTAATTACTAAGATTTTTCAAAAAACTGAGAGTGGTAATATGTCCCCCCAGCTATACTCCTTTCCCATTAGCTGATATCTGCATTTCTATTTTAGAAATGTATGTCTTTGGCATGAGGCTTAATACCTATTAAAATGCAAATGCACATAAAAGAGGCAATATTATTTGGTGAATGAAAGGACTATACCTTTCTAAGGAAATACCCATAAATGATGCATATATAATTTTTTCATAGTAGCGTAGCTTAATTGAAACAAAAACCCTACCCAAATATTCAATGACAGATTAGCTAGGAAAATATTAATACGTTAATGAAAAAATTCATTCTGTCATTAAAATTAAAGTGGTTTGTATAGCTGACAGGGAATGGTGACCATGATGTAAGCAGTAAGGAATATAGGGGTAAACCTGCATGTGCAAGAGGATGATGAGCATGAGTATATTTTTGTACATATTTTAATTTACTTGAGGAAAAGATAAAATATACAGCGCAGATTTTCCTAGGAAATGGATTTTGGATGCATTTCATCTCATCTTTTATTATTATCTCTATTTTCCATGTTTTAAAGATGATGACGGTAGTGCATTTGAGCACAGACACTCAGACACACAATTACAAGTGTATGATAAATTTTACTTTGATTGAATATATCAGACAGCTTTTAATAACAAACTGGAAAAATCCATGATGTTACCCATGTTTATGGTATAATAACCACCAAAAATGCAAGTTTTATTTGAAGTACTAAGATCTAAGTTACTGTATTCCAAAGTAGATATTCAATCACATGAAGAATTTATAATGGGTGTCAAAAATCAGTTACAGTTTTCTTGAACACACTATAAAGACATAAAAGAGTCAAAAGAGTTAACAGTGGCAAAGGATGTCATTGGAAACAATTTTTCTAGTAATACCTTTACATACACAGAGACACAGACATAGCCAGACCCTAAGCTTTACTTAAGGGGGGAAGGGAAAGATGTCCACTACTCAGCTCAATTGTAGTGAAAGGGATTTCTACAGGCTACTTGAGTTTGATATGTGTTTCCATCACAGAGTCCAGCACAGTGGAGAGTATCTGATTCCTATGCAGAAAATCCAGACATAAAAGACTGTTTTTCCAGAGCCAAGAAGAGTTAAAAATTGTTTTGGGATTAACTTTCACTTTCAGAATCCATCAGATAAAAAAAGCATGTAAGTGTTTTCCTTGGACTGGAGGAAGACTATGTAGGAGAGAGTCAGCTTGGAGTCATGTAAAATATTTGTGAGAGCTCTAAAACAAAGAGTTGTGTAAATGCATAACCCAAACAAACAGACACATAAACAAAAACAAAAACAAATAAAACAAAAACAAATGGAAACCAATCAAGTTTCCATGACACCTGATAGATGAAGAAAAAAATCTAGCACCCTACTCATGGGAAAATTGGTTCATTATTCGTATTATGTCCATGAGAAAGAGAAATATCTTTGACATTGTTAGGCTTAGAGTTCTTAAACTATTTTGCTATAGTCACCAGTGAAATAAGAAGTTTTCTGGAAACACAAGAAACAGCAGTGAGCACGAGAGTATTTAAGCAAGAATGAGAAAAAATGATTACACTTCCTCATTTATCTTAATAGCACAATTGGTCTTACATTGAAACAGAGAGAAAAGGGTTAAGCTGTATATAAAATATGAGTTATTAATATGGAGAATGTAATTTTTTTTAATTTACTGACGAGGCCTTATGAACTAAGGATATGATAGGATTTTTGGTTACCTCAGAGTATTCATGAAGTGATCTCACTTTAAGAACTTAAAATTGATCATAATCGGAGTATTTACAGCAGAGAAATTAGCAAAACTAAAAATTAAGGTCAGATTTATCATTTTATTGAGAATCTAAAGTTGAGGTGATGGAGAAAATATTAGCAATAAGAATAAAATTTAAAATTGTTATGTCTGTATCCAGTTAATTATAAATATCACAAAATTGAGAAATATCTTTCAATATTTGGATGTTATCCGATTGAGCAAAGAGGTCTCCAGTGTCATTACCAAATGAAATTTCAATATATGTCTGTTATTTCTCTTTTGTCTTACACATCAATATAAACAAAAATTTCCGACATTTGCATGGAAATTATACTTGAAGAGTCAGTTGTTAAACATTACCGACGTACTATTTTAACAGTCTATATTATTTGTTGCTCTCAAACTGGACTCATTTGAACTCATAAATGTTAGTGATGACCTGATTTGAAGATTTTATCTCTTTGCTATTTTAGTATCTACTGGGTAGTAAAAGAAATAAAGGCAACTACAATTTTTGTTGCATGTGAGCAAAATGAGACTCATTTCCAAATCTGCCACTTCCGGGTTTGCTGTCCATTTCTTATAAAACAATCCTTATACTATCTAGAGCATTTGAACTATAGAGGAAGAAAAATAATTTTCCCTTTGTGTTTCCAGGATTTTGGTTAAGACCTAACTATAACAAAAAGACAGATTAACAGGAGAAAAGCAAACATAAATTTGATAACATATATAGTTCCTATATACAAAGGAGATACACAGGAAAACTGAGTAATTCCTCCCAAGCAGTCCAAGCCACCATCTTAAATAGCATTTTGAGCTAAAGACAAAAGAAGATGTGGACATAGTGGGGAAACAGTTATGAGGTTATCAAACAAAGCACAGTAAATAAGGGTATGGTTATTATGCATATTTAAGTTACTTTTTTCAGCCCGGAGGAAGTCTTTTCTATAGAATTGTTCATCCTCTGCTTCCAGGTATAGAGAGGGGGAAATCTTTACAAACAGATTTCCCTTATAAATATGTCTCTTACAAAAGGGTAACTTCTATTCAGTTTCTAGACCTCTCCTGTCCGCTGTTTCTTAAAATTAATCAGCTAAAAATAATCCTTATGACAAAGGGGCACATTTTGGGATAGTATATTCTTCTCTCTTCTAGAATCTATATTTTATTTCCTTTTAAAACTACAATATTTTTAGCAGAAAAATATGAAACTATTTTGTTCTGTACACAACATTTTACAAATATTATGATACTGCCAAATTGTAAACTAGACTAGAATATTTTACTGAAACATGACACATTAATCAATAAAATATTTGTACCCATTAAAATATGAAAATAATTTTATGACAAAAGCAAACTGGAATTAATTTTATTGATTACCACCATCTTAAAAAATCTATAGTCATACCAAAAAGAGGGGTGAAAGTAACTCAGAAATAAAAAAATGGCTTGATGAATCTATAAATTCTTGGATAATTTCTTTATGGTTATAATCTCTTTCTGCATACATATGAATCAGAAGGTAGAAGATTATACCAGAAGAGTATTGATTTCACCATGAATCATGATAAATATTTCAGATATAATTATAAATATGTTCTTTATTATAGACATCTGAATATTTTATAAATTATTTTAAATAAAATATATTTTGTGATTACACAAATACATCTAATCAGATAGCCATTATAGAAGGCTAACAGGTTAGAGCAGGCATTTTATAAATTAAATCCTTTTTTGTATCTGAACCAATCTGAAATAACTCTTTTGTATCTGAACTATACTAAAACTTCTTCATATCTCAAGCTTATGATTTACAGGATAGTAACAATAATTAGTATAGCACAAGTATGTTGAGTGTTATAGAAATATGACAGTAAAACATAAAACTTATAAAATGCTTATTTCTACCGTAGGATTGCCAGTAAGTCATATTTATATACCTGGTTAAAATATATTTAATAAATATGTTCAAGTGTTTATTATTTTCTGCATATTATCCTGACAAATATAGCAATTTTATTTCAGTAATTATCATCATAATGCTATTGCTAATTAGTTTTGGTTTTCTACAAAGTATGGTTTAAATAGCTTTCACAAACAAAAGTTTAAAAATTATTCTCTAGTTATATTTACTGTTATCATATAATAGTGCCTGTTTGCACACAGCCCTCTATGAAGTACTCTGCAATTCAGTTTTTACTAAAATAATCCGAGAAGGTATTTTGTATTAATGAATGCATGAAGCCCTGAATAATCTTAAGTAACTCAAAATTCTTTCTTTCTTTGTCACAGGGTACACTTATTTTTCCAAATGAAAGCAAAATAGAATATTTGAACATCAATATTGAAGTTAAAAGGAAATAGGTTTGCATTATAAGGCAGTACTATTAGTTCCTCTGTTCAAGATAACCTTTCTGAGTATGTACTGTATCTATAAAATAAAACAGATTGCTGTCTCTGGGTAGCTGGGTATAAAATAGTAAGCTAACCAGTCCTAATTCAAGTTGCTGATACATAAAATGGAAATAATAGGAAAATAATATAAAGATTTTAAGCTTACAATTATCAAATGTACATATTTCCATATCAGTATCCATATCTTAATAGGCATATCATGTATTTATATTCAATTAATACCTGTTCAATGTTTTTCTTGATAGATTTAACAATATTCATTTGAGCCTATATATATTATTTTTTGCATTTTTCACTATCAACTGTTTTCTTGAAAGAGAAACCAAGCTTTACATTTTGATTCTGTGTTGACAGGCATTTCCAGTACATTACCATATCTGCACAGGTACTTACTCATATGTCTCTTACTGCGTTGGCAGTATCAGGTATTATCACTATGAAGGACCTATGCTATGGTCCAAGCTCAGCTACATAAACTTGCAAAATAGTCTTAGCAATATCATATTATCACTAAATATTTTCCCCATCAACTCTTAATATGTGCATTAGACAGCTTTAAGTACTAGCGTTCTCTGATCATTTACATGCTAACTGAACTATAACAAATAACACATTATAAATATCACAGAAATTGAAGGGGAGATTTGGTTATCCTACTTCCATATCAGCTCAGGCAAAACTGGGTCTATCATGGGATATACTATAAGCCATTAAAGTCCCTTCATACATCTAATATTTTATGGAAAATAATTTTAAAAAGTTTGAGAATCACTTTTTAGTGAATTAGACAAGAAAACAACAACTCAACCTCCCAGATTAAAGTATCACAAATTTGCCTTTTATTTCTAAACAAAGAGACTTCAACTGAAAATATAAATCTTAAATATATCCCAAGTAGAAATTCTCATTTGTAATTATATCATGCCCAATTGTGGGTGCAGGGAACTTAAAAGTTAATTTAATATGCAATAATTTATAGCAACTTCAGAGTCAGTATGGAATTAATTTGGGGAAATGAGATATTTAAGTTTATGTTACCAGGTCCTCAAATGATCCTGTTATTTTCATTTTAAGCAGACGACATTAAGTTAATAGTGACAATAGCAAATGAACAAAATGAATGTGCTTCAACAGCATAAAGTAGATTTTATTCTATTTTGTACGCACATAAATAACAAGGCAACAAATATGAACTTAGACGGTTATCACTGCCAATCCTATACCCTTAGGGTTTAATAATTAACACATAATTAGAATGTAAACAAAAACTATCTAGATATTATACTGAAACACAAGTCCTCTCATAAAATATTTCTCTATTCAAAACATTGATTTAGCAAACACATGCATATAAAAAGATATATATATATATTTATGACACACACATTCAAAATAAATTGATAGATTTATGAATTTTTATTTATTATAAATGACTACCCAAGAAAATCATTACATGCAAACTATTGCTTTCAATAGAAAATCCTTAACTCTTATTTATAATTGGTCATGACAGTAAAAAAAAAAAAAAAAAAAAGAGACTCCAAGAAACCTCAATGTCACTAGAAATTAAGGGAGGAAATTGAAATGGTCAGCCACAGTTGGGAGGAATTCTAAGGTTCTAGTGTTTTCAAAATACCAGATATGAGTATGACTCTGGTCTTACTAAGTAAAAGTAATGGTCTTCACATCTGTATACAGTCTAATAAAATTTCATTTTTCGAACGATGGAAATGGCAAAAATGAATAGTTTAAAATCAAGTAGACCTAGAGAACTTCCTTATGTTAACAACTACTCACACACACACACACACACACACACACACACACACACACACACATTAGGGATGATTATATTTCAAATTAGAGAATTAGAGGAGAGACTTTATTTTAGGAAGTAGTATTCCTTAATAAAGGGGAATCAAAACAGACTGCCTACTCTGAGTGGGCAAGTTTCTCATTTATAAGCAATTGAGACTGGTTTTAGAGAATAAGTGAATTGAGAAGATATATGCACTCTATCTCAAACAGCAATAGATGTCCAAAGAATGCCTTGTTTAGTCAATTCAGATATTTGACTCTAGGTTTTAAAGCATAGATGGTAGAAGAGAGGCGTACAGGGCAACTTCATCTGCCTCTGATAGATAATCACACATACATATATAATGACACACATCAGAACTGAAAGCAGCCATTATAATGAAAACAACCAGTGATAACTATGTAATTCTTACTTTATGCCAGGCATTCCTCTTATATAGTTTATTTTTGTTGTTCAACATGTGATAGGTACTATTTTTATTTTTATTTTGCAGATGAGGAAAGAAAGCAGGGCATGGATTTTTAAACAAATTTGTCAAGATTCTACAGCTAGTGCATGATGAAACCAGTATTAGAATCTAGGTTGTTGGACTTCCAAGACCACATACTTAACCTCTAGACTGATTCATTGCAAGCTGTCTTAGACCAGTTGTTTCTATGAGTGTAGGGGAAAACAGGCATCAATTCTATGTCTCCATCAGTGTTAGAAGCAGATTCAGTCCTGATCAGGTTTGACTTTTATACTAAACTAAAGCTGTATGGACAATGACTAATCTGCCAAACTAAATTAGGCAATAAACTCACTCTGAGTCAAGAAAAGTGTGGGAACTATAACCTCCGGGCATCACCCATCTGAAAACAAATATGTGTGGGCTGAGATCTCCTACAGGAGGACTATGGAGACTGCTGAAACGCTTCTAAGGAGGACTGACTGCATTTCTAGGTCCTGGGAAGGATAGTGTAATTCATACAGAATCTGAAGTGAATAATAAAAATCACACTGATGGATGAAGGCTGGTAAGCTAAGAGATACTAGACGTTTTCCTAAAAACAAAGTCAACTAAATGTAAAACTAGACCACTTAATAGTATCATGTTCTATAATTCTCTCTACAGTCACGTATTTACAAGTACAATTTACTGACTGTAAGATTGACTAGGAAAGGCTAGAATGTGAATGTGTTATTCCATGATAAATACTGAATGTCTACTATTTTCTTAGTATAGTACAAATAAACATGATATATATCTAATTTTCAAGTTCTTTCTAAAGGAAATAATGCATGTTTTTAAACTAGATTAAAATAATAATTAAAAACTGAGACAATAGTTAAAATAAACAAGGAAGCCATTGCTTGAGTGGCCCTAGTGACTTGGTAGCCTAAGTAAGCAGATACAATCCTAAACCAAAGTCCATGAACTTGAATCTGAGGAAATGAAACAAGAAAAAGTAATCATAAATCGCCATTTTCCCCAAGTAAGACAATCTTAATTTATAACTGATCAAATAATCTCCTTGCTTGGTTTCCTAGTTTTCTCTGTTAAAAACCTCTCCCTAGTTCCTCTTGGTAAAATATCCCTAACTACTTTTGCTTTCATTGAGGCTGACTCAAATCCATGCATGGTCACATAAACTCTTGAAAATTTAAATTTCCTTAGTTTACCTTTTAACACAATACATGTGAGAGTATGACTGACTAAGTATTGGAAGTATAGAATACAAAAGTGTTGAGTTAATCCTGTGCCCTATAAAACCCTTGAGATAAGGCTGGAAGCCATTTGTTTTTTAATATAGGCCAACAAAATTCTTGCTATTGAAGTGTTCTCAGCCTGTATAACAATTCAATCTTTACTTATACTATACTTTCAGGTCAAATTTTGAGTTACTCATCAAACAGAGGATATAACCAAGCTCTAATTGTGAACTTCTTATCGATTATTAAATTCTAACTTGAGTCACAGGAGATTTCTGTATTATACTGGCTTTTTTCATATAATTATAGAGACATGACTGCATATTACATGATGTATAGTGAGATGTGTATTATTGTAACTGTACAAAATGCAGATATTATTTAAATAACACAGGTAACACAATGAGTTATTTTTTAAAATGTACACTGATGAGAAAATTGCGATTACACACAATTTCACATCTCAATGTTACAGCTATTGTCAATATAATAGAATAACCAATATGCAAAGTCCATGCATAAACTTTCAGAGTAAGAGTTCTTGAGTAATTAACACTGTGCTCAATATTTCCATTTTATAACAAAATTGTATATATCAATATTCTTTTTATACCTGTACATACATGGCATTATATCTTACTTGCATTATTTAGCAAACTGTTCCTTGGAGAAAATGTTAGAGCTAATGAAGCTTATTTTATTATTGACTTGTGATTTATAGTTGATTGACTTGTTAACTTAATAAGTGATTTGACTAAACGCAACACTTAAACAATTTTTCTTGAAATAGACTTTACCAGTGATGTCAAAGCTACTGAAACTGCTTTTGTAGAAAAAGCTAGGTTCAGTGTTTAAAGGGTATGTTTTTATGAATGGAGACTACTACTTGAGAACATGGTTTATTGAGGTTAACCCTATTGGCATTATGAACCAGATTTTTACTTTTTCTGTGGGCTGTTTTGTGAATTGTGAGATATTCTGGTCTCTACCCATTGACTATCAAGAGCACCTCCCCACCTTAGGGAGTTGATCTAAAATGACTATCTAAAATGCCTTCTGATATTAACAACTATTTCCTGAGCCCAAAATATACTCCCTTCAACACTGAGAACCACTTTTCATATAGAGAGGACAGTGAAGGAAATTCAGAGATAACAAATCAAGAGTATAATCTTATCAGGAAAGATCTTGAGGTATGGTAAGCAACTAAATTGAAGAATTAAAGTCAATGTTTCCTTATGTTAAAATTATTAAAGACTATATAATTACTAATGTACATAATTCAAAGTCAATAAGATTCAAGAACAAAATCATTTACTTATTCATGATCATTGAGTTTCAAAACTAAGAAAACATGAAGTTTCAAAATTCAGTTCTTCCTGAAATGCCCATTTGTTCCAAAAATATTGGGCTCTGAAAATCGACCTTGTAATATTTTCGAAATGGAAGATTGGAATAATTTTATTTCTGAAAATGATTGACGTTTTCAGAATGAGTTATATCACTTATCATCATACAAATAAATGGCATTTTCCCAATTACCAGTTATTTTAAACTGCAGGCTGATTGAGGAAAAGCATATTTTAAATAATAGATATTTTTTGACCATCTCAAAACACATGTGAATATTATTTAAATGATAGGTGGAAACCAAATTATTTGTAGGAAAAATCTAATCACCAGTGTTTGGAACTCATAAAACACAACAATTATGACAAAGAAATTGGAAACACAGTTTTATTATTATAACTTTTAATTAGCATTATGTTTAAGTAAGAGTGATATTAAAAAAGTCTTACTTTGACTGGCACCAGCTTCAATTTCCTTAGACAGTAGAAATTATCATTTATATTAAAGATCTCGTTAGTTAGTTAATTGTGGCTACAGTGCCATAAAAATAATTCAAACTTGGCAATACTTAGTAAATTTAAACTCTGTAATTTGTAACAGCCTCAGAACAATTCAATAGGCTAAGAAGTCATATATCCTTACTCTTAATGTTTTTAAGAAGAAAACATATGAGTTAGGCAATATTCGATTACTACATTAACATATATGCTCATTTATATTTTGGACTAGAAAATTAAACTTCTGTCATAGGAATAGCCAAGATGTGTCAATTCTTAAGACAAGATTTGCTAAACATGTCAGTTATACTTTGTAGACCCTCTTACAAACTTCACAGTGTCCTACCTTGATGCTATCTTAGGTTTCTCTAAATAGAACTATTTTTGAAAGACAATAGAATATTACAATTATATTAAACAACTCAAGCTATTTCACACCAGTTGTCTTTAGAAGAATGGAAAACTCTAGTATACCTAATAAGAATTAAATCTGTAGCAGGGACTACATTGTGGATGTTGTTGCTGACATCATGACTCTAATGCTTCCAGATAATGTTTCTTTCACAAATGTTTTATTTAGACTGAACTTCGGAAAATTATTATTTTTTGTGAAGATATACATCCTGGATGGCTAGATCTGATCCAGACACTAGAGGCGAAGAGGAATATCTTGATTTCACACTGACAGAGAAACCCTAAAGGGAATGAGAAAAGCAAACACCAATCTGGATCATTTTACAAAAACTTCACATGAATTATAGACTGAGTAACTGAGTGGGCCTAGGTTGGTAGGTATTGTATTCAGATTGTTCTGAAGGTCCAAAGCTCATGGTCATTAGCATCCCAGTGGAATCAATACATGTTACAAATACACGATAGAAAGGACTCCATGGAGTAGGTGTCTGGACTCTAGAGTGGACAATTGACAGTGATGGATGACACTCTAAGTTGTTTTTTTTAATTGGTCTCTATATGGTGATGACTCTGTGAAATAAGAAGAAATACAGGCCACACATGTAGTAACCATATATTGATGCAGTTCCCTTTTGTTTTTAACAGGCCTTCAATGTTTTCTCTAACATAGAGATTAGTTTCTATCAATGTTAAAAATTAGTACTCACTTTTAATTTTCTTTACATTATTTTTATTGAAGTAACATTGGTTTAATAACATATAGGTTTCAGTAATACAGGATTATAATCTGATATCTACTATAATTCAAGATATAATACATGATCACCACCAAAATTCCAATTTCTATCCATCACTATAAATTTGAGCGCCTTTGCCCAATTTACCTTTCCCTATTTCCCCCTGGTAACTAGATTTTGTTTTTATAATCCAAGAGTTTGGTTTTGCTTTGCTTGTTCAGTTCTTTTGTTTCTCTAGCTTTCATTTGTATGAAATCATACAGTATTTGTCCTTCTCCATAATACTGATATCACTTAGCATAAGGCTCTCAAGGTCTACCCATGTTGTTACAAATGGGAAACTTTTATTACCATTGTTTTGTGTCTGAGAGTATTTCATTCAGTTTATATGTGTGTAGATGCTATCTTCATCCATTCATTACTCTTGGCATTTAGCCAATATCATGGCTATTACAAACACTGCTTCAATGAACGCAGAGGTACATTATGTCTTACTGAGTTAGCCTTTTGCTATTCCTGGGGTAAATATCCAGAAATTCAATAGTGAATCACATTGTATTCATATTTCTTGATATCCATACTGCTTTTCATACTGGCAATACCAGTGTACAACCCCAGGAACAGTGCCCAAGAGATCCCATGAGTTTGCTTTCTCCAAGACTTTATTTATATATATGAATTATTTACATATACTAATGCAGAAGATTGTTGTATATTTATTTTGTAGCCTGACACTTTACTGTATTCATTTATTGTTCCTAGCAGCTTTTTACTGGAGTTTTAAAGGTTATTTATATATGGTAGCATGAAATCTGCAAATAGGGATCATTTCACAGCTTCCTTTCCAATTTGGAGAAATTTTATATCCTTTTCTGAAAAACTTACTCTGGTTAAACTTCCAAAACTATATTAAATAACAGTGGAGACAGTGAACATTCTTGCCTTGTTCCTGATCTTTAAGAAAAAGTATATATATATTTTTTTCTATTCACAATGAAGTCTGTCATGTGTATATCATACCACCTTTATTTATGTTGGGTTATGTTGCAACTATATTCAATTTTTCGGAGACTTTAATACAAAACTTTGCTGAATTTTACCAAATGTTTATTCTGCATGTAATGAGATGGTCATGCATTTTTGTCACTTGTGTTGGTGTGGTATATCACTTTTGATGATCTGTGTATGTTAAACCATCCTTGCATCCTTAGAATGAACACCCCTACCCCTTGATCATAGTGTATGATTGAACAAGTTGTTTAATTCAATTTACTGGTAATTTGTTGAGAATTTTTGCATCAATATTAATCACAGAAACTGTTTCGTAGCTTTATTTTTTTTTTTAGTAGTGTCATTTTCTGGTTTAGAATCGAAAAAACGTTGGCAACAAACAGTATTTGGAAGTTTACCTTGCTTTTCTTTTTTTTTTACACTTAAGATTAGTTGTAATTTTCATTGAAAGTGGTAGAATTCCCCAGTGAAAATATCTGGTCTGGGCCTTGTTTTTGAGACTTTTTTTTTAATACATTTTTTATGGCTATTTGGATTACTGGGTTTGCAATTGGTCTGTTCCAGTTTTATATTTCTTCCTGATTTAGTCTTAATATGTTGTATGTTAATAAGAATTTATCCTTTTCTGCTAAGTTATACAATTTGTTGTTAATTGGTGTTCATAGCATTCTGATTCTTTGTATCTCTGCAGTATCTATTGTCATTTCTCCTCTTTAATTTCTGATATTATTTTTATCTCATCCTCTTCTTTGTGAATTTGGCTACTGGCTTCTTTTAAGGAACCAGATCTTTGTTTCATTGATCTTTTTTTATAGTCTTTTTGTCTCTTTCATTTATATCTGCTCTAATTTATATTATCTCTTTCCCGTTACTGACTTTTGGTTCCATACTTTCTTATTTTGCTAGTTCCTTTAGGTGTATGCTTAGATTTTTCATTTGTGATTCTTTTTGTCTTCTGAGGTAGGTTTGTATTGCTATAATTTTCCCTCTGTTCTTAATATGTCACTTTTACTACATTGATAGGTTCTGATAAATTATGTCTTCATTTTAATTTAACGCCAGGCATTTTGTATTTCACCTTGATTTTCTTATTGACCCAATAATTGTTCAGTTGTTTTTTTTTTTTCCTCTACTCCTATTCATTCTTCTCTTTCCTCTTGGTTGATTTTGAGTTTTATGCTATTGTAATTGGAAAAGAGGCTAGATTTCATTCAAATCTTCCTAACTTTTTGAAATTTGTTGTTTCCCAATATATGGTCTATCATTTAGAATTTCCCATGAATTACTGATAAGAAAGTGTAGTCTATTGTTTTGGGGTAAAATACTTTATTGATATTTATTATGTCCATCTCATCTAACTCATTGTTTTAGGCCATTATTTTCTTGTTGATTATTTGTCTGGATAATCTGCTCATTACTGTTAAGTGGAATGTTAAAAGTCCCCTATTAATACTGTGTTGATTGGGTTAACTCGTGTTGTATTCATATATAAATGTTATGTCTTGTTATATTGATCTCTATTATTATACAATGTCTATTTTTGTCTATTATTACTTTTTTGGACAAGAAGTCTATTTTGTCTGATACATGTATAGTGGTTTTTGCTTTTTCAAATTCCTCATTGTCTTGGAGTACCAATTCTCATCCTTTCACTTTCAATTTATATTTGTCCCTATATCTTGAATGACCCTATTTAAACTGGGTAGTTGGTTTTCTCTTTTGAATCCATTCAGCACCATGTGCCTTTTGATTGGTGAATTTAGTCCCTTTATATTCAGGGTGATTAGTAATATTTGGGAATTTTCTACTGCCATTTTGACTTGTTTTCTTGATTTGTCGATAGCTTTTTAATTTTTTTGTAAATTGTCATTTTTATTTAAATAGAAGAACATTTTTCAACATTTCTTGTAATGGAGTGTTCATAATAGCAAAGTCCTTCAGGTTTTGTCATGGCAAAACTTTATTTTGCCCTCATATCTGAAGGAGTATTTTTTTAGGACACAGTATTCTTGTTTGACAATTTTTATTTTGGAGTATTTTGAACATGTTATACTCTTTTCTGATCTGATGAGTTTCTGATGAGACGTATAATGACAGTCTGATGGGAGTATCTTTATGTTACCTGCTTTTTTTGACCCCTGATTAGCTTAATATATTTTTCTTTGCCTTGGACTTCTGATAGTTCTACAATTAAAAATCTTGCTCTAACTTGTTGTTAGCTTTTTTGTCTGCTTTTTTAATTTAGATAACAGGTGGTGGGGGGTTCTGTTGGCTTCATGTACTTCAGTTCCTTCCACAGGTTTGGAAAGTTTTCAGTTATTTTTCTTTGAATAAGTTATGTTTCCTTCTTTCTCTTTACCTGTTGGTATATACATTACTGTTAGTTGCTTTTCCTAATGGAGTTAAAATATCTCAATGTTTTTCTTCCCTTTGTTATAGTTAGTTTCTCTTCTTTCATATGGTTAATTTCAACATTTCTATTCTCCAGTTCAATAATCTATTCCTTTATTTTGTTACATACACTTCCATATCTTTATGTAGTACTCTTGATCTGTTAATTGCATTCTTCATATCTTGAATCTGTTAGTTTCTTACTTAAAGCTTCAATATCTGCCATTTGTTTATTAATTGTGTTTTGAGCTCAATGACTTGTTTTTTCTGACTTCTCTTGCATTTCCTTAACTTGTTTTGCTGAGTTCTCTTGTAATTCTTTAAACTGTTTAACTTTTCTTTTTTTTATCTCAATGAATTTCTTTAACTGTTACTCTGAATTATTTATTTGCTAAGAAGATATAATCGTCCATGTCTTCAAATTTGCTTTCTGGCAAAGTGTCATTGTGTCCTTGCAATGTTATAATAACTTCAGGTCTTGGGGTAACTTGTACTCTCTTCTTTCCCATGAGGACCTTTTTTGCCTAGCTGCTGCTTTATCAGCAGGTGGCACTGTGGTTTATTTCATATTGTTTTTACACTTGCAGGCTTCCAAAGTAAGGGTTATGAGTCCAGGTGGTTCAAGATGACTAGTGGGAGGCAGAGTGACATGTAGGGAAGTGGTAACCACTATTGTATACGGAGAAGGTTTGTTTTATTTGAGTGGTCCCAGAGTCAATGCTCTTCTCTATGATCTCAGATCTGAGTCTCAATAGAGTGTTCACTGTAGTGTTGGTGCGCTTTGATTAGGGAAGTGAAATCTATTTTGTGCTCCTCACCAAGTTCTTGATCAGCTGGGGAACTGGCTGGTGTCCCAAACTCAAAACCTCTTCTTTGGGTTTCATTCAAGCCAAGAGTGAGGGCCACCACATAATCTTTGTTCTCTCCTCCCAACAGACTGGGTCTCTTGTTACCACCATCCAGTTTACCTCCTCTGCAGCTACTGATCCACTGCTACTTCAGCTGTGAAGCCCTCTTCACCTACCTTCAGTCACACAAATGCATGGAATTCTTCAGGTGATTTCTCCAATTCACTGTTGTTCTCTGAGCTTATCGGGTGCCTTGACCACTGTGATGTGAGACCCTACCAGCACTGCTTCTGCGGAGAACAGTCATTTTTCTTAGAAGCAAAGCAGGGAACACCCTTATACTCCATTTGAGACCAGAAAAATAAAACTGTCTTTTCAGCATATTTAATTCTCACAGTTGTGAGATAGTGCATTGTACTTTTGCTTTGCATTTGCCTAGTAAGTGACAAGGAACAGTTTTTTAATGTGTCTACTAGCCACTATGCATACATTTCAGATATGGTAAAGATAACTTATGGTAGTGTCAAGAAACTATCGAGAGAAATTTATTTATCTGTGGAATATTGGTAGAATATAGGTCTGATCCCTGAATTTTTAAAATTAATACATGGGAAAGAGAAACTTTTTTTTTTAAGTGAGAAAATAAGAAAGACAAAATAGACAAGCTGGGCGGGGCAGGGGGAGAACAGAGACCTTAAAGGAACAAAATTCAGATTATGAAAGGATTATCGATTTAAGTGAAACAGTAAATCCTATCTTGTACTTGCAGAATTCTATATTCAAAAGAAACCTATGGAATTAAGTGTTCTATGACAGCACTAACACTTTTTATTTTTTTTAAGGAAAGGTACAGGCAGGAAGAGAGATGCAGAAGAAGCAATTAACAACAGCTACTGAGGAAAGTTTCCCATCAAATCAAATATAATGCTATGTTTAAAAGTTCATTTACCAAGTTTTGTTAACATCATATATTTAATTAAATAAGTCATACCCCTACTAATTATCAAATTTCTGTATCCTTTGATAATATTGTTTGTTTAATTTTTATAACATTTAGATTTTCATTCCGTGTAATACATACTTAATTAGGTCTAACTTGAATATTTAATATATTCATAGTTTCTCCCATACAGATAGCCAGCCACTCTTATGTCTTCACTAGAATGTTCAAATCACCTTAAAATACACATGCCTATAAAATTTACAGAAATACTTAATTGTCTTATTGAATGGAATATTTTTACATCTATAATCTAGCAATCTATCTATATCATCATCTACTGTTAACAGACACTTTTCTACAGTGCTTTCTTAAAAAATATACCAAAATCTACTTAAATGTCTGCTTTTAAATGTTAAATGATTTTCAGGGAGGCATTCTGCTTTTCAATAGCTTTTATCAACTTCTGATTTATTTTATTTTAATAACAAGAACTTACAGAACAATGACAAACAATTATGAGTAAATGCCTTTATGCTTCTTCATTAAGTCTAATGTCGGATAGAACAATTAAATAACTTTAATTCATAATGTTTAGTCATTATACTATTTATAGAGTACTAAGAAATTTCCAAGAGCTAGTGCTGAATTTCTCAAATAGTATTTTGCTTCAATAGAGATGGTCAAGTAACTTTCCTACATGAGCTATTGATAATGATATAGTGCATTTATAGTATTGAATATTAAAAAACTATATTCGCATGCTGAATTAACCTGATATTTGAATTATGGGATCACTACCCTCCAAAAATGTTCAAGTAAGATATTTCAAGATGTTCAGAGTAGTTTTTCCTAGTATGTTCTACCTTAGTATGTGGAATTAAAGATTAATCCAGACCAACAGTTGATGAACATCAGAAAGACAGGAAATTTTCCCCACACATCAAAAGAATATTATATTGTTTCCTTAATCTTTTAACAAATCAATGTGAAGCATATTTTATTAATTTATTATCTGTAGTTTTCTCTTTAGCATATTAAGTTTTCTTGTCTATGCTATTCTTATTTAAAAATAATTAGGAAGAATTTCATCATCTAAACTTTAAACACATTTAAAGTATATTATGAAAATATTTTTAACACGTATAAATATATTTTTTCCAAACCAGTCATGCCTGTTGTTTATCCATTTTCCATTAATAATATTATCTTTATAACACTTCTATTTATTAATTAAAATAGCAAAGATTCTTATCAAACTTTTCAAATAAACATTTTTTTATGGGAAAAGGTGTAGGCAAGAATGAAGGCAAGCAGGCAAGCAGGCAGGCAAGAAGTGAGATGAAGGAGAAGCATCTTAATTTTATCTTTATTTAGTTGTTGAACTAGGTGTTTCCCCTCCATGAATCTGGAACTTGAATCCAGGAATACATGGCTTGCTCCTTTGGAGGTGATTGACTAATTACTAACACACCAGGGCATGCCAGATTCTTAAAACAATATTTGCAAGTTTATTGAATAAATCATTACCCTGATTTCACTTCTTATTCTTCATATGCTAAGTTGTAGGCAAATGATTTTTCCATTAAAAAAATGAAAATTTAAGAGAACCAATTTCCCTTATAACATAGACTTAAAATATCTCAATTTTTGGCCTACACTGGTTGAGTAGAGGTTAAGTCACTGGCCTCTGAAAGAGTGCAATTCACAATCATTTCAAGAACCTGGGTTTCTGTCCTGGGCTGGGGGCTGGAGGATTAGGGTGGACAACTGATGTGAACAACTAAATAAAAATAAAATAAAATGTTTCGTCTTCTTCATTTGCATCCACCTCTCCTTAAAAAAGAAAAAAACACAACTTTTAAAAATAAATTAATTACTTTTACTTTTGATTTGCATTTATATCAATAAAATTTACATTTTTTCTTTGCAAAAAGATTACTTGTGAAGTTTAAATTTTTCGCAAAGCATTTAAAGCTTTGTTTTTATTACTTCATAATTTTCTTTAATGATGACAAAAATTACTATATTTTTCATTTTATGAATTATGCTAGTGGCCCCCATGGAGTTCAATATATAAAATATAAGACTGTATATATACATATCTCTATGTACACTTTACGATACTTTGTATTTTCTAATACATACATAAATATAGTTATATTGAAACTCTCTAATGGCTTGCAATTTTATCTTCACTTGACTATCAAAGTCTCTCATTATCATTTTAATTTATCCTAATATTTATATTTTCTGCTTTGGTTTAATAATGTCAATAATATATATGTATATAATATCTTAAATTATACAACATTCATTATAATTTGAGATGAAAAAAAACCTCTTGATTGATCTATTTTGAAACTTTATATTTCTTCCTTTATGTTTTTCCACACATATTCTTTTCTTTTCTTAAACACACTTCGAATCTTCACTTGCTCAGTTATTTGAAGTAATGCTATCCTATTTCAGTCTACTATTATAAAGACATGAGGTAATTCTGTTAACTGTACTTAAATAGATATTTCTAAATACATATCAGGCTAATCTGGTCTATTTTAGGTTCAAATGATTCTACATTCTATGAAATGTTTCAGCTCAAAACAATTTTAATATTTCTGCATCTTAATTTGCAATTAAAAATCATGCTACTAACAACATAATTTAGTCATTTTTAAAAATCATTGTTACCTTTTTTATTACTATTTAATTTCACATTCATATATAATAATTCCAGAATTGGTGTGTGGTAGCATACTAAATGAATCTTCGCATGTCAAAGAATCTGTGGGAAACTCCTAGAAGGAAGATGGTTTAGGTAAGTTAAATTTCTCTAGTTACAAACTTTTAACCTCAAAATTTTTATCTATCTTTTATGGTTTCCCTGCATGAGGAAAAGTTGAAACACAACCTTTAACAGATGAAATGTCTTTTCCTCACCTATGTGTAAGTTAATTTTCCTATCATTAATGCTCATGAATATTTCTTAAAAGAACATCTCAAATACATATTCTATATACTGAATATATAGAAACACATATAATGCAATAAATTTAATATTTGTTATTTATATCTATAAATATATTATACACAAAGATAAGTAACATCACCAGTTGGCAAAGTTTAAAAAGTTTGTAAGTTAATATATAATGATTAGCATTTAGGAAAAAATCATTCTAATATGTAATTACTTCTGAATATCTATATATCTATATATCTAAATATCTACATATATATAGATATATAGATAAATAAACAGGCATTCTTTTTCACAAGGAAATTCTAGGTATTTGTTCTAGGTATTTGTTTTAAGGAAACTAACAGATGTACAATGTTACATGGTCTCTATGGTTCTTAAAGTTTTAATTATAACAATCAAGAAATTATTTATTTATACCTATCTACTTATACCTATATGAAATAAAATGATTAATATAGAATAAAACATCACATATATGATTGAATGATTTAGCAAGGATATCAAGTTTTGGAGGAAAACTGGATAATTACATGCAAAAGAATGAATTTAGAACCTTACTTTGTATCATATACAAATATTAACCAAAAAGGACAGTGAATTAAATAAGATATTCACAAAAAAATAACTACCGTCAGAGTCTACTTATATGAGGTCTACATTGAAATAGAAAATAAAGTGGTGGTTGATTTCCAGGGACTCAGAGACACGTGGATGTGTAGTTGTCTAATAGCTATAGGTAAAATACAATTCAGTTTTGTAAGACGAAAAAGTTCTAGAGATCGGTTGTATAATAATTTGAACATAATTAAAATTATTAAACTATACACTGAAAGTGATTAAAGGGGTAAATTTTAGGGACATTTTACTATAATTAAATATAAAAAAGGAAATGACATTCAGTAGAAGATTAGCAAACCAAGTATAATTGGTACACATAACAGGGTACATTTAGATTTTAAAAGTAGTGTGTATACTAACATTTGTTGACCTATAAATATCCTCATTACATATATCTATGTAAGTTTTAAAAAACAGATTATTAAATTTTATGACCTCAATTATATAACTGTGTACATGCATGTCTAGAAATCAAAACAAGCTTGTAGAACTATACAAAAAAATGCTCATAGTGATTATCTCCCAGTGATAATTTGGGAAGAATGAAATTAAAATAAAAATGTTTCCATATATTTTGTCATTTATCTCTATGATTCACACATGTTTACTTGTCAGTGAGCTTCTTTTTTTATTAATTTACATACTTTTTCACCAGTTTTTCTCTTAAATTTAAGCAGTGCTAAACTTCAAAGATTAAAAAAAAAATCAATGTTTTCTTCCTTTTCTCCCTATAAAGTATATTCATTGCATAAACTGGGACTTGAATATATCTTTATTGCTTTTTATTTTTGAAATTTTGAAATAGTTTATATATCCTTCCTTCATTCTTTATTTTCAGAGAGATTTTCTAGAGATTTTCTTTGCTCATTTATCTTAGTTTACCACAGGATTATTTCACAAATTTGTGTTTCCATTTGCTTTTCGTTTTTATAAAGTCAACTCACTATATGCATTATACTCCTTTGTCCCTTAGCTACTGTCAATACTCACTAATTTGTATCATTTTTAATGTCCAAATTGGAATAACAAGAGTTACAATATCATAGTTATTTTGCAAATTAAATGAGATTAATGCATGCAACAGGATTGATTCAGACAAGAACTACTAATGACTATTCTAAAAAAAGAATAGTATCAATTTTTCATCAGGAAATAGCTCTTTTAATTTTAAACATTCCTTTAACAGACACAACAACAAAACTCACAATGTTTTGACATTACAAAGAGAATTCTGTATTTCAATTGTATTTCACTGACCCTTGGGTAAGACTGCGAGTGGTAATAAGGAGATACTTAGTGAGGAAGAAGAAAGAAACAAAATTTAGATCTTGTGTAGAGTCACAAAATCAGGACTTGTATTAGTTATTTACTATTTGTCATCCAACCTGTTTTTTCTGTTTCAGTCATCAGAACTATTTATACTTGAGAAAGCTAAGGAGGATGAAGGGTCCAAATTTCAAATTAAAAACCTAATTCCTCAGTTCCCAAAATAAATTACCTTATAATGAAAATATACATATGGTCAATAGTTTCCTGCATAATAACATTTGATTTAATTTTGTTCTAGTACTTTCCAGGAGTGTATATAAAACAACAACTTTAGAAAAACAAACTATATTTTAAACTATTTCTAGTGATATTTTGGAAAACAACAAAATATGCAAATAACTTCTATCATTTAGATTCTCCATACCAATTATTTCTCATGCCTATTAAAGAGAAAAATGGATGTTTTTTAAATTACCGATTGAAGCTCAAGAAATGCCGATTTGAAAAATGATTTTTATTGTTTTGTGAAAACCCTCATCTGGATAGTCATGATTTTGCCCAAATAGTCCTAGAAAATTAATCCAAATAATAAACTTTTCCTAGAATTTCATATCAAGGGAAGAATATTGGGATAGGATGAAAATATGGCTCTATTATTGAATTTATATTTATTCCCACAATTAAGACTTGGAGAACTACATCCCAGGGTGTCAAAAACAAAGAGTGTGCATTGCTGTCACCATTGTTGGGAAGGAGTGGAAGTTTCTCCACACCCTTCTGGGATCTTCTTAGGTCAATTCATCAAATTAACATCAGAAAGACTAGTCAGAGAAAAATAGAAATTTAATAACTTGGTTAAAGGGACCTATATAGACATATAGTATCCAAAACAATAAAACAAAATAGGAGTATATATCCTGAGACAAGGAATGGGGAAGGAAATTCAAAGATGAGAAGAGAATAATTCACATGACAAAGAACAGATGCTCTGTCATGAGATGTTTGCCCTGTCATATAGTTGTTTTTTTCAAATAGAAAGGTTCTAGTGATAACACTAATTTTCAGTAAGACCACTAATTTTCTTTCTTTTTGATAGTTGAGTGGGTGGCAAAAGTTTCTTGTGGCATGTAAGACCTTGAAATAATCTACATGCCATAGTAGAACATTTTTGGGAGGCCTGTTCTGAACATTCTGAGGAGGCCTATCCACCATCAAATTTCAGTTATCATTTTATCATGTTATACATTTATTTGTATTTCAATTAATTCTTTATATATGTGTTTTAATAGTTCCTGTCTTCTAAATTACTTTTGAATAATGGTAGTATAAATAATGACAGCTAACATGAAATGACTTTTCTTGGCAGGAACTCACATAAATAAATTTACTAGTGTTATCTCATTTAATCCTCACAACAAACTTAGTAGGATAGCTTAATAGTATACTTACAAAACTTAAACAAATGTTTATGCTGTAGCTAGGAAACAATTTAAAAATGCACACAGAAATACCACGTGTCTAATTCTCAGAACCTTTCTTAAGCAGTCTGATCTAGAAGTTCATGAAGAGTGTATTTGAATATAGTTTTTTTTCTGTAAATACATATAATTATTTTTCATTCTCTAGGCATTTAAGCCATTTTGTACTATGATTTAGTGCCTGCAAAAAACTCCTTCCCAATCTTTCTCTCCTTCCTTACTCACACATAATGCACATATGTCTTGATAAAATTACATATTTGGGCTGAGCTCATCTTAGTTCCCTAAATTATAAATGCTTTTATATTACATGATATATTTCTTAATGAACTGTTAAGCATTTACAAGTTTATCTTAATTGCAAAAATTACATTTGAAAATCAAAGATCTTCATTAAATTAAATTATATTTCTTTCAAAATTTAGAAGAAAATTGTTTCTATAGAAATGAATGTATAATTGGTAATTAATATAGAATACAAAAATTTTTAAACATTAAAAACTGAACATGACCACCACAAAAAACATGAAAGTGAGAGAGAGGGTAAGATCTACTTAGGTATTAATGCAGGCCCTGATTTGTATACCAGTAACTCTCAGTTTTTCAAACTTGACTGAACTTGAGAATTACCTAAGGTGCTTATTAAGACACAGATTGCTGAAACCTGTCCCAGAGTTTCTGATGAGGTAGGATTAGGTTGGAGCCTAAGAATTTGTATTTCTAACAATTTTCATGTGATGCTGATGCTGCTGGTAATGAATCCACATTTTGGAAAGTAACAATGTAAAGTGATTTTGTAATGCATACTCCCCATTTTTACTTTCAAAAAGAAACACATACTTCCAGTTACACTAAGTTATTATCTGCTGACCCAAATCTATGTAGTATCCTCTTGGGTATCCTTATATGATAACCTGTTTCACTGATAACCATGTGATAAAATCCCCTTTGTGATGAAATGGGTCAGCAAAAGATGCTGCAAAATACTTTTTTTTGAAGAGAAGATTGCAGAGTTTTCTCCTTATCTTTGTCTGTTCTATGGTGTGGTATTATATGATTTTGCATTGGATAGTTGAATTTCTAAAACTTTGTCTAAGCAAATTGAACATAATAAACTTTAAATCTCAGATGTACATAAAAGTGTACACATACTTTGAATAGAAAAGTTGGTTCAAAATAGAGTTTATAAGATAGTTGGAAAAATATGTTATTAGATGTGGAAGCAAAAAATATATTCTAATCCAAATGACTACATAACATTATAATTAATTTCTCCACAGCAAAAATATAACAAAAAGGAAACCAGTCCTGGCAAACATTTAAATTTTGAAACCACTTATAAATGAAAATAGCTTATAAATATTGACATTAAAAAAAAAAATCACTATTTCAGTAGATATACCAGAAATGGATATGGAAAGCCAACTGTTAATGCAATAAATAAATTCAGAAATTCTGAAAATTAGAATATAGCTTTTCATGGTAAAATAAATGCAAATTTAAACAAAAAGGAGACAGTAGTGCATTAAGAAGTACTAAAAACATAATAAAGAGTAATGTGCATGTGAGAATATTTCTCCACATAATAATTTAGAAATCAATTTACACATATTTAATAACTAATTAAATAATCATGCTCTTTTAAGTTAGTACCTTGTGTCGAGACTAATCCTATGGCAACAAACTTGAAACAGTTGAAGATGTTCACAGCAGCATCGCCTATTTTAAAATGGAAAATGACCATTGAACTATTGTTGTATCTCTGCTTAGATTAAATATGTTGCTTCAATCAACTTAATAATGCATTATATAATCTTTAACTAGTATTTAATGACACTACAGCAATAAGAGAAACATAATTTTAGGTGAAAAGAACAAGTCAAAAATATATGTATATCCATTATGTGGTAATAACTATGTAACATATCTATAGTGGATGGAAGAAAAGATAATTAGTCACTTAAGAGGGATAACGATTATATATCTTCTCTGACTTAATTTATTATCTCATAAATTGCATATAAACTCTTATTATTAAAAAGGACACATATCTCTCTCCTAACTATCTGAAGAATAGCAACTAAGTTTTTATTCATTCCTCAACCAAAGAAGACTATTAATGTACCTCAAAGGTTGGCAAACTCTGGTCCTTAAACCAAATCCAACAAGATGCTTGCTTTTAGCATTACCTCTGAGTTAAGAAAGTTTATCAAAATTTTAAATAATTTCCTTCATTCTTATTTACAGTATATAGGAAATAAACAAATCACTCATAGTAATTATTTTAGATGACTGAATTAACTTGCATTATTTTAACATAAAACATGAAATAAAAGTTAATTAAGGAGATCAGACAATATAGTAAATATTTTTCATTTGCATATTTTCATTTCCTTGTTCCACAGAAAGGCACTTATTTTTTTCTGTAAGAAAAAAAAAAAACTTATTCTCCTTTACACTTTTTGATGGCATAATTAAGAATATGAAATGCTGTTGTGTTCTCTTTTCTCTTTATTATTAAATTATTAAATTGCAAAAACAATGTCTTGTACATTTTAAACCAAGATAATTAGGGTGATTTTGATTCAGCTACAGCTGCTCTGGGTGTGCAAATGAACACTAAAAGGGTTCCGCTGTCCAGGGAGACCAGTCCAGACTCCGTTTAGGTTAATTGCCTTGAAATAAATTTGCACACATTCAGCACCATAACAGGTGGTAAATCAGTTCAAAATACAGTGGAGTGGGTACACCCCAGTGTAAAGAGATGAGGTTACTGCATGAGGATTTTGTGCAGAAAACGTTTTGACTTCATCTAAATTGGCAGTTAATTTATACAATGATGAATTAAAAATGAACGTAGAACAAAATGTTCAACTACTGTCATTATGACATGAAAAGCAAACAAAAATGCAATTTAAACATGCCATTTTTGGAGAAAATAATCATGCCATTTTTGTGTAGAAATGATCTCTCCCTTTTTTTAAAAAAAGTAAAGGAATAAACATTGAAAAAATTACCAGAGGATTATCCTAATTACATAATAAAAGAAAAAAGCTGTTTCCTTTTGTACTTTTACCCCTATTCCCTCTCCTTAAAGGGTGAATCTGTTTATTTAAATACTATCATCACATAAACACAGCTAAGACAAAACTCTCATTTTTCCCTTTGATTTTATGAATTGAACTCAGTTAAATTTAAATAATTTTAAAATTTATATAATTCTTTAATGCCTGCATGCTTCACCAGAGAGTCTAAGACTCTATGATGTAAAATAAAATCATATTCTCCTAGACCAAGCTGCTAGCATCTATGGTACCTATGATTTCCTAATGATCAGGTTTTGAACAACCAACTGACATTCACTAGTAATTGACTAGTATAATTCTGAATAATGCAATATTTATATAACTGTCATTGAAAAAGTTATCAGCATGAGATTCATTTATTCATTCAAGATGGAGTAATTGAAAGTGCTCTGAGTCACTGAACCAGAAAATCTAGGAAGGCAAGAATGATGACAAGCAAAGATGGAGAATTGCAGGGCTTCTCTATATGGATGGACATCTTGGTTCAGTGCTTAGAATTGATAAAGGTTCTGCCGTCTATATAGCTGATCATTTTCCACATCTTCCAAATCCAGGTAAAATTATAAGAAATGACATATATATTGCATTTTCCTTAATCATTCAGAGGGTATATAGAATGGAGAAGAAATGAAGCAATGAAGAAAGACTCTGACATAGCTTATTAGATTATTAGACTTGCTTTTGGTGGGAAACAGTCAAAAACAAAAATGTAGGGCACAAAGGCTGCCAAGCAATTCAGTCTTTTGTTGTTAATCTTCTCCTACTCTACCCAGAATGTTTGATAGTCTTTCCAGGATGTCCAGACAAGGTTTTGTTGAATACATTTCACCTTGGTATGTGGAGCAAAAGGATTAATTGAGACCCTGTGAGTCTCAAGAAAAGTGGTTACCATTTATTACCACCGATTTAAAGAATAAATAATACCCAGATTTAGGGTCATCTCTAGAAATAACATATTCATCTGAGAAACCTATGTTTTGAAGAGAGAGGAAGGCACACAGTTTGGAAGGCAAGGACCAGGTGGAAGGAAAAGAGAGAAGCAGAAGCATTCTGTATCTTTAGTTGTTCATTTTAGTTCTATCAACCTCAATATGTGAACCCAGGTCCTTGAGCCGTATGTGGATTGTACCCCAAGTGAAGGCTTAACATCTGAACTACCAGACACCAGAGAAACTGATCTAAGAGGCAATGTTTTGTAATATGAAGTCATGCAAAGATCCTTTACTTTCTCCTTGACATGCTAAGCCCCTCTTCTGTTCTCTAGTACAGATCATAAGTCTTTGATGTGCCCTGTTTACTTTAGAATTTATAGTCATAAATTATTGATATGTATGTTATTATATTTCCTCTTTTCTCCTACTAGACATGTTTAATGTTTTTGTTGTTGTATTATTTTTGCTTGACCAGCATAAGAAGAAATTCAAAGGGGTGGGGGAATTTTCCTAGTGTCCTCAATATAAACATTTCTTGGGAAATCAGACATCAAATTTGCTTCTCTAAAGATATTGTTGCCTGCCTACCTGCTTAAATATTAAAATTTAGGAAGATAGGAGAATATAGTTATTTCAGTTTATCTACATTAGTGCTTGAGAGACTCAAAACTGTGTTCAGAGTGAAGCATTTTATAAAGTCAACTACTTGTAAATAAATATGTAAGCCCTGAATCGGCAATCTAATAACAATGAGTGTAAAATACATATGACAAATAGGGAATGTGTTGGCAAAATAGACTAAGTGAAACAGTTAATTTTCTGGAGAAGATATATTAGGTCATAATTAAAGAAATCAGAAAAAATATGAACACCTTGACAATAAGAAAAGTAAAATTACAAATGGTAACACATGGAGAGATTCATAACAAAGGCAAAAAAAAAAGTTTGTCTCTGATAAATAATAAAGTCCTTGAAAATTAAATAAAGAGTAACTCCTACCTCCACCAAAGACCCAATCGATCAACAATTCTCATATTTTACGTTCAAAATAAAATGAGATTCTTCTATGACCTTCCTAGTCTAAGGCACTACCATTACTCATCTAAATTATTATAAGAAACCTCTGCAATTCTACTCTTGCTTTTCTCAAATTTCTCTTAACTGAATAGCAAATATTAGGCCTTTAAAATGTGGGAAAAACACGTGTCATTCCTGTGTGCTAAATGCTCTTCTCAGGGTTGCTGCTTCTTAAAAGGCCCGCATAAGCTAAACTCTTGGCAGATGCATGGGGTGACCTATGCAATCTATGTCTTAGGTATTTAGTAGTGTGTAGTGAGTTGGGACACTTGTCTGCTTCTCATGCAAAGCTATCTTAACTCTTAAGACATTAGATACTTGTAGGAGGATCGCATTATGTTACTAAGAATACATACCAGAAGAATGTACATTGAAAACAGTATTCTTTTCTGAGCTCACATTAAGTATGCATTTAAGGACAGGTAATAAGATTAAAATTTGCTTCTTTGAACTCCTGCAAAACTGCTCCATCAACACTGCTCTCTCATTTATAACTTTTATCTGCTATTCTAATGTCCCAGGTGTCATTCTTCATGCGCAATTTTCATTTACAAGTATGTCTTTGGGTTGATTTGCCCTTTTCATAACAAGCCTGTGATAGATCTGAGAAAAACTTCTCAAAGAATTCTTCAGGCCAATGGCATTTGTTAAGGTTATGACTGCTGTGTAACAAAGTCATCAAAATTTGCTTAAAGCACCTAATTTGTTATATTCGCTGTTTCTGGGGGCATTTGGACAAGGCACAGCAGAGGTGTGTTTTTTTGTTTGGTTTTTTTTTCAGCTTCGTAGTGTTTGGGACTTCAGCATGAGACTAAAAGAAAGAATATCTCTGAATGCTTGTTCTGCCCCATAACAAGCACTTAAACTTGAATGATTCAAACACTAGGGATGCTGATTAGCGTTCTATGTGGTTTCTCTGTTTCTTTGCTTCCTTGAAGTATGATGGACTCCATCTTTATTTAATGACATAGGGTTCTAATCACAAAAGTTAAAACTAAACAAGGCAGAGATGACATTATTATTTATGATTCAGCTTCAGGGAGTTGCCTTGAATCATTTAGGTCACAGGGTGGTCCAAGTAATCACAAAGCAGAGGGAGTGTCAAAGAAGTGTGTGTGTGTGTGTGTGTGTGTGTGTGTGAACAGAGTTCAGCGTCACATTTTAAAACCTACTCATCACTGATTCTGATACTGATATAGTTATCCCACCTCAACTTTAAAATTATTAGATGACTTCTGTGAAACTTGAGAGATCAGGATATGTAGGTGGCTACCAAGTGAGAATAGATCTTGTTTGGAAACCTCATTTTCCCTATTTCATTTGCAGAAAGAAATAGAAATAAAAATAGATGTCTGAAAACAAATAGGATAACCCTGCTGAGTAGAACTTTGTTGATGAGGAAAGTGATTTTTTTCAACTTCTGGGACATCTTTAAAACTTAGTTGGAACTTATGAATATGAATTCATTATCAAGTCAAAGATAAACAGATTTCTGAAGAAAAGCTGGGGCAAAAAATTTATGAAAAATTGAAACAAAGTTGAAAAATTTTGTGTTTTTTTTGTATTACATGAAGTAGTAAAAATGTATGCATGTTAAATATGTATAAAATGTAGAAATGATATCCAGCAGCTAATTTTTTAAATAATGTGTGTGTGTTCAAATGTAGTTATATATCAAATATTCAATAAAATTATGGAGCTAGGTTTTCTCTTTAATAAAATAGAGTTGATACGCACGGCATCTAAAAATATGGCATAATTTTGTTTACATATTTATAGCTTGGTATAGTTGGTTAAAATTGTGCTAAATGCATATTTTTAAATGTTTTATAAGTTTTATTTCAGTATTTTAAAATATGTGCATTTCAGAACTATCCATTAGCCATCAATACTTTATAAGGTAGGTTTTTGAAAATAACAGCTCAGAGAGAATTCTGGGTAATTAAATAATGGCTATTTAGGACATTGCTCTACATGCTTTTCTTAGAAATGAGGTATTTTTATAGTAGAAATAGTCTGCTGCTAACACATATATGTCCTTTAAAAACAGATGGAATTTTTATACTCAAGAGTCCAATTAGTGCTTTTTAGTGAAATCTTATCCTACTTTCGGTTTTGGGATTGGGGGATATTATCCCTTAAAGAAACATATTTGTAAAATATTAGTGATGCAAATGTCTCTTAGCCTCCAGTGGAAATGCTAAAAATGATCATGTAATATTATTAAACACTGTAACAGTGTCATATCGTTATTTTCTCAGAGGAGCTCTTCTAATTTTTAAGTTATTATCTCTAAAATCCCTGTGAATTTCATAATGTACTCCATTATTCATAAGCAAATAAAAATTATATATTATGTGCAACCTCGTGCTGTATTTAAAAATAATTATTATATAAATTTTCTACACTATTAGCATCATCGATTCTATAAATGCTATAAATTATTATCTACTAATAGTATCAGATAAAATAATACTATCACAGATCTCACCTTCATTTTTAATGAGGAAAGGGGTTAAAATAGAAGGTGGATATATAAATTAAATTTTCTGTATAATATCTCTGATAATTTTATTATAAACTTCGCTATTATATACTATGTATTCTTTAATATTAAAAATCATTTCCAATGACAGATCAATTTTCATTAAATGATCAAAGAATAAGAGAACTTAAATATGTTTAAGTTTTCATAGAATGGTGATGAAATTTTATATACTGAAAGACTTACAGTCCCCTAAAGGTTCATAGAAATTAGCAAAATAAATCAGAATAAGAAAATAAATGCTTCCATACTAGAAACAAGGATAAAATATTGCTTCACAGAAACAATTTTTTTCGTAAGGAAAAATGAAAAAATGACTAACTAACTAATTGTGAGAATGATTGTATTCCTGTGTGATAATAAGAGGCAAGAAAATGAACACCTAGTATTTGATCTAGATAATGGTAGCATTATAGTCAATTGGAAGGGGTTAGATATTGATCCTTGGAAGTTGACTTTTGACAGATACTGACTATACATTGATTTTATATTTGAAAATGACAAAGACAAAAAGCACAAATCAATAACAGCAAATGTAATCAAAGCTAAAGAAAAGATACCTTGTAAAATCTTTTGAGTTGCAAAAATATAAATATAATTAGGTAGTACTTTAAAACTTATATCCTAAGCATTATCTGAAAAGGATGTCAAAAGAATACAAATTAGAGATATTTAAGATTTTACACATTACAGAAAACAATATATTGTAGATACGCACAATTAAAATACTAACACCTGTAAAATATTTAAAAAATATAGTCTACAAATGTCATCTAATACAACCAGAACAGAGAAAAAACATAAAATAAAATTTAAATAGCTAAATGATCTTACTGTATTACATTCCATAAAGTAGAATATAATTCCTGCATGTAGTTTTAAAAATCTGTTTATTTTAGAATTGAATTTTGTTCAAAATTAATTTTTACATGGAACAGATTTAATTCAGTTTTTGCAAAGTGTAAAAGTATCTAAATCTAAACTAATAAACTTAGTCTTTTTTCCCAAAATGTTAGTAAAGTTTCGATGAAAAATAAAAAATAAATATTACAAAAGTCATTATATGTGAAAAGAGAAAAAAGTAATGAATCATTAAAAGAAAGCAGTAGTCTCAAAATACTATATCATTTATGTTTCTATTTACACAGCATTCTAGAAAAGGCAAAACGATAAATTTGGCAAAAAATCAGCACTTGTCATGACTTTGGAGAAGAAAAATATCGAACAGGTAAAGTACAGAAGACACAGTGCCATGGTACTATTTTCTGTAATATAATGGGTTGATACATGATATTTTGCATATGTCAAAACCCAAGGAACACGAAAAGAGTATATTTTGACATATGCAAATTAAAAAAGCATTATGATGTTATGGGATTCCAGAATAGCATGTAGATTGACAAAAGTATCTCAATGAGTCACAAAGGCATGAAATAGCCACACTCTGGGAGATGGGAGAAAAGGTGATGATGCAAATTACTTTGAAAATTAAAGACCACTGTAAGACTAAAGACAAAAGGAACTGTTTAGAAGAATTCTACTTTAGATTTGTTTTTCCAGGGGAATATGAATTAAGTTTTGAAGTCACTATAATGTACAATGGAATTAAGAAAAAAAGAAATTAATCAAATAGATGATGGCATTCTTCACTGTTGGAGGCAACAGGCATGCCAAGAGGACAAGACTAAAATACTAAGTATATTATGGATTAGAGTTGGAAACATGTTGAACTCCTGCTTTGCTTTATATTGAGAAACATGGATGAATTCATAGATACCTGTACACACATGGTGTACTCACAAATGCTTCCATGCTGTTTCCAGAAAGAACATAGAATATTGACACTCTAGGAAATACAAGAAATTGAAAATCCAGATCTTTGTCTCTGATACATTCTTCAACAAAATTAGAACCATGTTCTCTTAGGAAAGTGGCTAATTCTAACACCATGTAAGATCAGTTATAGATGAACATTTTCTATTGTTACAAATTAAGAAAATGTTCAAAATAACAAAGATAACATAATTGGGATGGGGTAAGTGAAAGTCACAAAGGGACCAACTGATAATTCTCCTAACAACCAAAATTGAAACAAAATAAACAATAGAATAGACAGTTTGTTATTCAATTATAACTCAAAGTACAAGATAAAAACCTTACTTCATATTAGTATAACAAAATAATTAAAAAATAAATATAATGGGGGAAGAAGTATATTTCCCATGAAAAACAACTACAATAATTTATGTAGATGCCTCACCCTTGAAGAGGAGCAATACAACTCTCCATTATTAAGTGTAAGATGCACAGAGAAATTTCTTCCTAAAAAGCATAATAAAAGATGTTATAAAAGGAATAACTTTGCACTAGAGATTCTGCAGAGATTTACTGATAGCTGCATGACTAGGGCGATCAGTATTCAGAGTGATTATATTGTGATATCTTGTACTCCTGATAACACATAGTACAAATAGCACATTACCTCTGTTGACTTTCAAGAACAAGTAGACACAATATAAGCGTAAGAAAAATGTTTTAAAAGTTTGGACAAAATGACATTCTGAACAATAACTGGCAAATATGATTCAAAACTATCAAGATAAAAAATAAGGAAAGTTTGAGAAATTCAACAGTTTAGATGATTCTAAAGAAACAACACTACTAAATGCAAAATGTTCTGGATTGGATCCTATAACAGAAAAAGAACATTAGATAAAAACCAAGGAAATACAATTTATTCTCTTTAATAGCAACAGCTCAATATTCATTAGTTGTAGCAAATGCACAATATTAATATAAAATGTTAAGAGTAAGAGAAACTAGGTGTAGAGCACATGGAATCTCAGTGCAGCATAACTTTCTATGACTAAAATTTTTCTAAAGTGAAAAGCTTGTTTAAAAAAATAATCCTTTAGCTATATACAATGATGCCACCTGTAACTGATCATCCATCCTATAAAACAGCTTTGATATTTGAAAAATGAAAAGGGTAGGTTGAATAAAAAATATTTGTGATAATAAATGCAAGTAGATTATCAAAATAAAACTACAGAGACACTACATTTGTTCATCTCAAGCTAAAAAGGAACTATTCAGAAAGGCTGAAAAATAAATAATACATAAGAAACAGCAGTCATATGCCAGCAAAAATATATAGCTTGTGTCCAAGAGCAAAATGTTAATACTTAGAGATAAATAAGATTGAGTTTTATCTTCAAAACTAGGAAGCAGTGTCCTTCAATATTGTCACAAAGACAGTACTTGATATTCCACATAACCACTTACTCAGATGTTTAGTACAGTTTCAAAATGTTTCCTAAACAAATATTTCCAAAAGTCCCATCTTATTTACTAAAAAATAATGGTGCGTATGTTTGTTTGTTTGTTTTTCAAAACTATAAACTAGCACCAACACTTACAAAAATAAGTGTTAGGAAACAAATTCCCTACTTTTGTTGATATTGCCCAGGTCTGAGCTCTGGGGCTGTACCTGGAGACCTATCAATCCAAATACAGTCTCCACTCTTTGCCAGAACTGATAACTTATTGTTCTTATCATTCTCTGCCCTTTTCTGTACTCCTGCTTAATCAAATCCATTGAAAAGTAGTCTTGCAAACATTTTAGAGAAATACCATAGAAAATTTGAAAATATTGAGTGATGGCATTTTAGTATGTAAATTTTTTTCACGATTGCTAGAAATAACATGAAAATTGAAAAGAAAAAGAAAAAAACTTGGAGTGTATATTAAAACATAAACAGAGATTTTACTAAGTAATAAAAATATAAAAATTTTATCAGTGTGTGTCAACTGTTTATATGATAGATGAATTTAACTGTTAATAAACAAATTAAAACATGATCAGTTTCACTCAAAATCATTATTTTTGACTGTGAATCTTAATGATTAAAAATAGTAAATGTAATGATACAGAAAATCACTCACAATATACGAATATATGTAACTGTGATACAAGTAGTATACAAGGTTAAATTTAAACAATTGTATATGAATATAATATTAAAAAGTATGTAGCAAAACATAATGATATTTATCTTTAATAGTGAAAAACTGACTATAATCAACTTTATTTTGAGGTAGCACAATGTATAATTATTTTTGTGTGTAATTAAAATTTTTAGTAAATGAATTATTAATGCAATTAAAATTGTTGTTTTAACAATTATAAAATCTATAAAACATTAAAAAATCTTCATATTTTCCCTTAAAATATAATAACACGAAATCATTACTTTGTGAATAATATTGATTTAATAGTTATTTTTCACACTAAGAGTATGTCATTTAGCTGATACAAAAGAATGTCATTTATTTAATTATGAAATTTAGCAGTAACGAAACAGAATGATTTCAGACTACCACATGGTCTTTCACAATTTATAAAACATGTGACTCTGGTTTTACAACTGATATGCTGACAAAATGTTGATGATATTCTGAAAGACTGCATTGCATTGATAATGCTTGAAACTTCCATTGATAAATTTTCTCAAAGTTTAAGCTAATACTAGTTAGTCATCTTCCATATCTTTCTATTTAGTTTATCACTTGTAAAGAATAAAGAAAATATAAAAAGTAGCAATTTGTGCTTTTCAATCCATTCTCCTCCCCATTATCAAATATGTTAAGTATGATGAGATATAATTCTGTTTGTCAATACCTTTATGATTTTAGAACTAACATGAGACAATATCAGGCATTATGTTCTAATTAATATAGACAGACATCCTCATCAATAAATTTCTTGAAACAGAATTTTTTAAGTCTCATAAACTGCAGACAATGACTCACTACTAGTTTATTTTTTGTATAATTTCAACCTTAAAGAAACATGTAATTCTGTGATGATTAATAATTTTACCACATATAGTTTTTATCTTTATGATCTTCTATAGGTAAATTTAATCCAACTTTCTTCAAGTCATGTATGATATTCCTCTTTAGACAATAAGAATTAATATAAGCAATAGTTAACACTAATCAAATTTTACATACAATGCAATTGTCAATTGCTCTAGAGGTTTTAAATTAATTAGGTTAATACAATAACTAAAGAGATAGGTAAATTAGTTTGAGATCCCCAGAAGCAGGTCTTGAGAGGAAGCAGGTCACATTATGAATATGTGAATTGAAGCCCTGCTCTCTGAGTAAACTGTAGGAGCATGAAAAGCAGGATAGGGTAAAAAAGGGGTTATTTTTATGCAAGAATGTGATTTCAGGGATAGTCTAATTGAACTTCCTCTCTTGGGGAACTCTGGAGGATAAATTACACCAAAGACTATTCTACTTGGAGTTAAGGAACAGAGTTTTTGTTCTGGTCCAGTAATTTTGACCCCTGTGGAGTGAGTTTTAAGATGGGAGAGAAAGAAGGCCAGACGTAATGCCCAGGCCTTCTGGACTAGGTGGAATCAATTTCCTGAGACTATTCCTTCAGAGACAGTTCAAGGGTCAGGAATTAAGGAAAGACCCAGCACCCTGCAGTAGGAGATAGGCATATCCACAAACCAATAAATGTACCCAGGAGATGTGGGCAGGGTATCATGGGCATCTCATACAATCGTCCTATATTTTCTTTATTTTAGGACAGTGGTGTCCAGAAAAATCATGTGGTTTATCCAAAGGTATACAAGTAGGAAAATTACAAAGTTCAAGTCTTGTTAGTCTTGCCATCAAGTCAGAATTCTTAACTCCACATATTAAATTAACTCAGGTTTTCAAACTAGCAACATGTCAAGATTTTATTCAAAAATCTGTTTTGATAATTATTTATGCATTCATACAGTATCTAGGTTCATTAAATGAAACCAAACTACTATAACTATTAGAATACTCATGGGAAATTTTTATTAATTAACTCACCCTTATATTTTTAATTATCTTATTTTTGGAATATTTATAAATATTTAGCACAATTATTTTATATTTCTTTCCACACAGAGGTTACTTTATTTTAAAGTTTGTTTTATCTTGTTCCTGTAGTATGTTTCATGTTTATTGGTTTTATTTGAGCAAAATTAACCAAAAAAGATTAAATTTTCCCCATTTCAAATACAAAAATTTGCCCAGAAAAAAATTTAAGTGGGAATTCAAAATCCATGTGTGATTAAGGATACTCACATGCAAGAGTTAAAAATTATCATTCTAGAAAGTATACAATGGGAAATAGATACTCCAAGTTGAGTGCCATATACGCCTGCCAACAGCAATAGGTTGTGACATGCTGCAGACAGATATTACACTGACTACAATAATAAACATTCAAGAATATAGTTTAATGAGCACACAATTATGAGTTTTAATAAGGATATGCTACAGCTAAAGTTGGAAATACTTTTGGAGGTAATGGACCTACATAATTTAAAGATAGGCAGTAAACTGCAGGCAGTAAAATTCAATTACACTCACTATAAGATACATTCAAACATGCTCCCATGAAGCATAAGATTCTCAGCATCATTTTGCTGATAATGTTTCCTACTGGTATGGCTGGCCACACTTTTATTCTCAGCATTTAATTTATGAACAGAATAGAGGAAATGAATGGTTAGTTTGGGATTAGAAAAAATGTATTAGTTTATCAGAGTGATACATTCTGTCTTTCAAAAAGCATATGTGGATTTTGCAGAAGCAATCACATAGTTTAACAAAAGCAGGTGATTGTTAACCAGGGCACTAAATCTATTAGGAAATAAAAAAAGATTTTATATCAGACAGGAAAGTTATGCTCATGGTAGGAAGCTGGTGGGGGAAAAAAAACACAAATGAAGCTAGACAGTGCTAATTAAATGTCATTCTAAAAATGGTAAAGTTTTTGTTGGAATTATTGGTTGTCAAGGTTATAAGATCAATTCAAAAAGGAGGGGGAAAAATCCTTTTAGTATCTTCTTCAAGGAGTAGATAGAAGCTTATAGTAATTTAATTTCATTACTTCAATAAGTTTATCTGTATTATATTTCTTGAAAGAGTCACTGTTTGCTATATGGTGGTTTTAAACTACTGTATTACAAAATGTTAGTATAACACATCTTTACAGAGTAATTGTGTTTAAGAGTACTTCCTTCTGCAAGGAAAATAAAATTGTCCACAATAAATGCAAATTGTATGAGAAGTGTTGATCTGAATGAAATGTTCATACCCTTAACTGACAGATTATTAGATACTGAAAATATATAGTGTTGCATTTAGCAAATTTACAGGCCATAAAAGGGAAGTAAACATTAAAAGTCTGCTTATATCATAACATAGGAACCTGTCGAAAAGTTTCATGTTAAGTTGAACTACTTTATTGTCAGCAAATATTCTCCAAGTGAGAATAAATATTGTTCTAATGCATGCCATTGTCTATGTGCTATTTAAAAAATGTAATCATTACAGAGAAAATACAATAAATTATTAACCTTACATTTTTCTTCATTATATGCCAAATTTCACTAATTAAAATGATAAAATCATATCTCTATATCTCTATATATTTATATATATTTGTTAGAATAATCTCAGTAGAAGAGATTTCTAAAAAAGATTCATAGATAATGACAGATAAGGCCTTCATAATCTTGGAAAATGTACTGGGCTATTAATTTAAAAACATTATAATCATTTTTAACTAATATCTTCTAAATTCCATATGTATCTATATCTGTATCTTCTATATTCACTCCCCCATGGCAGACACGATAGCATATTTCCAAGTCTCAGACACCGTGACTAAGGATGCAGTGAACATGGATGTAGAGGTATCTCTTTGATATTTTCATTTCCTTCGGCTATATCACCAGCAGCTAAATTACTGGTAGTTATGTGGTAGTTGAGGCCTAATCCCTGAGAAAATCTACTAAAATTCAATAAGAACCATGATGGTATATGACATTTAGAATGAGATATCATTTTTATCTTTCCTCCAATTCAATGAGACAAATATTTCACTCTAGACTATTTGAATACAGGGAAAACTGGATTCAGGTTCCAGCTGGACAACTATCTTTACAGGAGGGACAGTGTGTTAGCATTTCTATTTGTCTCTCAAACTACCTGCAGTTGAGGCAGAGTTGCAGGTAAATGGGTCCAAAATACATAGTCTCTCAGCTTTTATCAAGTCATCACTTTGTGAAGGAGGTTTGTGTAATAGTGCTGATTGAGACCAAATCACCCTTGTCCACATGCAGAATTCAGTAGTTTCATAAAAAGAGGAAAATTAGGAGGACCCAAGCGTTCTACTAAACTCTACCAAAAATTTAGGTACTAATATAGATGTCATTAAGAGACAATATGCCATTGGTTCTATGCCTTATTCTATAATGGTAGTATTGAGAGAAGTAGGCTGTTAAAAAAATAAAGCCTCTGATCTCTTTCTAAAGAACTAACTTCATTTCTAATAAATTATGGAAAAACTCAAGACTGAGAGCACTTTGAAATGCAGAAGTTGTACTGAAATAAAAAAGATTGATGGAGTCATTGGACAAGTGAGTTAAACTGTAGGTCTTAGATCAATAAGACACAAACACATCCTCTATAAGACACATACACACAGAAAATAAACTTAAGGCAAACAAAAGAAATAAAAAAAGATTAGATGGAAAATAAAATAGAGAATAGCGATAAAATCAAAGACAAGTTCTTGAAAGAACAAATAAGTTGACATGGGAATTAACATTAGTAGTACTGAAAGATTTCTTTTTAGAGCCAAAACTTCAAAATAAATAATATCAGAATTTGCTACAAATTTGATCAAAAATTTTAAGTAAAATGATGGTTCAGAGTTATAGTGTAGTAAAAAGGATATTTATAGTCAGAAAGTTAGGTTATATTAGAACCTTCCATTCTTTAACATACGTTTGATATTGTTCGTGGTGATTTTCTAAGATACAAATACCATTCTGTAAAAATTGACTAGTTTTAAACTGCAAAACACTACAGGAATATGAAATATACAGTATAGAATTAAATTCAAATGATGAGAAAATATTCATCCTATAAAATCATTAATTTTACTGGACTAGTCTAAATATTCATAGGATTGCTTGATCCTTAAGACATTCAGAAACCATGAAATCAGGGTCTTTAAAGGCAAATTTCACACAACTCCTTTCATTACTCATATGACCTATATTTCTATAATTTCCTAACATGCTTTGTATAAGATTATCTTCTTGGTATAAATATTGTGAGTAACAACTTAGCATGTAAGTGTCAGAGACAAAAGAAATAAGAAGAAAAATTGACCATCTGAATCTAGGACTATATGGTATTAAGTGCAACACATTCATTTATTATATAACTCCTTAGTGATGCTTTATGAGAATGGGACCATTACAAAGCAAGACTAAGTCTGCTAAAATTGTATGATATAATATAAAATTAAAGTAAAAAGTTTCAAAACACAAGAAAAGAGAATAAGAGAACTCATGGACAGAAACAAGATATAGAAAACAAATAGCAAACTAGCAAAAGATACATAGCAATAATCCAATGTTAATGGATAGAAAACACCAGTCAAATGGTGTAGAGTGGTCAAATAGATTCAAAAACAAAATCCAACTTTCTCTGCATACAGAAAGACTATCTAAATTCCTAAAGACACATACAAGCTCAAAGCCAAAGGCTGGAAAACAATTGAATAATCAAATAGTAACTTAGAAAAACCAGAAACAGCCATACTTACTCAGACAAAATGGCTTTCCAATTAAAGAAGGTAAAACAGACAGTGATGGACATTAAATAGTGATAAAGAGGTTACTAGAGCAAGAATACTTAACTCTTAATAATATATATGTACCAAATGAGGGAACATTATAACACATGCCTATTATTAAAAAATTAAAGAAAGGCAATGACAGCAACACAATAACAGTAGAAGACTTCAACAACCCACTTAAACCAATGGACAGATCAACAAGGAAACAACCACCTTAAATGAAAACTTAGAACAGATGAATCTAACAGCTACAGAATATTCCATACAACAACTACAGAATTTACATCATTATTAAGTGCACATGGGACGTTCTCAGAGATAGATCATATGCTGGGAAACAAAACGAATGCCCACAAATTTTGTGAAAATTTATATCATACTATATATTATCTATGATCTCAATGACATAAGCACAGAAATCAACTACAAGAAGAAATCTGGAAAATTGTAAAGCGTGGACTCTTGGCAAAATGAGTGAGAAAATCAAAGGAAAAAAAAAACTTGGAGATTAAAATGAAGAACAGTTATTAGAGCTTATGGTATGCAGCAAAAGCAGCACTAAGAGGAAAATTTATACCAATTTAGGTCTCTGTTAAGAAATAAGAAAAATCTCAAATACCAATCGAATCCTATAGATAAAGCAACTAGCAAAAGAACAATTAAAAAAAAAGTCAGTAGAAGGAAGGAAATAATGGAATTATAACAGAAATAAACAAAACAGAAATTAAAAATATAATTCTGAATAGCAATAAAATTCAAAGCATGTTTGGTGCAGAAAGTAGAGCAAAGACGAAGTGGGAGTTGGCATCACCGACACCAGGCCTGAAGCTCCAGGCAAAGGCCGGCAGGGGAAAGCACTGGGACAGTCACTCCCAAAAACAAGATAAATACAGTTATGTAGTTAGAAAACAAAAGGCTGCATAAGCAAAACCAATGTAAAGATAAAATTGTTTGTGTAAGCTGCATGAAGCAATTCCATGTATGAACTCAATAAATAGGTGGAAGTCAGGGTATTCAGGGCTCTCAGACTGTTGTCCCCATGACCCCACCTTTCTATCATTCTGAGTTTCTTAATCTCTTGGCATGCCCCCTCTTTTCCCCTGTTCCCGGGAGCAATCCCAGAACGTTATTTGAAAATACAAACAATTGACAAAACTTTGATTAGACTCACTAAAAACATGAGAAAACTCTAATAACTAGAACTCAAAGTGAAGGAATATGTTACAATATTTCAGAAATACAAAGAATCATAAGAGACTACTATAGATAGCTCTATCCCAGTATATTGGACAACCTGGAGGATATAAACAAATCCTAAGAATTATAAAGTCTACTAAGACTGAAATAGGAAGATGTAGAATACCTGAACCAACTTACCCAAGCAAAGATATTGAAGAAGTAATAAAAATTCTTACATAAAATAAAAGTTCATGGCACACCCTGGTCCAAGGCACACAGTCCAGTTGCAATGACTATGATATTGGCTGTAGGTTTATACTAAATGGCCTTTATTATGGTGAAATATGTTCCTTCTAACACTATTTGATATAGTTTTTATCATAAAGTTATGCTGATTCTTGTAAAATGCATTCTCTAATTATGATTGTGCATTTTTCCTCCCTTTTGTTGATGTGCTTCACTATATTAATAGACTGACAAATTTGAACTATCTTTGCATCCCCAGAACAAATCCCACTTGGTCTTGATGGATGATTCTTTTGATGTATTCTTGAATTTGGTCTAATAATAATTTGTTGAGGATTTCTGTATATATGTTCGTCAGAGATATTTGTCTTAAATTTTAACTTTTTTGAAGGGGGATGTCTTTGCTTTTAGTATTAGTGTAAAGTTGGCATCATAGAAAATTTATGATTGGATATTAATAGAAAGATTGGAAATAAAATGTGTTGGCAAGGAGGCAAAGATTTAGGAACACATATATTTTGGTAGAAGTATAAATTGGTGTAGCCATTATGAAAAGCAGAATGGAGATTCCTCAAAATATTGAGAATGGGGTTTGTCCTTGTGGCTCAGGTGACTGAGATGGCTGGGATGATGACCATTGTAGAACTCAAGGTCCTGGTTAGTGACCTGGGTATAGGGGTACAAACCAAAATAAAAATAAACAAAAGTGATTATTCTTCTCCTTCTCTCCTGCCTCTCTCTTTTCCTTTCTCTCATTAAAAGAAAAAAAATTGAAAATAGAAATTCCATGTGATCCCATTACCTTACTGTGGATATGTATCAAAAAAAAAAAATACAACATTAAATCAAAGAGTTTTTACATTCCCCCCCCATGTTTATAAAAAACATTATTTACAATCATTAAAAAATGGAAACAGCCTCATTGCCCAAAAATATATAGATAGTAGATAGATCGATATTCATGATATATGTATGCATATATATACACATATAAATATATATATACACACACTAGAATGCTACTTAGCTATAAAACAATAAAAGCCTGTCGTTTGTGACACATGGATTCAAATAGAAGGGGTTATAAGTGAAAACACTCAGAAAAGAAAGACACTAGATCATCTCACTCCTATGTAGACTACAAAAAAAGTAAACAGGTAGATAAAATCAAAAGAAAAATTAATCCTTGGTAATTGGCAACAGAACTGATATTATCACAGAGGAAGGAAGCTAGGGAGTTGGAACAAAAGGTAGGGAGGATCTAATGGACAGTGGTGGAGGACTTGAAAAATTTTGTGGTGGTAGTGGTGTGTTATTATATAGATGATGAAGAGTGAACTTACATATCATAAATTATATTGCTTTGTAAATTGACATTAACTAAATTATATATATTTATATATATATATATTATTGAAACTATATCTCCATCAGCTACATTAGTCATGAACAAATAATATTTGCTTAATAAGATTTTGGACATCTAAAAAATAAAAATTATACTAACTGAAGTATGAAAATATTGTATGCATAATCCATATAAAGTAGTATCTAAAGAGAACAAGTTGGAAGTCTGGTAGAATAAAATACTTGTACTTTTATTTTTTCTAAATAATATTTGTGTATAGGAACTGTTTAAATATATTACTAGCATACAAATTTTTGAACAATAAAATACACATTTGATTTTTGCTTCCTATTTTGGTGGAAAAACACTGGACTTGTCATCAAGAAATAATGAAAAATTAGTTTGAGAAAAATTTGAAAGCCTAAGTTGGGAGACCTTTGTTCTAGCCCAGGGGACAACAGATAAATAACTTGTTTCATTCTATTTTTTTCTTACAATTAAGCTGTTGGTGGATGAATTCTATTTTTTTTCTCACTTTATCTGTATTTTCAAATTACACATTTCACTGCAAAATAATTCTGCAATATAGCAAGCCTTACAAGTATGTAACTATAAGTAACACATGGTAGGAATATATAACGGTTCCACATTAAGCTACTATAATTCTAAAATATATTCACTAATGAAAATAGCAGTTTCGTCTTTACTTTGTTATTCTTCATCCTCAGAAAATAAGTAGGCAAACTGAATATGTTTTTACTTAGTATAAGTCATGTATCATTCCCACAGCAATAGATTTAGTGGTCACAGGGAAACAAAAATATTATCCTTTTTCCCCAGGTTCAATTTTTTCCTGTTTTATCATTTTGAGAAAAGATACACAACACAGAATTGATCATGTTTCATATGAAGAGTCTGTCACCAAGTTTATTGCTTCCTTTGATCTGTGAAGGTTTTCAAACTTTTTAAAGGCAGAGCAGATACATAATTCACAGCAAGGGAAGGAGCTTAGGAATGTCTTCAGCAAAAGTTATTGTATAATTATTTGAACATCATAAAATAATTTCAAGGAGAGATAGAAAATATTTATGTGTAGTGTGTTTATAAAAACATATATTCATTTTCATAGGACTGAAAAGTAGGAAAATTCAAGGAGCCGTAGACATAGACGTGTAAATTGAATCCTTGAAAACAATTCTCAAGAAATCAACACTATGTTACAAACAGAGTTATAAGTAGAAATAAATGAACTAGAGGGAAATTCAATATTACCTGTAAATCATAAGTGTATTATTTTAATATATTGGGTTTTGGATACTTAATAAGTTCCCTCAAAACAGAAAAGATAAATTCCATCTTTCTGATACACCTTGGCTAGGGAGTCCCATACACATCACACTACCTCATACTTGGGTTTTGTCCTCACAGTCATATCTTTCTTTAATGGCTCTTATATACCTCTGTCAAATTAACCATTAGGAAATACAATTTTCAATATTTTGCTTCCCTACTCACAAAAACTTCAGTAAGTTCCTTTCATTACAAGTATTGCATAATTATGTTCTTCTACAAACGGGCCTTTCCCTTTCAATGCCATCATATCAGGAAAGAAAACCATTGTTGGTTTCACTCTATTTTCTTTAATTTTATTTTTCCCCACATTCTCTTCATTAAATATAAAGGCAAGACCAGTGCTAAGGAAAGACAGGCTTTACATCAAGGAGTACAAAAAACCCATGAAACACAATTTAGAATTAAAAGGAAAACCAAATTTTGACAGCACATGCAAGAGATGAAGAGACAAATAAGATGGTTGAGCATTAGTCCCCATAAGATGGTCAAGAAGAGACATACCAATACAGAGTTAAGAGAAATTGTCTGTGAAATCATAAAATTGCAGATAGATTTTAGTGTATTTGCAGGTATAAAATATATGAACTTTTTTTTAAAGGTTATTTTAAACTTTATTTGTGATAAATAAATAAAAAAGAGTAAAAAGAGAGAGGAAAGAGACAGGGAGAAAATATGTGAGGGAAGGGGAGAGAGAGAGAAGAAATTCCTGGAAATACTCTCAGAATAACAGATAGCTGTGATACAGATTCCAGGTTTGGGCATTGAATACATTTTCAAATGCTCAGTTCTTCAGAATTGTAAGAATATTACAGCTAGATGAAAAATATTTTTTCATTATCTTCTTAGATGTCAGATTCCTTTGAGTAATTTTAAACATTCAAAAAGTATATAGACAGATCAGCAAAAATGAAAAGGCATTTTCATCACCTTGAGAAATGGTGATCAAAGGAAATGTGTCAACCAATTAAAACATGATCAATGCCTGTATTTTCTTTCTTTTCTGTCATAAACTGTAGCAAAACAAAATTAAGTTACTATTTTACAAAGCTTGCCTCATCTTGATAATGTCATAGCAGGGTGTTCACATAAAAAAGCAATTTGGATCATGAGAGTTTAAATTTACCATGTGGTGAATTACATTGATATTATGAAAGCAATATTAATCATATTTAAATACATAGCAGTCAGTCTAGTATTTGGTTCAATTTAAAGCAGAGAAATTGGCATTGATAGGCTTAAAATGCTTTAGTGTTTTTGTAGAAAGATACACAAAAACAAAATTTGGGTAATTACCTGCTTAAAGAATCATGGTCCTTACTTTCTTAAAGATAGTTGATATCATTTTCTTACACAAAGTACCCAATTCCTTATCTCAGGAAAATACCTGTTTTTCAGCCTGCTTAGTAATTACATATATATGTATACACATATATACATACATATATACACATATACACACACAACATACAGGGAATGTACTCTGCTATACACATTGTATAAATTTAGAATTGGACTGATAGCTGCTGGATAGCTTGAGAAGACAGATGAAGGTTTGGTATATGCCTAAGTATCAACGTATTAAGAGCTTGGATATTTCTAGAACTTTTGTGGTTCTGGTGCCATTGATTAAAAACTGTCAAAATCTCACTGAAAAGATAAGGATTTAAATGAGATTCCAAGGTCTTAAAATGTCTTAAATGACAGTATGTGTGCATTCTTGTTTCTTTCATCACACTCTAGGGGCATCTGATATTCAATTTGGGTTTATAATAACTATTCAATTCTTCGTGGATCCTCCTTGAACTACAGCCCAGTAGCTGTTATGCTAAATTTACAAAATTTAATATTCAGGTGAGCTACACTCTTATTGTGTCTATTCTGATGTATAAACTAGGTTGGTCCCGAACATGCTAGGTGATAAACTTAAACTCACCTGTAATCTATTGACCAACTCTAGAGGACAAGGCAGGTAGGAGCTAGGAGGTAGGATGCCTCTACAGGAGTCAATGTGAGTAATGGCACCTGGGGTCAGGTGATGGACAGGATGACGTCAGGGAAGGAATATTTCTCTTATCCTGCATTTAATTATGTGTCAAGTGAAATAGAAAGCATGGGCCATCAGAAGGAATGAAGTTGGAAGAGGAGGATTTGAGTTCAAAGCACAGAAAAAACTGGTAAGAATTCAATCTGCTGAAGAGGAAAAGAGCATAAAGTGAGAGTGGCCTAGGGATTTACAGTGTAGCTGCCTGGAGGTATTAGGCAGGAGCTCATAGTTCATAATAATACCCTTGAATTGCATTTAATTCAGTGTGTTTGTGAGTTTTTTCCTATTTTTTTTCAGAAGCAAAGGATTACATTATATAGCCAGAAAAACAGTATATGTGAGGATAGGCATAAGGATAATAAGGAAGATGAATACAATAAGATAGGGAGACAATTTAAAATTATTTTTCATTTACCTTTTTATCTTAGTATCACAGTTTTCATCTGACACTAATAATTGATTTCCTTGTCTAAGGTATAGTTTATAATGAGTTGTTTTATAGTTAACTAAATTCTGGGCTTTTATAATTAGTAGTGATTGTGTAAGTTATTTGAAAGTCATTTTTTTCATAAAATTAGTTCATTTAAAAACAAAGTCAGAAATTCTAAAAGCAAGAACATCGATCTATAAACTCGAAAAGATATTGACAGTTATATAGTCACGATATTTTCTATGAGTTTTGCTAAAACATATTCATGAAAAATGCTTCAAAGAGATAAAGAATTGCCACGAGCACTGTAAGACCTGTGTTTTCTATAAATAAATTTTCTAGTAGTTACGTGGAATGATAAACATCCTTGGATTGACTCCTTATGATTTACTCTCTCAAACAGACTAGCACTTTGGGCTCCAAGCAAGGAAGAACCTGCAGCTTCTTTGTTGTAAAGCAACAGAATGGATGGGCAACTGTGAATAAAGAGATGCTCGAGAGTGAGTGTGCTTCATAATCAAAAACAAAGATAGAGACAAATTACCTCACAAAAGAAAATGCCATCTCATTTTAAAGATGGTAAAACAAAGTTACTAAATGTTACAATCAGTTCAACAATATCTCTGAAAGAAATAGCACTATATTAAAGAACAACACACCATCTAGATTTAAAACTAAAAAATAATGGTCTTTAAATTATTATCATTGTGTGTTCATATATATATATATAAACTGTTATTGTTAAGACAAACAATTCAACTTATCGATACATCAAAAATCTAGAAAAGACAGAATCATCTTAAAACATGAACTGGATTTTTTTAAAAGAAAGCTACTAGTATTTTTGCAAAAAAGTCAGAGAAATATTTATCTTACATGATTTCGTATATTTTGAAAATAGTAACAACACCTAAGGATAAAATATAAATTTTGCATCCGTTAGAAATAATGCCTATTACTCCCAATACCAAGCAATAAGGTGAAAATGAGGCATTACTATTAAAATTAACTCAAAGAGTCTCAAGGATATCAGAAAAGATGTATATATTAGATCTATGTCTCTATATATCAGAAAGTTGTAATTACTTAGAAATTTTAATTAAGAAAAATGTTTATTTTTGGTTCATTTCTGGGATTCTTACACTTAGCATCCATAAGAACCTAGATTAGGCTTTACGATATTAAGAAAATATTATTCCATTTATTAGATTCTTCTTTGTTTTATGTAATTGAGATTGTGATATAATTATCTTTACTAGTATTTAACATATTTCACATATTGATTTGTAATAAGGATTGTTCTTTATTATATTTTAATGTAGCTATCTTTCACTATAAGCATAACTTTACTTCAAAGTATGCCTAAGTTGTGCTATACAAATTTGATTGGTTTATGCCTTTTTTAAAGTTTTCTGAAAGTTTGCATTAGATACTAAATGAAATAATCTAACTCTTGAGTTTCATTATTTGATGTTTTATAACTATTTTCTATTTCTTCCATACCCATTTTAAATTTTCTGTATATTTCATAGCATTTCTGCTCTCATAAAGTTGTTGCACATATACTGCAGAGATGTTAAAAATACATGAAAACAAAAATAAACAAAAAACAATTACTGCTACTGCACAAGCAACGGATAACCACTCTGGGCATGTTGACATATAGAAAATCTCCCCTGTGGCATCATTCTCCATTTGCTCAACATCCTTTTGTCTTAGCTTTCTCTTTCTTCTTTTCCATTTCACCCTATATGCTGGATTTCTAAACTACTTTTATGAAGTGTATCTCACTTTGTCCTAGAGAGTCTTATCAATTACACCAGAGTTTTTTTCTGGAAATTGAAATGGATCATTTAAAACTAAATGTTCTAAGGTTTATTGATACTGGTTCACTCCCCAACCCTCTGATTACTACAGTACTTTAATATACCACTTGTTAATGCCTGTGTTTTCTCATATTTGAACAAGGTAATATAAATCTGAGTCAAGCACTGTCAAAAGAAGTCTGTAACTTAAACTATGACTTTTGTCTGTGATAGGAGTGATAACCCCATCCACATGATATTTGCTATCACAGAAGCAATGTTATTTGTAAGTATTGGTGACCTGATTTTGTATTGCTTTGTCAAACACCTTGATTCAGTCATCTGCTATGGAATTTATCAAATTTTTTATCTAGAAAAGTTAAATGTAAGATGATTTCTTGCATGCTTTAATCCAGATAATTCCATCTTCCTTATTATTTCTGCTGAGTACACGACTTATTTTCTCAAGAGTCTCTGGCAGAGCACTGGAGATTATTTGGAGAAAGGGGGTTGTCATGCTCATGCTCCACACAATACGTGCTTATTTGTTAGAGTGTGCAAAAAGGCAGGTTAGCAGCTATGGCCTAACAACAATTCTCTAGTCATTTGGGAGGGACTATTTTATTCCTTTCTCTAGGTTATGTAAAAGCATATTTCTACATGGTCAAATCTTTCTTGATAAAGAACATCACTAAGTTTAAACTTCAAACCTTCCTGGTTACATATTTAATTAGATTGCATTGTCTTCTGTGCGCCTCTTTTCCTCAGATACTTGGAGAGAGTCCTTTAATAATAGATGTATCCAAATATCAGTCCTGTCTACACTGCTATTTCTATACTAATCCCTCTCTTCATATGATTTGGCTTTTCCAAAGATTTTGCGGTACTTCCAGGCTAATTCTGTGCGCAAAGATGAATGTCAAGCATTGTTTGAAATACAAAAGTGGAGCAAAAGTTTTTATTATTAATGTGTTTAATCCAATCAGCTACTTGCTTGAAATAGTGTGGGTATGGCTACTAAAACTGATCACTATTTTTTTAACTTATGTTTCAGTGTAATGTATTTAACCACAGAAATAAAGATAGAGAAGCTATTTTTCTAATTTTTTTCAATACATGTACATTTTCAATAGAATTAGCATGTCATCTTTCCCAACTTTGTCATGAGTATATAAAAAACTATGGCACAAATTGCCCCATTCCACCCTTCATCCCCAAGAATAACAAGTAAAATTATCTAAAATTTCACATATTATTACATATAATTATAAAATTACATATAATAGTTATACATTACACATTCATTACAAATAATAAATTAATAATCCTTTGGATAGGATTTGTTGAATGCATTATTAAAATTAATATAAATAAAATTATTAGGTTAAACATGTAACTAAATATTTTGTTTTCATGTTTGTATCTAAACAGTTACATGTATCTATGTACATTTTCATGGAACAAATATGTTAACACTTCTCAAACATGACTCAATCTGAGTGACAGAAAGATGCTTTGCAAAGTCTTAAGTAATAAGTATTGTTTAAGTATATGTAGATCTCTGCGGCATTTTTCCCTCCTTTTTCTTTGATGATTTTTTTGAGAGAAAAGGGCCACACTCACTCACTACTCCTTATAAAATAATCATCTTCATTTTTCCCTGGTATATTTTAACATCCTTTGACATGGACTTCAGTAGAAGTAACTCCATTTTCCATGTTCTGATCCTAAATTTGTGAAACGTCTTACATTCTTTAGATGTCCTGACTTCCTTTCTGGACCTTGTTACACAAAATGCAACCTTCATGTCTGAGACCAGCTTTCCGGTGTTATCTTTCAGAGGTTCCTAATGTAACGAGACAAATTTCTCCTGAATTTGTGAGAGACTCAAAATCTTAACTTGTAGGCAAGAATTAATCATAGGATACACAAAAATTTATTTTCAAAGAAAATGCACTTTAATAAAAATATATATCACTATTTTATAGAAAACATCCCTGGGTACCTGGTTGAAACATTTCCTCTCGAATAATTAAAATTATATAATAAATGTGAAATATGTTTTCTTCATAATACCTGGGCTCTCCTTCATAAAATCCTTTGCTTATTACCTTATAAATATTCTTTCTGTAGCACAGAGGCCTGAGAGTAAGGAAGGCAACTTCTCTTAGCAATATTAAGATATTGACTCTGGAATCAGTCAGGGAATGAAAAATGAAGTTATGCATATTTAATCTACTCAGGAGGATTTGGGGCTGCCTCTGAGAATAAGAGAAAATTAATAACTCCCCACCCTCCATCACACAGATATTTATGAGGACAGAATTTTATCAAAACATATGGGAAAGCATTTAGAAGGTATAACAGGGTACAACATCTAAGGAATTTTGTGATTGATAATTATTTAAACTTTAGAAGAAACATTCATTTGACTTTTGCTGGTTAAACACTTCCATTAAGCCCTAACAGCCAATTCCTTTTCTTCTTATTTAAATAAAAAATCCATTTCATATCAATTATAGAATATATATTTTTCTAAGCTTTTAACCTTTTAAAAAATTCTACTTCATATATATCTCTGACCACCTTTTCTAAACAGTTTAAGCCAAGGGGACTCTTAAAAGCTGTTTTTCCCAGCAAAATAAATAATGTAACAATTCAGTTTCTTTCATATATATATATGATCCTATAAAATCTTAAGGTATATTATTTATCTGTATTTATACTCAAAATCTTTCAATTTATTTTTAATTTTGAAACTAAGCTATACACACTCTAAGAGAAAAAGAAGGGGGAAAAAGCAGTAAATGACTCACGGAGATGATGGAGAACGAGGGAAGTAAGAAGAGAAGGAAAGCAGATAGATAGGAAGAGAGAGAGTGAGGGAGAATGAAAGAGAAAATGAAGCCCTGAATGAAGTAATACTCAGTAATGATGAAAATTTTAGTTATATTTTCAGCTATAAAGTAGACAACTTTAGTATTGAAAGAAATTCAGGTTTCTTATTGGGAGACTGTAAGTCATTTTTGAGAAATATTCTCAGTTTATTCTGAAACCCACAATAGTAGGGTAGCCCTTTTAAGTCAAGAGAACTTATAAAAAGACCTACTCAGTGTTATCCCTGCTGCAGCTGTGAAGAGTGAGATAGCACAAGACAAATACTTCAGGCTAAAATACTAACTTTATTTTTAATAAGAAAAATGTTATAATTTGGTTTAGCACTGTGCCCTCTGAGAATATATTTTCCCCACACGTGTCACATGGGTAAAACTACTGTTTATTTTGTGCTGTGCTGCTCTATATGTGAAATCTAAGATTTAAAGAAGTTCAGGAAGGGATAATAAACTCAGAGTAGAGAAACTATTCAGTGGCTGTGGACTCTGTATTAAATTTATTTTCTGTGAAATGACTTCAGTAAGACCTTAAAATCTTAGTGATTTATCATGCTTTTGTTTTTGTTTTTGTCACAGTCTAGATCACCAGTTGAGAGACAACAGTCCACTATAGTAGAAGGTGACCCAAAAGGAAGCAAAAAATGTTCTAAAGGACTACTACTGTATCATATGGAATATGGTCATAGATTTACTTTCATACATTCAAATGTGTTAAATAAAAAAGAAAAACACAATGTTTTGTAACTTCTCTATCATCTTTTTGAGCATATATCTCCTGCTGGGTAAAAAACACATTTTGACTTGGCAATGACACTATATAATTTACTTTTAATATTTTATTGCAGCTAAAATATTAACTCTATGCAAAGTCCATCTTTTCATGAGAGGTTAAATCATTCTGATGACTTTTGTATAGATGTTTTCATAGTTGAGTTATTCCCTCCATTGTCTACACTCTTCTTCAAAGTTTCTCCTATTGGAATGATGGCTATATGAGTGAGAGCCTTACAATGTTTTCAGAGCAAATGGAAAAAATAAACAGATAAAAAAGGATTAATGGGAAGAACTGGATATTATTTGCACACGTCAATGTGTCTCTGAACCAAGTCTACACTGTTTTGGGGCTAGTGATCATTTTCATGCATCTGACTTATTTGGCCATTGAGTGTAAAGTTCCTGTACCTGACCTTGGAATCCATCCAGTCATGATAAGACTTATTGAAAGTTTGACAATTAGAGCTAAGTGGGAGAAAAATATCCCAGCGATCTCTAGTATTGCTTTTACTCAATCCAATCTGCTATCTTTGGGAGAGTGTGCCTTAAGTTTGGTTATTTGCTTAAGAAAAACTGCCTGTTACTAAACTGAAAGGGGGAGTTGGGTTAAATATTGCCAGAGAGAGATACTCTTTTTCTAGGTACATATTTATTTATTTAAATTTCTGTAATTCTGTTCTCTCTTGACCTAGTCCCCTATACCTTAAACATACACACACACATGACTTGTGATAGTAGGGTTTTATTTTATTCATGACTGTATCTCTACCTAGAAAATTGCCTGGTACAGGGTACAGAGTCAATGTTTATAAACTGTATGCATGCATGGATAAATCTTCAATTATACAGAAAAAAATAGGGAGAATGATCTAAGTATTAGCAAACATATAAGACCTTCATACTCAAAGTGAAGCCTTTGGGATACAACATCCATATCACTTGATAGGTTTTTACGAATGTATAATCTTGTGTCCAACCCCAGACCATAGAAAATAGAATCTGTATTTTATCATGTTCCCCATGTGCTTCATACTGCAAATGAGACACCCAGTCTTCTGTTAAATAACATTATATATATATATATATATATATACATATATATATGTATAGCAATACCCTCGCCTGTACCTCTAGCAGAAATTATTAATTAATCAAGACAAACTTTCCACTAAATATCACTCAATCAAGACTCAAAACTCTCTCACTATTAAATTACACATAACTTTGATCAATTGAAGCTGACATATGCGGGGTTATAGTGGATGTTTAGTAAACTTCTTCCTTCTTATCCTTTCAATCTGAGGAGCTACTAACACTGGTAGTTGAAAAGTTCAGATGAAACTATCATATAAAGAAGATGTACTTATGGAATGCTCAATAACTGATTAGTTCTCAATAAAGCTTTTAGAAAATAAAATTTAAGTGGTCTAATTAAGTTACAAAAAGAAAAAATAAAGCATACATGTAAGAATTAGAAATTATATAAGTAATTCTATACAACTGATTGATTTATTAAATATGAGCACTAACATATCTAACCCTAGACTATAACTGGCATTTTAGGAATTATCTAACAAACACCCATAGGAACCTAGAAGAAGCAATATTCTGACTCTAAAGTTAATTAAAAAAAAGATACTGAAAGAAAATTAAATGACTAGTTAAGAGGCCAGGAGATGGAATTGTGATTTGAACAATTTGTGACTCACCTCCTCATAGAGATCAATACATGTATTTTTAAAAAATAGAAAAGAGAGAGAGAGAAAGAGAGAGAGAGAGAGAGAGAGAGAGAGAGAGAGAGAGAGAGAGAGAGAGAGAGAGAGAGAGAGAGAACTAGAGAACAGAACAGTTTGTGTGTTTGGTGCTCACCATCTTTCCTTCATGGAGACACCAATGTGTCTTCTCCAGTCTACTCTGCCCCTCCTTTTCTTCCCTGATTCCCAAACCAGGAACGAGGTTAAAGCTGTGTCTTAGTTAAATTAAACTCTCCTAGCTCAGCATTTGAATCCTGAGGAAAGGCTCAAGGACTAAAGATTGAGTTTTTTGAGGGCAGCCCTTGATGAAGTTTCATAAATCCATGCTTCTGAAATCTCCACATTAGTCATTTATTCTAGTTGGAAAAGCTTTACAGCATTATAGAAGATTGATTATGGAACCAGATAGTCAAGTAATCTCCAAATACTCATGGAGAATGAAGACTGGAGGTAATGTATCAACATAGTGCTATGTAAATTTAAAGAAGTGAATAATGTCATTTGCAATAAGATTAATACTTTCTCTACTTTAGTAACTTTATTATTATTCCTTTTGAAGAAGAAGGTAAGATTTTTCTGGTGTAGGGTCACTAGGCAGCCACTGCCTATTTACATCTATGACCACGTGCCTGTGCTTCTGTCATCAGACATAAGCAAAAACATTTGTGAAATTTCTAGGTTATGTCATTCATGAAAAGAGTTATGTTCTTTACTTCTTTCAGTCTTTGTACTGACTAGAAAGTAGTTTTTTGGTGAAAGGATAGGAAGCAGTGATTTTTAAAATACAAAACAGTAGTCATGAGTTTAGGATATAGAGCTGCACCGAGAAACATTCACAGCATCTCCTGGCTACTTCACTGTAGCTCTTCTGGCTTTAGTTAGGAAACTTGATCATTATCCTTCCTATTACAGCAATGGAGGTTGCTCATAGCAACATTAAAAGTGAGAGAGTAACAAGCACAAACTTGAAATTCTTCTCTTTAGATATGGAATAAAATACAAGGCTTTAAGCACTGAGGTTTAGTGTTTAAATCTGTACGGAGAACTTTACTAAATATTAAATCTGTAACCGATTTCACATAATTGGAGATATACATCAATGATTGAATATAGTCTCTTTCAAAGTATTATCTTGTGAAACCTAGGACAGTCACAGAGAAAGATTCAGGATTTTAATGAAAAGGAAAAGTGGTATCTCTGAGAATTCAGAGATTCTGAATAATCTTAAATCTCTAAAGCTAAAGAAAAATTCTCCCCACTAAATATTTCTTGCCTAAGGAAGTCTTCCTTTTAAAACACAAAAAACTACTCTAAAATAATATTTTTTCTCTATCTACATTCATAATTAAAAAATACATTTCAACTCAACATGTACTTGTAAAATGCAAAAAATAGCCAAGTGATATAATATACCCAAATGCATATTGAAATAAAAAAAAATTGTAAAAACTCCAGAATTTGTGATAATGGAAGCAAGATGTGTACGACAAAGAGAATATTAAAGTTTTTATGTAGCTTAATTAATTTATTGATATGAAAATGCCTTGTTAGATAATCTGTATTCAACACTGTATCCAGGAATCATTTTTTTCCTTTTTATTGAATACTGCTACCACTGCTACACAATATAATATACATACAAATTCTTCTAATGTAAAACAAAGAGACAAACAGAAAATATTCTACTACTACGAAAAATCAGTACTGTATGCTTCCATCACTAACTTTGTGTGAGAATTTTTTAGTCTAGCAGTGTGAAAATGTTTTCCTGGTATTCAGTTTCTTTTGTACACCCCACTAACAATTCTGATTTGGATATATAATAGGCTTTATTGACTTAACAAGTTCAAAACAGAATTACTGATTTCTGCATTGACTCCTTTAACTACAAATTCCTTCCGCAAGCTTCCTTATTTCCATAATTGGTACTAAATTCCAGTGAACAAAACCATGGAGCCATCATTTATTTCTGTGCCTCTTATATTATATGCTCAGTCCACCAAATTCCCTGTATTTTCAAAAATATGTTCAGAATCTGACCATGTGTAACAGCCTCTACTTTGATGTCTTAGTCCAAGTCTCATTCTTGCCTGGAAGATCAAATTGCATCTAACTTATATCTCATTTTTCTTTCATGCAAAATTTCACTATTTCCAGGCCAATACAGAAAGTATAGATTGCGGTGTTTATCAAAAATTTTTTTGAACAAGAAAAAGACAGTAAAGGAAAGAAAGAAATGATCTTGCAAGTTCATGGAAATGATGACCATTCATATTCAATGGGAAACATAGATGTTAAAGCAAAAGTAATATGTTGAAGAGTTCTAGATAGTTTATAAACTATTTGCGACACAATGAGCATTTAAATGTACTTGATGAACTCTGTAAGGAGGAAAACATTATGTCTTTCTTAAATCTAGATGATCTACCTCATTTTTAATATTTGATCATCAAAGTAATTATTAGTCATTACTTATAAAAATGGAATGCTGCTTGTTTTTGTTCCCACGAATACCATCTTCCAATATTCTTTGAATAGCTTTACATCCTTTATGGTTTGTAAGTCAAGTTTTCTTAACCTGTGATTTTACTTTTATTTGATCAAAGAGAAACATTAGTCTGATATGTGAGAGTAATATAAAAGAAAGGTGAAGGAAAGACACATAATAGAAAAGAGGTTTCTTTAGCCACATAGCTAAAGCATTGGTTTGAGATCTTCTTTCTAATTAATAAATAAATAAATGCATATTACTAAGTAAAGAAACAATTCTGGAAAAACTACATCTACGTGACTCCAATTATATACTCTTAATTTCCCTTTAAATACTGGTTCATCTACAGCACTGTAACTTTTCTTCCATTGCTCTGCTCCATCAGCATTTCTTCTGCCTCTTTAAAGGGACACATTTGTCATTAAATCAGACTATTAGTTCCATGATCTCAGCTCTCTGATGGGTTCAATAGTTGTCATTATGTAATTTATAAAACTTATTCATCACTATCAGATAGGAGCAACATTCTCAGATACTCAAATTCTAGTCAGAAAGAAAAATCTTAAGTTTTTAAATGAATTGTATAGTTTGCAGAGGAAAAATGGTGAAAACTGATGACCCAATATGAAATTCTTGTAAAAGTTCATGAGAAAGGTGATGACTGCTTGGCTATTATGATATCATTGTAAATGCTTTGAGTAGTCAGATTCTGGATGCATTTGAAAAGAAGTATTGACAGTGCTCACCAATAGGTTTGATGTAGGTGATAAAAGACTAGAGTCAAGGATCACTTCACTTTTTTTGACCTATGATACCTAAAGAATGAAGTTGTAATTTGCTACAATGAGGAAGAATGAAATAGTATGTTTCGTAGATAGGGCTCAGCAACTACAAATTCTATTTCAGACAAACTAATTTTAGATGGTAGAATTCTGAGTAGTGATGCTGAATAGGCAGTCTTTAAGGAGACATTTTTTAATTGTATTATGTTTAACCTACTGCAGTTTATTCTTAAGGAACTTTTGTATAAAATTTCAGTATAATCAAAATTTCATAGTGTAAATACCATGCACGAAGCGTAACAGTGAATACGATAAATTCCCTGCTGTTGAATTCATAATCTGGGGTTGGGGAAATACAAAAAGATACAGGTGGAGATCAAATAAAAACAAATAAACAGCTTTTCGTATCATATTTTGAAGCGCAATTGAAATACATGACTCCTGATTTCAGCTAATATTTTAATCATGAATGAGTTAAAAGTGTGGAGTTAAATGAGTTAAAGCGTGTGGAGATTATGAAAATTAATTACTACATGAATAAGTAAAGAAAACATAGCAGTAAAGTATTTAAACTAGAGGGACAAGAGCTGAAGACTAATAATTAGAACTGAAATCATCATTTTTATTGATTAAAATTATAAAGTCATTTGAGAAAGGGCAGCTGAATTAGAGCAGACATATTTCTTAGATATGATATTAAAAATTAGTGCCCATATTATATGACTTTCATATATATGAATCACCAAGAAAGCACATTTAATAAAAGGTTTAAAAGGGGGTAAATATTAAATGGAGAGCTACAGTTTGAAGACAATAAGCCAGGGATAGACAAGGTAGGATGGACAGATGCCATGTACAGAAAAGGTATATACATAAACATATTTACATATTTACATATGTAAATATGTAAGTATAAGTTACTTTATAAATCATTTTTGTATAAATCTACATATATGTGACTATATTTGCACATAAGATTAATCAGCATTATTGAATTAGATATATCCACTTTTAATCCCAAATGTTAGAGAACAATGCTGAAGTCAGTAATGAGAAGCATTTTTTTTTACTCAAATATAATGGTTATGAGATAAGAAATAAAATGCTCAATTTCATCAATCTAGGATTTCCATAGAGAAGCTTGCCAAGATTATACTTACTGTTCCAAATCCACATTAGTTGAAAGAAGTTTTACTAAAAATATAATCAAATATTCAAACTGAACATATCTTTTAAGGGAATAAGTTCCCTGAATTCGAAAAGGAAACAATACCTATTAAAATAGTAAAATCCAGACCACTAACAACACAGAATGCTAGTGATCATGTGGAGCCACACTCTCATTCACTGTTGTGTAAATGCAACTGGTATAAGTAACTATGGAAGACAATTTGGAAGTTTCTCACAAAACTAAACATACTGTCACCATATGATACAATAATTGTACAACTTGGTATTTATCCAAAAGAGTTCAAACCTTATGTCTACACAGAATCTTCACGCAGATGTTTATAGCAGCTTTATTTATAATTGCCAAATGTGAAAGCCACCAAGATCTCCTTCAGTAGGTAAATGGATAAACAAACTTTGGTACAGCTAGACTGTGGAATGTTTTGCAGCATCAAAAAGAAATGTGCTATCTTCGATGAGAAGATATGGAGGAAACTTAAATTCATATACTGAAAGAAGCCAAACTGGAAAAACTACATGCTATATGACACCAATTACATGCTATTCTGGAAAAGATAAAACAATGTAAAAGTTAAAACAAATAAACCATTGGTTACCTGAGGTTAAGGAAATAAGAGGGATGATTAAGTGAAGCACAAAGGATATTAAAGGCAGTGAAATTACTCTGCATGATATTATAATGGAGGATACAAGTCATTACACATTTGTCCAATCACATAGACACAACCCCAATAAAGAGCTCTAGTATAAACTATGGACTTGGGTTATTGTGATCAATGTAAGTTCATCAGTTGAAAGAAATATATGTTTTTGGTGGAGTATATTACTAAAGGTGGTGACTAAAAAAATGAACTGGAAACTGCTAGCACAGAATGATGATAAGCAGTGCTCTTCTTTTGTTGAATGTTCATTATAAACCAGAAATTGCAAATAAATGTATATATATTTACTCATTTAATCCACAGGCAAAAAGATTAAAAATGAACTTGAACTTATATAACTTTCTTATTTAGATTAGGTAACTGAGGCCCATAGAATTTAAACAAGGTTCCTAATATCACATAGTTCCTAACTGATAGATCCCAAATTCAAGTCCAAATAGTATAACTTTTGAGTTAACATTTTCTCCATACTCTATACTGTATTCATATAGTTAACACTTGAATCTTCTTGCTAAGAGTATTATGATTCTAGATTATTCCATCTAAACAAGTTAAGTAGTATGAAAAGCTTTCAGAGTTTATTTGTCTAACTGAGGTAATGCTGGAAGTGATTCAGAAGACTTATTTCTTTGCAAGTAAGAGTGAATGTCCTTCTTTCCCTATCATGTTATAAACTGAATGAGAGGGTTGAAATGATTATTTATCATGAAGGCTATATGAGGCTTGCGTGCTTTAGAGTCCAAGGAGGGAAAGTTTATTGACACTATCTGTTCTGAAGAAAGGCTGCCTGAGTTGTCTTTAAGGAAAGGTACAGGCAGAAATGAAGGTGAGCAGAGACAGGAAGGCAGCAAGAGAGAGGAAGAAGAAACAGTATTTTTTCATTTAGTTGTCCATTTGGTTTTCACTCCGGCCCTGGATCTTGAACTGGGGTCCTTGGAATAAGTCGTCTGCGCTCTTGGGGGAAGGTAGCTAATTAAACAGCTACTTTGCAAGGGTGCACCAAGTTTTTTTTTCTCTCTTTTATTTTTTTTTTTAGAGAAGATGATTTGATTGCTATGTCCTATAAGCTATGGCTCAGAAAACAGTATTCCACAAGATATTAAAGTTATTTTAGAAGACGTATGTTTGGTAGTTGTTAAGCATATAAAGGGTAGTAAATAAGACTGATGGTGTCTGAAGGTGCAAAGGAGAAGTAAATAAGTAAATAGAGGTTTAATATACTGTAATCATGTAGTGTGATAAAACCACTACAATGGCAACCATATTATAGTATATAACTGTATCAAAGTAACAGCTGTCTGTATTAAATTTACATAATGCTACATGGCAAATGTATCCAATGAAAATCAAAAAAATAATGAATGATTGAATATATTTAGGTAAACTATGAAGGGAAGGTTAAATGACATGTTTTTCCCCATGTTTACCTCACCTATAAGGGACAGCGAAGTCTGAAGTATTTTCCAAACTTAATACTGAGTTTTATATCTTTCTATATTTTCAGGATCACATTAAATTTTTGCTGTCCTTGAATATGCTCCTGATGTAATTGAGCTAGCTATAGTTATAACTTTATTCCAATAAAAAAGCATTGCAGTGATATTTTCAGTGAAATTAAGCTAACAGTTAATATTTCACTGCTACTAAATGGAATAATTTAAGCTTCTCCATATGGTGTAAATGACTTTATCCATCAACACCTGAGACTAAAAGTATAAACAGACTCAAATTGCAAATAGATAGTTATTTTCCAGATGACAATAATAGTTTTTTCATTTGTAGGAATTTAAAACATATCCACTTATTTATAGGAATTTGTAGGGAAACATGAAAGATGACATTTGACATTTGAGGAAAATATGGAGTACTGAATATATTGCATGCATTATAAGTCATCTGAGGAAAAGAAATTATATCACATTACATGAAAGATACATATTAAATGACCTTAGAAAAGGTATTTTATATTACCTAAAATAAACCCTTCTTTGTGAATATAAATATAGTTTTAAGCATGTGGAAACCCATATTATGTAAAGAAATGATGCCAGGAAGCCAGCAATGATGAAATAAATGTCACAAATACTAATCCATTACTCTGTTGGATATTATCCATATTTTTATTTAAATTATCTAATCAATTTTCACAATTTGACTATCATCTCTTTATAAATTTAGTTTTATTTGAATTATCTAATCAATTATCATAATCCCTCTAGAAGAGGTTACTATTACTCCTTCTACATGTTAACCAAGGAAATTTTTTCTTGCCTACTGTTCTACTTGTTTGCTATTAAATCTAGTCAGTGGGAGAGTCAAAACTGAAATTAATTTATTTTGGCTTCAGAAAATACAACAGCAAAAATTCAGATAACATTTTGATATTGTCATTATTTTTAACATTTTACATTACTCATTGTTTTAAATGATGAGAGGGAAAGGTCATTTTCAGATAATGAAACAGTGACTACATTTGATCCATGCTTTTTGAGAATAATTTTGTTCTGAAACTTAAATACAAAATATGCTATCCTTTCATAGAAACTTTGGCTTTGGAGTATTTATCTTTGATTAACCTTGTGTTAAGAATTATTTTTTCACTATACATGAAAGGATATGACTAACTTTGTGGAGGCTATTAGGTTTCTAACTGGGCTTTCAGAAAAGAAAATACAACAAATATGAAACATTGACTGAACAGAATGTGGTTTAAAAATATTTTTGAAAATAATATCACAATCACTATTAATGGTCAATTAGTACCAAAGTTTAGGGTTTCTAAACCTAAAGTGACCCTGTAAATTCCCCAAAACAGAACCATGATACATACGAGAGAACACAAGTCAAGTTTGTAAGGAATCACCCAGGAATTTTTCTATATACAACATAATTTTTTTCTGCAAATTTACTTTACATAAATAAAACCATATTTGAATATCTACCCATTTGAAAACAGTCCTATAGCTTTCCTTTTAAGTAAAATATTCTCTAAAAATAAATTTTTCCCTAATAATGGCCATTTTTCTGTTCCAAATTTTCTTAAGATTTTGCAATGGATGTTCTTGATTACCTACCTTTGAATTCCAGGGTCAGTATTTCTAATAAATCGAAGAAATGCAATTGATTAGTCCATTGGTGTACATATTTTATTTGTAGTGAAATCATCCAAAAGAGCTATTTCACTTTAAACTTCCAACAATTGTGTATGAAATGAATGCTTCTCAAATGAGTACTTGTCAATTATCAATTACGTTTTTAAAAATTTGACATATATCATAATAGTTTCCAGTAGTATTTTAATTTGAAGTTATGAGATTATAATATTTAATACCTTTAATGTATTAATTTTGTTTATGGGTCATTTGCAATATTTTATGTCAAATGACTCATGTCTATAGGTAATCACAGTTTATAATCTTTGCTTTTTTCTCCTATGGGACCAATCCTTTGTTAATGCTGTGAAAGTTTATATAAGTATGTTATAAATTATAGTGTAGTACATTGCAAAATAAATTTTTCTTACTTTTAAAATATCCATATTGTCTTTGTTATCTAAAATTGATTTAATATTTAATATGATAAAATCAACTGATTTTTTTCAATATTTTTATGTCCTGTCTTCCTGCTTATCAAGGGCAAACATATCTGTAGACATCCATAATTATATCTTATTTTATAAATGTTTTACCACATTTTTACTAAATATATGGATCTGTGTATGTGTGTATAATGCATATAAACACTGCATATATATGTCCCTTCTATTCAGTCTACTTATGGCTTATTTCATGATGTAACTGGAAGCCGGAGACTACAATGAAAGTTTCTACCCAAAGAGCCAACATGGTTTCATATCCTGCTTCCTAATAGATTTGATTTGGGGGTTTAAGAATTTAGGTAAAATATCACAAGCATTCTTGGTCCAGCACTGAAGATTACCTGGCAGTAAATTATCAACTAAACCTTAGGTATCCAGTTCATTTTCTTTCAGTTAACAAAGCCAAATGTATATGATCCTGATGTTTAAATTTGAGCTATCATTATTTAAAAGGCTTTCTTGACCCTCCCACTCTCTGTGTTAAAGAGTTATTAAGACTGAAGGCTTGGATGAGAAGGAAACAACTTGTTTATTTTCTCATTTGGGGGCATCTAGGATTTGACACTGTAATTGAAATAGACAAGAGAATAAAATATTAATTCTCAGAATTAAAATTAGTTGCCCAAAACTTGAAATTAATTTGAAAGTTTTAGGTAGAAAGCATAATATGAAATGCAGTCTTCCTTAAATACACAAAGATTTGATATTAGGTCAATTATACTGTGATCAATGCATGAGTTAAGATTTACTGATAAGCATCTCAAATTCTCAAATTCATTGTATCTAAAATAACAAGTTTAGAGGTAATGATCTCAAAAGGTTTCATAGTCTAAAATTATGTTTTTGTGATCAAGTAGAGATGTGAAAATATTATCTTTAAATAATATAGCTATTTTCATACATATACAACAATGCTGGATAATATGTAATTTTTACCTTATCATTATAATTAAATTATGCTTTACAGTGTTATTTATAAACTATTTAATTTTAAAAATATCAACAAATCCATAGTATTTATTTAACTATATTATAGTGACATAAAATATTATGCATACTAAAAATAAGATTCTTGACACACCTTGGCAAAATCTGATATGGAAGTCAAATTAAACTTGAGTCAAAGTTATTGACAAAATCATGCCACCAAGCAGAATGATAAAATATAGAGACTACATTCAGATACTTTTGATAAAAAAAGAATGTATCAGAAGAATTAGTAAATTACAGAAAAAAAAGAATGATAAACTTTTTTGGAAAGCAAAACTCATGCAGGCTATGTGTTGAATTGTTAGGTTGTACATTTTAAACTTATACTATGCTATATGTCAATAAAACTAGAAATAAATTAATATAATAGTTAAAGTTTTCCTATAAGTATCTAAAAAAGGTGCCATGACAAGTAGTTGGGTCCCTGAGAAGCCTGTGTTCTTTTCAGATAAGAAAATATTGATTCTTCATTGGACAGAACTGCTATGAACTTTGTTGTCCACATTTACTGTCAACACCTAAAACTACTTTGTCTTATCAGTTTATACAAATATTAAACATTGCAAAGTAAAAAGGATACTGCTGAAAAGGAATGGGGAAAAAGTTAAAAGTACAGTTGCCTTTGAGAAGTATATGTTGAAGTTTCTTTTCAAAGAGATGATTAACCACTTAACATAGCAAAGTGGCATAAAAGAAAGTCTTTGGTATCAAACATTGAACTTATTTTTTCCTTTGCAATCCATGTTGGATTACATTCTGTCACAGTGCTCTTTTCAAAGATTTTTAAACGACTTGTATAAAGGGGAAAAAGGCTCTTAATTACTATCTCTCACAGGAGAGATTTCTACTTGTTAAAACAGACAATTTTGGGGTCAAAAAACATAATATAGCTTGTTTCAGGTTTATTCCTATAAATAATTTCATTATTTCAAAGGATTATCCATTTTTTAAAAAATTGGATGAGCTTTACTACAAGGGAAAAAGGGTATAAAAGAGGGAGAAGGAAAACTTGAGGGGAACACACATGTTGTAATTTGAGAACTTTTCTATTTTCAAATAAAATGTTATAAACTTCATAATGAAATATAATAGTTACAGCATCTCCTTGATACTTGTAATAACCAATTTATAGCTTTGATAACATAATAAGTTAGAAATAAACAATATATATGGATATTCTTCTAGTGCGGCTAATTAAAATTAGATTGTAAACAATATTGTATATCTTGACAAATAAAAATGTAATAATTCATAGTTGTCCCAGTAAATGTACGATAAGAAATTTTACCATCAAACTTGTACTAACTGAATGCATTTTCAACAAATTAAAGAAAATTCAGCATTACAATATTTCACTAGCTTTTTAACCCAATTTTTTTTAGTCATTAAAGTTGAAATTGTGGTATCAGATTGATTCAGCTGTTCCAGCTTCAGAAAATATTCATAGTTTATTTCAGAGAAATCCAGTTTATGAGGAACTGTTCGCATTACAGCAATTAACTGGACCCAAAACTCTGTCAGCAGTTCCAACAGCGTGGTCCTTCTTTTGTCAGTTCTTTTAATATTCAAAAATTGTTCAAATAGTGTGAAAAACTGAAAACATCCTGGTGCTGAAACTGATGAAAATATGTGTGTGTGTATATGTGTGTGTGTGTGTGTGTGTGTGTATATATGCAGAAAAACAACCCAACCAAACAATGGGTAGAATTAATACATATTTCTCCAAAGAAGACATACAGATGGCCCACAAGTACAGGAAAAGCTCCTCCTCCTCCCTTGCTACCAGGGAAATGCAAATCAAACATTAATGAGATATCCCCTTACACCTGTGAGAATAACCATTATCAAGAAGATGGCACACTACAGATGTTAGTAAGGATGTAGAGAAAAGGCAAAATTTTTACACTGTTGGTGGGGTGTAAATTGGTGCAAATATTGTAAAAAGCAGCATAATGATTCTTAAAAAAATTGAGAATGGAAATTCCATATGATCATATATCTCGCTTCTGGGTATTTACCAAAAAAATCACAAAAACACTACTTCACAGAGATATATACACCCCCATGTTTATTAAAGCATAATTTATAATAGCCATGAATTGAAACTACCTAAGTGCCCACCATTAATTAAAGAATAAAGAAGTGGTGTGTGCGTGTGTGTGTGTTTATATCTATATATTTAATATATATTTAGTACACACATATATATATATTTAACACAGACATACACACACAGAATCCTACACCACTCTAAAAATGAATTCCTTTCATTTGTGACAACACAGATGGAACTAGAGAGAATTATGCTAAATGAAATAAGTCAGAAAGAGAAAGACAAATACCAGATGATATTAGTAATATGTAGAATATAAAGAAAAATAAAAAGTAAACAAACAGACTAAACAAAAAGCAACTTCTGGATATCCACAACAGAACTAAAGTTATCACTGAGAAGGAGAGTAGAGGACTGAAGTAAGTGTTGATGGGGTTCTAATGACTTTTGGTAATTTGGTGGTGGGTGTGGTGTGTTGTCAAATATTTGATGAATTGCAAATCTGCACATATGAGTTTATATTATTTTTTCTAAATCAAAGATATCTCAGTAAATAGATATTTTTCATTTGATAAACCATAACTCAAACCTCTTATAAGCATTTAAAATTTTAAATATAAGTATAACATATTTATAATATGTACTCATAATTCATCTATATATGTTAAAAATAAACATTTCATAATGGGATGAGGTTTCAAACATTTAAGAATATATATAACGCATATATCAGCATATTCTTTTAAGAAAAAAAATCTTAAGTTTTCATTGATATTTTTGCGATGTTAACAGTATTTGATTTGTCAAATAAAATCTCTCAGATGTAATAAAAAATGCAGATATTTTACATAAATATCAAAGTCCTTGAATGAGAAATGAGTTTAACATCTGAAAATGAGTATGACTTTGTAAGCTATATAATTATATATTTTTTTAAATTTCAAAGATCTTTTGTGAAAAGAAGTCTCTATTTTATACCTTGAAATTTCTCATGTATTTAGTTTCCTTTAGGACACAGCTAATAAAATCACATCACAAATAGCAAAAAATATGCTAAGCATGGTGATATGCAAATGAAGTTGATTCATTAACAATTCATCTTCTCTGCAAACAAATACTTTTCCCATACACGGAATCATTTTAAAAATGTCAAAAAAGGGAGGAACTAATTCTTTAATTCATTGAGTATATGACTTGACTTTCCTGGGGCCAGTACTTGCTCCATATAATTAGTTTGTGCCTATCAGGTGGAGAAGAGAAACCTGCACTCTACAGATATTGAAAAACATGCTAAATAAGCTCATTTCTTAATTTCAAAATTAATATCTTATTTGATGAAAATAAATAATTTCAAAGTAAAGACAAAAATTAACAGATGAACAATTGCTATAGATTATTTTGTCTTTGCACACAGCTCCATGCTTAGAAGCATATTTAATGAAATGTTAGTTCCAAGGAATATATCCAAAAGATAAGTTTATGGGTTAGAACTCTGTCATAGGTTTTAGGGGCAAAAACCACAGCGTATTTTGACTAACTTTTCGCCACTGTTGTCATTGCCTAGCTTCAGAAGCTTTCTGTTTTTTCTTATTCATAGCAGCAATTTTGACAATGTACATTGTGCTCACAGTGTGTGATCAATCCATGTGTTACACATATCGTTATATTTATGACTTGGATTCATTAGATCCAGGCTTGTTCTCTTCACAGTTTCTATAAATTCATGAAAAGACTCTCCAGCTTTATCTGTAAGTATCTTTCCAATCACCATGCTACTCTGAAGAATCACCATCCCAAGCACAAACCTCTGTCATTGTTAAGGACTACTCAGTCCTTAGGCAGTATTAGCTTCTCTAGCTGTAATAAGTAGGAAATAAGTAGAAAATCTGGGACAAGCCAAGACTTTTTCAAAAGAAGAGTAGCCAACCTGCATAGAAAAGAGAATCTGACTGTTGAATCTAGTTCTAGCCAGATAACAAGCTTGCCTCCTAGACACATAAGTGTCTCTACAGAGAGCTTTACTTCATTAGCATGGTAAAATTTATACCAAGGGATGGAGATTTAACTATATGAGACATGTGACACACCATGAAGCACGATGAGTGGAGCTCATATGCCAGGGAAGGACCATACAATGCATGTTGTAATGACACGTAATGACAACACATCTCCTAAATCTCCTCCCCTTGGTGTCTCTTTCATAGCACTGTTCCCCTGAGGTTCAGACAGAGTGTAGAAGAGGTAGAGCCAGTCCTCTTGTTTGTGGAATCCCCAATAAATTTCTCAATCTGATCAAAAATCACTGTCGCGTCTTTTCAAAGACTCAGGCAGGAATCCTGGGCCCCGTAACACAAGATTATCATGAATGGCTTTTCGACCTATTTCATATCCACATACATCCTTTTCCTCCTCCTTCAAATATTTCTCTTCACTTTGAAGTCAAATCAATCTTTCAAAATTAAAATCTGATGTCATTCCTTGATTTTCCATATGCCACCAATAAAATCTGACTAGCATGGTGGCTAGGATGTCAAAAGATCAATTACCATTCTTACGGATTGCTCTGAATCTGTCTTGGAAATCTGTGCGAGACTGATAGAACCAACTTAGAAGTTTGCACTGGTGTTACAAAGGAGTCCAAGTAAGGATGAACATTTAGTTGGCTCTATCTAGGTAAGATGGACTTTTATTAACATAAATTTAAAAAAAAACAGTTATTATACAAAATGTTCTCAACTAATGAGTGTTTCCTAGCGTTCAGAACTACGTTGCCCCACATCAAAAAGACCATTTTCCATACATAAGTCTCCAAATGTTACTGAGTTTGTGCGGACTTAATTTACCAACATTTTAATACTCTGCAGTTTATTTTCAGATCTCTGGTCCTTGTGTCTCCCACAGAAAATAATTCAAGGGAGGCACAGATATGCAAAAGATTTATTGCAAAAAAAGATTTACTGCAAGCAAAAGCAATGCAGTTTAATAGAGAGTGAGTAATTTCTCAGAGAGGAGTGTGGACTGCCCTGGCTGGATTTAGCAGCCTGTGTATTCCTTCCTGGAGTTTATATTTCCCTCTGATCCTCCTTTAGGCCTTTCCCTGGGGTGGATTCTGTATATATTGCTTATGTTGATTGACAGGTAGAGTTATATAACCAAACTCTTATTGCACATGTTCTTTTCCATGATCACATAAGCAAAACTCACAGGGGGAAAAATATCACAATGTTAATTTTATTATAACAATGATAAAATGAGGAAGGTCATATAAGGACAGGCTGTTTATCCTCTCTATGCATGTGTTTTCATCTGGTTCCTATTAGATTGATTTGAGACAGGTCTATCTGAACACTTTGTCTCGCTTCCTAGATTTTTGATTGGTTGGGGCCTTCATGTCTTTGTAGTTAATCAAGAGATAATTCTCAGTCCTTGGTTGTCCATTTCATGTTCAACTGCTAACATTATCATAGTTTATATTGCAAGTCTTTGCATACTCAGTGCTTAGGAAAGTCTGAGAGCCTAAAAGATGTCTCTGGTCTTAAGAAGTCTTTTCTTAATAGTCCTTAGGGACTCTCACCCAGTGCCCATATCTAGCAGGTGTCCCTTAAAAGCCTTTGTCTGCTAGGGTCCTGCACCCAGTGCTGATGTCTAGCTAGCTTCCTAACACTGTCTCTATGTGTTTACCAACATTAACAATATGCTTCTGTCATACTGCAACTATCCCTTGTAAAAACGAATTATCTCACAGCCTTTGGAAAATTGAGTAACTAAATGTCTAAAGAGTTACCACACCCATCTCAACATTTTTAAACACTGAGTGTTGTTCACTCTTTCATAAGTTGACTATATTAACATGCTTCATATAATTAAGAGAGTAGATTGCAATTTTAAATATGGTCTACAATACAGAAAAAAAAAATACAGAAAAATAAGCATATTCAGGTGACATAGTGGTTTAGCCACTGGGCATAGTCCACACACATAAGTAAAATTCTTCTCCTTCCTGTCTTTCTGCCTGCCTGCCAGCTCGCCTTCATTACAGCCTGTATCTTTCCTTAAAAAAAAAAAAAGTATAATTAATACATATTTGTAACATATAGAACCATATGCAGATATCTATATTTAATATGTGCATGTATATAAATTAAGGTTCATTTATATGTATATATTTAACCATGTATTTCTTACATACATGGAAGAGAAAGGAACATCTTTTAAACAGTAGACCCTTCAGTCCTTTGCTCTGAAAATGGTCACAATTCCATTACTGAGATTTATTATTTCTTTCCCAATTTGTATTTTCTTGTCATTCAAAGGAATTCTTTCACTGGAATTATTTACCTACTGGGGAGCATCCAACCTTCACATCTTGAGAGATATGAATACTTGGTGATGCTATTTTACTATGGACTTTCCATAACTTTGGTACCAGATTTAGTAACATGAGGAGGTGTTTTCTGTGGATTTCTTTCTATTGATAATGCTATTGACTAGAAATATCTGGAGGCAATAACCTGGGCCCCAGTGAATTTTCCATAGACATTTCTATTTTTAAACTTATGACCGAACTAGTCACCGGGGCTCTTGCTATGATTTTAAGAAGCCCTGTAGCAATAACCATCTGAAAAGTTTAGAAAAAAATAGAGGTTTACTACTTAAAAGACATGGAAATGATACAGCACATCTGGGTCACAGTGAGGTGGGGATAAGGGCTCCAGAAAGGAGGTTAGGGGAGAGAGACAAGAGGTCTGGGGTCTTTCTTTTATCAGGACTGAGAGTGGGTAGCCTGGGTTTGAGGGAAGGTTCATATAGGTTAATTTAAAACATAAAAGCATTAAAGCACAGAGCTAAAAGAAGGAAAAATGAAAAAAGTTTACCCCAAATGACAAGTTATACAAATCAAGCAATGTATTCTATACAGATGTTGGTTTACAAAGACGCACACCTTAAACATATATGTTATGATGCAAAGTTCATTCAATAACATTAATTAAAAAAAAAGTTTAAACAGACAAACTAGGATCTGAAAAACAAAGGAGTCTTAACTTGGGGAGGTAGCCTGGCTCATAAGTAGTACCAGGGCTGGCAATGGGTTCCTTTCAGACACCCATGCTTCAGGCGGATGCCTGGTTGATGCCTTGGTGAGCAAAGATAAAGTCTGGCTCAATGGATTATAAAAAAGAAAAGTCAACTGTGGGAGCAGTTTACACCACAGGAGGTTCCCCAGGGATTCACACATTTCTCATCAATAGTCCTCTGTATTTTCAATGCGAGGGAGTGAGACTCTTTTTCCATAATAGTAAGAATTAAATATCTCTGGTAGCACTGAACTATCCTTTGTCATCTGCTCTATCAATGGCATAAGGTGACATAAGTGATGGGACAGCTTCAACTTCAAATTTGTAAATGGGGTGGCCGTGGCAGAATCTACCAACAGTTTCTGTTTCATTTACATTAACATGCTGATAGCTGATCCTTCTATTTTTCACTCTTTTATAAAATGAATGTTCAAAAATAAGAATATACTGATTTTTTAAAAAGAATAATAAACATTTAGTACTGACTATACACTAGGCACTTTTCTAAGCATCAGATATTAACTCATTTTAGCCTCCAAATAATTCTATAAGATAAGATTACTAATACTTTTACTTTACAATGAGCAAATGGAGGCACACATGAGTTTTTACATATCAGAAATTCATAAATCCTAGTGGCAGGGCTCAAATTGAAAGCCAGGCATTCTCTAATGCCATACTGCAAGTTTAATCATAAAAACAGTTCTGATTTGTTGAACAGTAACCTATTTTTTCTAGATAACATGCAAACAACTTAATAAGCTTATAAAGATGCTCCTCTCATGATATATCTCAGAATGCTCCACATAATGCATTATAGATGTATGGAAACATTTTTTATTTTCATGTAGTTTCCAAGATTCCTGGTTTATTTTTAATCTTTATAAAGAAGTGTTTATTTCCTTAGGAATAATTCTTTCATGTATTAGGCTAAAGTGGCTTATTTGAAAAGTTAGTCTAGATACACAGTATAAATTAAAAGTTATTAAAATGTCTGATGCATCTCCTATTGTAGCACTGTATATTATGATTGTCTGTCTCTCAATAAAGCTGTATGACTATGACTTGTGAAAATAGATATCATGTATCATAGTTTACTCCATAACTTAATAGAAGATTTATTACAAAATGTATAACCAATAGACATTAATTGAATAGATGAATGGACACGTCTGTCAAAATTTACTACTCTGCTACATATTAATACTATATTGCACATATTTTATATTTCATTACATATATGCACATATACAAATTATATTCATATATATGGCACTTGGAAATACAACTGATTGCTTACAGCTGTGAATATATCAGAATTTATAAAGTAAGCCAAATTCAGAGAGGATATGATTAATAAGAAATTCTAGCTTTAAGTCCTACTAATAATTTTTATATTTTATTTTATGATATTTTACTCTTATATGTATTATGTTAGATAATGAGATGAATTAAAAGTACAAACTACTGTCTATTTTTTTTTAGAATTTGACTGGGATGCCATGATTCAATAAAAACACAAAATATAGAAAGTAGCATGAATTTATAGAAGATAAATGAAGGTATACATTTGAAAACTGAAATACCTACAGCAAATACGAAGCCTTTACAGAGATGAATTTGGGTAGAATTGGGGTGTGGAAAGAATGCATATAGGCAATGAGGAAGCAGTAAGACAAAGTTGGGAAACATGTAGTCTGTTAAGGCCTCCAAATATTCTGCAGAAGACAGAATATTTTCAGATTTGGAACAAGCACAAAAACACAATATAGTCTAGACAGGAAAAGAAAATGCAGTGAGGCAATGGATTTATGCAGCAGTCACTCAAAAGTTTTCTGAATTTCTCAATCAAGAGCATTTAAGGCATCTTTCAATAAATTGAACCAATAAAATTATTCTACCTTGCATCATATTTACCATTATTAATCAGAAATAGTCACAAAGTCAATTAAAAGACTTAGCTAAAATAATGCCATTTTTTGCTAACAGATTATAGTCACATTTGACCTTCCTATCATAGGTAAGTACAAGAATGCTTATTGAGACATTTCTTCCAAATCTTGATGATACCATTGTATTAAGGGGGATACTTGAATATTATGTCCATAAATAAATAAACTTTATAAGAGATCATTTAACTGAGGTTAATTTTCATATGATAAGTCTTAAATCATAAGGTATTTCTAATTAAGGGATACCTAGAAAAATCTGGAGTAGGATCCCAACTTTAACCAACTTGTTTTTCATCCCAGGCCCCTGCACGTTAGCTGCTGAGCCACAGAGTTGTGCCCTAGTGTCTTTGCTTTCATGGACCTGGAAAATGGAACAATGATGAATTGTCATAGCCTTTTAATAAGAGTGATCCACTTTTATATACTTAGCAGACATTGATCATCTAATTGTTTTATGCATCTTTTTTTCAAAATCTCTTCTCCTAAAGGAAATGTCTTAATTACATAATAAAAGTGGAGTTGAAACATCTGCTGAAGTAAAACTATTCTCTTTACCTTTTAGTGAATAATAAAAGTTTCTTTGGGATCTTCCTATAATGAGTCAAATTAAAGTGCTCTATGAGAACAGAATTAAAACTAATTTTTTAACCATGTGTCAAATATTCTAAGCTTTTCCAGGTATAATTTTTTCTTTTTAGAAAATATCTTCAGATGTTATCATAATTTTTGATATTTTATCATAATTTTTGTCTGGAGGAAACCCTTCAATAATCTAGAAAGAAACAAGCAAAATACGAAGTTTGATAGCAGGATAAAAACAAGTTACACTGATGGATGTGGAAACTCAGGATTGTCATCATAAACATTTCCTCATGTTTTGATTTTAAAGGTAAAAATAGTTCAATCATTACCCCCAATTTTATTATCTTTAGAATCTGACTGTGTGGGAATGATGCAAGGCTAACTATAAGAATTTTGATTAAAAAGAATAATAAAGGTGACTACGTATTGGGCAATATTAAATACCTTTAAAGCTATAATAGCCTGATATTGTCTCAGAAATATACCAATCATTGGAATAAAAAATAATGCAAGAATTAACCTGACCTAAGCAAAGTACTATATTATATATTAAATGTTACTACATTTTATTAGATTTAATGGTAAAATTCAAAATACAATTAAATATTTTCATATATTTACATATATTCTCTTAATTTCTGTAGATTTCTGACTTCATTTTGTTGACTTGAACTGCCTACTTCTGAAAGAAAGTATGCCCATTTAGATTATCTATTGTCCTTTCATATCCAGTAGTAGTTTTATAATTATAGTTTAAAGTTGTCAATTTAGGGTGCATAATGTTGTTAATTTTGTTGAATTGTACCTCTAATTTATTAAAATACTATATTAATTTCTGTTTAATACTGTTTTGTTCAATTGTTCTTTTTTTATATTAGTAATGTAGATCCTGCTTATTTGAATGTTATTATTTTTCTAAAATGGTGCTAATTGCTTTTAAAATTTCCATGGTAATTTTACTTTTTCTGGTATACTTTAAGGGACAATACATTTAATTCATTCAATTATGCATTTGTATTTATACATGTGTGCTGGCTCATGCCTCTCTATGAATTTCCTAATAATTTATAAATGGGTATGTATATTAGTAACGTTAAATCAATTACTGACCTCTCAAAATTTTCATCTTTTTTTGTATTGGCCTATTTTTCATATGATTAAAATGGTAACGATATTTTGCTTTTATATTTGCCAATCCCTGTCTAAATACTAACAATTATCTAATGAGGTTACTGTTTCAAAAGAATTCTCCACCCCCTTCTCTTCCTCCTCCTCCCTCTCTCTCCCTCTCCCCTTTGTTTCAAATATTTTGTTTTGCTGAATTACTTGTTTTATCCCTACAGTTAGTAATTCAGAACTGATTATTTCCTTTAAAAATATTTTTCCTCTTACTTTGACTTTATGCGGGATGGTTCATCGTCAAATTACAGTCCCCAGTACTGCTGGTAATCATTTAAAACTTTATAAATTTTGCTTCTTAGATATACATATAAACCCATATATGTAATCTGGTTAAGACTTTCATGAGTAAGATGAAAGGCACAGATTGCAGGTGTTAATGTTGGGAGCCTGGGCTACATTAATAAGACTAGGACTGTGAACTCAGACTATAGTGAAGTCACGATCTTTGCATTTTTTAATCATGAAATCTTAAAATCATTGTGTCTTTTATCATAAGACGCCCCTGAATTATAAGTCCACAGGCCAAATTGATAAATTATATGTCTATTTACGCAATATGCCCATTAAGAAAGCGAATGCTGGTGGGCTCTGGTTGAGCAGCAGTTGGGTGCAGTCCACGAACCTCTCAAGGACCAGACTTCTGTTGTGGGGGTGGCGGGAACCGTCAATATTATTAACCAAGATGAACAAGTAAGTAAAATAAGTAAAATGCTTCTTCCTGTCTCTACTTGCCTTCATTCTTGCCTGCACTTTCCCTTAAAAAAAAAAAAAAAAAAAATTCTGTAAGTACTTCAGAATTCCCCTCCATGTCCTTCTCTAAAACTCACTACACTCCAAGCAATACAAATAATCATTATCTTGACACTATATTAACGTCTACTAATTACAAAGGACAAACCTTAACGCTGGTCTTGAGGATAGCAGAGTCCAGTTTGTGAGCCCCAAAATTAGGAGCGAGCCTGTTGTTTGCTGAGTCCTTGGGCCCGTGCAGAAGCGGATTTAAGCCCCACAGTTTCGCTCCAGAAGCCCGCAAAGAGCCCCACCCAGGCGCTGAGGTAGCTGCTACTGCGACCCTTCAGGATTCTGAAAGGCGGCTAGGGTGCTGCCTACACACGCGCAGTTCACTCTGCGTGCTGCCTTCCAGTAGTCCCCGCTGTGCACCGTTTTTGAGAGGGGCTTTTGCACCTGGGGCTGGGGAAGATTGCTCACATTGGAGATTGCTTTCTGCAAGGTGTGTGCCCAATCCTTACCAAATGAGTCTGGAAGGAGGAACCTTGGACACCTGGGCACTCAGATGTTTCTCATACCAAATCGAAAAAAAAAAAAAAAGTATCCCTAAACATTGAAATACCATCAACTAATTCTGTCCTTAGAAATTAAAATAAATGAAATCATCTCTATTATTCTATGTTGAAGCTTTGTTTTCTTTTCATTGGTGTATAGCAATCCATTGTATGAATATACTCAAAAGTATTTATCCATGTAGTCTACTGTTGATAAGCATTTGAACTATTTCCAATTTTTGGCGGTAATAAACCAGCTGATAAATAATATTATTGCAAATGTTTTCAGGAAAGACTTACATTCATTCATTTAGCTGGAAGTCACCTAAAGCTATGAACATTTTTTTTTTTCGTTTCTACAGGGTCAGCAACAACAGTTTTTGTTAGTTTATGCTCATTGTAAAGAGGAAAAAAAAATCTGGATTTTTTTCCCCCGGGGTCAAAAGTTGCAAGCTTTAAAAGTAGGAGGTTATTTTACAAATTGTGCAGTTACCCTGCTGACTGTTCCATGGCCTTCCCTAACTCTCTGCTTCTGAAACTAACTAGTGATTTGAACTATTATGCTGGAAAAACTCATTGTGATGGGATGCTGTATGGAACTGCAGTTTTATTAACTGTTATACTAATTTCAATTAATTATATCAAGAAACTTCTCAAATATCCTTATTGTTCAAGAACATCCTTCCAAGCGTTTCATTAATGCTATAGCTTTATATTTAATTCAATAATAATTTATTAGGAATAGAAGAAGTGAGTAAAGAGACTCAAAGTCATTTTGAAGCAGAATTAAGGAATTTAACAAGTGAATTGAGAGAAAATAGAAATAAACAACAGTAGCAGTCACAAAAGCAATAATAGAGATGATCTGAAATTGATAAATGATCTATATGCTCAGATCTAAAGGACTCAATGATTTGAGATAAAAAATTAATGATATCATATGTTCACCTAGGATTTTCAGAACGAGGTATATGGCTGAGTGGGTCAGCATCTGTTCCACTCTACTCCTAGTGTCCATCTGTATTAGAGAAGCAAGCCAGCTAAAAATGGAGTTTTTTCAGACAATATTATAACTAGAATTTGGGATGTGATTTAACAAGGAGACTTTGCCATTTCTGCTTTAAATGAATAGGATTAATTTGATGTACAATAAAGAAGTAGCCTATGGCACATAACTGTTTTTGAAAGGCAAAGATAAACAAAATAGTTTTTTTTTCCCAGTTGATATTTTATTAGAATATAGCTAGTCTGCTGATAGAACACAATTCTATCAAAATCCTAACATCTATTTTGATTGAATATCTCAAGATATTGAAGCATGTCCACTGGATGAGATAAAATAAATTATTCCATGAACAACTTTGATATATTTTCTAATTATTTAGAATAAAGTCTGTTAGATTTCAATTCTATAATTACTGAAAATAACTATTTTGAACTAAATATATGTGATAAGAAAAAACATTCAAATGCCGTATGTGAATGTGAATTTTTGTCTTGAGAAGAATTGTTTAATGATAGAAGTGGTGGCAATTAAGGGATTTATTTAAATATATAACAATCATTTAAAATAAAGGAAGGATTTCTTATATATTTGCAACATATATGACAGATAAAATGGCAGCATTACTATTTCATTTGGAGTACTTACAAATCAATAAAATATTAGCAAGTAGAAAAATGAAAAAAATACACTTAAAGTAATTTATAATCATTTAAATGACTAATATGCATTTAAAGGGGTGTTTCACTTCAGTAAGTTATCAAATTAATGGAATTTTAGAAATGGCTAGGTATATTTTCCTGTTTAATAATGAAAGCTAAAAATAGATTACAATATTCCTCACTGACTAACATTAATTGGTATGGATATTGTTATACATATTTAAAAGTAATAAAAACTTGTACTTCTTTCAAATGTCTATTTGGTATATTTAGAAACATTTAAGATATATATTTTGTTTAAATAATTCTTTTCAATTAGTGTATTCTAAGTAAATAGTAAAATGTAACATAATTATAAGAATGTTCCTAATAGCTAAGTTTATAGAAGTAAAAATTGGAATCACATTAGGAGCTAACCATACATTTAAAGTCATATTACTTCCATGTAATGGGAAACTGTGATAGAAAATATCTTATTTTCTAATACATGTTAAAGTGTAAAAATAGGTAGTAAATCAGAATGGGAGATTATTCCTGATATAGGAATTATATCAGGAATTATACCTCATTCTGAATATCCTAGGAATTATGTGTGTAAGCACTTGCATGTATGTATATAAACAATAACATTTCATATTGATGAGAAAAATCTAGAGAAAACTAACCAAACATTAACTGTGGCTTTATTTTATTGATAGTATTGGGTTATTTTAATTTTCTTCTTTTTGTGTTTATTACTATGGACTTCTATAATAGGAAAAAAACATAACTATGTTAAAACTAAAATATCTATTAAGCATAAAAATATGAATAAAAGAGAGAGAAGTGGAAATGTTATTCTTGTAAAGTATATAAATAATAATATCCATTGTCCCCAAAGTCAAGTATTTTCCTTTTTAACCAATTATTCTCATTTTTTTTTTTTTTAATCTTATTTTGAAACATGTCTTTAATTCTGTTGGCTTAACTAGGATAAAGATACCGTATCCTTTATCTGTCCCATTTGAATCCTGAACTTTGTACCTGACTCAGCTTCAAACTTTTCCTTTGTAAATTAATAATATTCATTCACAAATAATAGATATAAAAACCATAACAATTAAATAACCATTTTCTGAGGGTACAAAACATCTAAAGTATAATTCTTCCCCTGAGTGAGTTTCAAGTGAATCAAAAGTTTGAGGTTATGTTGCCCTGTCTATGTCCTCATTTCTGTTATGCAATATAATTAAGATTTAGTTTATTGCCTATATTCCTGCATGGATCAGATAATATCTAATAGTGTAAGAATATTGCCTTCTAATCTACTTCATATTTTCCAAAGAATAAACTTGAGAGATTTGTCTTCATTGTAGAACTGATTTAAGATTACTAGTGTCTGTTTTCCAGAGGTTTTCTTTCTGTCCAATGAGACCTAGATTATCCTCTTCCCAATCAGCAGGAAATGGTAATCAGAGTGTTCAACCATAGTAGCAATTAATCAAAGGCAGAGGATATATCCTACTGAAGTATTACATTTCCTATTAATTGATGACTTTAAAAATGCAATTTCACTTCACTATTAAACAAAGCTAAGTCCTTATTATTTGAATAATCTCTTAGAACTTAATGATTCACAATGACCAAACCAAGTAATTTTAATGTACAGAAAGTCACGTATATATCCTTGACCATTATATTTTTTTTATTTAATTTTTTTAAAGGAAAGATGCAGGGAAGCATGAAGGTGAATAGGCAGGAAGGCAGAAAGGGAGAAGAGGAAGAAGCATTTTATTTGTATCTAGTTTCACACATTGTTTTCCTCTGGAACCGGAACTTGAACCCAGAGTATGTGGCCTGCAATTCTTGCAAGACTGACCTAACTCCTACTTCACCAGGACGTGCCCATCATTTATTTTTGTATAGCTACACAATTACAAGCCAAAACTCCTTTATTATATAACATTTGGTGCTTTTTTAATAACAATAACTTAATGATAATTCTTGATGATACTTAGTAAAATTCCTTTAACCTTTGGTGACAATGATACTTAGAACTCTTCTTTCATATGTTATTGAAAAATTACTGGTCATACTTAAATTAGAATGTTCCGGCATTATCTGTGTGCGAAAGATAGGAACCAACACATTTGAAATATATTTGAAAACTAACATTTAATCTTGTAATCAGTGTACCGTTTTCTTTTTGTTCTGCAAAATTAGTTTTTTTCTTGTAATGATGTTTATGACCTTTCATTGGTTGCATAAAGAAACAAATTTTTATTGGAATTTTCCTGCCTTTAAAAAAATTTAGCTAAATTACAATTTCCTGACCATCTTTCAATTAACAAAATAAAAATAGATATTTATCAACTCAAATTGCACTTCTGCTAGTAACTATTCTAAATTACCCATTTTGATGGCTTGGTTATTTTGTATATTTGAATTCACTGAGATTTCTATTGACTTAAAATGCTATTACAATTCACTGTAAATGAAAATGTCATTCACCATCTTGACAATTAACCCAGTTAACCTGCTGTGTGGAAAGTTAACATGAGTCTTAACCTCATGTACTGAACTATTTTTCGTCATGTCAAATATGCATTCCATTTTTGATAAAGCCATATATTTTATCCTTTTGAGATAAAAATTTATAATTAGTTATACCACTTGAAGATGCTGTGAGCTCTTTAATTACAAAACATTCTAATATGTGACATTTGAGACCTAAGATACAGAATGTAACAATCAAACCAGGTATAAATAATCCATCCCCTAGTTGTAAAAGCTGCCTTGGTTCCTGACATCTAAATTTGAAAGTCACTGAATTCATTTTATAACAGTGAGATTCCTTACATCTTATCTCTTTTTCAAAGCCAGATTTCATTTCCTCTTCTAGGAAGTCTTCCTGCACATATAAAAGATGCTATGCTATTGGAATTTTTATTCCTTTTTCCATAGGGGATAAAATACTCTTTTTGACTACCATGTTAATTGTAATTCTTTTTTATTTTACTAAACTTAAAATCTTGATGATTTCTTTAGGTCTTATCTTCCCAGTAAATCTGCGAGAAGTGACAATTATATTTCTGATAATCTACATATTTAGATAATGGCTTTCAATAGTTAATTCTCAAACAACATATTTAAAGAAAATAATCAAAAAAGTATGATTTAATGAACTTACACTATGCTTATTGTGGAATATGTTTTTGTAGTATTAATAATGCCCATGATTATTGAAGTGGAATCTAAATATTTCTTTGATAGGGATTTAATATTACGCTGCCTTTGGCATTTCACAGTGCTTAATACTACTTTTAATCATTGTTATTCTTTTCTCTTATACAGAGAATCATAGTCATGCTTTTTTTTGTTTGTTTTTTAGCTACTATATATCCAGTGTGAATCACACAATCAATTCATTAAAATGGCTAATTATGCCATTAAGTAGTAAATTATGCTAGAATAATCTAAAGGCTCGGGGGACAAAGATTAAGAGACTACAAGAGAAATGATGATGCACAGGAGAACACATGATACATATAGAAGAGGTCTGGGCTTGAGATCTATCAGAGATACTACCTGTGGAAAATAACCTATCTATAAATAATGAATAAATTTGAACTACTTTTTCTATAATCTACATATAAGTGAAAACTGATGACTTCAAATATGTTTCTAGCTATTTGAGACTTTTACAGTATAGTTTGCTCTGTAGAGGTTATTTGAAAGTGACATAACTTTTCAAATGCTTCAATCAATTATTGCTCTGTCATCTGTGTAACTCACAGATATAGAAGTCTCTCAAATCACACATGCAGTATTCAAAGCAGGGGTAAATAACTTTGGCCATTTTAGTTATAGAAAATAGGTAACAGAAAAATAACTAAACTTTAATATTCACTAAGTAATATTGCTATATATATTACATATACATATATATGCATACTGATGATTATCGAAACCATTTGATGCACTTAATGTATTGGATTGGAAATTAAGAAGGGCAGATGTTTTGACATATCTTATACTTACATAAGATACTAATCTGGGTCTCAATGAAGACATTTCTATTAACTAATAAATGCCAGCTACTTTTTTTTCTATCAAATCATCTAAAATCATCTATTTTTCCTAACTATTTATGGAGTAGTTTCCATATGCTATAATGTAGGAAATTGAGACATACATACACAGAGAAAAGTTTAGTTAACATTAGTGCTGGAATAAGAATGAAATCTGATCCTCAACAACTTGGATCATTCTATTTTTTTTCAAATAACTTTATAGTATGTATCCGATTGAATATGAGTCTATAAAATGACATTTAAATAGAACATTGTATATAACACCCAAATTACATGCATAGTTCATTTGAACTTCATATCAATATAACAGACTTGAATAAAGTAATAAAAAGAACTTTTCTTAAAAGGTTGCTTTATAAACTAACTTTTAATTTTTTATGCTAAAGTACGTAAAAATAAATTTTTTACTAAGATGGTATGATAAGGATGAATTTGAATGCTGCTTCTACCTTTTTTCCACACATATGATATGGACAACTTAAAATGCAGATTTTGTTTTAGCTGATCTGGATTGGAGCCTAAGGAGCTCCAGTTGTAACAAGCTGCAAGTGACACTAACTTTACTCATGAATGGAGTATATTTTGAGTAACAATGGATTATATAACTTATTATCTGAAATTCAAGATAATTTCCTTTTCTAGGAGTTGTCTAAATACAGAGAGAAATCTACATAAGTATTTTTAAACTTACAAATTTTAAACAAAAATAACAAGTACTAAAATACATTTATTTTGGTATCACTTTTCATTCCTCATTGATTAGGTAGTTAACAGTAATACAAAGTCTGCAGTTCTGTTGTATTCATATCTACATAAAATGTTCAGCTTTTCTCCCTCTCAGCAGGTATGGTCTCATTAGCACCTGTGATTTAAAAAGCCTGAGTTTCTCCCAGCAAGATGTAGTTTTATTAATATGCGTTATATTTATATATTTCTTATTTTATGATGTTATTATGTGCAACCAAATGTATAGTTATTGCTCTAGGATCTGTTTACTTCATAAATATTGCCTGTTAAAGGTGTGAATCTTACTAGCATCTGCTGTATAACTAAATAAAAATAAACATTAAACAGAATGACTTAATAAATGAAAAAACTTGACTTAAATGGCAAGATGACAAGAGCAAGAAAATAAGAGTCATGGAAAGAATATGCTTGCCAACTGCTATTAAATATGAATATTGTTATTGTTGAAGAATAAATATATAGACAGAACTATCTCAGGAAAAGTGTGAATTGTTTATTGTATTTTCTGAAATATCTTTATTTGGTTTTCCTTAACACTGTGGTAAGATGATAAATGTTTAATAACTATCTGTAATTATTTTTAAAAAGCTATATTTGTAGCATGTTCAGGTTCCCATATTGTAAAAATTCACCATGATCAATTCAAGCAATCAACATAGCATTCCTGAGGATAGCTGTAGGAAAAGATGCATCTATATGCTCTTACAAGTTAGTAGAAGTCATCTGCAATACATTGTTAAAGCAAAATGGCTTAGTAAGACTGAGTACCATTTTGCCTCAATAGAGCTGCATCCTGATAATTGTCAATGAACATTCTTTTTATAACCTGTTATATATTTTCAATTGTAAAATGTGGAAAATACAAGCACAATAAAGACAAAATTAGTAAGAACCAGAACATCTAAAAATGATTATTGTATATTGGTATATGCCTTTGAGAATTTTTATTAAAATATTCATATGCATATTTCTAAAAAATTGAAAATTACTCATTTGATAATATAATTTTCAACAATTATGACATATTCCTTAAAGATACATAATGACTAAATAAAACTACATTTTATCAATATGGTAAAATAATTGTGTATGCATTTAAAGTGGTTTAAAAATTATAATATGATATATTATTTAAGATTCTCATGCAAAATATTTGTATCTATTATCTTTGTTTTATAAAAAGGAAAATATTGAGTCAAAGGTGCATATATTTTTAAGATTTCTGTTATCTGTTGCTATACACAATTCAGAAAAATTTGCATCAGCCTAAAGTCCTATGAGGAGTACACAGGTTCACATAAACAAACTTAATAAGAAATAATTACAACATAAACATCCCTAAAGTTCAAATAGACACATGGTATATAATTTAATTTTTAAAATATTTAATATTTAATGGCCATTTTCACTTTTTATTTTTAAGTAACATAGCATTTTTAGTTAAAAATAGCTTATTTAGTAACAAATCATTTTAACTTATCTGTTATTTATATCTCATTTCAATTTCTTCACATTTTGTTTATAACATTTCTTGACATTAAAATGTATACATTTCATTTAATCACATATGTACCATTTTGTTATTCTTCATTATTTCCTGAACTTCTAATATTCCACCAAAAATCATTGATTTTTTGCTTAAAAAACTACCTTGAATGTGGATTCTGCACTGTGAAATTTTTCAGTTTTCAATGATCTGAGTAGAGTTTATATCATCTTCATCTTTTAAGGAAATTTTCACTGCATAGGGGATTGTAGATTGGAAATTATTTCCTTTTAGCACGTTGAAGACATTTCATTTTCTTCTCACTTCAACTGTTTCTCTTAAGAATTTAACTGTAAGTCTAAATTTGTCTTTGAAAGATAATATGTTTATTTCTTTGACCTGACATACCCCTTTTCTACTCTGGGTTTCCACAATTTCTCTCTGCATGATCAGGTTGTGAAATACTTTTTTTTTTTTTTTTTGCATTGAATTAATTGTTGTCTTGTAATTGATGCTTTAATTTATTTTTTGGAACTCTGTATTCCCTAATAATGTAGGTAATATTTTTTGCTGTCTATTACCCTTTCTACTGTATTTTCTCTGTGTTTTGTATATTTTATTTTGTATATTTTATTTTGACCTATCTGCTAATAAATGATAATTTCATTCTCAAACCGTTCCCCTGTGTTTTCTGCTTAATTCTTCTGTATATAAGAAATGTCAATTTAAATATTATCAAATATTTAATGTTTATGTTTTGCTTTTTACCCCCAGAATAAATTATCTTTAACATGATTCAACTACCTATAAGATTATACTACCTGACATATCATCAAATCTGTTCTATTTGTTTTGTGCTCATTCTCATTCACGTTGCTTTGTCTCCTATTCTTATTCTTGACATTATTTTTGAAAAATCCATGCTATTCAGTGGAAGTACCCATGATAGCTACAGAAAATGACATTGTTTTACATTTTTTCAATGTATGTAATATCAGGCTTAATATAAGACAGATTCTCATATCTACTTTTGTTTTCATTATGTGATATCATAGATAATATAATGTAAGAAAAATTGAACTAACTCTATACTAGGAATCAGCGGGGAGGGTCAAATAATACCTTTTATTATCACATTATTTCTGAACTACACATAAAGAATGAATGCTGTGAAATAATATATAATAATAGAAACAGTGAAATAATGGTATACTAGAGAAGTTATTTTTCATTATCTTATATAGATGCCTTCTATAAGTTTTTTGTCTGCTCTTTTCCATAAGAAGTAGACCTCTGCTGACTTTTACTTAGTCTCTATGGCCATTGGAAGGCACCAATGAAATGTGGAAAGAATGAGATCTAATTTTGTCCATGGTTATCTTTTTCAACCTAAGGTAACAAATCATTCAAGGTTCCTTCTCCATGTTAGCTATCACTCTCACTTTGTTCTCATTTTACTGCTTTACCCCTTTAAAGATGGAGTGTGAAAGACTTCACTTTTTTCTCCTCATTCTTGGCTGTTTCACTACCCATTGTTGTTTCCCTCATATCCACCCACACTCCTGAAAATAGTTGAGACCTCACTGATAGAACAATTGGAACTGATGTCTGTTTTTGTAATGTTTTCAATTCTCATCCAAAAGTACAACTTTATAGAGATATCACTTTTGGCCTTAGTTTAAATAAATTGGGTTTACTATCTTCAGTTCTCTATAGGCAAGTGAGATTTTATATCCTACTTGCTAATTTGCTAGTAAAATGCCTGGAAAATGTGCAAGGCTCTCTCTGGTCATTAGCTTCTAAGACAGTTCTATATGATTCCCAACTCCTTACTGTTTATTTCCTTAGATAACCCCCCATCCTCCTTAAGCATGGACTGGATGTCTTGAAATGATTTTAAAGAATTTATTTTTTAAGATTTTCCTTTCAAAATTAGGTTATAAAAAATAATGGTTTCTATCTTGGGTTTCTATTTGTCTCACTCTACTGATTCACTCTGAAGGCAGCTATCTTCCATGAGTTCCAGTAGTCCTGAGGAGCGATACAGGGCAATGACACTTAAGCCTACCAAACCCATATTAGTGATCTTAGCGGACATTCTTTTCATCATTTCTTTGAACTGACCTCATTAAAACCCCAGTCTCAGCTGATGACTTAATTTCAGGTGAGATCTTGAGTCAAATGTATTCAGCTAAGGCAAGCCTAGTTTTCTTACCCACAGATATGGTGAGATGAGATATCTTGTGTGTTTTTCTTTAAGATTCAAAGATTTGAGGTAATTTGTTATGCATAAGTTGATAATTAATAGTCTTCTCTATCTTGGTTTATGAGGTTTTTCTCTAGTATTCCCTTTTCTCATTTCCGTACCCCACTTGACCTATGGTATATCAATGCATCTATCCTGAAACAGGATCCTAATTGATACCTCCTGAGGCTTATGAATCACCTATCCCTTCTGATACCTCTCCATATTTCAGGGGTATTGATAATGAATAGGATAAAGGTCCTTTCACCACATTTTGTCCTCATGTCTGATATACCTCTCTGCTTTTTCCAAATAAAAGAAATCTCCTTCTTCATGAACTTTGTGCTTCAAGGCACACATGATATCATTATACCTAACTGTTTATAAAAGATTTCTTTACCTCCATTGTCTTTCTCAATTCTACTATCAAATCTGGGGAAAAGAGTCACAGACCTGCTCCCTTATTTTATTAGTTGAGATGAAAGAAGATCACACACACACATACACACACACACACACACACACACACAAATTAATAATTTCACTTTTGCTTCAGAACTTTCTTATATCAAATTCACCAGAATTTTCTAATCACAATACACACTTCTTTTTATGAAATGACTTTGCATTTCTACTCAAAACTCCTATTATCTTATTTTCTTTCTTTTTTAAGTAAACCACTATTGGAGACTCATGGAAGAAATACATTTCACTCTACTTGGAATCTTCAGAATACCTTCCACTGGGCTTGCTATTTCCTAGTAACTTAGTCCTACTATAATACAAAACTTTCTCAAACTAGTCCTCCTATCATAACAATCCATCTGTGCAAAATAAAGTAAATGTCTTCTACTTTATAATCAGTTTTTAATCGCTGAGGTTCACATTGCAGTGTTTTCTATATGCTTCTAATTAATCTTCACTATAATGTCAGAAAGATGAATGACAACAGAAGCTTGTTTTCCTTTTTACTCTGGTTCTATGACCTTGATTTTACTTATTACTCAAAATTAGTAATATTAAAATCATTATTTTTATGGTCCTTATATTACTTAACATATTATCTTAGTCCATTCAGGGCTCTGGAGCAGAATGCTATACACTGGATAGATCACAATCAACAGAAAATCATCTGTCATAATTCTGAAGGCTGAGAAATCCAAGATTAAGTCATATGCAGATTTAGTGTCTGGTAAGGACTACTTACAGGTCCATATATTATCCTCTCGTCATTCTGTCTTTCCATAGTAGAAGTAATGAGGGAACTCTTTAGAGTATCCTTTTACAGGATACTAATCCATTAATGAAGGCATAACTCTCATAACCTAATCATTTACCAAAGTCCCCCATCTACAGATGTTAATACATTGGGGATTAGCTTTCAATATAAAAATTTTGGAAACACATAAATAGTTTATTAAATAAATGTACTGAAGACTTCCTCAATACTTTACCTTTCATATTTACAATACACTAAACTTCAGAGATAAGCTTTATTGAGATAATAATGGAGACATTTTAAACTCCTTCAATGCTCACAGCTGGATTTGAGAAATTACAAAGCCTAAGCACATAAAATGGGGAAAAATTTGCAAAAAATGTACCTAGTCATGGTTAGGTAAAGTTCTCCTTAAAGACTGGGTCTAAGGGTGAAAGTGAAGATATTTGAGAAAAAGAACTAAAATATTCCTTCCACTGAGATTAAACTTCTCTATAGTAGTTTTACTGCTGCTCTTCCTTGGTAACAAAAATACACATAGTATTAAAAATCCATTACAATATCATTTGAAAACAAGATGTAATTCAATAAAATTAATGGTACATAAATTTAGGAGAACAAGTAAAACAATTTTGGATAAAAGATATTCGGTTTTTAGACAAATGAACTATATTTATGTTTTTTTGATTTTCAACCAATGATATATAATAACCATTGACACCTAAATTGTATTCTTAAGAAGATGTTTAGATTCCATAGGTCTTAAAAACTAAATAGTCAATAATGTAATGAATTTATTTTTATTGTAGGACAACAAGAAACACACTTTTGTAGCTGCTGCAAGGAATTCAGGACTCAAGATACATGACTAAATTTTAAACATTTAAATTATTTTAGGAGTACATTCTTGTAAATGTGACAGAGTTCACTAGTCTTAAAACATTTTTTATTTTCTCATTCATTTGCTCACTCACTCATTCAATAATTCATCTTGCTGTTCAGAGGAGTTGTATACAGCCTCTAAGGAGTCTTCAAAAAATCCCCACATCTTATTTGGTATTTATGGTATTCCTTCCTCTTGAGTATAACTAGACCAAGTGACATACTCCCAATGAAAAGAACATGGCAATATGGATATAAACTTTAGAGATAAACTGGAAAAAATCTATGACTCCCTCCTATGTGTTCCGCTACCCTTACTTTTTTCCCATCTTGAGACACTTATTCTGGCACAGTCAGGATTGTATCCGATGAATAGCCCAAAGTAAACTCATGTGTCAAAGAGTTGATAATTTTGGCCGACTGCCAGTTATGATCTGACAGTAGCCAACAGTAATGAGTGACTTTGGAAGATCTTGCCAATGGGAAATTTGAGATAATCATGACATTGTTCAAGACCTTGCTGAACTTCTGGAGACGTCTTGGTGACATCATAGTCATTTCTAAGTGGTGCACAGACTCACAAAAAAAAGTGAAATAATAAATGACTGTTGATTAAAATGCTAAATTTTAGAGTAATTTGTTACATGACTACAAATTTATAACATAGTTAAGTACATGACCTCTGAAGTCAAATGATCTGTGATGGATTCCTGGCTTCATGATTCTTAGTTTTTTTCTTTTTACTTTGGGCAATTTATAAACTCTTTGTACCAGTGTTCTTATTTTGAAAAAGAATAATTATGGTACATCTCCCATTATTTTGCTTTCACACTGAAATACACATACAAAAAGATTAAAGCCTGATCAATAGTAGGCACTTCTATGATGGTTATTATTACTCACTCATTTGAGTAATAATATAAAGACTTATAAGAAGCTACTAATTAACTTTTTGAAATTGAACAGGTGATTAAAGAACTTGGGTCTCTGTATTATTTTATTCATTCAACACATATTTACTAACCACAAATTCTGTCAGTGTCCTAGTCTCTGTAGTGAAGAAAATAATGAAAAGATACTGCATTCCATAATATTTTTCAAAAAACTAATCAGAAAAAAATATTTTTAGCCTTCTTTTCACAACAGCAACATTCACATTAGTCAACACATAGAGATAAACTAAATGTCCATCAACAGATGACTGGATAAAGAAGCTGTGGAATATATCTTAAGTACCTTCTATGCAGCTATTAAAGAAAAGATGAAATTGTGCTTTTTGCAACAAGTTAAATAAAACTTGAAATGACTATGCTAAGCAAAATAAGTCAGAAAGAATAAGACAAGTACTGGATGGATTAACTCATTTTACATATCAGAGAAGTAAAACAAAAAAACTGACAAAGCACCACAAAATTCACAGGATTTAAGACTATGGTTGTCAGAGGAGAGAAAGAGGGGAAGAAACCATGGAAGAAAGAAGCAATTATGGCAGAAATTATGTTCACTAGAACTCTGGTAAGCAGTGTGATAGGATGTGCACATAAACTAAGGTATGAATTTAATATCCTGAAAATCACATAGTGATATAAAAAAGAATCAATGAAATAATTTAAAAATATTAGTTTCAGGGTAAAGAGACAGGCAATAAAAATAAACACTATAAGTAGAGTTTATGATATGTTAGGTTGTGCTAAGTAGTAGAAAATACCATTAGAACACAAAATAAGAGAAGTGAACGAATTTAGTGTTATGTGAAATGGTTTGATATTTCAGGAATGGTAGGTTAGGAAAGTCTCACTGATAAAAACTTGAATAAAAATTTGTAAAAAGTGAGATATTTAGTCATACAGTGGGAATGATTGTCTTATCTATGATGTCCATATCTGTATTGTCCATTACAGGGCTAGAACTTCATACAGTTTCCAAAGCAAGTGAAAAGTAACATGTCCTAAATTAGAAGAGAGTGTGCTGCCAAGGTTAAATTATACTAAAAACAGAGGGACGATAGCTGACATAGGAAATCAACAGTGGCCCAGATCATGTAGGATCAGGTAGGTTTGATTATGATGTTGGCTCTTACAACAAATGAGAGTTTTATTCATTGGAGAGTTTTGAGTAGGGGTTTCAAATGATCTGATTTTATAACTTGACCACATCACTAAGATTTCTGAATCCAGCATTTTCTGGAAAGATCCAGGAGAAAAGCAGCATGACTAATAAAATTAAAGATACTATACAATTTTTTTTTTTTTACTAATATGTGACAGTGGCTGTGGAATTAGTGAGAAACTATCAGAGTCTTGAAATTTTCCAAAGTTAGAGGCAATAGAATTTATTTATAAAGGATATAGGAAGGGAAAGATGAGACAAGCGTGATTGTAAGATCATATATGTATATATATGTATATATATATTATATGAAATATAATAATTACATATATATATTCTGAGAAATAAGAGTGAGCAGTAGTGTTGCTATTGATTAGAATAGACTGTAGAGGTGGTGAACTTTATTATATGCAAATGTTGATGTATAATTATGCACTTCTTAAATATACAGTATTCCTGAAATAAAATACATTTTAAAATAAACAAAAAATAAAACAAAGAAGACTTCATGGGGAGCAGATTACCTATTTGAGGGAGAATATGAAGAGTCTAATGCCAAGGATAGAGCAGGACTGGCAGTCTAATTTAGTATAGGCTATACAGGAACACATTCTTTAAGGAGGAGCAGTTTTCAAATGCTTGTGAACAACTGATAATTATCTTAAGAGCTTGAATAATCAAAAATTTTCAAAACCATACTATGTTTCTCACTCCAGAGGTCAAATATGGAGATGACTAGTGTATAATACTTTATAAATAACAGTACGTAGTCACCTAGATTATTATTATCACTTTAAATCATTGGGGAAAATACTATGCCTCCTAGAAATGAAATCAAATATAGATTTAATTTATAAATAGTTATAAATGATTTATAAATGATTACTGTGGAGTTTTGGTAATTATTATATATAAACTTCCAATTAGCATATTTCTATTACACAGTTTTAATGAACATTGTATTCTACATAGAAGTTAATTAGTGGAAATTCCAGTTACACTGTCAGATCCAACAGATCCAAAACACATAGATTTAGTTATACATATGTGTTTCAAGGGTAAGTTCCTAATAACATAGACTTTGTCTGCACATACTTTATTTTTTAAACATGGTTTAATATGATATTTATATATTGCATTTTTGATTTTGATTTATTCCTACTATAGATAAATCAAATGTTATATTATATATATATATATATATATATATATATACTTTGCAAACTGACACCTGTTAAACTTCATTTATCAGTTCTGAATATGTGAACTATCTTTCCTAGTGTTATCTACATTAACAGTGATCACTTGTAAAGACATGCAATATATTTCATGATTTCTAATTATATTTTTTTCTTACTAAGTGCACTAGCTAAGGTCTTTAGTACATCTTAAGAGCAGAAGTATTTTCTTTTTCTTGAAATTATGGAAATACCAATTTTCCACAGTTAAGCATGATGTTAGCTATAAGGTTTTCCTTTATGATATTTAATTTTTCTAAAATTAGTTATTAAGATTAAATGCTTAATACTGCCAAAAGCTATAACTCTTAAGCTGAGTATAGGATTTCTTTTAGTATTATAGGAATGCGGACAATTATATTGGTTTATTTTTCACTATTAAAATAACTTTGCATTCCTATGAAAAACTTTTATATATTGATGGATTTGGTGTGTTAGTCTACTATACAGAATATTTGTATATGCTTGAGGAGATATTCATATGAATCTTTTAATGTATTTTCTGGACTTGGAATTAAGTTTTTAGTGGCAAATTCTTAAGACAACTAAAACTACTTCCTCTCTTACTAATTTCAAAAGGTTTTTGTACAGTTTTTATTATTTCTTCTTGAAATATTTTACATAATTAACTAGTGAAGACAACTGAACTTTTTCTTTGTGGAAAGATTTTTAATCATAACTTTACTTTCTTTGGGACAAATAGGGTTACTCTGATTTTATATTTCTTTATATTGTTACTGTTTCTCAAATAATTTTTAAATTTCATCTGGGTTTTAAATTTATTGAAAGATATTGTTAATAATATTCTCTTCTTATGCTTTCAATATATATATATATATAGCAGTATTCAACAAATTATTTCTCTATAGCGGCTGGATTATGAATATTTTAGGCTTTATAGTTCACATTGTATCTGTCACAATGACTCAATTCAATTTAATGTGAAAGTAGTCACAACCAGTATTACACAAATGGATGTGTCTGTGTTCCAGTAAAATTATACACATAAAATTTATTCATAGGATGCAGACAGAATTTTGTCATTAGACATTGGTTTACTTATGTCTGATTTAGTAATATCTACATCTACATTGCATAGAATTTGTCCACACATATACTGTGTTTTTAAAAATGAATTAATGCAGTATTTAAAATATTGCATTTTCTAATTATTTAATCCTACTATAGATAAATTGAACTATTTTTCTACATATATATCTTGTAAAATGAGACATATTAAACATTTTTATCACTTCTAAATCTGGGATCTTTATATCTTGGTGTTTTCTAAATTAACAATGATCATTTGTGAAGAGTGTACAATATTGTATCTTCTATTACAAATATGTATTTTGTTTCTAATTTCTTTCTCCATCATATTACCTCTAATTTACCCTTTAATCTATCTTTGAAAACAAAATTCTGGTTTGATATATATTTTCTATGTATTTCTTCAATTTAATTGACGTATTATTATTATGTTTTATTAATAAATAATATTATATCATTAATTATTTAGTATGTATTATTATTTATCTTACTTTGGATTTATTTCCTCATCTAGATTTTAGGATGAATTTAAAACAAAAGTTAACCTTTCTTCTTTTTTAATATAAGAACTCAAAGTAATAAAATTCCTTCTAAGTATGCACAAGAAATGTTATACACATATTTAATATAAAACTTTTAAATTTCATTAAGTTTGAAAGATTTTGTAAATGTCCTCGTGATATTCTCTTTGAAAAATGAGTTATTTAAAAGTGGGTTACTTAATTTGCAGACTCGAGTATTTTTCCAGATTTTTAAAATTTTAAATTAAATTACTTCTAAACAGAGACCACACTATATATAATTTCAAATCTGAATTCTATTGACATTTTTTTAATCACAGCAGATGGTGTAGCTTCTTGAATATTAAATTTATGCTTTAAAAATGTTCATCTCATTCTTTATGAATACAGCGTTTTATAAATGTCTGTTAGTTTCTATTGGTTTATAACATTAAAATCTGTTAGTTCTGAGAAATAGATGTTAAAACATCTATAAACGTTTGTGAATTTGTTAATTTCTTCATCATGCATTTAATTATAATTATTAGTTCAATTCACATTGACCTTATCCTTTCTAATAAATTTTTGATTACATTTTATGGAGCATTAGTCTGTATGTTTGTTAATAATCTTTGTCTTAGATTCTGTTAATCTTATTTTTATTGAGATAAAAATGCATTACACAATGGAAGTTTCAGGTGTCATAAATATTTGTATATATTTCATTAAATTTTTAATTTTGATTTATTCACCTCTGTTTTACTAGTTGGGATTTTTTTCTTACACAAAATTTTATTAAAATGGAAATTTCAGTCAATATTTCTACCTTTTCATACTTTACTATTAGTTGATTATTCCTGTAGTAGCTGATGATTTTATCTCATATATTGTCTTTTTGCATTTCCTCTCTAATTTTAGTCATTCTTGGGATTTTATATTATCTATTAATATATAATGAAGTAATAAAATAACACTTCACATATTATGGTAGATTTTATTTCTATATTCTTATATCTCTCAACATGTTTTTGTTGTTTAAAAAAACTATCATCCTTACCACATGTACTCTTAATTCCTTCACAAAATCATGGTTTTATCAAGACTTTTTTTAGCTTGATAACTTTATTTTACATTTTCAGATTATGTGCATCTATGTTAGAATAAAGGTTATATCCCCTAGGTTATCTTTCAGCCAACTATGGACATAAGGAAGACCTAGCCAATGTGCAATTTCCGGTTGTGCCCTTAATGTGATAAATCATAGTCAGCTCTGTCATTTCCTCTTCTCAACTGACTGGACTTGTAGAGAAGACTAGACTAGTCATCATATTCTTTGAAAGAGGAGTCATAAACAGAAGAAAAACACAAAGATGAGAGGAAGCTTAGGATCATGTTGAATTCCAACATGGAAATGCAACCTAAAATCATCAATATTAAATGCAAAAGATATAAATATCTAATTAATTAATTTAATTGTTAAATTTGTGCCTCTGTTATACCAACTGGATTGATATTCTAATCAATACAGTATTTATTACCCAGAAATGGGATACTGATATAGCCAAACAGAATATATGGCATGGCTTAATACTTGAACACTGGGCATCAAGTCTGCAATGTGATGTCTTTTAATTCAAACCATGCACCAATAGAAAACATAATTCTAGGGAAAATGGTCTAAAGTATATCTAAATATCACTGTTTGGAATCAAACATTTAAGTTCCTAGCACAATTTTGAAAAAGAAATGCTAGAAGTACCAGAGGCATCACTAAGTTTTATTTGAAGAAGTCTGTGATTAATAAATCCCTAAATCAACATCAAAGAGATTCTCAAAACTCACTTGTAGAAAGCAAACCGGGAAAAAGGTTTGGATCCAAGTAGGTCATATTTTTGTAGGTCAATGTCCACTTCAAAGGAGCCAGATAGAATGGATAAATAATGTCTGTATTATAGGTTCATTTAGAAACCACAGAATAAAATGTTTGAGGAACTACTCCTCAGACAGCATAATCAGTGGCAGTCAGACGATCTAAACAAGAACTTATTCTATTTTAGGATTCTTAACTAGTTGTCCATGAAAAGATGTTCTCACTTCATTAAGCGATGTGAATTATTTTTGTCATTCTTGTAATGAGAGTTCGAATTGTGTTCATTATATTCTTACCACATGTAAATTATGTACATATTTAATTTATAGACATTCCCATTAAGAATAAATCATATACAGACCTACGAGCTTCAAGTAACTCAGAAATCTAAGACTTTGGATTATACTAATAACTTTTGGTACTTTGAGATTATCTTGTAGTATAGAACTGGACACACTTTATACATAGGAGCATAGATGTACACATATACTTGACTGTCCAGAACTGCTGGCTGAGAGTTCTCATTTTACACAGAAATAGAAATGTATCTGCATTAAATAGGCAACAAGAAACACAAACTTTGCTGCTCAGTCTCCATTTTTTTAAAGTGCTACCATGTGACCAATTTAATGGGAGACTGAATATACAAATGAATAAAAGTGAATACTTGGGAATCTTTCATAAAGTATCAGAACTGTCACAACAAATAATAAATAATATAAAACATTTATTGAATTAAGATATTATTAGCATTAATGATTATTTAAAATATTATTGACATGTGTTTATCTATAAATCATCACAGAATAAAAAATAGCATTTCTATTACCCTAAATATTTTCATTATTGCTCTTTGCAGTTAATCACCAACTATTCCCTGCAAATATCATTCACCAATCTATTTTCAGCCCTTGTGTAGTTTTATTTTTCCCAACATTTCATGTAAACAGATACATGAAATGTTTATTCTTTTGTGTCTGGTTTCAATTACTAGCATAATGCTTTTGAGAATCACTCATGTCATTACATGCAAAAATTTGAAATTAAAGGGAAAATAAAACATATCAATAATAGTTCCAATTTAGAGACAAATTAATGTAAATTCCAAGGTCACATTTACTCTATAATTCCTATTGCAAGAGTCTTTGAGTCATACAATAGGGCATTTAATGGGTTAAATTACATAAATTTATATATATAATATTATATATTGTATATATAATATATATATTTATATTTATATTAAATTATATACATTTATATATTATATATATTTACATATATAAATAGAAAAGAGCACATGATGTAGTCTCATTTCACATTGAAGCATGGCACAAGGGAGTCCAACAGGCTTTAATAAATGACTACATTTGAGTAAAGTTAAAGCAGAAAAGGCTGTACTTTTTGTCTCTTAATTTAGGCCACTAGTTCTTTAGTCCTCAACATATCTTAAAACTAGATCCATCAAAAACCAGTCGTAACACAGAGCTGTTAGCATTAAAAATGCAAAAACAAAAAATTTACTAACAAGCTGAATACTCATTCTATCAGAAGGAGTTATCATAGCACTGGAATTCAGACACAGGAGATTTTGTTAATGGAAATGTGAGGGGAAGAAAAATATATTTGTAATGGTAGGCCAATAAGCAGCCAGTAGTAGGACCAAATCTATGCCAGGGCAGCATCAAAAACTACAGGAATGAATTAGGCTCATGGTTTAGGTTCAAAACAAATAAGAGAATTAAGGTGGATATTGTTCCCAGCTCAAGTCTTGGGAAATTATCTGTTGTAAATTAAGAAACACAACAATTATAAGGACTCAGAGGAGAAAATATTGAAGAGGAAATACATTGTGGGGATCATGTGCAATTAATTGATCCAGTTGGATTGATTCCAAGCTTCCTGATCAAGTCCTGATTCTCTTATTGCTAGTAAGTAATCCTGGGCAACTAAATTATATGCTTTAGTTTTCTTAGGTGGATTAGAAAACAATAACAAGATTAGAAAAACTAACTGCATATATATATATATATATATATATATATATGTCTCTTCTATAGTAAACTATTTTAGTAAGATTCAAATGCCTTCAGGATTCAAGCAGAAAATTTATAAAATTGTGGAGTAAATGCATATAGAACTACAAGGTTTTTAGGAAATTGTACCTACCAAAATTCTGACATAAATTTAAATCATACTATAATTAGGAAAAAATAAATCTGTACATTGTAATAGCACTATAGAGTTTTTATTTTATACAAATATGTTTGTCTATCTAGTGTATTAGCTAATATTCTTGTAAATCTCTATACTGGATACTCTTGGTGACCTGTTTAGACTCCTTTACACTGGTGATACACTTATAAGTCAGACTCCATGAATATAGGCTACTAATGTCTTACAGTTGCTTATTATTCAAAACAAATTGTCCTTGGCTATATAATAGATATAATACACAGTCAGTAATTGAATAATTAACCTGGGAGTATACAAAAGGTTGACACACTTTGGACACAGAGAGGACTAACTTTATAATTTTAAGTCAAGTCCTAAAGCCTTCTCATATGATCAAAATGAAGCAAATCTACTGACACTATATACATGTTTAGCATCTTCTCCTTGCCTTTTACTAGATCAATTATTCCCCTTCATTGGGGAACACACTTTCAACAATTTACGCAGATACTCATCTCAGGCTTCTCTAAGATAACCATCTTAAAACAATCTTTTACTTTCCTCAGAGAGCATGCTAATAACCTAAAATAAAATATATCTAACATTAAAACAAAGCTAAAAAAATGACCTGCCCTAGTAGCTTACTTAAGAACAATATTTAGAGGTAAAATGTCACTCTATCATAATAGATAATGCTAAAATCAGAGGGAAAACTTCACCTTCCTTTCTTATTTCAAAAATAAGTTTCAAATGACATGAGATTGTAAGATGTTATCTTATTCTGAACTTGAACTTGACATTCCAGCAAAAATCCAGTGTCCCACTAATCATTCTACAAAATGGAGTAATCTATAAAACACATCAGTAATCATTGGAAAAACTATGGAGGAAAAAAATGCATGCAAACATAAAGATGAAGAATACTAAAAAAGTGTGAACATTATTTTTCTAAACTTGGAAGTGTATAATTGATAAGCAAAAAATCTAATCCATCTGTAGTATCTCGAGTGCTTCAAACATTAATTATTGATAAATATAAATAACTGCTTTACTGTCAATTTCCACTTCTGAGGAAAGAGTCAGAGTCCCTGTCAAATTCTGAATAACATTTTAGTGCTATAACATACAGAGAGGAGATTAGGTGGTAAATTGATTTCTCAATGTACTTATCAAATCTTTAACTTCATTCCTAGTGATGTATCCCACAGTAGAATATGAACAAAATAACTTGGCTTTACAGAGACAAAGTTTATAATATATTTGATATATACTATTTTTAGAAACATTCTCTAATTTACTACTTAACTATATAATAGAACAACTTTATGCCCAAATTTCTAAAAAAAGAAACCCTATTTATGTTTATGTTTTATCATAAACATTAATTTGGTTTCCACAAATACTCCTATATTAAGCATAAAACAAACATACGACATGAAATTTGAATATATCCCTTTTCAGATAAAATAAAATGTAACCATATATAGTTTCATTTGGAGTTAATAGGCCTGAGTTATGTAAGTTTATCATGCCAAAAGACAGTATATCATACATAATAAAAATACGCATGCTAAAAATTGATTGTGTTAGATTAAAACAGAAGATATACTATTGTTTCAAAAAATCCAATGACATAAAATGGGAAATCCAGAAAGAATAAATTATGTCAGCTTTCACCAAATGCCCAGTTAATTTTCAAGTTAATTTTTTTTTATTGAGATAACTTCAGTTTACAATGTAAGTTTTATAAGTACAGTTTCAATCTTCATTGCAGGGTAATTTTACACTAGTTTGGCTTATTATTTGTCTTTTGTATAAAAGAAGTCAGATACTTAATTGTAATTATTAAAACAAAATATTTAATCAGAGAATTAGAAATATCTATGTACCTACCAGTTTTATCTTTCTAATAGTTAAAAGACAGTACTGAACAAAGAAGGAATTGCAAATTTTAGCCTCCAATTTAAAAGAAAAAATGAGGGGAAGATTTGGTAAACAGTCTAGGAAAATGTAGAAGTTATATATAGCCCATTATCATAATTTAACTATATTGGTGTCTTTTAGATTATAGCGGGAACTCCAGATTGATTTTATTAGTTTCCTCTATAAGTATAGGATTTATTAGGCACCATATACATGGATTTTTAAATAAATGTGTAAATCATTCACATTAGGTACATTTATTAAGTTCTTAACTGCCTCCCCACTTTCACAGCTGAAATATTATGATAGTGTCCCCTGGAAGAAAGCAGATTTGCACAATACTGGGGGTAAGGATGTATGTGTACGAACATACAGCAGATGAATTCTCGAATCTTCACTTCATTGAAGTTCTAAGAGAAATTATATTTTTCCGCAAAAAAATTTAGCAGATGAACTGCATTAAGAGTTGTATCCACAGAGGACGCATCAGGTATTGGACATCGGCTCTTCCTTCCACATCTACACTACTCATTCTTTTTCTTTGAACTTCTAGATTGAAAAGAAAAGAAAAACTAACTTTCCACTTTATTTCAGTAATGCACAGTCATTATGCCCATCTTAGTTGATAGAAAACTCTCTATATGGACACCCTTTTGAGTCATGATTTAAACTCTAGCTAGCATAAGTATTCATGTTTTTCACTTGGTTATGAAGCTGTCAAAGGGTTTCCATTGTTCATTCATGACTTTTTTTTTACTTTATTATACAGTGGTCTTTTCAAACTTCAGCATTAGGACGAAGTTATTGTTTGGAGTGAAAGTTTGCAGTGAAGAGTGGAGGAGTAAAAGAAAAGGCATTTTCACTGATCAACAATGATTCAGGGGCAATCTTATGGAAATCTCCCTTCCACAACATGTTGATTTGAGTCTGGGATGAAATTGTGTAAAATTAAATTATTCAACTTGAAGGGAAAAGCTTATTTTGATGGAAGAAAAAAAAGTGGAAAAGAATGAGTTTACAAATTTCTATAGGTGGTAAAAATGTTTTCTATTAACTGTTTCAAAGTAAAAATATGTATATAAATTACCTCAAGAATAAGTCATGATGTTTCTTGTCAGCATTATTTTTTACAAAAAGAAAAAAATTATAACATGTCCTTCAGTTGTTCTCAAGCAGTAGAGTAGGTAAGTGCATAAACTGTGGTCTTCAGCTGATCTAGAGTAATAGTCTTCCACTCTTCCTCTGAAGTGGCTAATAACCCTGATCTTAGAATGGATGGGATAGCATAATGAAAATAAAGTATATAGAAATTCTTGATCTCTGAGCCTCCCAGACAAAGGTAAGCTATCAATTCTTTTGAAATATATTGACAAAATCTGTTGGTATGGTGGAAATTCTGTAACACCTGAACTTTCTTAAAAAACAAATCCTGATTGGTAGTATTTGCCATTGTTCGTGATATTAATATTCCAAGCAATGTCAATGTCAAACAGCATATTACTTAACATCAGAAAAAATGTCAAGAGTTTATCATTGTATTTATAGCATGCCAAAATAACAGAATTTATATTCTCAATAGTATAGATATGAGTAAAATATGGTAAATAATAAAACATGATAAATGCATATATTGAGGATTTTCTCTCTAAAACAGTTGATTAAAATTCACGTCTAATTTTTAATAATTTCTGGGTTTGACCATCAATTTGAAAATGTTCTGAAAATTAGAAAAGATTCTTATGAGCCAATGTAAGTTGACTACCAATGTGAAATTATACTAATAGTAAATAAAAAAGTAATGAAAGTTAATTTAATTGACAAAAATCAGGTAATTACACACTTCCTCACATATATGTATATATATGTATACATATATTTATATCTATATATATTTATATATGTATCTTAGATGCTCTGTTATAATCAAATTATAGAAGTTACCCTTATATCTAAGATCCGTAAATATGAACTAGTTTAGTGATAACCTGGAAGCAAAAATTTTTTGAAAATGTTCAATATAAATAATATTTGCTTGAGAGCCTTGCTTGAGAGTTCAGGGGATTCTTCTCAAGGCTTCTCATCAAAATGTAATACTAAATTTCCAAATCTCCATTATTTATGGCCACCTGAAACTTTTAGGCTGAGTATGTATAACATAGCTATCATTAGTCAAAATAATACTCAATTTTGATGTGGTCTTCCTGTAACAAATTACTAGATAGAATCTTGTCTTGTGCTGTGGCAAAATTTTTGGCAAGTAGTCCACTGACACCCAATCAATTATTTCTAGGGAAAAAAAAAATTTTTTTCTTTGTTAACTTTCTACTTAGCCCTTGTCTACCTCAAATGCCTGGGAAAGAGAATTTCCTAATTAGACAAGCATATTCTACTCCACAAAATATGAGAAAACACCACACGTTAAGCAGAAGGAATACATTTTTACTCCATTGATTTATTTATTTTCTTATTGAAAACTGTATCAAAAGCACAATAGCACTAATATTCTCTGTAATCCAAACACCACTCATGAAGTTAGATTTAGGAGAAGAGAATAAAATGGCATAAAATTATATATGTACATACATGTATTTATACATACATATATGTATATATACATGTCATAAAAGTAAAATAATTTGTCCAAGGTTAAATAAAACATATTAAATGTCAGTGGCTGAATCCAGATATGCCTGGTTCTACTGTTTATCTCTCACCGATTACTTTTTGTTTATTTCTGTATCATATCTCAATACTAAATGTGGATGGACTCAAGAGGATAACTATACTTCCTTGGAATATAAGTCCCCTCTGTTTCAAAGGAGCCAGATCAAATCTAAAAAAATTGCAGTTACTTTCATGGGAGAAACACTATGGAGGCATTGGAGAATGCTACTAATGTGAGATAATACAGTAAATAAAAAAGTAAGAAAAATTAATTTATTGACTAAACAAATCAGGTAATTTCCCACTCATCACAAGAATATTCCTATCACTTCATTATCCAATTTAATTAAAATTCTGCAAATTATATGGTCACATGGAGTGAAACTGTTGTTTTTTTTGAGTTTTAAAACATGTTCCACAATGGAAAATTGACTTTATATTCACAAACAACACAAACACACACAAACCACACAATATAAAAAAGCTTCCAGACCAATATTTACCCCTCCTAAAAAAAAATTCCCATATTTTATCTATTTTGTTCATTTGACAATGCTCTTCTAACATTAAATTGATTTCATGTCTAATAATAGATTACAACCCACAGTTCGAAAATCATTTAATGAGGAATAAGACTTAATGGTTTTGTTTAAATTTACTACCCCCATCTTTTTAAGTGATCTTAAGTAAATAAAGTCTGTGGCCTTGGTTATGTCAGTCAATCAAATCTTAAAATGACATAAGAGGAAATTATACAAATATCTAATAACAGTTCTCTATTGCTTCATTCATATAAAATAATATTATTTGTGTATATTCTTCCTAAGCAGTTTACTAAATTCATTATAAATTTGATAGCCTCTATCAATATGCGGTTCTTTTTTATTTAGCAGAAATGTAACTCTCTGTAATTTCAACTCTTTTATCTTAACTCTCACCTGTGAAGTTCTATGGAATTCTTTTCCTTTCCCATAGGCCGACTTCCCTAATAATGAAGAAATTTTTCCTGTGTCATCTATTTATACTTCTCCCAGAGTATAACTACCAGTTATTTAAAATCTTTCATAAGCCATAGTATTAAACATCTTCATTCTCTTGTTCACTTTTTTTGGAATTCACTCTAAATTACTTATGTCCTAGTTAAAGCAGTTGGCACAGAACTAACAGAATTTTGAAACCTTGTCTCTCACTCACTACCTGTAACTTCTTTTAAGGTCTAAGACATTTATTCACAGACTCCTTTCATTGCCTCTTTATCTAAACACAATCTTTCTTGTGAAAAATTTATTATGGGACATAAAATGCAAACTTCAACTATGAATTTAAATTTGGTTCATTTTCAAATGTAGCGTGAAAAAAAGAATCATTCATTGCTCAAAGTTAATAGATCACGAGCACCAATCTCCAATCTTTCTCCAAAACACATGCAACAATAGCCTCTATTACAGGACTGCTTAGACTGTCTATTGCTATTTTTTAGGTTGAAACTAAAACTAGTATTGTAAGGAAAAGATAGCTCTGTTAATTTTTTCATTGTAGATGAAAATATAGAAAAGTGACCTCCAATCAACTCTTCTCTTTTAAAAAAAAAATCATCTACTTTACGACCTAGTTTTGACTGATGGTTTGAATGAAATAGATATCTGGGGTTGATGATGTTGCACAGTGAAATAAATTAATACATTACTATAATAATTAAAGGAATAAGGTTAGCTTAGAAACTCTAATTGAACTTTAGTAAGATTGAAAAGTAGATACGAATTACATCACATCATGTTTTATTTCTTAACATCCATTTTGAGCTCCTAAATATTTGTGTGTGCTTTTGTTGTTGATTCTCAGCTCATCTCAAGAGGTTTGTATTAGGACTTGTTTACTACCAGAAGATTAATGTATCATTAGTTTTAGATAGCTCTCTGCTGTTTTGAAATTTTCATGTTATGAATCTCTACTGTCTAAGATTAACATTATGTATTTTTTTTCTTCTAGGAATTATATTTTAAACAGGGATGTCTTGAAACAGTTTCTTTGTTCTTCTAGCCAAAATTAACTATAAGATTGCTCCATTCCAATGCTTTTTCCAAGCTAATTTTTTCCAACTATCAGTTTCACATGTCAAAATTTAAATGTCAGGAGTCAGTAAGTCCAACATAAACAATTAAATAAGTGTTAGAATAAGACTGATTATAGTAATGTCAAGCAAAGTCATTACTTTACCTACTAGATGAAGACTCCATGACTATATCATATTTTTCAGGGAAGTAGAGCATGGCTGAAAAAAAAGATTTGAGGATTATATTTACTGAGAAATCAGAAATTATTTACCGTGTTTTTATTTGAAGAAAAAAGAACTTCATCAGCACAGAATAAAGGAGTAATGTTCTCTTTATTGCAATGAACTAAAATTGTATTCTGCTTTCTTTAAATATTATGTGTATGGATAAAAGATATAAAAATATTATCCAAAGTTTACAGAGAGAGAAAACAAACAATGGAAAACAGGTAACAGGTCCTTTCTTCATTTTGCTTTCTTCTATGTGTTCCTTGATGTGAGATGATAACTGCTTCTTCATTAATCAAAGCAATTAACATTATCTCAGATGTGAGTTTCCAGTTTAAAATTCATCCCCTTCCTATCCAAAATCCCAACACCTTATATCATGTTCCTATTCTGCCTCTAGCCTTTTATATTTTGAACTTAGATATTATTGTTATATTTTGTTATATACCAGAATCCTAGTCTCCAATATTGAGTTTCCTATTTTTCTCTTTACTTTTAATTCATACTGTCATAGTTTTGTTTTGTGTTTTTGTTTGTTTGTCTTAGAATAATGACTGAAGATAAACTAGAAGCTATATAACTTCTTGGAATTTTATCCTGGAACTACCTATCATGTATGATAAACTATTAATTAAGATTCTAAATTGTAGCTAATCTACCTTACTAAACCTTAGCTATCCGATGATCTCCCAAGAATGCAGTGACTGCTTTGATAGCGCATAACGTGTCCTCTCCTGCTTATATGTAGTATGAAAAATAATTCAGACAAGCAAAATAAATAGGTTGACAAAACAATATTTTAAATAATTCTTGAACATAAAACTTAAAGTCTAACTAGTTAATAGTTATACAAGGCACACCCTGGTGGACTATTGGTTATGTCCAGTCACTGCCTCCAGAGGAGCGCAGTACACCCTGGGTCCCTGGTCTCAGAGAACAACCAAGGTGAACAACTAAATAAAAATTAAATTTAAAAAAATGCTTCCTTCTCCTCTCTCTTCCTGTCTGCCTATCACTTCCATTCCTGCCTGCACCTGTTCTTTATAAAAAAAAAAGTTTAAAAATACCTATTATACAATGGGCCATTGTTCTAGATGATAAATAATAGCCTTCTCTTTGTGCAAAATGGAGTCTACATTCATTTGCTGTACTTTCCCCTACTCTGACTCATAGTCTTGCAAACTACATTTATCTGACAACTAACATATTTTAAATCAGATTTGATAATTGAGATGCTGACAAGAAATTGGACAGGAATTTCACACACTCACTTTCTCTATTTGTGGCCAAATCTCTGACATTGTCTACATTTTAAGTGTGGCTTGAATCTTTCATAAACACAACTCCTACTGAGAAGCCACCATAGCTTGTCAAATCCTTCTCAGTGGCCTGAGATTTTAAAGGATGGTAGTACCATTTATTCTTGCCCTTCCATGTCTGTGAAGGTAGAAACTACTATTGGTAAGCTTTAATTACCTTAACTTTAAAAAAAACATTGATCTAGGAATAGTTTTAGTTATTAGTTACATTTATACCATCTCTTGAATTAATTAGAATGGTATGTTCTTGATCTACTGTAGACTGATGTTCTGATTTGTATACCTGAGTGTCAACTTCAATTAGATTCCTTGGTAAAATATTTTGAAAGTTAACTCTGGAATATATGGAAGAAGGATATCTCTATTTATGCACTCCTAGTATAGACCTATACAAACTTCCATTTACTAATTAAGTGGCAAAATGTATCAGAATTCATTATAACAACACTAAAAGTAGACTTAGAGTACCTATCAGAAGGTGAGCTTATGAGGTTTTATCCTAAAATATGTATAATTCTATGACTTTATGTTATTAAGAAGTATTTGTATTTTCTTGTATATACAATCAGAAATATTTATTTTGAAAAGACTGTTTTGAACATATCTAAGAGGTATGCATGAACTTTGAAAATAAAATGTTAAAGAAATTTACTAGCCACATGATTAAATATTTGTAAGAAAATAAAAATTTTGAACTAAAATTGTTTTTATTCTCTTTAATTTCCCATGAAGTTAGAAATTTTAGTCTATAAATTTTTTTCATAGTATTAATAGAACTATATCTTTTGACAAATCTTTAATTTATAATCTGTCTTGTCTATGTAATTATTTTTAATCTTCTTAACCTTTATGTCTATATTGTTTGTCACTACTTTTCAGCTTTATTAAAATTTTATTCAATAATTAAAAAAATACATTTAAATACAAAAACTTCTGCCATTTATATCAAAGTTAGTTGACAGTACACAGACCCAGAGGTAGGAAGTCAGTTCTTCACTAACATAATTTCATTAGCCAGTGCGCAGAAAGTCTCCCACAGAATTTAAAGATGTGAAGTAAATTCAGAGCATTGTACTTACTAAGGTATTTGCCACATGGTAGATAACTGAATTAAATATTAGGATTTTATACTAAAACAATTAAATCTGGTTATTAATTTGGAAAATTCACATGCAAAACACCAATGTAATTTCTTAATTCTTGTACCAGCTGAGTATGCACAAATATTAAAGAATGTGACCTCTTTGAGTGTCCCCAATTATATCAGCCTCTATGTAGGTGCTTCTTAGAAAATCCTGGTCAGTTCAAGTGTACTGCAGTCAAATTCAGATAAAGGTCCTCTGCACCTGATCTAGGAAAGCCTTGGCCACATACTATATCTTTTAGTTAGCAAGTTGGCATTTCTGGGCCAGTTTTGTTCTGCCCTTATGATCTATATTTTGGTAAGCAAGGAATAGCAGTCCTGAAGTAGAAAGTATAGTATTTAATCAAGAACACTAAATACATTCATTTTATTTTCCTCTTTTTATTTATATACTGCTGAAGAAAGGCATGTAAGGTTTCTTAGACTATCATCTCATTTATGTCAAGCAAGTCTTTATAATCAACCCAGAATGCATGACTTTTAATCTTCTCAACCTTATCTATATTGTTAAACATTAATTTTCAAACTTCTGTTTCCTAGAAGATGTTAGCTTCCATTTTCTCAACCCTTATATACCTTCTGTTCCGACACTTAGGTACCACCATATTACATATGATCACCAAACTTTCACTTGATGCTGGGATCATCATATGCAAATAAACCACATTGGACCTGAAAGTGTCAGTCTTCATTGTGCTCTGTCAGCTTCTCCAGTCATAGTCTATTTTTGCTTTCATTTCGATAATATAAATTACACTTCAAATAGATTAAGCCTTTGCAGAATTTAAGCCTTTAATTAAGGTTATTAATTATATACTATAAAATAAAAATTATATTATTATAGATTATTATAGATATTATTATAGATAAAATATGCAGACTAACTGCAATCTACCTCTATCAAGGTAGATCTTACTTAGAAAACATTCCTACTTGAAAATGAATTTACTATAGTTTCTAAGTAGAAGAGTAGGCTTGGATCTAAATATCTGCGACTGCTGTATTTAATTGCATAGTGTCTCAATTTACCTCTGTACTCTCTTTTTTAGATTCACCATGACAACTACTTTTTTATTTAACTATAGTTCTAGTGTTTCTTATAACTCATAATTTAGAACACCCTTGCTTTGTCTAATAAAGTTCTTAACTGCAGCAGAAAGGTTAAGTATTTAACCTTATGCATCCCTTTGATTCCTTGAAGTGTTACAAGGAATTCATTTTCCAGAAGATATCAGTGATTTTTTAAGTTCCTGGATGTCAGAAACAAAAAAACTATTTGCTCACTTCTCTAGGATGATTTAGAGAGGAGGTAAGCTAAAAGGCTCAAACAGCATTGTGGCAGATTAGAGATTGTCTTCAATTTATTGCCACTCCACCTACTGATGTGTGAGGTCTAATTCCCTTTTCCCTAAATATAGGTTGACCTTAAATACTTGCTTGACCAATAAAATATAGCAGAAACTTTACTCTGAGATCTCTCAGGTAGTCATAAAGTGACTATAGATCTTGCCTGAGTTTCTGAGAATACTTATTCTTAGTAACCTTAGCCATCATATAATAAGTTTAGACATGTTATTGTAGAGATCATATGAGAGGTCCTGAGACTACATTGAGAAAACGAAGAGTGCAACTTGTCTACAAGTTGTGTCTCTTCTGGAAGCTGTTTCATTAAAATACTGGTTATATGAATGAGGCTATCTTTGACCATCTAGATCACAAGCTAAATATCACAGAATGCCTTCTGTCAATGCTATGATCAAGCATAAATATTCCTCTTCAGAACTTTGCAATTATCATAAAGCCAGAATGTAATGAAACACAAATATATGGTGTGATTTTAGACCAGTATTTTTAAGATAGTTTGCTATCAAGCTATAGACTTCTGGAACACCATTCAACATCAAATGAATTTGCTGAGCTCATGGTAGGTTAGCCAATGACAACAGGAAGACTGCCTAGAACCTGTGTTGTATTTAATGATTAAAATACTGTGGAGTCTGGGACAAATTGACTTGATGTAGTCAAGTTATTAAACATTAAATTACAAACATATAATTAATCATATTAATTTCATTATAGTTCTCATCACTAATGTCTTTAAGAAATTTTTTAAGATATTAAATGTAATAGATTAGGGATGGGGGACAAATATGTTTAGAATGAAAGTAAAATTATTCAGAATCTCTAAGTTCCAATCAAAATATCCCTATAGAGCAAATATGGTATGTGTTTCTGCGTGTTCTGTGTGTATAAGGCAAGTCTTCATTTATTTATCTAATGATTTCATTAGCTAGTGTGCTAATTTAGAAGTAAAATGTGATCTTAGTCTCTCTACATCTTATTCTCTGGAAGTACAAAATTTTTCACATTATTTCATGTTTCATTTTTATGACTTTGTCTACCAATGAAACAAAATCTGCTGGCATAAATTTTCAGTCTCTAACTATTAAGCAGTAGAAACAATGGCAGAACTATAGTCAGTACTTAGGCAACTATCTCACATCCTGAGGACATGATGCTTCTTTTTGTTTTTGTTTTGTTTTGAATACACATATACCTACAGAAGCATAGGGCTATCACTATAGTCTACCGTTAGAAAAAGCTTAATTCAATAGTAAAAACTTTTATGGAAGTGGGTAAAGGAGAATAAAGGAGCTTATGTTTGCCAACTGTATTTGGTATAAATAAAAATCGAATCTTGAGAAGTATGTTTCTACATCCACTATCTATATCTTTGTTCTTCCTTTCCATCATTTTTATTACTATATTCTTGAAAATAACAAATCAATTAAACTGCTTTTCAGGTGAGTACTGTAGCACTAATTGTAGATATTTCCATTTTACACTAAAATACAAGTTTAAAATAAGCAAAATATGAGAATATTATATTATTTTACCTTCAATATTTAAGAACTTCTGACCATCATTTCTGTGAAATTAGCAAACATCTATGATACCAATAAGTCCAACTAAAACATATTTTGTCCTTTATTGTTAACTTTTTTTCCCCAAAAATTAGCTCCCGAATATGAGAAATTTATGAGCTGTTAAAATACAGGTCATTTTAAAAAATCAAGAATATAAAAATGAAATGAAAATATGAGATATAAATTGAGATAAAAGTATGTCTATGAATTCTAGTCCCTTAATGAAGTAATTGAATTATAAAGCAAAAATCAGGTACATATACACAAAACATGAAAATTGTAAATTCCCAAAAGGGAACCTGAATATTATCCCTAGTGTAGTCTCTTTAGAATTTCATTGACAAATTCCTGAAGACATTGAAAAAGCAAAATAATCTTCCTATAAACTTATCAAACTCAACAACTCATCAATCAAATGACAAATTAACAGCAAGATATGGAAGAAATTCCATATTCTCTGGATACTAACTAAGAAAAATATTTTGCATATTATATATAATTCACACACATGTACACACATGCACAAATAAAAACATCAAAATAAAAAATAAAAAAGTGAAACTTTTTCAAACTAAAAAGTTATTGAATAGCAAAGAAATTATCAGAAAGAAAGGCAGCCTACAGTGTGAGAAAATATATTTGCAAACAATTATCTGGTAAGTTAATATCTAAACCAAATACTCAGACAACCTATTATCAAACATAGCCAAAAATCTAAAATCCAAATACAATTAAAAATGAGAAAATGACCTGAAGAGACATTTTTCCCAAGAAATATATATGAAAAGTCAATAAGAACATTAAGAAATGCTCAGTAACAATAACAAAAGATACTCAACATTCCTCAGAAGGAAAACGAAAATGAAAATCACAATGAGATAGCACCTTATGCCTGTTAGGATGGTCATTAGCAAAAAGAAAATTGATCATAAATGTTATTACGGATGTAGAGATAAGGGAAATCTGTGCACTATTTATACATTGGTGCAGCCACTATGAAAAACAGTATAGAGAATTCTCAGTAATTTAAAACCAGAACTACCATGTGATCAAGCAATTCCACTTCTGAGAATATATCCAAAGAATATGAAAATACTAACTAGAAAAGATGTCTGCTCCTTCATATTCATAGTGGCATTATTTACATAGCCAAGAAACAGAAACAACCTAGGTGTGCATCAATGGCTAATTGTGACATCTATATACACATATATATGTATATATATATATATATATATACATATATATGTGTGTGTGTGTGTACATGTGTGCATACACATATATGTATATATATACACACAATGGAATACTTTCGACAGTTCAAAAACAAAAAAATTCCCAAGAAATTCTATTATTTGGAACAATATGGTGAACCTTCAGCACATTATGTTAAGTGAAATGAATCAGACATAAAAAGACATATACTCTGTGATCTTATATGTAGAATCTAAAACAAAGTCAGAAAAGTCATTAGATTTGAGGTTATCAGAGGCAAGAGGGGGAACTGGTCAAGGGGTAATTGGAGTAATATGGTCAAAAGTTTAAAACTCCCAGTTACAAGATAAGTACAAGGAATATGACGTATAATTATAATCATAGCTAACACTATTATATGATATAAAGAGAAGTAATTAAGAGAATAAATTCTAAGAGTTCACAAAAAAAAGGTAAAGTTATTGTTTTGTTTTTACGGTTATCTATAGATATGGATATTAACTGAACCTACTGTGGTAAGCATTTCATAATATATGTGAATCAAGCTATCATACTACATGCTTTATATGCATATATATATATATATATATATAGTTGTGTATGCCAATTATTTCTGAATAAAACAGGAAAAATTTTATTTAGTTACTATCACATAAAGCAGATGGCTTGCAAAAGTAAGTTATCTCAGGCTGTCTCTCCACATATCGAAGATGCCAGGGAACCTGTACAGCACTACTAAGAAAACTGATTATCTGTGCCTATTTAATAGGGAGTCCAAATGTGGTTTCATTCTTCCTGTGTCATGACTAATCCCTTGATGCCCCTTCTAATATGGTCTCTTGCTTTAATAAGAATAGTGCTTCCCCTAAAATAATGATATAAAGGACACAGATATATTGTTTTAGACAATTTTGTAGGAGCAAACAGTAAAACATGGTTTTGATGCTAACTTTTTAAGTATTTTTTTTTTCAGACTATTAAAATTGAAGCAAGAACAAGAACAACAACTGAAAAAATCAGGGTGTGTAGGTTAAGGAAGTTTCCATTTCGAGAGAACAAAGTCTCACTAGAGAAAAACATTAAAAAGTAGGAAATTGACTAGATGATTACAATCATCAACCCATGGCTTTGCAATGAAAAGTCAAAATAACAAAGGAATATTTAAAAAATTAAACATTAAAAAATTTAAATGTTCAAAAAGTTCAAGTACAGAGACCACGGAATAAAAACTGCAGAACCAGGAACAGAAACTCTTCTGTGAAATTATATTTGGAGGCTGTCAAGCAATTTTCACAGGGGTAAAAAGATAATAGAAGGGTATGACAAAAAAACAAAAGCAATGTTTAACTTGATTGTATCGCCTATAGTATAGGATGTTTTAAAAAGGTGAGTTGGTCCAGAAAATTGAAAACCACAAGTGAACTATTACTAAATAAATTTATTTGTTGAATACAAAAGAAGCCGTAATATTAAAATGGGACATATCTTGAAGGAAGTGATTGGTTATAGAAGTGGAAATTTAAAAATTGGAAAAATAAATTAGAATAAAATCCCCAACATGACAATTTCTTTCAGATTAAAAGTTTGAGTATCTGATATAACTAAATAAAAAAATTCCTTCACTTGTACACTTGTATCCTTGTAGAATTCATGAACTCATATGATAAAGAGGATATGTATGTGTGTATATATATATATATATATATATATATATACACATATATATATCTACAGAGAGAGAAAACTTTATGTATAAAAGAAATATAATATCACTGTAGGAATCAACTTCTCATCCACAATACTGCAAAATAAATATCAGTAGAATTTATATTCATCAGAAAGATAGCGGGCTATATATTCTGAAAACTTTCCGTTACAAAATACTTGCAAAGTGTGACTAAAACACCACATTTTCTCTCTTGACATATGATCACAAACACAATTTGGGGTTTTAAGAAAGTAAAGGAAACCCGCTCAGTACAACCAAAATATGAACTAGAGTTGTCCAGAAGATATTTGCTGACAAAAATACTTGGACCAACAGTAACAGGACAGACAGAACTGATATTCTTAAGGACATTGCAATATTTTCAGTTCAGCAGAAAAAAGAAGTAAAAAAACAAATTTATTTCCTTTGTTTTGTGCTTGTATATGCATCTGAATAGAAAATAAGGGATGTATTCCATAAAAATATGTAACTTTAGCCTAGCTTTAGGTATATATGTAGGATTTGAAAGCAAATTACCACTGTGATCTGAAAACCACAGACCCGCAAAAATTTTTATGTGATTCCTGGTTAACGGCCCAAAGGGTACCAGGAAAAAGTAGCCAGACTTTCCTCTGGAGGAACATAGCTTAAACCCTGACTGGTCAGGTCACACAATAGGTCCCTGAAAACACATCCTTGAACAAAGAAATGTAGCTGAAAATCTGAGAAAATAAATCTAAATAAATGAATACCATGAGTATTTCAGATATAGATATTGTTAGATAGGAATATAAATATACATAAAGATTAATTTAAGTGAGGGGAACAAAATGTGAGGAAGTTGTTAAAAATTATAAAAATGGTTAAGCTAGATATAAAATATATATCTAAATTTATTAGTTTAAAATCAAAATATCAATGTTAGATACAGGGCCAATTAGTAATAACTGAATAATTAATGAATTAGAAAATAGATATGAAGAAATCACCCATATAAATATTAGAGAAACTAAGAGATGTCATGGTTAGAAATTATGTATTATTTTCAAGATTGAAGTTTTGTCTCATATTCAAGCAACAAGTAAGCATTAGCATTTACCAGAGAGATGTAGACTACTATAATGTACATGAGTCATAGGAATCTGAGCATTGAAGATATTTGATAGAATTAAAATATGTTTCCTCACTCCACATCTTTAAGTACTATTGCTTCCTAGAATCTTAGACTTGATGTAGCAGATATGGCAGATTTGATAATCCAACCACTCCAGAAATTACGTTGAACCATATCCTCAGCATTTTCTATCACAAGATACAGATGAAACCCTGCCTTTCACATATCATCTTAACTGGGAACAATTCAGGTTAAAAGTCAGTGGGAGGAAGGAAATAATGAAATTCAAGTGGAAAAAAATAAAATTAAATGAAAAAGACAATTTAGAAGAACACTGGAATCAAAAGTTGGTTCTTGGAAAAAATAAAATTAAATGAAAAAGACAATTTAGAAGAACACTGGAATCAAAAGTTGGTTCTTGGAAAAAATAAAATTAACAACCTTTGTCTAGGGTAACTAAGAAAACTACAAAATTCTAATAGCTATAATCGAAACAAAAGATGAAAAGTTTCAAAATATAACTTAGATATTCAAAGAAGCATCATAAGAGAATACTATGAATAGCAATATGTCAATAAATTTTACAATCTAGAGGCTATGGAAACATTTTAGAATAAGATAGCCTACAAAGGCTAAATCAGAAAGAAATGGACAATTAAACAGTCCCATCACAAAGAAATGGAAGAAGTAATAAAATTTTTCTCAAAAATAAAAGCTCAATACCAGATGGCTACACCAATAAGCTTTACCAAATCTTCAAAGAAGAATTGATAACTTGTTCTCAAACACTTCAAAAAAATGAAGAATAGGGATTACTTCCATATACTTTCTATGAGACAAACACTACCTAGATACCTAAAGCAGGTAAAGGCATCACAAATTAACATATCAGACTAATATCTGATGAATATAGAAATAAAACCCCTCGATAAAATATTAACAAATCTAATGAAACAATACATTAAAAGGATAAACCATCATGGCCAATTGGGTCTTATATCAGGGATGTAAAGATGGTTCAAAACTATGTAAAACTATCAATTCAATATACAACATCAGCAACAGCTAAGAAAAAATATTGTATGATCATATCAGTAGACATAAAAAAAGCATTGGACACACTTTACCAACCATTTACGATAAAACCTCTACATAAAAAAGTAATAAAAGCAATATATTTTAACATAATAAAATCTAGGTATGATAAACCCACAGCAAACATCATACTCAGTGATAAAAAACTGAAATTGTCTCACAAAAGAACAGGAATGAGCCAAATACGTCTACTCTTATCACAGCTATTTAACATCTCATGGGAGGTCTTAGCCAGAGACTCAAGGAAAAAGATAAAATAAAAGTAATCCAAACAGTAAATAATTAAAATAATCACTATTTTCAGGTGACATGATATCATATGTAGAAAACCCTAAAGACTCCACAAAAATTTTTTAGAATTACTAAATTTCTAAAATAAAGCAATAGATTTCAAAATTAATATACAAAAATCTGTTGCATAATATGGGATAAAAGAGAATGGAATTTTTATAAAACTACTCTATTTACAATAGAAATAATAATAATTTAATACCTTGAAATAAACTTAACAAAGGAAATGAAAAGCAAAAACTACAAAAGTAGAGATACAAAGAGAAAGATATTCAATGCTCAAAATTGTGAAAAAAATGACACAAATAAAAAAGCCATCTTAATTAAATCAATATATAGATTTAATGCAATCCCTATCAAATTATCATTGGTATTTTTCATGGAAATAGAAAAAAGCATTTTTAAATTTGTATGGAATCACAAAATTCTCTGAATAGCCAAATCATGAAGGAGAAAAAGGACAAAAGTAGAGGTATCACACTCCCAGATCTTGAGCTATACTACCAAGTGATAGTGTCAAAATGGACGGTACTAGAAAAAAAACAAGCAAATCCATGGAATAGAATTACATCACAAGGTATAGTCACATACATATTTGTCATTTAACTTATGGCAAAGAGTCAAGAGAATATGTGTTCGAGATAGAAACTTTTATCAAAAAATGGTTTTGTATAAACTGGACAGTCACATGCAAAATAATAACCCTACAAAATTCTCTAACATATACATAAAACTAACTCAAAATAGACTAGAGATTTGGATGTAAGACCAGAACCATAAAAAACTTAGAAGAACACATAGGCAATGCTTTCCAAGAAATCAGACTTACAGAGGTCTTTGGGAACTCAACTTCAGCAGTAAAAGAAACAAAGTAAAAAAAAAAAAAAAAAAAAAAAAAAAAAAAAAAAAAAAAAAAAAAAAAAAAAAAAAAAAAAAAAAAAAAAAAAAAAAAAAAAGACTATAATAAAATAAAAGATACTGAACAGTGAAAGAAACTCTCATCAAAACAAGACTGTTTGGGAGAAGATATTTTCACATATATTAAGCAAAGGATTAAAGTTCAAAATACATAATGAACTTATAAAATCAGCAACTTAGAAACAAACAACCCAATCGAAAAATAGGCCATTCTGAATAGACATTTCTCCCAAGAATATACATAGTAATCCAACAGAAACAGTTATTATTAGGGAAATGCAAATCACAACAACAATGAGATATCACCTCAAAACTGTGAGTATGACTATCATCCAAATATTTGGTAAAAAGCAAGTGTTGGTGAGGATGTGGAGAAAAGGGAATCTTTTTACAATGTTGGTAGGAGTGCAAATTGGTACCATCATTAAGTTGAGTGGTATGGGCAATATTAAGAAAATTAAAAACAGAAATTCTTTGTGATCCCATAACCTCACTGTGGTTGTTTATAAAAAAAAGTCCTAATTTATAGAGAAATATGAAGTTCCTTGTTTATTACAACATTATTTATAATAGCCAAAAATTGGAAACTACCTAAGTACCCAGAGACAGAAGAATAAAGATGTAATATATATAAACAACTGAATACTACACAATCCTAAAAAAAGATAAAATTCTTATATTTGTGACAACTTGGGTGGAAGTAAAGGGGATTGTGCTAAGTGAAATAATCAGAAGGAGAAAGAAAATTACTGGCTGATGTCCCTTATATGTGAAATATAAAGAAACAAAACATTAGAGGCTTCAATAAATGGAATATTTATGGATTAGAAGACTTAATATTGTTAGTATAGCAATACTTTCCCATAATGGTCTAATGATTCAATGCAATTCCTATCAAATCCCAACTGGCTGTTTTGTAGAAAATGAAAAACTGACGCTTAAATTCTAACAACAGGAATACATTCTGAGAAATGAATCATTGGTTTTGTTGTGCAACAACAGCCTATTGGGATATTGGGAGCAATATCATATATGTGATCTGTCATTGATTATATTCAAAACACTATACAGCAACAATGAAAATTTACTATTTATCAAAAATTTAACCTAATTCAAATTTAACTGGGTGTCCTGTATTTTTAATTGATAAATTTAGCAATGTTAAGTCACATACAATAAGTCTTCAGCTACTCACTTCTTATTTCCTCATGATGATATAGTCTTCTAGGAATCTATGTCTAAAATACCAGCTAGTTTTGAACCTAAACAGGGTGGCATTTCTTCCTAGAGGTAAATATAGTATGTACCTTTGATGCCCCACCTAATCACTTATTGAACACTTCGAAGTGTCAGCTTTGTTAGAGAAGATAGTCCTTACTTTCGTGGAGGTTGCCATGTAATAGAAGAATTATGTTGGCAACTGTTATATGGATAAGCATAAAGGTGACTTCTTTACGTGTATGTAGTGGAAGTCTTTTAGGGAGATTTCTGAAATGATGATTTACCAAAGTTTATGGAATTCATAATAATAATTTTAAAGTAAAATTACAGAGCACTAAATCATCATAAAATCTGGGAATAGATAATAGAGTCAAGGACACAAAAAGGTATGTCTACATGTCTCTGAGGGTCCTCCTGGGTCTGCCTGAATCCACTGGACTCCTGAAAGCTTGTCCTACAGGTACAGAAAAGCACATGGCAAGGTCTGCTGACTTGAGTACCGTTCCAGCCCTTCCTGGCCAGCTGCTTTCAACTTTGTCTTTCACAACATGAACTTTCACCTGGGCAGAGAGGACAGTGTGAGTAGCTTATGTCCACTTTCTCCATGCTGTGTAGCATCATCTCTTCTTTTCACATGTCCCTGCTCAAACACCTGAAGTGGAGAATTTTGCTATAAAGGTCAGCAGAATTCCTAGACTTCCTTCCTATGAAAAACATCCAAGAGTAGATCCAAGTAACTATTAAAAAAACAAAACAAAACAAAAAAAACCTACAGGTGCTTTTCAAAACATTATATAACTTTAAAAGTATGTCTGCCTTCCGAGTTACATTTCCCCCTCACCCTGATAATCAACAATCTGCATTTACTTGAATACATGCAGGCAGAGCAGGGTCATTTGAATAAGTCTCCACTGTGTAGAAAAGATGGTCCTGTATTAAAAGTGACACAGCAGTGCACCCTGGTGGCCTAGCAGGTGAGTCCACTGCCTCTAGCTGTCCACATACAGCCCAAGGACCCTGGTTTGTGATGCAGGGCTGGGTGAACAACAAAGATGAATAATAAAATAAAATATATAAAATGAAAATACTTCTTCATCTTCACTCTCTTCCTACCTTTGTGTGCCTACTCAGCTTCATGCCTGCCTGCATACTAATGCTAAAAAAGAAGAAAAAGAAAAAAATAAAGAAAAAATACACAGGTAAGCCAAACAAACAATCTCACAGTATGTCTAGGATTAAGTTAATTACAGGCATTCATTTGTTTTTATTTGTCACCTACTTCTTTTCTACAGAGCTATTCTACTTCTTAATCCAATGAGTAAGTGGGCTATATTTTTCAAGTCCCAAGGATACTTGCATATACTGTGACTAACATCTAAACACTCCCATCTTAAAAATTAATTAATTAATTAAAAAATTTAAAAAATATATATATAGTAGTAACTACTCTAGCTAGTTTTCTATTTCTCTATAACTTTAGTGAATGAACATTCTAATTAGGACTATTGTTATAATGTTATGAATCAGGAAGTCTTAACAGACAAAATGAAATGAGAAAACACAAAATATAATATCCAAAAATCTATGGCAACAGTATACTATAGAATATTGGTTGTTCATCCTTATGATTGTGTAACTGATAGAGAACTGATTCACTGCTATTGAGAGTGTTATCACATATCATTAGTCCTGGAAAAAGCCAAATTTAAAATTCAAAGTATGTTTTCTATTGAACATTATCACTTTCAGATCACTGAAAACTTAGAATATTGTTAAATCCAACTATCCTAAGTCGAGAAACATTATTGCTAAATTGTGCTTATTTTAGAAATCTAAGGAGCATTAATATTAAAAACTATATTACTGGGATAGCATTTTGTTAAAGAAACACAAATATATAATAACCACAATGCATGCAGAGAAATCTTGTGATAAAAATACCAATAGAAGGACTGAAAAGGAAAGTAATAAGTATCTCATTATTTTAAATAATATTAAATGGAAAATGCATGTAAGGATTGGATAGGAAGTGATAATTACCTAATATTTTATACAACATTATTTACATATAGCAACAGAGAAAAATAAAAGGTAACATGACATGGCAAAGAAAGAAAAATATAAAAAGTATAGAATAAGCAGTGATGTCATGGGGATAATAGGTATTTGAGACAACGATAAATATAAATTTAAAATGGGTAATATCTGAAGATATAATGATGATAAAAATCTCAGCATTCAAAGCAGGTAGAAAATCTCAGATTAAATATGCTCATAGAATTACAAACTGAAAAGATGAAGTAAAACCTAATTTAGACACTTTATAGCATACTTAGAGAGCATGATTAATTTAAGATTACAGAGAAGATAACACATTAACCACAGAAGAACAAATTCCAGATTTAGGTCAGAATATTTTATACTATACCAGATGTAAGAAGATAGTGAAACTACATTTTTACACCATTCAAGGAAAAATGAATTAATTCTATAGTTCTAAATTTAATTGAATTGCATTCAAATGTAATGGCATACCTAAAATATCCACAATATTCAAGACACAAAATATCCATACTAAAAATCTATGATGTGGCAGGATATAAAGTCAATACACAAAAATCAGCAGCTTTCCTATATACAAACAATGAAGTATAGGGAAAAGAAATTCCTTTTATAATGGCACAAAAAAGATCAAATGCCTGGGGATAAACTTAACAAAGGAGATGAAAGACCTATATAATGAAAAATACAGTGCCTTAGCCAAAGAAATAAAAGATGACACAAAGAGATGGAAAAACATTCCATGTTCATGAATTGGAAGAATTAACAAAGAAAAATAGACATTCTACCCAAAGCAATATGTTGGTTTAATACAATTCTCATCAAAATCCCAGGGACATTCATTAAGGAAATGGAGTAAGCAATACTCAAGTTTGTATGGAATCACAAATGGCCTCAGATAGCCAAAGCTATCTTAAGAGAGTGAAAAAGAACAGTGACTGGAATCATACTCATTGACCTCAAACTTATTACAGAGTTGTCATCATCCAGTTTGGTACTGGGACAAAAACAGACACACTGATAAGTGGAATCATATGCAAGATCAGAAACTAAATCCATACAAATATGGACAGTTAATCTATGACAAAGTTGCCAAGAGTATACAATGGAGTACAGAAAGTCTATTTAACAAATGATATGGGAAAATTAGAAAGACATCTTCAAAAATCAAAAAAAAAATAAATAAATAAAAAAACTAAAAAGAAAGAAAAGAAAGAAAGAAAGGAGCTAGAATACTCATCACCATACACAAAAGTTAACTCAAGAAGGATAAAAGGCCTGGGCATAAGACCCCAAACCATAAAATACCTAGAAGACAAGGTGGGAAAAACACTTCATGACCTCATCCTCGAAGCAATCTTTGATGAAGGAACAGCTATGGCAAAAGAGGTCAAAGTAAAACTAAGAAATTGGGACTACATAAAATTGAAGAGCTTCTGCACAGCAAAAGAAATCACTGCTAAAACAAAAAAGACAAACTATGGAATTGAAAAGATATTCACATATGACATATCAGATAAGAGCTTAATACCCCCCAAAATATAAAACTCTCACGTACCTCAACATCAAAAAAGTTAATAACATTCAAAAATGAACAAACTTAATAGACATCTATCTATAGAATACACCTGAAAAGATGTTCTATATCACTCATCCTCAGAGAAATGAAAATAAAAACTACAAAGAGATACCACCTCACCACCAGTGAGAATGGCCTATATCAAAAAACTGGAAAAAGCAGTTGGAGGGAGTCTGGAGAAAATGGAACTCTCCTACACTGTTGGTGGAAATGTAAATTGGTGCTACCTCTTTGGAAAACAGTATGAAGAATCCTCATGCAAATAAAGATGACACTACTGTTTGATCCAGCAATCCCACTCTTAGGAATACACCCAAAGGATAAAAAAATCTCTAATTAGAAAAAAAAATCTGCACCCTGATGTTCTTGGCAGCACAGTTCATGATAGTCAAGAGTGAAAACACTCTAAATGCCCAACAAAAGATGACTGTATAAAGAATCAGTGGTATGTATATATACTCAATGGACTCAGAAGTGCCTACTGAAAAAAGCAAAATTATGCCCTTTTCAACAATGTGAATGGAATTGGAAAGGATAATATTATGTGAAATAAGTCAGAAAGAAAAAAAGAAATACAGGATGATTTTACTCATATGTGGAATGCAATGAAATGAAAGATATAAATAGATAACCCCCAGCAAAAACTGTTAGGACACAAGATGATGATTGCCAGGCGAGTGGAAGAGGGCAGGGAAGGAAAGAGTGGAAAAGGTGGTGATAAAGGATACTGGAACTCTGGTGGAGGGTGTGGTGTGAAATATAGATTGAGATACAATGTCAATATTCAAAAAGAATAAGGTAAATAAATGAATAAAGTATATTGTTAATGAAAAAAATCTATGACAATTTATTCGACCATTAAAATGAGACAATAATTCAGGCTATTCGGTATGGGGAATAAAGCTTGGAAGTTTATTTTTGTCTAAAAACTCAGAAGTAAAGAACATACACAAACACTTGTTAAAAAAGAGAAAAAAAGAGGAAATAAGTCAACAAAGCCTAAAATGGAAATTAAAAAGTATTAATAAAATGAAATGCTGTGATTTTGTCAGTTTAGCATTTGTTAAGTAGAGTTCAGGTAGCAGGTGTATGGTAAGCCACAGAAATTACAAGGGAGAATTAGCTAGAATTTGTTACTCACAGGTCATGAAGGAGGAGCAAGGTAAGCCTTGAGGGTCCACACAGGGAGATCAAGGCTATTACAGGCAGAATGTAACAGCAGGACCTGGGACATATACACTTTTATTTGTGGTGGAGTGTTCTAGGGGCTCCCAGAATGACCAGATTGGTCAATTCAAACTAAAAAGAGTGGGGTTTTGGTAAATTCTGAGTAGTGTTATTATCTCAGAGGTGTACAATCCCATGAATGATTCTTCTAAGTCTGGCCTCTCATTTCCTTTAAACTTCCCTCACCATCTCTTGTCCATTACTCAGTCTCAACCTCACATTCCATGGTCATGCTCAACTTTTTTTTTTTTATAGAATAATTGCACTCCTTTGAAAATTTTATTTGTTATATATCATTTATATCATGAGTGTACACACACACAATTCTTACTCCCATGACTACCTAAACTCCACTGTTCTTTACCCATGAACATCTCTTTATTTTCCTGACTCTTTACTTAACAGCTTAAATTCCATGACTGTCATAATCATGTCTTTGTAAATATTCTCAGTATCCCCACCCTCAGATTGACTCTTACATCAGTAAATTCACTTGCCAAAAACACAATCCTAATTAAATATAATTCAGCCTACTCTACACCCACACCCATGTAGCTGAAAGCAACTGTAGTGGGGGAAATGCTATGCTAACAGGCCCCAATTTAAATCATGTTCATGAGGGTCTCTAAATGTTACACAATAATTGTATTGTATATCTACAACCATATATTCTACTATTTCCCTAGATAATGATCTTACCTTTTCTCTAACCTGAAACCTATAACAAATCTCCCCCCAATACCTTGTTTAATCTCAGCTGATGAACTTTTTCTGTTTCTCCTAGAAAAATTAAGCAGTCAGAAACAAAATTCTACAAACTCCCACAGCTTTATTTTTCAGCCCTCCACCATCTGCACCCATATGATCTACCTACCCACCTGTTACTATAGTGAACCATCTGTGCTTTATATGAAGCCAATATCTCCACTTACATGCTAGATCTCAATCCCTCTCTTTAAGGGATGTTACCTAAGAAAATGACTCCAAGGTGTCTTTCCTCTCTGCTTTGTTAATAGTCTTTCTTTACCATATAATCTTCTTCAACATGATGTTATATCTCTCCAATGTTATAAAAAGGAGTATGATTTTACTACCCCACTTTTCTTTCAGCTTATTTTCCACTTTGCTCCTCCGTGCATCAAAATTCCATAAAATAAATATATTTATTGCCCCTGTCTCTACCTTCTAATTTTCTCTTGACTTCATTCTCAACCAACATTTGCTTCCAATATTCTGTTGTTCATGTGGAGGTCATCAATAAGCTCATAACTGTCGTATCAGTATAACATGGCTAACCTTAAATACTAACTTATTGGAAACATTGGATGCATTTTATCACCTGTTTTCTAGTATCCCATACTCATCTGGTTAAAATCTTACATTAGTCAATTTTTATTCTTAGCATTGAAATATCCTGTGATTTTGTTCCATTTCTCTTTGTTTTATATGAGTTCCTTTTGTGATACCTTTAAAAACTATCCAAATTTGCTCTTTCACAAATTTATATTTATAGCTCAGTTTTATTTACCTAAATCAAAATAAATGACCTTCTCTTTTCATCATCTCACTTGGAAATCTAATAAACATCAATATTACAAAGCCAACCTAGATTTTTGTTTTATTTCCTCAAATCATCCCATGTAAAAGCTATGCCTCTTAGTTAATGACAACTCATATTCTAATTGCTCAAACTTGCTACATCATCAATTGTCTAGTAGATTAAAATGATTCCTGGACCCAGTTTCTAGCGTGGACCTGGGGTTCTGTACACCTACAAAAAGCCTCCTCTGGATAGCAGCTGGCCTTTCTACAATTCAACCCAGTTCTGATGTATATGGATCAGAAGTTGTATTCAGTTATAGAATACAGTCTCCCCCTCCTTCATACACCAGTTGCAAGTCCAGCTTGTTAACTGTGCTTCTGACTGACTGACTATAAATCAGAGTTTCTAATGACTCCCTCCTTGCATTGATTAATTTGCAAGAGAAGCTCACATAACTCAGAGAAAAATTTTACTTACTTGATTACCCATTTATTATAAACAGATATAATTCAAGAGCAGCTAGATGAAAAAGATGAATAGAGCAAGGTATGTGGGAAGGGATTAAGAACTTTCATATCCTCTCCAGGAGTGCTACTCTCCTAGTACCAAGAAGGATTCACCAGTCTGGGATTTGTCTGAACCCCATCCTTATGAGTTTTGATGGAGGCTTTATCACATAGGTTTGATTGATTAAATCATTAGTAATTGGTGTTTGAACTCTATCTCCACACCCCACCGCCCTCCGTGGAAGTCCACAAGTTCCAACCTTCATATCAGTAGATCAGCGCGTCTGGCAACAAACCCCATATATAGGTGCTTCCAAAAGTCACCTTATTAAATAAAAGATATCTAGATAACTCTCAAACCCTAGGAAATTCCAAAAATTTTAGGAACTCTGTACCAGTGAAGGGAATGACCAAACATTTACTTCTTATTATAAATAACAATATTACACCCAATTCCGATATCCCTGGAAATTCTGATGACTTATTTTTACAATGTAATTATTATTTTGTTAGAAATTCATAATTAATGTATTGGTACTCTCCACCAATTTATTATCTCTTAATTTTTTGCAGTAAAATCCTATTGTCTTCTTAAGTTTGTATCAAAACAACAGTAATTCTCATTATATGTCTTGAACCCCATGCTCTTGCTTTAAAGCTATCCACTGATTCTGTAAATCACTCAAGATGAAAACTAACATGCATAATATAACACAGAGACTTGTGCAAAAAGTCTCCCCACTATCTCTTTAAGGTCCCATTCTACAACTGTCCCCCTCACATCCTTTGCTACCATCACTTTTTTCACTTTTCTTCAAATATGCCAGCACCTTGCTGTCCTTTTACTTCAGTACTGGATGTTTCCTGTCTATTACAATTTTTCTCCAATTTCTTCATAAAAATTCTTTCATCCTTTTCAAATCTTTGCTAAAATTTTACCTTTTCTATGAGTTTATCCTAACCCAGCTTTTTAAAATGAAAACCCATGAACTCTACAGTTTTATATTTTTATTATTTTATTATTTATCTAATATTTTATCTTCTGTTATTAATGATTATTAATGATTTTGTATATTTTATTCACTATCATACAGTCAACAATATAAATATGCCTGAAATTTGGTTGGCTCTCAACAAATAAAAACTGAAAAATAAAAAACAAAAACAGCTATACCTAAAAAAGAGCTGGATTTCAATCCAAGATTATCACAAAGAGCAAAGAATATTATAAATTGGTAAGTTAACAAGTAAAACAAAAGAATATAAATCATATATATTAATATAAAATAATTCTATTGACTTAATTTGAGATGCAGATTTTTCCTAAAGTTACTTTTATTCCTATTTTACCAACATTCTCTGTATTTTAGATGTATAATTCATTTTCCGAATGCTTTTTAATATGTATTGTGTTTTAAAAAATTTGAGCTCTCAATATTCATCCTTTATTCTTATTAAATCTACTAATATGAACAATTTCAACTTTCCTATTGCCTCTATATTTTGAAAACATTTATAAATACTAACTTTATATAAGTATAATATTAAATATTATTATATATTATAGATTGTAAAATGATTATTACATATGATTATATTACATGGTACATAATATAATATATGATATATAATAACATGTTATATATTTATTATATTTATTTAGGTGATTATATAATTTTCTCTCTTCATTTCTACAGTGTAGCTATCATGAGGGTATGAAACATTGTCCTTACTATATCCCAGGTCATTAATTGTCCTTGACACATAAGAGACACTCACTAAATATATGCTCAGTAATGAATTATTTCAGTTTCAATTATTGAGCCATCCTTGAATCTAGGGTAGTTTATTCTTACAACAAAATATATTATTCTGTTACTACACTGCTAAACAAATTTTATTTAAATATATTGGTATTTCTGGATCTATATTCTTACAAATAATGGGTCTATAGTTTTCTTAACTATACTGTCCATGATCGCTTTGCATCATAAGTATTAACATGAAATAAACTGAGAACTTCATTTTTAAACCAGTAAATTTATTTTTATGAATAAAACTAGTGGCTTAAAAACTTTAATTGAGGCTATCTCATCACTCACTTTCTATTACTAATAAATTTGTCAATGATCTTACATATGAAATCAAAAAAATGTTCAACGGTTTAATAAGACTAAATTATCAAAATGTATTTAACTGATTACATAAAATTAATTGTTAAAATGTTAGCATGTTAATAATCACCATTTCATAAGATTAAGTAATAAGATATTAGATCAGGTATGTAATGCTATTTTTCTACATTTGGAGTCATTTATTTCCAAACTTAATAGCATTCTTAATAAAGAAGGTAGACAATTCAGTTATATTACAAATAATTACAAGAATAAAGACATATTAAATCTAAAATATGTATATTTTGTGGATATACATATATTTAGAAATACATACATATATATATACACACACCACACACATATATTTGAAAGCCATGAGAAAATCTTTATAGTGTCTATTATTCTTGCATTGGAATTAGACAGAGTCAAAGTAAAAATCATATATTACATAACATATAAAGAATTGTGTCTTGTAATAATAATCCTGACATATTGAAAGAATATGAGGGAAATCATTATATCTGCAGTAGACTGAGTTAATACTAGAGTTTTTAAAAGTGGTATTTAGAGATATCTTGGAATCAGATAATGAAGGATCTTATTAAATCATGAGGAAAGTTTCTGCAGTTTCTTAAAATTATTTTAATTACAAATCATTTTACAAAATAATTAACATAAACACATTGTACAGTAATATCGATTATTTAAAATGTATGCTTATTTTACCTTAAAATTTCTTAGATAATTATAAGTACTTATTAAAATATATATCGTACTGATGTATAATATCTCTCTTTCATCAAAGAAAGATTAAATACTTTTCTATAATTTAATATCATTAAAATAGTGAACTTATTTGACCTATAACAGGAGAGTTATTTCAAGGAAAATAATATTAGCTTTTGAAGATGGTTCAAGCTCAAAATTATTTTTACTCTGAAAATTCTTTATCAAATTTTGAGCTATTTGATTAGTACCAAAAGAGGCAGTTATTTTAAGATAAAAATTATTTTATTGTAAGTCAATTAGATAGAAGCTAATTTCTATTCTGAAAACTGTTCACATTTAATAATTTTGGAAAAGTTTTAAATAATTTAATACCAGATAATGTAGAAATTTTGTTATCCCTTGTCTTAATTTTCCCAAAGTTAGACCACTTGGTTGATTTTATACAGTCACATATTTTGTGTTGCTTAGTCTGCTCAAAACTTCCATTGCTTAAGAAAAAAACTTAGAAATAATGGGAATTTGGGGAATACAAAAGAAATGTAGAGACATTATGAGCTATGAACCAGAGAAATTAATTATCAATAGTAAGGTGTTCATCTTTAACAAGTGTCAAATAATTTATTAATGCAATGAAATGTAATAAATGAAAATTAAATTTAAATATATGTCACTGAACATATATTTATGACAAAAGTAACATGAGTTCCAATTAAATTGCTTCCTTCAAAATATATATAGACTTACAGAGTGAAACAATATAGCAAAAATAGTATGTCATTTTGTTCATTTTGATGTCAAAATTAAAGCATTCCAAGAAATAGCCCCCTTAAAAATCAAAATAATGACAATTTTAATGTTTTCCAAATGAGTCATCTCTTTTCCCAGATACAGTTCTTTTTGGTTTTGAAAGTATTCCTTTAGGTTTCAATGAAATTCTATGGCATTTTTTATTTAATACTATAACAATTAAATAGCAATTTTTAGAATATATATATATGTATTTCAGCACTTCAAATAATAATACTGCTCCTGTATCTAATGAGAAAAATAAAACATAAAATACAAAGTTTTCCTGTATAAGAGAATATATTAGATACATTTGTTATTATCGTATAATATATACTAAGAAAGTTCAAATGTTCATTTGCTATTCCATTTTAAATTTTCTTTTAAGCTAAGATTGAATGATGCAAACATATTCCATCAACTCTTTAAAAAAATGTCCTGAGGCAAATAGGAATCTAATTTATTTTTAACAACAATCAGAAATTCTAAATTATTCCACCATCTCTATGACATTGTTGAATCAACCTTCACTGTTATATATTTAAAATCTAATCTAGTTCTGTAGTTCCATTTTCAAAGAAGATGTCTCCACTTGGCTATGTCGTTAAAATAATAAAAGTCGACATGTCAAAACATGAACATATATCTTATTTCCCTTTCTCCAAGTTTGCCTATTCTCACTAGTATGGAACATAAGACACAGATTCATAATTCGATATTCTTCTAGCAATACTTTTAAAGATATTTTTAAAATATGCATGTTGGAAAGGAGAAGAAAAACTGCTTACAAGTCAGGATCTGGGGACATGACACCCCCGTAACAAATCAAAATTGCAGATGTGTTTTATCTCAGATCCTTGAGAGAATAGCTTTGTAAGCCATCAAGTAAAGAAATGACCAAGAGAGGCAGGGTGGGTGTTGCTCATGGCACACAGAAGACTCCCTGGCATTCAGGGAGGTAAGATGTTGTGAACTCTTATAAAGATGACATTTTAGTAATAAGTAAAAAAAAACACTTTTCAAAAAAGTTATTTGAGAAGTATGCTAACAAATATTGAGAAGGGGTTTCAGTTTCTACATAAAGCCTTCAGAAAACATTCTTCTCATATAAGTGTGTTGACACCTTTAACATCATTACTTTCTATCAGGAACCCAGTTATAAACAGGTATAGAAATTCTCAAGGTGACTTCCATTTGACCTTTCTGTTCTTTTTCAGTTTTTATAGTCAAACTGTTGCTTTTGTCCTTAATTATCCCAGAGTGATAAAAATGTGTTTCACTCTCCCACTTTGTTTCTTTGCCTTCAGATCAGCAAAGACTAAAATTTCAATAGTACATGTATATCATGTTAAGTCTCTATAAAAATGTATGAATACCTTAATCTCTGAAAAGATAAAATCTAAATGATAGTGTTTTAAATGCTGCACAGACAATATTGCCCACTGCAAAATGAAATGCATATGTTGTTTAATGCTTTGAGCATGTTTGATTAGTGTATTAATTATTTTTTGAAGGTACTTTATTCCTGTCACTTACTACAAGCTTAAAATCTGAATTAGATAATTATGTTGCAAGTGTTGGGAGCATAGATTTCACCAATAACCACATTTACAGAATGTCCTTCATAATTATCAACACACAACAAAATACAACAATCATGTGTCAAATACATACCCAACTATTTACTCTCCTGTTTAGAAAGAGGGTGTGTGTAAGGGGAACAGATATGACTTTAAATAGTTAAAATTTTTGAATCAGATTATAAAAATGTATTTTCTATGTGAATTCTAGTACATCTTGACTATTTTATAAGCTAATAAGTTAGCATATAGATCATTAATGGGTATTACTATTTTTCTGTTTCTTTTCCTATTTCCTTTCTGAGCCGTTCTAACCCTGACTTCAGTATATGAGGAGCAGACTCCAGCATCCTGGGGCTGGTGGGTAGTAGATTTAGTGGGGTTGCTAGGTCAGATGACTTCTGACTGGTTTGATTAATGGGACTTTGGAAGGCAGGAGGGAAAGGCTATTTCTTTCTCTTTTCTCTCTTTTGGGTTAATCTTTAGCATCAGTGTAATCTTTACAAGTTTCTAGACTTCACTGAATGGTTAACTATGGTTTCAGCTCATATCAAGTTCCTATCAAGTAATCTTGATCTCTGGGTTCTGGTACCTTCTTCCTGTATCCTTTCAGCTTGTAGTGTGAACACACACACACATTTATTTTCTCCCTAATTACAACTTCCTGACTGGCACCTCAGCTCTTCCATCACCTTGTAATCAGTTCTCTATATTAGATTCCCTCTTTCTGTTTTTTAAACCTTGTAATTTGGGACATCTTGGTGTATAAATCTTGGCATATCCTGAAGTTATTTTGTGTAAAAAAGCTTCCAAGGATTGTTTGATCTAAGGTTGTGCTTTCAAAAAAAAAGTCAAACTATTATTTAGAAGTTTTATATTCAGTACTAGTTTTTTAAGAATATCCTTTTAAGGATTCCTACATTCTTTCACTGATGCTGAAATTAGCATTAAAAACAAACAAAACAAAAGACATCATTGCAATTGAACAGCTGAAAAATGTTATTTCACGTTTTCTTAATTTAATTTATTGGGTTACTGTAGAGGTTGAAAGAAACATCTGATGTTTCTGTTAGATAATTTTTGACTTTAAAAATATCCTGACACATATATTAACCCTAATAAAAAGTGAGAGTATGTATTATAAATGTTTCATGATGTTTTTTCTCATAGTTAATTATCTTCTAAATCTGCCTATATGAATTTAGCATACTACCACTTAGTGGTAATAAGCATTCTTGAAAGCTCTACTCATCGCCACTTAAAAATTATAAATGGATATCTGAAGAATAAAATCTCATAAAATATAACGCATTTAATAAAGGGAAGAAAAGATGATACTCTGACAGTGTGTATTTTACAGATTAAAAGAAAGTTTAAGAATGTAATTTTTATTATATGTGTGATACTTGACTATTTAAAACTCTTTAGAAAACACAGAGAAACAAACCAAATCAGTCACAGTTCACATATAAGTAGGAAAACCCACAGCTAATATTGCTGTTATGAGGCCATTACCACCAGTTATACAAAGAGAAGTATAGAGAAATTATATAATTGTGCATATCTATATACACAAAGACATTTCTGTAAAATATACTATCATTTATGTATATTATATACATAGTATACATATTATATATATATATAATTATAGATGTGTGTTAGAACCAGTAGAATAGTTAATCTATAATGTTACTTTTGCATATCCTAACATTTATCCCTGCCTCAAAACTGAGCAGCAAGGGGCTTAGTTCTAGTTCAGGTCATTATTTTATTAAAATGAAAGAGAGGAAGAGAGAGAGAGAGAAAGGGTGGGAGAGAGGGAGGGAGGGAAGAAAAGAAGAAAGGAAAGAAGGAAGGAAAGAAGGGAGGGAAGGAGGGAGGGAAGGAGGGAGGGAGATGAGGGGAGAAAGAGAAGGAGGGAAGGATTATTCTTTTTATGTAATGTCATTAAATTTATAAAATATAATAATTTTTTTGTTCTTAATGCCTGCATGAATGGAATTGAAGAGGCTCTAGATAACTCAGGGTCCTCTTTAAATAACTCCCTGAGAAAATTTCTGCTTGGTTTTTCAGTACATCAGCATATTTATGTTTCTTCTGGACTATGAATCTGTATTCAGCTTGTGAATAATAAACTCTGCTATTGAGCAAACTTCTCTTTCTGTATTGTTTATGAGAACTCAAAATTAATTCTGTAGCCCATCTATTAATAATTTTGCAAAATAAATATGCTAAAAATTGAACAGTTTTCCTGGTTTATTTCTTTTCTCCATCTTCGGTAGTTTGTCCTATTTTGGGCATATTTCTTTTTATTAAATATCTGTATAATTCATTTACTGAAAGGATGAGATTATATTGCTAAATCACATATTTTGCAAGCAAAGTATATACAAACTAAATAATACTTCAATAACTTTCATCATAAAGTATATATGCATATATATAGTAATATACATGTAAGATATTAAATTTCTGGGATATCTATTTAATTTGAAGCTATCTATAGGCTACATTTTGTTCTTTTTTCAAAAAACAAGTATCTCAAATATGCATCCAATTCCTCTAGTTCTAGAATACCATCTGTTTTTTTATTCAGAAAAGGCTTCAGAAGAAAGGGCAGAAAAGTGACAGCATCATAAAAGACAGACACGGAGCTTATTTTAAGCTTGAATTGTAATAAAAATATTTCAACTAAATACAAATTACTGTTGAAATAACTTACAAAAACATAGCAGAAGTCAAAATTCTGCATCCTTTGACACATACTTCCACCTGTGAATTTAAACTGGCTATGCAATTTCTTAATCTTAAGAAATGGCCTTGTTCCTTGTAAAAATAGGATTATAATTTTAAGTATGTGTTGGCCCATAAAATGTCTTCTGGGTTATCATCATAGAGTGAGTTGAGAATGTATTTAGGACATAAAGCATGGTTAGATAAACTTTTTTCTATAAAGGGCCAAATGATAGCTCATTTTTTTCTTGATATATGTTATCTTTAATGACTATTTACATTTGCTATTATAGTATGAACACAGCCATAATTGTGTGTAATCAAATGGGCATACTTGTGTTCTAATAAATCTTTATTTGAAAAATGCATATGTAATAGTGAACTGAATGTAGTATATACAGATGTTGATTTATAGTGATATGCATTTTATATATAATATAGGTATAATTAACATAACAGCATACTATAACATAGCATAATATAATGAAATATAATATTAGAATTTCACTGCTCATTCAATAAAGTTAAAAAAATCACACACAATATATCTTAGTCCATATTTTGTTCCCAAGTTACAGTTTGTTCATGTAACTGTGAAATAAATTCTGTAGTAATTCTATCAAACCATTATTTTGATTTATTGGAAGATTAAAAAAAGGCACAAAATGAAAAAATGAAGGTCTATGAAAATACTGAGTTTAACACTTGATCTTTTTAATTTAGGTACTTTTATTTTTTCTAACATGCATAAATATAATTATATAATGCATGCAGAGCTATTGATAAATACCCAATTGTGCATCTGCTCAGTCTCTTTTTGAAATTAATATTATGCCAATATTCAGGAGAGATAGAATCATATTTGTATTTTGAAGGTGCCCGCTGTGTGGTAGCCTCACCTATTTTTCTCCAAACTCTTTGAAAGATTCTTATGAGATATGTACTTCTACTTAATTTAAACATCTCGTATCATGATAAAATTGCTCTCTCAAAATCTTATTCTACTATATGTTCCACATGACAATTCGTGAGTTTTTAAATGAGGTTAACAGTCAAATAACCATAGAAGAGATTTTGGGGGCCATTAGAAACACTGCTATGAAATAATCTCTATAATTCTAGATTCTCAGAAATGTGAAGCTTAGCTTTCACAGAAAGGAAAAACACAGTGTTATCAAATACAGAGCTATCAGAAATATTTTAAATGTTTTTATTATTTCTTTTAAATCATCACCCTCTGCAGAAGCATACAATATCTATATATTAATTGTGAGGTTTTAAGAATTTGTTACTCATTCCTCTATATAGAAAAACATGAGGATGAGGAAATAGTGTATATGTTTTTCACATGTATAACATAATCAAATCCTTTATATTACAAGGGACATTTAAAAATGATGATTACTTCGTGTCAATAATAGAATTAGTCTTAGGGTTTAATAACTGCTTGCATATATTTCCATGGATTTAGTATTCCAGATTTTTAAAATATTTAAGATACAAAAGCTAATTAGAGTGTGCTTAACAATGATAAAAATAAAAAGCACTTGTGAAGATGAAGCTAAATTGGAGGTAAATCTTTAGACACCAAGAATAAAAAAGAAATGAGGAAGTTCTGGTGATTTCCTTAAACCTTTTCATTAGAAGGTAAAATTACATTGCTCCATTAGTACTTGAAAAATGCCTCCTACATCTGTTACCCAAAGGAACAGCTGTAACTCTTATCTGTGTTATTCATATTGCCCAAAAGAAAAAAAAAAAGAAAGGAAATATAATTTGGAGGGAAAAAAGTTTTTAATCTCTAGATTTAGAGTTGACTAAATCAAGGATGTCTGGGAGGAGTGAAAGGGTGAACCATAGCAATGACCACATAGTATCAAAGAACTGAAGAATATAAGTCTGCAGAGAAATGTTCTTGCCACCTAACTTTCAAAATGGCCATAGATTAATGGTAAAATTATCTGAATATAATGATAATCTAGAGAGCATATAACATATGTCCACTCTCAGTCCAGAAATTTTGCTCAAGGTGTAATGCAATCAATCTCACTTTGATAATTTAGCCATAAGAGTTTTCTTGGCTGAAATATAAAGGTTTTAATAGCCTTTCTAAAAGGTTCATTATAGCATATTACTCTACATCATTTCTCAATTTTATTCAGTTCAAAATGTTAATTGTTCCTGTGAGCATGGTAAGCTTTGTAGGGGATGTGGATATATTTAACTGCAGATCCTGCCCTCAGAGAACTTACTAGACTATGGGAAGGAGACAGAAAATTAGAGTTCCTTTGTAAAGCAGAGTGTGAACAACATCTTTGGAATAATGTAAAGACCTAAAAAATGGGAAGAAACAGATAATATTTGGAAAGGATCGGTATTGGATATGACTGCAGAGATTACCAAGGAGAATGGCTTAATGTCAACATGATGAAATTTATATTGAGCAAGTGTGCTGAGAGGGAAGGCTCAGATTTAATTTAGCATTTAAACAATCCAGCTTGACTGGAGAATCAAGTGGTTCCTATTGTATGTGAGTGGGAATAGGGTGAAAATAATGAGGAAACGTAACCTTGAAAGTGTTAAATAATGGCAATAACTTGTTCAACTGATTTTATACCTGGGGACTGTTGTCATAATTTTCTTTAAGACAGAGTGGGATTCAGGAATAAGATGACAAGAAAAAAATACAATGAATACCTGTGTTTATTATAATGAATATCACATTATTATAAAATGGACTATATTTCATGAGTAGTAACATAAAATGCTATAATTGTTGTGCTTTAAGGGGTACAAAAACATACTCATTTTGAGTTCCCAGCTAAACTCTAAGGTAGGATATGCACTTATCTTACAGATGAGGAAATCAAACATCAGAATCTCGGGATGGTGACAGATGTGTATGAAGCCTAACTTTCCTATAATAAAGAAACAGTATTGCTTGCCACTATGAAACCAGCATTTTTGTTCTGGATCTCTATATCTAAGAGAAATTCTATTGAAACTTAGAAAAGTAAAGAAATAAAAACAAAACTGTTACAAAAAAAAATCTTATTTCAGTTTTGAATTAAGAAAAGCAGCTCAGTTCAAGGACATCAGCTGAAGTTAAGAAGTGAGGGTTAATGCAAAGTTTATTCTGAACAGAAACAGAAAATAGAAACCAGCAAAAATCGAATCAATGCAAACATTTGTAATGAAGCAAAAGCATACCGTGACCGCACTCTTAATTTCCCCTGAGTGGTAAGTGAAAGATCTGTTGTGTAAGGTCATCCAAAGTATGTTACAAGTACAAAACAATTTAGCAGCAAACATATAGTTTTACAAACCAACTCAACATTTACTAATGGAATACAGTCTTACTATCTATCACCACAATATTCTCTTTCGTGGAAGAATAATATTAGAATGGACACATCTGATTCCTACTTTTGGGATGAAAACTGTTCTGGTGAGACCAGAATATTATACAATTATTTAGAGAGACTTCTGCGAGAACAAAAAAGAGATAGGAATCCTTTAGATAATCTTCATAGAGACTCAACTTACAACTTCCCACCCACAATTTAAAGTTCTCTTTTATTGTTGGCATTAAAGTCTGTATCTGTTTAACAGATGTAATAATTTTTATTTGTTTTATAAACATTACCTTAATAGTCTAGCCTAATATTTTCCATTAGATTTCCAAATATACCTATAAAGCAAACATTCCAATGTTTATTTCAACCTATCTCTATCACTTAAATGCTATCTATTGCTTTCTTTTTGACTTAAATTTTTCTATCATCCTTGAATTCAAGTAGCCCATTTTGATGGCCAGTGCTAAAATAGCAAAATACAGTTGAAAGGTCTGAAGCTCACCACCACAATGTGTTACTTAGGAAATTGCTAATAGTGTCTTCTGGTCCCTTTTAGATGACACTATTGAGCAATTTAACCTGGTAAATTATTTAAAGCATCATTTATTAACCTTTTATTATCTTAAATTGTAAAATAATTACTGATATTTTACATTTATTGAGAGGAATCATTAAAATACTTAATATAAGTTTCATATTTGCGGCAGCAGTAACATCATTATTTTAGAACAGTCATTAAATATTTTAAGGTTTTTTTTCAATAGTTTGTATTTACAAGTCTTGCCTCAAAGTGGATTTTACTCAAAATGGTGACCAAGTAATTTTCTGGGTCAGTAATTTTCTAGTTAAGGTTAATTTAGGCAAATATTTTATAACTATATATATGTGTATATACATGTGTGTATATTTATATATTTGATTAATATATGTGTATAATTTAATATGCACTATTACTATGTATTCTACATATGAAACACAATGAGTAACCTAAATAAGTATTTGATATCTAGTGAATGTGGACACTAAGGGAAGCAAAGAAAGTCAAAATCCCCTCACAGGAAGGGTTGCTTAGTTTATTCCCACTACCCAAGTTGTCAATAATTATTTAGTATCATACCTCTGGGCTCTCCCTTCTGTTGCATATACAGCATATCATCTCTGAACAACATTCTCAAGGAGTTCCGTGATATGAAAATAACCCACAATAACTTGTATAAAGGCAGGCAGAGATTTTATTTTGCTTTTATTCACCTCACAAGATAGAGATTTTAAAAAGTGCCAAATGTCTGCTTTGTGTTTATTTATCTCTTTATGTTATTTATCAACATTTCTAAGATATTTAGTAATTAAACTACTCCTTTTACCATGTATCATTAAAGTTTGCTCCCACCACAATATGATAAGGTAGGCTTATCATATAGTGATTGACATGTGAAAGTTGATAGAAAAAGAAAGAATTTTTGGTTTTTGGATCATAGTTCATATTTATTAAGAACATGAATATTTGTGTTATAAGATTCTTGGTTCAAAAACCAACTTGTCAATTTTCTGACTGCAGTATTATATAAAAATTCATTTAATCACATATTAACTTAGTTTTCCTATCTGATCTAGTTAAGGTAACATGTTTGTGGCCATTGATTTAACTGAAGTTAAAACTTGGTTGACTTTTCAGTAGTTCTTTACTTTATCCAGAATTTATCTATTTATTTTGATGAATCATACGAGATAATTAAATGGAGATACGATGAAAACAATAGTCCCTATATCCTTTTAGGGTCTTTAAGGCTGATACAATTCCCCATCATTCCTCCCATATATACTATTTATTTTGATGTATAATATTGGATAGGTAAAGAGATGGTATCACATCAAAGTATTTTCTTTGGCTTTCCTCACTATGGTAACTCTTACAGACCAAGAAATCAAGTAGTTATTATATCAGCTATCAAGTACATCCAGTCTAAATACGTAACCCAAGAGTAGGGAGCTGATCTAAGGTTGGTCTGTAAATCCAGTGTATGCTAACTACATCTTGGTCAGAACTCCATTTGTTATAAGTTTTATATACACTTACTCTATTAGAGACTTATAATGATAATTTATCTCCTCAAATATCATTGTCAATATACAGCTTATGTATAACAGCTCTTGAATATCTGAGTATGTTTCTTTCCCTAATGTCTGGTTACTTGAGAAGACATTTTGAGGAAGGAGTCCAGGTATTATTACTACACACTCTGCTACATACCCTGTTACTCTTTCTAAGAGAAAGAAAAGTTACAAATTGAGAAAATTTAACAAATCATAAATAAACATGACTATAGATAGACAGACAGATAGATAGATATATAGAACAGGAATATCTTTTCAATGTTTGAAAGTAGGGCAAAAGACTTGAATAACTCTACAGAAAATACATGAAGCTGTAGTAGATGCATTAAAATATCATTAGCATTTAAAGAAATATGACTAATAAGTAATTATACTATTTATATTGTTATGAATTTATTTATATACCAGACCAACAAATATTTAAAAAATTTGGGAATGAATATCAAGCACTAGTACTTATCTCTACACATGGCTATTATAATTGTAAATAGTTCCATGAAAGTTTGGAAAATAATATAGCAATATTTACTTAATAAAGTCAATCTTTACCTATCTTGTGGCTCACTATCATTTTTCACTAACATATTCTTTAGAAAACTTGGTATAAATTCTACAAAGTTTTTATATATGTATATGTATATGTGTGAATATACATAAGAAAAAATCCAAATTGTGAAATTTTTAAAATAAACACTAACAATGAAAATATATAATTACCTTACTTTAATACATAGCAAAAATAATAAATGAGTATATATACATATATATATAGTACAACTAAATAATGATAAATAATTCTAAAATGTCAAGTTGCAGAATACATTCAGTCAGATTTAAGGTATAAAAATTACCAAAGCATACAAAATTAAGTGAGATACAAAATTTTGAAAAATATACATTTTTTGATTGCTCAAGGGAAAAGAGTTGAATAGGCAATTTCAACTTGGAATATTGTTGGCATGAGAAAGGGGAAGTCAAGAGAATATGGGGATGGAGAGCTACTGATTGGGCAGATATCTAGAAGTAAGGACAAAACTTGAAATTATTGTGATTTGCTGTGAAAAAGCAGATGTTATATTCTTTTTAGTGATCTGGCTTCTAATGAAACTATATTTAAAAGAAGGTTGAGAGATATCTATCTCTATTAGCTCTGTGATATTTTTAGCTAAATTTTATCAAACTTTTAAGGGAAATATTTTTAAGTCATAAAAAGATACAATTTATTCTTGACTAACATGGGTTTGAACGGTGTGGGTACACCTGCATGTGGATTATTTTTGGTAATACAGGTGACCCTCCACATCTGTGGTTGGTCGAATACATGAATATAGAACTTGAAGATATGGAGAGGTGACTAATAGGGGGCTTGAGCACCTGAAAATGTTTATATACCAATGGACAGGAGTCTTGAAAACAATCATCTGAAGAGACCAAGGGTGACTGTAGTCAAATATTTGGGGAACCAAAAATTTTATATAAAGTTTTTCTGTGGAAGGCGATACTGCCATCCCACCCCTGCATTGTTCAAGGGTCAACTGTAATATTTACATAGAGAAGGAAAACAGAAAATTTAATTTTTAACTTCTTACATAAAAGTTTGATATATGGTCTGCAAATGAGGAAACAGGACAATTTGATTCACTAACTCATTCAGCATTTATTTTTCCTTATTCTTTTTTCTTGTCATTTCATTACCTAAGTTTCCCTAAATTCATGATCGTAATAACTAAAGACCATATCCAGCTTCCAAAGTTAGAGAATAGGGCATAATGGGAATGCTTTGCTTATAGATAGAGTGTACTTAGTAGATCATCTACCTTAAATTTGCAGTTTGTGTGACAGTACACACACTTTCTGTTTCATAATCTATTCCTATTTTAAGATGTCTAAAATTTTGTGATTCATTGTTAGTTATTCATGCCCAAGAAGACCATAAATAGCATTGCATTGTCTTTTCATCATCTACACCATCCCATTATATCTGTAATTACAAATAGGAGATGCTTCATTTTGTTACATTCCCAGAATGACAACTTACCGTAAGATACCAGGTCATCCTGTAAAGTAAAAAAAATAATTTGATGATTCCTGGAAGAGTTCATGACTGTTATATTTAGGAAGGCACAATTTAATAATATAATTGAAATTCCATAAGTTTGTATACATGTCATCTACAGTACCTCAGGTATAATTTTATAAATACATGTTTATTCTTTTCCATCGCACCCCCATATTCCCACACTTTTATTATGTCATTGTACATTTACTTCTTATTTTATACTTCTATCTTGTTTTTATACTCTTTGAATGAGAGCCTGTGGGAGGCTTGGCAACCTAAGCACAACCTACAGTGCATGTTATATTAAAATTAGAGACCTTTTCACATACATTGTGATTCATACCTCTAATCATAATGATGACATTTTTGGAAGTTGATCCACCATGAAAAGTGTGTGTTCATCCATGTGGGTGTATATATTTGTGAATTATGTACTTGTGTGATGAATCATGAGTATGGGAGAGTAATTTAGGATTATTATATAAATTTGAAATGTAGAGAATTACAAATAAAAGAGCAGTGTTTTAAAAAGTTAGAATGGAGGAACAAAATGCAACAAGAGAGTGAAGGAGGAATAATGCTTTCTTGAACCTGTTTATTCTATCTTTTTATTATTCAGCTTAATTAGATGACATGACTGACTTAATAAAACAAAAAGAAGCTAATGTTGTTCCCTAAGTGCTTCATCTAAAACAAAGCAAAGCAAAAACCAAAGAAGAGCCTTTCTTTCCCAAGCTTAAAAAGCAAAACAAATAAAACAAAAGAAAACAAAGCAAAAGATATCCTGAATCATTTCTTTACAAATTGGTGGTCACTGAAGAATAGAATCTGGGAATTATGTGTGGTTGACACAGTTATAAAGTGCAGAATGAATTTACTTTTGTAATACATTTGCAAAAGTAATGACTACACTCAAAGTATTTAATATCTATTCCTTTGTAAGTGGATCCTGGAGACAGTCAATGATGAAAACTGGATTTCACCAGGGATTTATGTGTGTGAGGGAGAAGTAGATGTGAATGTGACTATTTATAGACATGGATGTTAAATTGAGATTTTAAACAGATACAAGGTTGGAAATAAATATGATGGATTTCTATACCCAGTTACTCATGGTAACAGAACAGCATATGTAATGACCAATTTGCATTATTCTCTGAATGAGCTGCAGATTTTACTGATTTGACTACTTTCAGTCAAGGCATCTTAGGGCATCATTGCTTAAAATGTTTTATAATTTCATTGATGCCTGATTTCCTCAAAAAAAAAAAAAATTTACTGAGGCAATGTTTTTCTCAATTCAGTGTACTTGATTGAGGTGCTTACTTGACTGATTCATCTAGAATACTTCCTGGACTAAGATTTTACAGTGTTTATCAATGCAAAAATAAATACCTTTAACTTGATTTTCTACTAGAGAAGAGAATACAAAAATCCTCTTTAAAAGGTAAGTTTTTTGTTACTCTGATCATCATTTTTATTGCTATTATTTTTGTTATTTTGTTTAAACAGTGTAGTTTCACAAACATGCTAAGTAGCATACTTCTTAAACAACAAAAACAGGAATATAATTCACAACACTATAATGATGATTAAGCCTCCATTTAAAATTCAGGCAGGGATAAATATGTTGATGTTATAATAAAAAGTGTTTACTTTTATGACAGTGTTGTTTCTTTTAATCTCATATGAGATATATTGTTTCTTAAGTGTATATTTTCTTAATTAGAATACTTTAAAAAAATTAAAAGTAATGAAAATAAAATGGTAATTGTTTTCTTTAAATAAACACCAACATTCTTGTCTTATTCTCTTGATTATAAGATTTTTGGAACACCATTGCAGCGCTTTGGATTGGTAAAAAGAGATCACAGATATATTTGGCTAGACTAATTTAAAGTTCTTAATTTATACAGAAAAGCATGTGAAAACTTAAATGAGAGCTCTTTAGCATGATGGAGAAAGAGAAATAAATCTAACACTTAACAAACTTTCTCTACTTTTGACAAGTTTTAGATTTACATAAGAGTCTCAAGATGATGACAGAAGGTTTCCTTACATGTAACCCAGTACCCAGAATCCCCTGTGGCTCACACCTGAACCACTCACCCTCTAAAAGAAGCCTCATACCAGGTCAAAGATACAAGAGCATGTAGCCCACAGGAAAGAAACCCAATGGATATTAAATAAATAAATGCCCAACTATTCCACTCATCATTAATAAATATGACGTGGCAGTAAGCTAACATTTCTTACTGAACAAATTAATAAGAAAACCATTGTCTAAAGTTTAGAACATATGTAGAGATAGAAATTCATATATTTCGGAAACAGCAAAATTGGTGATTACATGCCAAAATAATTTATCAAGTAAAGAAAAAAAAGCACATAAACTTTAATCCAATAATTCAATTTTTAAGTGCTTAGAGAATCTCTTAGGTTTTCAGAATGAGACACATAAGAGAGTTTATTCTCTCTTCATTAAATCTAAAAACCATGAGCATCTTAAATGTCTCTCAAATGTGAATACATTTCTTATATTTTATGTATTTTTTCTAACAATGGAAGGGTAATTAAAATTAGTTTTTCTATATACGCCTTTGGGTAATTGTGAAAACATAGTCTAAATTAAAACAAACAAACAAACAAAACTAGTTACCTTAATATGAAATGCAAAGACAATAGGACAACTACACAATTATTAAACCATACAATTCTATTATTTATTCATACATGCATTTACTAACAAAGTAAAAATGCAAAACTTACATTGAAATAATTCATTCTATCTTGTTAGGTTTTGCTTCTTTTAGATAGGGAAGGCAAAATATGAGGTGTAATGAAGACTTACCAGGATTGTTTCTTTTTTTTTTCCAAATGTAAATGCAATTTGATACAAATTTTAATATTGTTTTCATTCCGGTGGTAGGCACTTCAATATAAGCTATTTTTACCTTGCCTAAATTGTATGTTCAAAGTAATAAATAGCAATAAAATAAATTCTTGAGAATGAAATGTCCATGTGATCCAGTTATTTCCCTACTGGGCATTTACACTAAAGACACAAAAACACTTATCCAAAGAGATATATGCACCCCCATGTTCATTGCAGTACAATGCACAATAGCTAAGAGCTGGAAACTACCTAAGTGTCCATCAACAGAGGAGTGGATAAAGAGATATTGTACATATACACAATGACATACTAATGCAGCTGTCAAAAAGGGAGCGAAACTGCCATTTGCAACAACATGGATGGACTTGGAGATAATTATGCTTAGTGAGATAAACCAGGAAAAGGACAGACATCGTATGATAGCACTCAAGAGAAAAGAGAAAAGAAATCAACATCAGAAAATAAATAACACTAAAAGTGGAGAAAGAGAGACAGAGAGAAAGAGAGAGAGAGAGAGAGAGAGAGAGAGAGAGAGAGAGAGAGAGAGAGAGAGAGAGAGAGAGAGAGAGAAAACTATTCCAGAGAACTATGAACTCTTAGTGATGAGAGACAAAAAGGCAAGTCAGGGGGTACCAAAGTGACAGGGTAGGAGTGGGGAGAATGAGATGAATGGAATTAACTGTAAACAGAGGGAGAAAAAAAAGTGGGGGAATATTACTAAACCTACTATGCTATATGAAAAAATAAAAATACTTTTATGTATACCTCAAAACAAGTCATTGTCAAAATGCAATATACTTTCAATAATAATAAAAATAAAATAATTAAAATAAATAAAACAAAATAAAAATAAATTGAAAGCCCCAGTGTTATCTCAATATTGTAAGAATCCACAAATGACAACTAAAAAGAAAAGGTTCTTAGTAAAGTTATATTATTTCTGCATTCAGTCTTTCTCCATCAATGAATATACTGTTCAAAAATTTCCATGGTATAATTTCTCTCCCAACATTATACAAAAGACATTCACATTGAGGAATTAAAGTGAGCTACTTATTGTTAAATCTAATGGACAGCATTTAATCCAAGCTAATACTTTCTTGATTTTTCTTTTATGTTCTGGTAACACGTTATCAATATGTACTTTTCAACATGTTAATATTCCAATTCTCCCGTGCCTTGCTATTCTCTGCATTTTCTGTACAAAATCTGATTCATTTCACTATTTTCATAAAAATAATCAAATATTGACATTTATCAAATATTTCTATCAAACTCAGACAGCTCTTCAAAACTGCATATTTTCAACTACCTTACTACATCTCCCTATATAGGTTTCATAGTATCCTTAAATTTAGAAAATTCCAAAATTAACTGTCTTTCCTTAAAAAAATTAATTTCATCAGTGCAACCTCCTTACAGTAAATGTTGCCCCTTACATCTAGCAATAATGCTTGAAATTTCATAACTTCCTTTTGTCCTCCTACATTAAACTCCACATCCAAGATACATTCTGTACAATAGCTTCTCCTTCACTATCAATATAACTCAATGCAGGTCATCGTGGTCTCTAATAAAGATATGCAATGGAAAACTACTCAGCTACTATGAAACCCTGCTATTGGCGGCAACACTGATGGACCTAGAGGGTATTATGCTTCTTGAAATAATCCAGTGGAAAAAGGCAGGCATCATAGGATATTTGCACATATTTTATAAATAGTGATACCATGCAAACAAACGAACTATATCAAACAAATATAAAGAATTTAGTCAATAAAAATATAGTGGTTACAGGAAGGAATGGGGGAGTGGTAGTCAAATTGGACAGTGGGGATCAATAGTATAGTGAAGGAACTAAAATGGTGGTGATGAAATTTATTATAGACAATATTGTGTACTCTAAATCTATATAATCTTATGATGCAATGTTCATTCAAGAAAATTAACTTAAAAACAAAGCAAAAATACTAATTAATTGATTGTATTCTTTTTGTCCTGATTCTAATTTGTTCTATATACATCAGCAAGGATCTTTTTTTTATGGAAAATAGTTCATTGAGTTATAGAGCTTCAAATTATGTGTTCATATTCCATTGTATTTTCAATCATATTAATGCATAGCCAGCAAGGATTGACTGAAAGAGATACCTTTTTACTATAAAATCTCATACCTTATTATTCTTCAGCCACTTCAATCCTCTCTCACTTCCTGTTTCTTCAGAGGTGTTTACTCTGATGCTTGTCCACATTACTGAATCAAATTAAATAGTATACATATTATTCATGTCACATTGCTATTATAGTGACATTGTCCTCTGAAAGATTAGCTGGCCCCTGTAATGCTCTGCTATAGTATCCTGTTTTCTCCTTTCTAATACTGACAAACGTTTACAATCATATTTTATTTTAAGTGTATCATAACTTTTATTATTCTTTTAGTGCCACAGGATGACATTATTTTCATTAATGTTATAAAAACAGGACTATAAGCAGAATTTACAGTTCCTTATGAAAAAGACTGGATATAATGAAAGATTTGCACACCCTGCAGAAACTCTCTGGCTGTCATGTCATGGGTAAAAGCTATCAAATGCAAGTTGCTTAACTATGTTTATTATTTATAGGTTTAGTCCATAAAATTCTCCGATGTTTATTTATTTGTAACATTTTCTTTAATATTCAGAAGGATATTCTGGCCTTAAAACTTGGTACTACATCTACCTGTCTGTGTTTGCTTCAGACAAAACATTTAACTTCTGCAGTCTTTCTTTTATAGTGAGTAAATGTAAAACATATCTCATTAGAGGTTGAAAAGTTAAATAAAGTAATACATGTAAAAGTATATAGATCATCTAGCAGCCTATGGTAGACATTTTCTAACTGTGAGTATCCTATGTCAGTTAATCCAGTATATCTCTAACTCAAATGCACATGGATTATATTCCTTTTGTTCTCCATTCAGTTCCTAGTGGCAATGCAACAACTGGCACTTAATTTTAAAAAATCAAATAAAAATTAAACAAAAATAAGTGTTAAAGATAAATGTGAAGACTTATCATTTTTATAAAAAAATACTGTTAAATCTGCAGTTAAATTTAGAGTAAAATTATATTAAAAAGGTTGATGTTAAAGTTCCCCAGAGTAGTTGAGTAATTATATTATTTTATAAGAACAAATATCAAGATAGATTTTATTTCCTGTTATTCAGAACTAATCCACAACACTTAAAGAACAAAATGTTGTGACATTTAAAAGAATTTAAAATGCTATAGATTTTTGGTTTAAAGTTTATTCTTAGAAAATAATTATTTACTGTGTGAAAAATAAGTTTTGCAGTAGAGCTATTTTAGATTACTCAATATAAATTTAGCATGATTTTTTATATTTTACTATAGAAATTCTGAGTATTAACTTTAATGTATAAAGGATAAATATAGAAAGCAGATTTTCTCTAACACAGAACTCTCATCAGAGATCATATTGTACAAATTACATTGTTTAAAAAGCATTAATATAGCCAAATCTTTAAAGAAGAAGGGGAAGGAGTTATTGGCTTGATGTGTAAATAGTTTTTCTGTTATATTAATTTAGGAAAGTCAATTCCCTGCCCTGAGCCTAATCTATGAATGAGAAATAATTGTCTCTCAAGGCTGTTGTGAGGATGTTAAGTTGAATCATAACAACAGAAACAAAAAAAATTAGAACTACAGAAAAGAATTATATTAATCCTCAATAAGTTTCCATAAGGTTCAAGTGCATTTTAATTGTCAAATTAATTTAACCAATTTTAAATCGTTTTTTATTATGTCCAATTTTAAATATACAAGTATCTGAAAGATACTCTGGTAGCTGTATGAAATACTTTGAATTTCAAGGTTATTTAAAAGTCAAAGCTAATCAACCTGACAGTGACAGATAGTTTTCATAATGATTTTTCTCTAAATTGATTAAAGGTAGGGCTCTTAAATTTTGATGTTCTCAGGGCCTACAAAAATGCTCACAGAAGTTCTAAAGTAAGAGATTCCAGAACCAGGGAAGACATTGAAAGAAAAGCTGTGGTACATAAAAAACTTCTGGAATTTATTTGAGCATACATCCATTTGAATTGGTCCATACAAACTTGGAGAAGACATGAAAGCAAAGCAAGGAAAATTTGTATGTGTTAGTCTGAGTTCAAGGTTCCTCAGTTTCTTTTTCATCTTTATTGAGATATAATTGACATAAAAAGTTGAGTGAGTTTAAGATGTATAATATTTTATTTCAATAGTCTTATGTATTGCAAAATGATTACCACTATAGCATGAGTGACACCTGCATGGTCAGCATATTATTATCATTTCTTTTTTTGTAGTGAGAAGTTTAAAATCTACTCTCATAGCAGCTCTCAAGCTTGTAATTGTCTATGGCTTAAGGAGTTACCTTATTTTGGAAACCTAGTTGACTGTGATTGGTTGTTAAGTTTCTTTTTTTTTCTGATCAAGTGCATTGACTTGGCTTAGATTTTGGTTAATTTAGAGTGCCTTGTCATGAGAACTTCTTCGGCCAAAAGACTTCCTTGTTTAATTTTCAAAAGGGTGACATGTTACTCTAAAGAAAATCACTATTTTAAAACTGTGTTAAGAAATTTTTGTTTTGTTTCCTATAAAGAAAGAGACAATTACGTAAGAACTCCATTTTATTTTCCATTTTGTATAATCATTAGTGCTCAAGTTGTTTTGACTATCTTCAAATTTACAAAGCATAATTTTAATTTGTCAGCTATATTAATGCTAAGATAAAATGAAGAATAGTTAAGACCTCTGACATAGTACAATTCAAATTCATTTAATCATATTTTATAAGGGAAATTTTCTCTCAAATTCAAATTGAGATTTTTTCTATCCTATAAATTTTTTTCTTAGTGCTTAAATATAATAACAATGCAAGAAACAACAAAATCCCTGTAGGTACACAAGGTATTTTAATATTCAATAGCAATATCCTTTATTTACAAAGGTAATATACATTTGCAATTCCATAATGTAAAAAAAAAGACATTATAGAAAAACTGAAAATTTGTTTTTACATAGACTATAGTCTGAAAACTTGTAAGAATAAAATATCAGTTATAATGAAAAATCTTGACTTATAGCTATTTAATATGCCAAGTATTCACCCTGCATCTATATGCATCATATGTATCGTACTAAGAATTCTAGAATATGTCTACATACTTTGCTTTTGATTATGTTTTTGCTGTTCATGTTGTTTATTTAAATCATATAGTTTGTCAAATGTTTATGTTTGTTTTTTTATTTTAAAATCATCTTTATTGAAGAATGAATTTTACTTTTATATTAAAGTTTTCATTGGAATACTTCTTCATATTGGAAGGTTACTTCCACCATAACTCCACAGTTAGACATTAACTGGAGAACATTTTGAATTTATTTTCTCTTCCCTCAATCTTACATATCTTTAGTTATTTTAGGTTTTGTGTAATAAATTCCCATAGTGATGTTTTGAGAGACTTTACAAAAATCATCTGGCCATTAGATTTTTCTTCAGAAAGAAGTATCTATTTTAAATGTCATATAAATATTAAAAAAATAAGATAATGGAAACACACACACACACACATTGAATGTCAGGTCTCTTTAGTCACCAAAATGACTCTACCAAGGTGAATGTAAAGTATTTGTTTTGACTTGAAGCTGAAGAGAAGTTCTAAAATTCTCCAAATCTGTGAATCATTCTCAAATTAACATGGTATAGATTTCAGGGATCAATTTGGATAAAATCCATCAATGTAAAAATGTAATCTTTATGCATTTTAATTAAGATGCTGATTTAAAATTATGCAAATATTTCCGGAGAAATGATAATAGCATCAGCAATTTTTTTTTTTTTTTTTTTTTTTTTTTTAGAAGACTTGGAAGTAATCATCCAAATTCTTAAGGTATTTTTCAATTACAGGCTAATATTTATCTTTACTATAAGGAGGAAGTTAAAAAATAAGTAAATCTTAGGTTTAATTACACATCTTGCCTTTCAAATCATTAAATTGTCATTTTAACTACCTCCTTCAGGCAATTACAACCCTCAGGCAATTGTAACCCTGCCAAGACAGAATAACAGGGATAGATACACCCTACAGCCTGAAATAACCAAAACAGATACAATTTATAAAGCAATAGCTTTCAAGACACATTAAGCAATAAAAATCAGTGATCCTTAAAAGCTGGAAAATAGAATAGGTGAGTTGACGATTAACCCAATTTGGGAATAGGGTACCCAGTGGAGGCTAGTGGACTCCCCCAACTAAATTAACATATCTAAGAACTACAGATGTTTAGAATTCACAGAACAAGAGTTCTGGATAGAAGATAGCCTCATCAGAAGAATGTGAGAAAATTATTCAAGGCTGGAAAAAGTTGCCAGAAAATATTAGAGGTGACTGTGTCCAGGTCTCATATAGGTCTAAGAATGGTGCTTTTTCTGTCTAGTACCATAGACTTTGCTATGTGAAACCTCATGATTCACAGATCTTGTGTCAAATTCACATACTAGCTGTCTCAGTAGTCGTCATATTAGCCATCACTGACACTGTCTCTGGGTCTTACAGATCTTAGAAGGGAATCCAGCCCCTGACCCAATCAAATTCACTTCAAGTAACAGCACATCCGAACAAATTCCAAGACTAGAAATATAAGACTATCAGGAGGGAGATGGGCATTTATCCCACCAAGATAACTACATTACATGATATTATAAAGAAAGTCCTTAAGATAGAAGTAATAAAGACAGATTTTAAAAAGTGATCTATGCAAACGAATAAAGAATGCTGGAAGTGATAACTATATAAGCTAATATATTATTCTTTTTATTTAAATATCTGTAAAAGATAACTGACTAAGCAAAGTTAATAATAATGCAGCATGGAGTTTATAGCAAATGGAAAATATATGATAAAAGAAGCACAAAGGAGAGAGAGAGGATAAGAGAGTATATAATACCTTTATACTATACGTGCTCGAATGATTTAAAAAATTACAAATGTATGAACCCTAAACTGTACACTAAAGCAACAGAGTGATAGCAAATATTATTCACAAGAAGACAAAGAGGAAAGAAAGAAAAGTACAGATGAGAAAACCACAAAACCAAAAGGATGATGTCTTATTTAAACCTAAAAATGTCACTTGTAACATTTAATGTTCTGAAGTCTCAAAATACAGAAATTGTGAAATTGAATAAAAAAGCAAAAATCTACTCTATGCTGCATTTCCAAAACACATTTTAAGTGTTGACACCGAATAACAATTTTTTTTTAGAAGCTGGAGTGACTGTATTATAATCAAAATAACTTTCAGAGTAAAGTAGAGTGCTGGAAGTAAAGAACTTAATTTCATAATGATAAAATATCAATTCAAGAGAACACAGGATTCCTAATTGTTTATGTTGCAACAGAGATTCAAAACACTTGAGGTTAAACATTGACAGCTAAAAAGAGAACTATATAATTATAGTTGGAAACTCTAATACTTCTCTCACTCACTGATAAATCAAGTAGATAGAAAATCATAACATAAAGACTTGAAAAATACTGTCAACCGACTTAACCTACTTGATACTTACAGGATACTCTATCTACTGCCTAACAACCAAAATAATAAACATTCTTTTCAGAACATTTGTCAAAACAGAACATATTATGGACATTTAAATATTTTCAATATATTAAAAGGATCCACATGAAATATATCATGCTTTCTGACCACAGTAGAATATTAGAAATCAAAGTAGAAAGATTGTTTTAAAAAGCCTCCAATATATGGAAACTATATAACATACTTTAAATAACTTGTTAATTTATTCCTTTCTTTCTATTTTATCCTGTCCTATTTGTATGTCCTTGCACCTACATATGGTGGTAATTAATACAGCTTTTTAATGTCTTGTTATCCTTCAGAGGAAATAAGCAAGCCACCTCACCCTTCTTCTATAATAATGTCTTGGCTATTCTGGGCTCTTTGCATTAACAATAAGATTAAAAATAAGTATGAAACTTTCCAAAATAAAAATTGGCTGAAGATTTAAATATTTTTAGTTTTAAAGATAAGTTTGGAAATAATTGAATCTCAGTATATTGAGTCAGTATATTTCTACATATATTTATAACAATCCATTGATTATTAATATGAACTTTTACACATTTTTGTCAGATTTACTTCTAGACTTGTGGTTCTTTTTATATTACTTCAAGTAGTATCATTTAAATTTTTTATATCCTATATATTGCAGGTATAGAAATATTAAATTAATCTTTATATTATTCTCATATCCAAAATATCACTGAAGTAACTTATTTAATCTAATTAAATTTTAAATATTTTATATATTAGTCATATAACTATGTTCTAATTGTTTGTTTATTTGTTTTCCAATTCTATGTCATTTATTTTCTCTTGTATTATCATCTTGTCTCCGTGGTGGTTGTAAAAAGTCTGAGTGTTTTAAATTAGCCATCTTTAGTCCTTTAAATGGATAAATAACTATACAACTTTTTTAAAGAATATTTTTGTTAATTTTCACGATGAAGATTTTTTATTGAAGTTCATGATGAACATCATCCATTTCTTATTATTCCTGTTATGACTGGATATGAGTCTCTAAAAATAAGTGGGTTATGTCCACTTCTTTTATAAGCTCTGGGAGTGTTAAAGTTTGATTAATGGTTAGATTATTCCGTGCTAGTTAAAACTGTTATTAGGTCTTGAGATATGCTCTTTGTTAATATCTTTAATTTCAAATTTAATTTCTTTTTGGTCTAGGACTACTTAAAGTTTCTGTTGTCTCAGTAGCAGTAAATTGTATTTTTCTATGATATTATTGATTCATTTACATTTTAAATTTTGTTGTCATAAAATACATATGTACATGATTTTTCATTTCTTTATAGAGTAACTAGTCAGTTATTCTTCATTTTAATTACTTACATGAATTATTGGTGACTTTTTAATGATTATTCTAGTCATTTATTTTTTGTGGAACTTTTCAAATTAATTATAGCTTTAATTCTGTTGTGCCTTCATGTTATAGTTTATTAATTGCATCTCACATTGTTTTCTTTAGTATTTTGAGATGTTTTCTTGGCTATTCTTTTTTATTATGAGGTAAGACACACATTTATTTAATTTTTAATTCTTAAAAAAATACATTCCTTAATTTTACATATTTTCTAATTCATTCTGAAACTGGATTTAATACCGTGATGCTTATCAGTGTATTTTTTTTTAGAATCTGTAATCATCATGTAAAATTCAGTGATAGTATATTGCTTTTCTTAGGTTGGTAACCATACTTTACTAGTGAGGCACTGGGTAGAGGCAGTAGTACTTTTTTCACTTGGCTCTCATGATGTAGAATATCATTCCTATGAGTTAACTGAAGCTAGGGGATTAATGCCCATTTACCTTGGGTCCAGGGTAGGAGCGCCCAACCTCAAGTGAAATTTAGCCTCTGTAACATGAAGCTTGTGAGAATGATAAATATTAGATAGTTTCCCTTTTCATGGAAACACCATTAGCCCTTAACTAGAAATTAGGGAAAGGGGGATCCTAATCTTAGCCAATACCACTCTGAATGGAGCCTTGGGCACATTGGCATAAAAGTAGTAGGTAGGAAAAAGATCATGACTAAATACAGAAGAATCACATTTTTACAGAATTTCAGTACCTTTTCTGGAATGAATGTGAATGTCTAATCATATGGTGTATGCCTATAAGACAAATTGCAAATATAAGACTTTTATCAATTATGATAATTCACCGGAAAAAATTAAATTTGTAATATCTACTGTATTCTTCTGTTCTTGAAAGTAATAATCCATGGAGCTGAATATATTATTTTCCAAACAGCTTTCCCTTGATATGCTACCACCTACTAAATTTATCATTTAATTCTCAAAAGCGATGTCATTCTATAAAATTCTTCAGCAACACACCATTTGCTATTAATTAGATCTTAGTCATACTTTGATGTTTGTGTAAATTTTCTAACTGATGCAATATACAAGCTAAAATGTTCCAATAATATTTTTGACTTGAGTGGGAATATCCTCATATTAGGAGTCTTAAATGAAATTTGAAATTTATTTTGCATATAAAACTGGGGATTTATTTCAAACATTTAATATAAGGATAAAATAATATTGAAAGTGCAGTATCTTTTTTTAACAGTTGAAAGTGAGAAAATTACAAAGATCTCTCCTTGTTAACATATATTTATTTCCTTCTCCTCCTTGCTACTCCTTTCTTGTCCTCTCTTTCTGAGCCTAAACTTATCAAGGAGGGAGACAAATGATTCTTTATTGGAATATGTCCCTTTCATGATGCTCAATACTAAGTGGAAGACAAGGTGGTTCCTAGAGCAAGAAAGAATGGAGGATTATTTATGTCCAGCCAGGGTCTATATTTGAGAGCTCAAAATAAATTTTGGTATTTCCAGACTGATTATTCTAGAAGTCTAGAGAATTAAGACACAGATTTTAGAAATGAACAGGCCCAAAAATCTATAGCTTGTGTATATGTGATACCCCTTCTGCTACCATCCTTAAAAAATACTCAGAAAGGAATTAAATGAATAACTACAGAGTACACCAAAGATACACGTATTTTCTCAATTCAGTATAAAAGAGGCTATATGCCCATGAACAAAGAGAACTGGAGGGAATGCAACAGTAGTTCTAATATTTCAACATATGAAAATAAAAAAGCAATTGGAGGAGTAGTTACTGATTTAGGAAGCACACTTATTGGTGGGTCACCTGTTGTGTGGAATACCAATTAGCTAAATAAAAGTCAATACACATTGTATATCTATTTTAGAATAATGAAATAAACTAAAGAAAAAAATGAAAGTAAAATAACAATCAAACATCAATGTAAAAAAAAAGTCAATATGCTTCACAAAACCATTAAAGTCTCATTCTGTGGAGGAACCAGGTATAGCAGAAGGTTAGAACTGAAAAGCAAGATTAGTAAAGTCAAAAATCTAAGTACAGAGCACTTGGAGTCTCCAGGTCCTCTTTCCCACTGAAAGTTATCAGCAGTAAGCCTTTCATATACTCACAGGATTTATTATTATCAAGGTTTATTCAGTAAATTAAATGTGAAATATACCAAATATAAGGAAGCTACATTGTGAAAAAAAGCAGAATTGATTTAAAAACTACCTGTGAATTGTGACACATCCACTTCTTGGGTTCAGCTTCTGTAAAGCATATGGGCAGATTTATACCCTATCAGTAAGAGAAAAACAAAAACAACTCTGAGTTAATCGTTGGGAACCAGTCCAAGACCACTTTGATAAGCAATAAAGGTAATCTGGAAATAAGCAACTTTTGTGAAATCAGAGATATATTGTAATTTTAAAAATAAATATTGGGTGATAGCCCAGTTTGCTTCCATCATAGATGTTCTTTATTGATCATCCATAAAGTCATGCATATTCTTTTAGAACACATATAACTATGTGAGTGAATTCTTTATTTGGATAAGACCTTTATTATCAGATACATATGAAGCTCCATTTATAGTGCCAAAGAAAAGGACTTTGGATAATAAGAAAAAAATAAGATAATAAAGCAACAATGAAGCAACATATTTATGGTGGAATTTAAAACAATTAGAAAGACATAGGTAAAATAAGTGTGTGTGTGTGTGTGTGTGTGTATGTGTGTGTGTTTAAGTATAGGCCTATTACAAAGAGGAGACAGAATAAAGCAGAGCAAAGAAATGGAAAACTTTAAATCAAGCATGAATAACTTGAACTTTTAGGTTTTGAAATGAATTATAATGTGATGGGTGCTACACAGCATAAATTTAAATTCATAACATGCAAAAGAAAAAAATGTTGAAAATATTTCCCTGAGAGCATAATTTCTCTTTTACACTGTGGCAGAGATAGGCAGGGCATTCACACACAGTTTTTTATTTCTTGCAGACAGTTAAGCTACACTTAACAGTTTACCTTGGAATTGTGACAGAAGGGACTGATTGAGATTCAGGGAAAAGTAGGTGATCAGAAGTGATATGCATCACTTCAAAGTCTGTCCATAAAAATTTCTACATGTTTTACCTCAAACACTTTTCGTTTTCATTTGTATGCTGATGATAAGCTTTTGGACCTTGGTGCTACCTGTTGAAGATGGCAGCATCTCAAGATGGAGGTGAACAGGTTACATCATCATTGCTTTTACATAAGTAAGAAATAGCCACATGAATTCTGTATGAGTTAAAAACAAACTTCTATCAAATATGAGCCATTATACATTTTCTGATCTGTGTGCTACAACTAATATCTCCTAACACAAGTCCCTATATAAAATAAGTGAAATGAGGTATGGAATAATACAGTGGTCTCCAAATAAGGAAGTAACATACAAAACTAACATCCCTAAAAACAGACATGCAAGAAAACAGGAAATGAAGGAAAAGTGTTTGAAATTTTCCAAAAATTGTTAGTAAATCATTAAGAGAAATTACTGGAAGAGAGATTTCTTGATTAAGCATGATGTGCTTTTTAACACAAAGATGTAATTAAACCTAAAGAAATGTGGCATGTAACAATACGAGTGAACGTAAAAAGAATTATACTGAGTGAGATAAGGAAAAGGAGACAGGCATCATAAGGTTTTACCTATATGTGGTATATAGAGAAACCAAGCAAACTTACAAACTACATCAAGTTGAAATAGGCTGCTAGTTTATAAAAATCAAATGAGTGATTGCAGGGGGAGATGGAGATGGGGCTGTAGTGCAGGCAAATTGGTTATAAATAATCCATTATAGTGTAAAAAGAACTAGACTAGGGATGGTAAATTTAATGTTCTATATACAGATGCTGATTTGTAATGATGAACACCTTAAACTATATAAAGTTATAATGCAATGTTCCTTAAATAAAATTAATTAAAAAAACAATGTGTAACATCATATTAATACCTGAAATTATAATATTGATTGGAACTTTCTTCACTTATCTTTACCATTTCTTTCCATTTGCTTTTGTGGTATTTATCGTTTACTAATTAATGCATGGAAATTCTTTATATTACAAGGAATTATATGTATAAATGTTATGTATATTACATTTGTTACATCTTTCCTAGAGTGTCAAGGGAACTTTATTACAAGTAGCAGTTTAATATTATTATTAAAGAAATACATATTCACTGGAGATCATTTATAATTGATGCTAATACTGGTATCAGTTCAGGCTAAGCAAGTCTTGCAACTCTAACTGAAGTCTAATATTTTATGATTATACCGGAGGAATTAGAGATTTATTTATTGATATTGTTGTCCTTCCTGATAGATGCATAAAATTAAGGACTGTACCTCATTTTCATCCAAGAACATCAAAGCATCACTCACACAGAACAAATATAAAAACATAATGACAATAAAACATAGAATTGCTTCCGATTATAGCTCTTGAATTCTGCTACATTTATAATTATAATGAATAAATAAATATCTACAGTTGTGCATGCCTTTGGAATAAATTATAAACTATATCATTATTTTAATACTTTATGTTATTAATAAACTGATATTAGTTGCATAGTTTAAAACACAACTATAATTTGTTCTTTGATCTAAATCAGTGTCAGTGAACTATATCTTGCAAGCAAAATCTGTTTCCTCCTTTTCTTGAAATAAAGTTTTATTGGAACACAGCTTTACTCTACTTATTTTCTACTATTATTTTTTGCTATAACAGTAGGGTTGAACAGTCGCAACACTGTATCATCAGTAAAATCTAAAATATTTGTTATTTATAAGAAGTTTACCAACCTCTGATCTAGAGTAGTAATGTTCTATGCAAACTCTGAATTAGATGCAAAACAAATCTCATTATATTAAAAGATGTTTCACTCAACAGCTGATTTTCAAATCAGTGTAACAGATTGATTTTGAAGTAAAACAAAACATGTTAATGTGTTTATGTGTATAGCATGCTTTCATGAAATCCTGAAAACTGCCAAATTATGCATCTTGCTTACAAATATTAATGTTAATTTCATTCATTTGTTGCAAATATATGTCAGTGTATTTTCACTAATCAATCATCTTTTATTTAGAATAGACATGTCTCTATTCTAAACATTAAAGTATCATTAATGCTATGAATGTCAAAACTAAAGGTTACACACAATGCTCTAGATTAGAAAGATATGATAGAAAAAAAAGTAGCTTATTAACAGAGGAAACAAGTTCACCAAATTCTGTGACACAAAGTTATCACCTTACTATATAACAAAGACTGAATTATGAACTGACTAGTTGGTTTGTTGCCCAGGATACTTAAGTATAAAAGATATTAACACACAGTGTTTTAGAGCACAATGAAAAATGGAACACTATGGAACCATGAATCAGCTCTAGTTTCATTTACAGTGTAATGTAATTGAAGTTAAACATATACACACAAAATAAAAGCCAATCAAATAAGAAAACTAGCAAGCATAAAACATAACCAGCAATATATCTATTTATTTTACTATGTTATGATATGCACATAAAGTAATAAGCTAGCAGAAAATTTAAAATCTCTGATAAAATCAGTGATGATATGTTGTTTAGTAGAAATCAATGATGTTTTCAATTAGTTAAATATTAAAACTTTTAATATATACCTAAAAGTTTTGAACTTGAAAATGGCAACAGGAAACAAGTTAGAGAACAAACGACTAAGAGGTAATGCTTTGTAGATTTTCTCTAGAACCTGGATCGAGGAAGTGAATTACTAATGAAATTAATTTAAATTTGTAAGTTTTAATTAATAAAAATTAGGATATTTAGGTAGGAACCCCTAAAAGCTCACATTCACCAAATATCAAATTAAAGAAAGGAACTGAATTAGTCAATATAAAATGTCTTTACACCTTTCTATTTGTATGACCTTTGAAATATAAATCCTCATCTACAACTTTATCTTAAGGAAATAATATGGAAGGAATATAAAGGTGTACTTAAAAATGTTCAAATTAATATAATTTTACAAATGAATATTTTTCAAAGTTCTTCCACAATTTTTTCACCCTTTGTCAAAGAGAGGAGGAGGAAGAGGAAGATGGGATGAAGAAGAAGTAGGAGGAGGAAAGGGACGAGGAAACAAGAGAAAGAAAAGAACAAAACTGTTTCTATGAAGTGGAATACCTAAACTATATTTATTGTTGAAACTCAGTTGTTATTATAAGGAACTCCTATTGAGAAGATTAGTTGCATTAAAGGTTTATCAAATAGGGAGTTTGGGATTTGTCTATATGTGACTTGTGCCTTAATTGGTTGTGGATTACAAATGGAGAGACAGATATACCTTATTACCAGAAATGAGCCAAAATCACGCTATTGTGTCGTGAATATGAAATGTTCTCCAGAAACTGATAGTGATCCATGGCATGAATTGACGGTCCAGAGCAGTAGGTGAAGGTTGAAAAAAAATGATGGACAGAATGAGTGTAGAGGGAGAGAAGAAAATAAGTCCAAACAAAACAAAAACCCTACTATCACCACAATAATCAAAAAAGGGAACTTCATATTGAATGAAAAGGCATGAGAATACCTAATGCTAAAAGAAACATCTAATAAAAATTTTATAATCACTATATATACATATAGTGACTTTATAATCATTGAGATTTTATACTCAAATATCTTTTTTCACTTGAAATGCATTTATAAAATAGAAGACTTTAAAATAAATATTCTCAGGAGGATAAAAATAAAGGCATACTATAAAAATAAAACACACAGAAAGAAGAATTAAAGTTTAAAAATGATTCAAGCAAACAGAAAAATATTTAAACTATGAAAAATATTGTTGTTGAAATTTAAAAGGTAAATAAATAACTTCTAGGTAGAACAATTCAATAATAGAATCAGTAGATTGGAAAATAATACATTCAAAACCTTTTAGAAAGAGGATGTTGAAAATATTAACAATGATAACATACATGGAAGGTACATGAAGAGTCTCTAATTTGTCTAATAGGAAAGTAAAGAGCTTCAAAGGAATGGAAGAGAAGGAGTGTTTGAGGAGATTTGCATGTTCAGTAGAAAATATGCTTTAACAGGAAGAAAACTGAAAAAAGAGTTGACATGTAGCAAAGTCTATTTAACTATGAAAAGAAAAATAAAATGCATAAATTAAGAACACATTTAAAAACACAATTACACATTTGTGCTTAAATATAATGGCATATTTCTGAAAAAATTTAATTAGATGTATTGATAAGCTAAGTTGCTAATTACTGTCAGAAAGAGGAATAATTAAGTTAAAATTGTAGGCTTTGTTATAAAAACAGCATGATTATATTTATCCCTAAAATTTGCAAACATCAAAAAATAGAAATATAATCTATATTTTTAATCAGCATGGAAAAGTGATATGGGAAATTTGACTTATTCTAATGAAAGTCAGATAAATGGAAATAATAGAAAATAAAAGATAAGATTAAACAGAAAATGCAAACTAAGATGGTATGTAAACTTGGATATGTCATTATAATAAGTGCAAATAAACAAAACCTAACTTTTAAAAACTTAATTATCAGATTAACTAAGGAAAATATCCAGTTATGGCACGCCCTGGTGGCCTAGAAGATAAAATCAACAGATGTAGTCCACATACATCCCAAGAATCCAAGTTGGAGATCTGGGCTCAGGGAGAACAACCAAGATGAACAATTATATAAAATAAATAAATATGCTGCTTCCTCCTCTTTCCTCCTGCCTGCCTACCTGCCTATATACCTTCATTCCTGCCTGCATCTTTTCTTTAAGAAATGAAAAAAAAACAGCAAAATATTTAGTTATTTAAGCTTTATATCAAAGATACACAGACATAATTTTTTTAATCTGAAAAAACTAAATTAAACGTATATAGAAACAATATCTGTATCATTAAAACATTAGTAGCGATAAAACAGAGGCTACTTTTTCATAGATTTGCAAATCTCAAGAAGGTATTGAAAATTAACCCCCATGAATTTACTACTAATTTTTTCATTCATTTATCAAATAATATGTGCCAGTTGTTATCCCCAAAGTCAGGAATATGAGACAAGATTCCTGGTATCACAAAAGCTAATATTTTGGTAGAGAAAAAATACACACACACACACATGCATTGTTGCTATTACAAATCAAAGGACAGAGAGTGAAGGAAAGAACTTTGCCCTGTGGGCAAGTTTCTATATATTTTAATTCACTTACACGTCTTGATTAGACTTTAATCTTGAAGAACAAAGAACATACTTAGATGACAAGATTATCCTTTAATCTTTGAAGCAAATAAATGATAATGTTGTGTTCAGACTTTCCTGTAAAAATCAACTTTGCATTAAAATATATTGGTGCACTACCTCAAATACATTGTTTAAAAAGTAACATTTAAATGAAATTATGTACATACAAATGGATGCCTATATGTTTAATAACAGCTCAGTGGATATATTCTTAAAAATGAACTAAAATAAAATTTTGTTGCTGGTCACATTTTCTCTTCTATTGCAAGATATTTGCTCACATCTACCAATTGATTTTAAAATGCTCATAATTTTGACTCATTAATTTCATTTCTAAGAAATTATAGCTAGGCAAATTTCATAGACGCTGTATATTTTGTCATATATTTATATTATTAAAATATATATGTACACACATTTTGGAAGAAAGGAATAAAATAAGCTAATAACATTAAAGTATCATGGAAAAATAATTGCTTGAATATTAAGTAAAAATGAAAGACGAAACTATTTTATATTATAAACTCAACTCAAAATATGTATAGGAAAACTACAGGAAAGATATATACTAAAATAGTAAAATGTTTTAACTTTAATTCAAGTATTAGATGCTTTAGAGGTGATTATTTTTGTTATTGAGAAATTCATGGTACATTTAAAATACTAACTGAAGTATAGCTAAAGCTGAATGATGTTTACTATTTACTAACAAATACATACACTTGTGGAACCATAACCCCAGTGATTATCCTTTACAAGCTTTACAATGAATCATCATCTTTCTGAAGGTAAAATCAGTGTCTAATTTAGAACTCCGTAGATATCCTGAGACATGAAATTTCTGGATCTAATTCTGGATTTAATGTTGAATTCTTATGAAAATGTTATTAATTTTGTAACCAAAAATATATAAGTTCCAGTTGTTAGGTATCTTCTCCAACATTTGGTATCATATTTTCAATTTTAGCAATATCTCTTTTTTTTTTGTAACTGGTTCACTAATCACTAGTGATGTACAATACCTTTTCATATTCTCATTGACTAAGCATATATCTCTTGTGGAATCTCCAATATTTTACCCATTTAAAAAAACATTGGATATAGGAAATATTTTATATTATCAAAATCTGAGGGCTTTATCAGATATCATAGATCCATCTGTCAGTCAAGAGATACTTTTCAAGCCCTGCAGTGGATGCCTGAAATTGGATAATACCAAACCCTATATAAACAATTTTATCTTACATATACAGATATACGTGTAAAAAATGGTTTAACTTAAAAATTAGGCACATCAAGAGCTTGACAATACCTAAGAATAAAACAGAACAATTATAATGATGTATTACAATAAAATATGTGAATGTGATCTCTCTCTGTTAGTGTACATAATATTTTCAGTTATTAGATGACTGTGGGCAACTAAAACTGCAAAAAGAAAAATCATGGCTAAGGTAATGATGACCCTACACACTTTGTTACTATTTCTTCCAAGTCTGAGGGAGGTTGGTATTATTTTAATAAAAATGTTTCAATTTTGATAACCTTATTAATCAGTTTTCTTTCTTTTATGCTTAGTGTTTGTGAGTTCTGCCTATAATTTTATCTTATTTCACATCATTAATATATTTTTCCTTCTAGATACTTTATAGTTTTCACTTTCACATTACATTTGTCAAGGTTTATTATCTTATATTAATCTAGTGTTTCTATCAATATTTACATTTATTTCCATACTTTCATTAACACTATCGAAATTATGTCTATACATTTCTATTTATTTATATCTAGTCCTTGAATTACTGTCTAATCTTAGACAAACACCACATTAATTAACATGGTTGTAGAATAAGACTTAAATTGCAGTAATGTGAGCTTCCTGAATTTATTTGCCTTTATCAAGATAATTTTGACAAATCATAAATGGTGTATCGGTATGTTGCTATTGATTTATTAATTTATTTTAAAATCATCAGGGTTTTAATTTGAATTGCATTGATTACATAGATCAATGTGTGAAAAATAGTCATTGCTATTTTTTCACTGTTTTGTGGCTTGAAATAAATCAAATTTGCACTTTTTTAATTTTATTTATTATTCATTTGTGTTTTCCTACTATTATTGGAGTTGTTTTCAATTATTTTGTTTCTATATAGAAATGCAGTTAATATTACTTAATTTTTGTTGTGTCCTTGGTGATATCACTTATTAGATCTAGTAGGCTTAGGTAGAATCCTTCGTATTTTTACTTAAGCGATCATGTCTTCTATTACAAAAACATTAATTTTCCTTTATTCTATGACACCATTTACTGTTCTTATTTTATTGCACTGATAAGAACTACAGTCTATGTTGAATAGAAATTGTGAGAGAAAATATCTAGACATTTCTCAAACTTAGGAGGAAATCAATTTATATTTTACCATTTAGTATAGTCAAAATTGTACACGTTTCTAGATGCCCTTTTTGTAGATTGAGCAAGATCCCATTTCTCTTTTCTTTGTTGAAAAAAATCATTATAAACATGTTTTAAAAAATTACTTTTCTACATCTATTTTGAATTGATGCATCTTTCTGCATCTATTCAAAATATTTTCCTCAAATATATTCTATTAATATGAAGAAATCTGACTGAAATATTGAATCAATTTTGCATTTTTGAAGTAAACCCTTTTTTCCTAATACATTTTCCATTTTAATCACCAAATGTTATTGATATTTAACAATTGATAGTATAGATATCAATTCAATAATTTTCTTAAAGATTGTAGCACTTGGGATATTTCATTTTTTATAATGCTCTGGGCTGAGTATGGTATGAGGATTATATTAGGTCATGATACATGAAATATTTTCCATTTTCCATTTTTCTGACACAGCTATTCACAATTAGTTTGCTTTTTCCAATTAGATTTGTTTGATAATATTTACTATTAACCTTTAGGGTCAGGATGTTCCTGGATCTTTTAAAAACTTTACTGTGAATTTATTGACCATATATAGGGCTAGTAAGTTTGTCTACTTTATCTTGTGTTACTTTTGTAAATTGACTTTTTCCAAGTATGCATCCTTTTAACTTGTTGAATTTCTTGACGTACAGTTTTTCAATTATTATCTTAGATTTTGTTTATTTGTTTAACACCCAGCCTGTGGCTATTAACTGGGGTCCAAGGGCTTTACATGGTTTGCACCTTAGTCACCTGCATCACAGGGATATTGTATCAGTAATTTTTTTTAAGTCCATAAACGTGATATCACCCTAGCAAGGTAAATATTAATAATGCTTTGCTTCTTTCTATTTTCTTAAACTTAACTTTGTTAAGTTTATCAATTTTTCTTCATTATTCAGATAGCTAACTTTTGCCTATTGGTGGCTTTCTTAATTCTTCTTGCTGAGGGAATATCAGTTGTCAAGTTGAATGACTTACTATTCCATTTTGTAGTCTGCCAGACATCATTAGGTTCTTCCAGCTGCCCCCCTCCAACCATTGCTAATAGGTCACTTGGACTTTCTCAAACAGAAAAATGTTTCAATAGGTCATATTATCTGCCTATCTTCAGTGACACCATATATTTTCCCCATGAACCTACTGTGACTTGGTTTAGCTATGAATGCATTGGTATTCAGTTTATCTCTTCTTTCTTATAAGAACATTGTATGACAATTCTTTTATACAGAGGTTCTGAGTACGTCTATGGAAGTAAAAATTCTGTTATAATAAAAAGTAACTGTAAGTGGATTTTCAATCTTTCTAATTCACTTTTTAATTTCACACTTTCTCTTTAAAATATAAAATCTCTTTAGAGCTTAAATAGAAACTGTGCTTTTTTTAAAAAAATAGAGAAACATTACTGACATTCAAAAATAATCTTTGGATATATTTGTCCCTCTACTTTATCTAAAATATATTATTCATTTATTTTCTTCAAAAGTGGGACATTACTATTAGTTTGTCTGTGAATAATTTTTCTTAGTCTCTGGCACTGAGAAATAAAAACAATTACAGACCTTTCATTTTTGTTTCCATTACAAAAAGGTGTTTTCTTTATTACAGACTAATTGTGAAATTAGAATGAGATAACGAGGGCATAATTTTATTTGCCACTCTAAGATGCTAAAGCATACATTGATTATATTTCTGATGGATTTTCATTCAAGCAGGTAAGTCTAATAAAATAAAATAACATTTTATAATTTAATCAAAATGTAAAAAAGAACCCGGAATTGTTCTTACACATTTTTCCTTCCAGGATTGTTGTTTTAAAAATATTTTGCAGTAGCCCTACATGTTTTTGTGATGATATATGCTGTGAAGGAAAGAATACAAAATGAATAGTCACAAGCTTGGGCTTACATTCCAACTTGTATTAAGTTAGTCTTAGTTCTGTGCTTATTTTTCTATGTAAAAAAATGATGCTATAATCTATCTCTGTGCTGAAATAAGTGGGATAATATTGCAAACATGCTTTTGTAAACAGAAAATATTATATAATTTATCTTATTACTTAACATTTAGCCATAAGACTCCTAGAAAGGATGCAGAGCTGAATTAAAAAAAAAAAAACAAACCAAAAAACTTTCAATGTAAATGTCCATCACCTGAAGATGAATCATAAAATAGCTAAATGTTACTTGTCTAGGGCCAGCTGCCAGAAAGCCTATGTTGAGTTAGTGTTTCAATTTTATTATGGGTGTTTAAAGAGCACACACATTCATGCACACTCACACACCTGTATCTCACTTTGTAAAATGGTATTATGCCAGTTGAAGCTTTGGCACAATCACTAAGTAAAAAGCTATCAAAAGGTCACTTACTCATTCCTTTTGAGCTATTAAAGAATAAACATCAATTACATATCTTGCCTTGACTATTATAAAGGTCAAAAGTTTTAAAAAGCATACCTTTAAGTTTAGAATATGATTATGCTTCCTGAAAATTACAGCAATACATTCATCTGAAAAGAGTAACAATATTTTCCCCAAAGGGTAAATTCTGCAAAATTAGATTCTTAAAACAGTTTGCTGTTTTTTAGCTGATGTACAAATTATCCATGACATTGGTGGAATAGAACTAGGCAAAGAAAACAGAATATTGATTTTGCTGTCTAGGAATTGTGTTGATTTCTGGCATGCCCTGGTTGAGTAGAGGTTGGGGGAAGTCCGCATATATCCCAAGGTCCCAGTTTCATGTACCAGGGTCAGCAGTAACTACCAAGATGGGCAACTACAAAAATAAATAAAAACACTTTTCCTTCTCTCTCTGATTGTCTTCCATTCCTTCCTGCATCTTCAAAAATATTTAAAAAGAGAATTTTGTCATTTTTGTGATAAATGTGATATATATATATATATATATTTATTGTGGACAATACAAACTATACCAATTTTTTCAAATGTTCATTAAGATCAAAATATTTAAGTATGTATACGTACACCTTTTCATATAATTGATCAAACCAAAGCAGGGAAAATAATACTCAAATCATTTCTAAAAAGTGAAGAAGCATATCATAATAGATCAAAATTTCAGTGTATTTTGGAACTACAGAATATATGTATTATAGAAAGGAAGTACTTATGACTCGTGTTTCAAAACACATGAATAACAGGACCACCTTAAATATAATACTCTTATTTCTCCAAAATAATATCAATAGACACTGGAAATTATTAGATGTAGACTGAAGGAAGGGACACTGGTCATTCTCAAACCACTTTCCAATTAGATTATATTTGTAACTAACATTCGGATGCTAAAGTAAAAGAATTAAAGGCAAAGATGATAAAAGACATCTCATATGACAAAGACCTTTGCAATTAAATTAACTGGTTAAAAGTGAAGAGCTATGGAAATAATTATTTATCAAAATAATACAAATGAAAGAAAGTCAGGTACTGAAATATTAATATCAGATAAAATAAACTTCTACCTAAAGAGTTTGAGGAGGCAAAGATGAACACTACATCATCCATCAAGAATAAGTAACTGTTATTAATATATGCTCATCTAGTGCCAGACTACCTCTCTATCAATGTATCAATCTCTATCTATATACCTGTATCATGGATATCTATATCTATATATATCTATATATAGATATAGATATATATACTGACAAAGCTAAAGGGAGACATTGAGAGTAACACAACAGTATAGAGGACTGGTAGATGAGTTATCCAGGAAGAAAAATCAATAAAGAAATAAAGCTCCTAAGAAGCAATAGGCCATATGGAGCTAACAAATACATATAGAATTTTCTAACCCCCCTAAATTAAAATACATTCTTAAGTACACATGGAACATTCTCAAGGATAGAACATACCCTGGGCCACAAAGCTAGTCTCATTAAATTGAATAGACTTGAAATTACAGAAAGTATATATATCAACTACAAGGGGGTGAAAATAGATTTAAACAAACAAACAAAGAAACAAACAAAAAGAATAGGAGAACCATAATGATGTGGAGATTAAACAAAATACCTCTGAAAAAATATGGATAATAAGGATACTAAAAATGAAATAAAAATCATTTGTAAACAAAGAAGAAGAGATGAGCTACCAGAAGGGGAATACAGCAAAAGCAGTTCTAAAAGGAAAGCTTATAGCAATGAAAGTACACATCAAAATATGCGACATCACAAATAAACATATAACCACACATCTAAAGGAAGTAGAAAAAGAATAATGAAAACCAAAAATTAGCAGAAGGCAGGAAATAAAACTTAAAGCAGAACAAAATCAAAAACAAAAGACAATCCAAAAGATTATTAGAACAAAGAATCAGTTATTTGAAAAAATAAGTAATATTGATAAACCCAAGCCACTTGCACAAATAAAGAAGATAAAACCCTAATAATAAGAATTAGATAATTGAGATAGCATTACAATAGACCACGTAAGTACATAGCATCCTGAGTCTATAATGAACATGTATGTATAAATATACATAAATATAGCAAAAAATTAATCAGTCTTGAACAACAGATTTCTAGAATCCTACAATCTCACATAAAGGAACCAGGAATACATAGATAATGTGAATAGACCAATCACAAGCACAGAAATTAAAATGATAATTAAAGCCTCCCAAAAAAATAAGAGCCCGGGACTGGATGCTTCACTGTAAATCTGACCCAATGTTAAAAGAAGAGCTAATTCTCATCCTCCTTAAACTCTTCTACAAAATTAAGATAAAGGAAAACTCCTAAATGCATTCTATGAGGTAAAATTATCCTGATGCTAAAACCAGACAAGAACAACATAAAACAAAAAATTACAGACTGATATTACTGATGAACATAGATGTAAAAATACTCAACAAAATCTTGGCAAATAGAATTCAATAGCACATTAACAAAACTATATATCATAGTTCATTGTTTTTATTCCAGTGATGTAAGGAAGGGTCAACATACACATATTAATCAGTGAAATATTACATCAATAATGGGAAATAATGAAACCAATAATCATATCAATTGATGCAGAAAAGGTATTTGACAGATTTCACTAATCCTTGATATAAATATTTGCCATAATGGGAATAGAAGTCACGCATCTCAACATAATAGAAGCCATATATTTTAAACTCACAGATAACATCATACAGATGGCAAAAATCTAAAAGTCCTTTGTGCAATACTGCATTATAAGACGCTTGGGCAAAATTTTGTCAGCTGTGAACTCCATATACACAAAAGTACATTTGCTTTCTATAGGCTAAGTCATTCTCACATTTCTAGAAACTTGGGACATAAAATAATTAGATCCAGTTTTCAATATCTAAATAAGAGATCATTATTGTTTAAGAAAATTGCACAAGATAAAAAATGTATGGGCTATTCCAAAGAATATAGGAGGCAAGATGAAGTGACAACAGTAATAATGGAGTTTACTTGTGATTATATAGGGGAAGTAAATAAGCGTTGCTGTAGCTTCAATGTTGGTTATTGGAAAAACACATGTTATAAATGTATACACTGAAAAGTGAGAATGTTTCCTGATGTACTAGAAGAAAACAAACCCACATACACATGCCCACATATAAAACAAAATTAAAAATCTGTATCATGCATTCAACTATAGGAAACAAATCATGAGTACAAACATAAAACATAAATTATGAACCAAAATGTATAACTTGTCTTTAGCACTAATTTTGCATAGGGTTTATCTTGGAGTTTTATATTTACCAACTCATTTAACCCTCCCATGTAACCTATGACTTAGATACATTTACCAAGTTCAGGTTCTGAAGTTAGAATGCCAACATTTCTTTCTGATAACTCCCTAGCTGCTTGACTTTAAGATAATTAAACACTCAGGGTTTCAGTGTATTCTCTGAAAAATGAGGTGCTATAGCACCAGCTTCAAAAGATTGTTGAGAGGACTAAACATGCTCAGAAATATAAAATTCTCCATCAAATAGCTGACATAGTAAACCCTCATGGAAACTTTTATTAGTTTTTTGCTTTAGAAGTCTATTTTACATTTACATTTTCTTTCAGACTGACTGATCTGATTTTGTACTGGACTTGTTTGTTGCATGTTTCTTTAAGAATCTATTTTAATTCTTCATTGTTTGAAATTGTTATGAGGAATTCACTTCATTATGTTAATTCATTAATTAGCAGATACAATTTTACCTCTACTTTACCTGACACTGCTGTGCACTATAGTTGGAATAGTAAACAAAATTGTTGACATGTCTGCCTTTATGAAGTCACATTCAAGTGGCATTCCTCAAGCAAACAAGTATGTTAGATAATAATAAGATTTAATGAGTAAATTATAGCAAAGAAATGTGTGTGTGTATTGTGGTAGAATTAATGATGTTAATATAATATTGCAAAGTGATAAAACAATAATAATAATAAAGGGGAAAATTTAATGATGTTACTTTGAAATACAGAAGAGGCAAAGGCAGATTCATGTAGATATTTCTGTGAAAACATTCCAGAAAAAGAAACTATGCGCAAAATTTTTGAAGTAAATGAATGCCTGGTAGTTCTAGGAACAGGAAGCTAATATGGCTGACAGCACAAACAAAAGAAAGAAGTAAAAGATATGGTCAGGAATCCCAGAGAGTCTAGAGTCCATAGGCATGGAAAGAGCAGCAACACCAAAGTAGAATGAGGCTGCCCAGTCAGCAAATTTGAGGGAGATCTCAGTGAACAATCTTGAAGTTAATAGATGAGACAGAAAAGATCTCACAGAATTTGAGAAAGTGGGAAAGGGAAAGTTAGTGCAAAGTAGCTAAAATACTTTTCTTGAATAGAGGAAAGGAAGAGTATTCTAGAGCACAGAGGTAGGAATTATAGCTAAAGGAAGCATATTCAATATATTTTTGTGTTAGAAGAGACTATCAGGAATAAACACATAGAAGCATGTATGTATATAAGCATACTTTAAAGTTCTAACATGTTTATTAAGGGTTCAAAAGAAAACCAACATCCAACTGTATTTCTATTAGGCTTTTTTTTCCTAGTATAACTATCCTCTACTGATACGAGAGTTTACTGAGTTGTCCAATTCTTTGATTCTCTGGTAGTCTTTTGTTAATGTAGGTGAAAGAGACATCAAATCTTAAATATTATAATAATTTTCTCTCCAATTCAGCTTAACGGTGATTTTTGTATGAGCTATTACTGATTTGTTATTATCAGATACTTAATATCTGCTTGATAAATCTAAATGTGTTACCTCATTTAATTTTCTTTTTCATTTAATTTTAGCATAAGTTATACCAGATTAATATGGTATTATATTTTATAAATTAAATATAACATTGTCTATCATCTCATTTCAGAAACAATATTTTTAATCAATATGTCATAACTTTTATTGTGTAGTGTACCATCAATATTAAACTTTCATCTTTTTTCGTTGTTGTTTTGTTTTGAGATATACAAGAGATTCAGTAAAGTAGGATCTCAAAGGGAAAGGAAACAAAGATCTTTACGTCTCCCAACCAGCATTAAAAATAGGATAAATACAGAAAAATATTCCCTCTTCTTTTCTCTACCCTCAATGATCTCTTCAGATTTCTGTATATATTTTTTCACTGTTGCCGTTTTGTTTTAAATTTATTTATTTTACCCCTAGCCCACGTCTCAAATCCACATCCTTAGGCTTTGCATGGTCTGCACCCTAGTCTCCTGAGCTGCCTGAGCCACAAGGATGAGCCTCTGCATATGCTTTTTTACGCACTTCGGGGTTAAATGCTCTTTAGTGAGTAGAGATTACAAAACTACAGGTTAAGTTTTCCCTTTGTCCTAATTATCAAGGTATTTTGCCTTCTCATAGTTTTTGGTTCTCCATGGATATTTTAGTTTGAAATTGGGACACACTTCATCAGCTAATTTTCAGTTGTTCTTTTTTTTTTTTTGGCGGAAGCCTTTTCTGATGTTTTAAGAACTCTCTATGCTCATTAAATGGAAAACAAAACAAAATCCAAGCAAGCCAATTCTTATTTTTCCTTTATCTGAGATTAGATTAATTTATCCAAATGACAAACTATGCTACAGTTCTTGAATAACTCCTAAGATATCATCATTTTAATAATAGAGAATTATGTCCTTTAATGGATAATTATAGTTTGTCTCTTGTCCATTTTATAAATTAATGAAATTCTTTGTTCCAAGAGGAAATATACACATTGAATTATTTTTAAATTACCAAGGAAAACAAATTACTTTTTAATGTCTACAATACTAAAAAGAAAAGGCATTGAATTCATACACACACATATGTATATATATATATACATACACACATACACATATAACATGCATGTGTATAAATGTGTGTGTGTATATATGTGTGTGTGCGTGTGTGTTTATTTATTTAATTATTCCATTCCTGAGTTTCAAACCCAGGTCCATGCATTTCATAACCTATATCTTATCTGTGTGATTAAGAAAATATTCTAATTATATTAAAATACACCAATACTCTCCATACCCAACCCATGTACTTAAACTTGGAGGATAAATATAACAGAGGAAAAAAGTGAATAAAGATGTTTATACCAAGACATATTATGTCCATACATAATTTATAAATGTAATTATGTGAATAAACTCCTACAAGTCATTGGAAAAATGGACAGCAGTTTTTCTTCATTCATGATTTTTTACATTAAAATATAGGCGTCAGATGATGACTACCTAAATACTAGAAGCATGCATGGAAATTTACTGATTTGTAAGACTCGAATAGACAAAGAATTATAGAACTATACTAAAAGCCAAAATAACCTCTGAGTTTAATTATTTCTTGATTTCTTCCTAGGTTTTTAGTATTATAGAAAATTACTCCATTTTCTAAGTCTGGTTGTCTCCATGTATTTAAGAGTCTGGCTGATGATATTGATCCCCAAAACAAGAGGCAGACATACAGAATAGTTATAAAAACATCAATTATTTCATGTTTGCTATGTTCCAGTCATGATTCTAAGAACATTGTATATATTGATTCGCTTAATTTATAAATGGCCTTAAGAGTTGCATCCATCATCATTGACATTTTGCAGGCAGGATTAAAGCAGAGTTAAGTATTTACCAAATGTACTCAAGGCAATCAGACTCCAGACCCTATGCTGATAATCACTGTGCTCAGCTGGTTTTCATCAAAAGAAAGCATGGCTTGAAAGTACTTTACAAACTATAACTCAGCTGTTAGCTTTTATTAACTTATAATATTGTTCTATTTTATTAATTATGCCTATAATCTATAGGTTTTCATATAAACCTCAACCATTTAAGCAATAAATGAATATCTTGTTATTTTAATATATTTGGCTATCTTTATTGATAATAGTATCTTTATCACCATTGACAAGTCTTGACATTCTGAAATCCTATTTTCTGTCCAATTATATGTGTTGACATAATAAAAACTGGAATTATTCACCTTTTTCAAATGTCTAAATTGGAGTTACCCAATTAAAGCTATAGATAGGTATAGGTATGTATTAACTCTTAGGAAAAATTGCTAAAGTTTTTGATCATTTCCATTGATACCAATATTTGTAATATTTCCTTACTCAAAAAATAGATTCACATTTTGAATGGTGAAAATTCTTTAGTGAATACAGAAAATAAAATGATAGCTGAATCACATACACCTTATACTTGAAGAGGTAGAGATTGCTAAGTTAGTGTTGTCACTCTAAATTTTGGGGTTTATTATCTTTATCTTGATTTTTAACTGTTTTTATGTATCTTGTGAAAGAAAAATCAAAATATTGACCAATGTCTTGTAGATAACATCTGATTGTATGTGCTTATCAAATTTCTGACAAGCACATTTGTGTTTTCACTTGTTTTTCAGCTGAACAACTAGTTGTGAGACATTGATTCTTCAGTCTCTACCTACATTTCAGTACTGACAATTTACATTAATGGTCATTCCTATGAGACCACTGATTATTACTCCCATTACTTTAGGGTAAAAGTTGAATTTCAGAGTTGTGTCTGCTAATGCTCTTTGTCCATTTATTTATCATTAGGATGGGTTTTTATGGTATGGGAAGGAAAACTGTAAACCCTAATGCAATGTGAAAAGAACACTTAGAAAAACAAACAAACAAATGAACATGAGAATGAAAGTTCATTTCTCTAAATATGGCATGAGTACAGGATATGCTATTTCATTTGTTTATTGGATACTATTACTACTGATACTGGGTCTCAAATTATCAAGTTTCAGAAATTCTACAATTAACCTGTATTCTCAGAAAAATCACTTTAGGCTATTCTAGCAAATTAAGCATAACTACAGAGATAACCTCACGTGATATATAAAGAAAAATAATAAGCAAAACATAGAATGTTAATGGAATACTTAGATTGGATTTCCTCATTCCATCTCAATACTTATAAAGATTCTCTTGAGATTTTAAAAGTTAATTTGCCCTAAACTGTACATTTCTGTATTCATTTTATTGCCTATTTACTTCATGTCTTAGAGCTGAGTAAATGTCTAATACTGTAATATATAGATGTTTAGTGAATACATTAATTCAAGTACCAAAATACTGAAATGATTGACAATAAATGGAATTACTATTTCAGTCTTTTGAAGGTTAATTTAAAAATTTATTAAATTACTAAGTTATATTTATTTTTCCAGTGTGGCTTAATATTTAGAAATTTAGCCTATAAAAACAACTACCTGTGATACAAATATGCTCATAACATAGACTTTACAAAACTGGTATAAAGAAAAATGATTTGCTCTTGTATATATATATGTGCTTTTACTTCTGTGATATTTGTACTTTATATATAGATATATTTTTTAAAATTCTCAAAATATATAAAATATTTATTGATTAACTATAATGCATCCATAGCTTTAATTCTATGTAGTCATTTAAGAGCATGGTAAATACTTATGTACTGAAGTGGAAATATGCATGATATATAATTAAAAAATTAGTGTAAATATACCATGCAAATAAAAAAAAAATTTGTATGTATTTACCCACGAATATTCTCTTTTTATGGGCAATTTTTTAAAATACTTTTATTGGAGCTATCTATTGGAAGGCTGTGGAAAAAAAGGTTTCCTTAATTTTTTTATTTCATAATTAAATACACAAAATTAACAGGAAATTATATTGAACTTTTTTCATAGGTAAGATACTGTAAGAATAGAAAAAGAATAACGAAGTGATGAAATAGAATAACCTATAGTGCAATATTATATATAGATATCTTTATTGATCTATCTCTATATACATGTATTTTTATATTATCATACAGGTATAGAAGAGAGATATAGCTCCAGGTCAGGTCTGGGGGTGTCCAAGCAGCAGAGGACAAGGAGGAGTAGCTATAACTGCTTGGACAAAGAACCTTTAAGTCTTTAAAGCCTATAGAAAGACATAGGTGACAGATGACATAACTATTCTAGAAATGCATTATCTAAACATCCAGGTCAAATGACAAGTGGTCAGCTCAGCAAGCAACAACAGGAACAGCCAATGACAGCTACATTAAACCATAATTAATGTTGCCAGAGAAGATGAAACAAAAGAGAACTTGACTCAGGTAGTCAACATCATAGGAAATCTAAAAAAACATGGCCTGGGACATGGGCAATGATATTGAGACTCAAAATCAATAAACAGAAAGAAAAGATCACAGAAAAGACTGACACCCACAAAGATGGTATTGACATTGTTAATATCAGGGGAAAGGAATGCATTGACAGCTCAAACGACTACTATACTTCGTCATGTATTCAAAACTCTAGCTCCTCCTTCAGAGTCTATTAACTTTTCAGAGTTTGAAATTCTCATTGATAAATAATGTGGAATATGGACTAGGATTAACAGCCCTTCTATTTTTTTTTTTTTAAGGGTCTCTTTTCTTTAGATAGTCTTCCTCCTAGCCTTTTCTCAGTTCATACTCTTAGTTTGGTTTCATATTCATATATAGTGCTTTAATTTTGCTTTCATGATGAGGAAGCACTGCCAAAGACCATCACGAAAAAGGAAGCTGAGGGATGAGGAGGAAGGTTGGGAAGAGGGGACAACCAATATGGAGAGTCAAAAGTAAGAGGTGGTTACCTCGGTAAAACCTGGAGGTCACAAAATGAAAGTTTACATAGTCACAGTAAAGATCTGGTAGGATATGTTTTGTTTCAAGTTCACAACTATTAACAGTTTTAGGCTAAAGTTTGCCTTGGAACTCTTACATACACAATATTTTTGTTATACTACAACTTTGCAAACTCCGTTTCAAAAAGGAATACAACTGAGTTTTCTTAAAGTGAAATCAATTTCTGAACTTGTGGTGACTTATGTATGTACATAGATTCTAGGATCCAGTATCATTTTGCATCATTCAGGAACACTTTGCATAGCTCTATGACCTTTTTATTTTCATATCACTGGTATTCTCATGGCCCCATTATAGGTTTATTATTTGTCATTGTCTTTGAATCAAAAATATATGTGTAACATGAAAAAAGCTCTTTAAATAGCAGGACATAATTTTTTTAGAAATTACACAAAATAAATCACATGAATTTAGATGTACCTCAATGCCCAGAATTGTATTTAGATAAGAAGAAAGGAACTGTTTGTTCTTTTGTTTGTTTGTTTGTTTGTTTTAAGGAAAGGTGCAGACAGGAATGAAAGTTAGTAGTCACATAGGAAGAAAGAGGAAGAAACACTTCAGTTGTTTATGCTGGTTTTTCCCCGTGGACCCAGAACTCAAACTCAGGGTTATGTGGACTACTCTCCTTTGGAGGTGATTGACCTAAGTCCATAAAAAGAACTCTATTTTGATCTCAGGTAAAACAATTAGATTAAAAAAACAAACTACAATTTATTCTGTTTTACTAAAAATTATTTTGAAAATTAAATAATTATGCATTTATAAACACTATAAATGCATTATTACTGCAAATATATATTACATCTGTAAAATTTTATTTAATTGCTTTTCTAGTTCAGGTAATCTTAGTTTCCAGGTTTTTGTTGCAAAAATTAATTCAAATTTTTAAAACATCTTACTTCTAATTATAAGGAACTCATGAGCCAGTGAGGAACGTTCATATGCACAACATCCATTCACTTACTGCACTTTATTGAAGTTCTGAAGCTGCCAGAACTTTAAAGATTTTAGAAAATGCTCTATTTAGAAAAGTTCTGATTAATTCAGTGTATACTTTTTAAATGGCTCTTTCCACCAGCTAGTTTTGCATGATAATAGTGTATTTATTTCTTAACATTTCAAATTTTTCAGCTTTTTCATCCTCTCACACCAAAAGTCATAATTATTTCCATAGCAACCATGCTCATTGTCAGAGGTAGAAATTTTTGACTTCTGTTGGGGATTTTTTGAGGAGCAAAGGAACATTTAAACAGCAAAAGACATTATTTTATGAAAATTGTCAAGAATTGAGATAAAAAGTATTGGCTGTTTCCTTCAGTAACTTCCACAGATAACTCATTATCATTATGTCATTGCCAAAATTCAACATTATTATTTCTTTACTTATCTCAAGTTGTATTTAACATCTCCTTCTTTATCATCATAATTTATTTCTGTACCAAGAGAGGCAAGTCTTAACACATACAATATGAAGAGCAGATATTTTCACATTTTTTTTCAGTTATGGAATCTATTCCAAATATCCAATTTTTCTATCCCAGATTTTACAGTTAATGGAAAATTTCAGTTCAGAATCTCAATTAAATCAATAATTTCATTTGAAATGTACAGAATTATTTACCCCCTAGTCTCCTTAAAATATTACTGGCATCTTATTTAGTATGGTATTATATATTTCAATCTAGAAAAGAAAGAATTTTTTGATTATGCCATTTTATGAGCGTTAGATAACAAGTATTTGCTATAATACATGCCCGAATGCAAGAACAATCAATGAACACTGAAGCAAAACTTGTTTTTACTGAAGATGTAGTATTCGAGGTTACCAATGATACCACTGGATGGAGATACTGGGTAAAGTATAAGGGACAAGGATTTATTTTATCAGACTTAAAAATATTTTTATAGATCACAGATAATTTTAGGTAGATATTAAAAATCATTATCACTATCACTAACATAACATAATTTATAAGAAGGAAAATGGGATACAAATTATCAGACCTGTTTTGCCCAATATCACAAATTTGTCATAAATCCTTTGCTATAGGGTTTATTATTTATTTATAAAATATTTATTATTTATAATATGTAACCTATTCATAAACTATATTTATTATTTATAAATATTTATAATTATTAATATCATGGAACTAATAAAATATAGCAGATTCCAATTCATAATTTATTTTCCTGGTTTACTGTTGAATGAATAAGCAAAGAAAGCAAAAGCAAAAAGAGTAAGTCAGTAACATGTTAAACATTTGTTTTGCTTATTACACAAGTGTATTGATGAAATTTCAAACTTTGAGAAGAAAGAGTTTCTTTATGAGACTTTTTTATTTGTTAAAACTATGCCAAATAGTTACAATGTTGAAATTGAACTCTGGAGTGATTTCAGTGATAAATATCTCATTCTTTTGTCACAATTCAGTGAAAGTGACAAATTTTTTAAAAGTTAGAAGAAATACTAAAAGCAGGCAAACTCTAAAGCTAAAATTCTCAAGTTTCCAACTTGAGATCTGAGGACGAAGTTGTGCAGCGCATTGCAAAACCCCTCTTTGGAGTAAGGGTGCTCAGCATGAGAATAAGGACTCAAACTGAGAGGACAGATTTGAGCTCCCTCTGAGTTTTCGATGAGGTCCCATGTTTAAACTAATTATGTTACTCTTGTAACTGCCTGGTTTGCAATCTCATCCGTATTTTCACATTTCTATGACCATATTAAAACATTTTCTTTTTTGCTGTTGTTTTCGTTTACCACACCATATGTGAACCTTTCCAAGACAGGAATTGTGCCTTATTTTCCTTTGGATGTCAGATCATCATTTGATAAGTGGAACAAATTCAATATGTTTTAAACTATATTGATAATAATTGATAGAAAAATCAGTGAAATAAAAAATACCACATTTATCCTCTTTGTCTTCCCCCCAAATAACATTTTACAACATTAAATATATTTACATGGAATTGTAGATTTATAACTAAACATTCTATAAACCTGGACAGTTTACAAAATAGCTTAGCATATGTAGTGCCATTTTTATCAAGGTAGATATTAAGGTATATTTCAGTGATATTTCATGGAAATCTACTACATATTACACACTGTATAGATATTACTAATGTCTTACAGGCAAGGAAACCAAGATGTTTCAATGAATTGCTCAAAATCAAAACAGTAATAGAAAATAACACTCAAGTGAAGAACAAAAGTATTCTAATTTGTCTTTTCTCAGTCCAAGAACTTCATTCTTTTTTGTGTCACAGATTCCAAAAGAAAGATAAAGTCTTTAAAAACATTACAAATAAAATCACAATTAACCATTTTCACTTCGTCATGATTAAATCTTAAAAATGCTTATTTTTTGCTTTTTTGTTTATTTTAAATAGAACTACCAGCCATGATTGATATAATGTTGAAAGTTAAATTTCAGTAGAGTGAAATAAGAATAAAATTTAAAAAATCATTATATACCAGATATTCTCCCTAAATTTTAGTGTAAATTACATTTTGTATGTAGTCAATTTTTTTAAAAAAGGTGTTAAATTGCATTTGCATTTCATTAATCAGCATTCCATTAGATATTTGAATAAAATAAACCTAATGTAAAGAGTTTTGAACTGACAAGTTTGTTGTACACTAATATCCTTGCACTGTAATATATTCCCTACTAGATTAAAGGATCATCATAAATTGTTGTTTCACAATTTTTGAATGCTAAAGAAAATAATATACTTGGAATTTTACTTCCAATGAAAATATTCTCCTTGTGTACAAAGTAAAGACATTTTAAGATTTTTAAAAAATAAGCAAATTTGATAGTCTGTACTAAATACTAAAGAAAGTTTTTCAGAAAATGTGATGCCAAATTGAAATCAAATCTGTAGGAAAAATAGAGTACGTTGAAAATGTTACTTATATGAATAAATATAGAAGACTAATTTTTCTTCTCAGTTTTCTTAAAATACGTATGACCGATTATCACAGTATAATGGGACTGATGAAAAATTATAGCAGACTTCCAATTCAGATCTGACAGCAGACTTTTCCTCTCTATTTGCTATACTCCTTCCTAAAAGGAACAATAGCCATAAACTCTGGAAAGCAGCAAGTAAAGGAGAACTGAAAGTTAGAAAGCATGCATACTGGTAAATCAATGAAAAGACATATTAGATTCATAGAGAAGAAGATTCAGCTTAGCAAACATGATGCCTTTCTCTATGTTAATCTATGAGTTTAATGTAATTTCTATAGAAATTCCATCCAGGTTTTGTATAATACTCAATCTTAATCTCAAATTTATATGGCAAAATATAGGTCCTAAAATACCTAAAGCAGTCTTGACAAATAATCATCAAGGGCAAATCCCACTATTTTATTTAAAGCTGATTACATAGATATATTAATCAAGACAATTTAATATGGGCAGAGTTGTAGATACAGAAATAAACTGAACAGAATGGAGAATAAGAAGACAGATTTATAGATTTTTCTTAGTAACAATATGCTGTTAAATACTTACTTTTATAATATAAGTGAGTTTCATGGACAAGATATATTTTTACTCTTTATTCTCTTATGTTTATCCTTAATTCTTTCATTAACTCATATTATTCAATCTCCTGTCTTTTTGATATACTTTATTAAAGTTAATACTAATACTTATTTGGACTAAATCAATCTGAATTATATTATCTATTAAAAATGTACTTATCCATGTTGGTAGAAATGTACATTTCTGGAGGATAATTTAAAACTGTAAAATTTTTCTGTTATTAAACAGAATTCTTCTTTGAGGGATACAAAATATATAATTACAATTGTGCTTGGATTCAGTCTCAAAATATTATTGTACAGTTATATATAATAAACAAATATTTACAATGATGTCAAAATTAAAACCATGTTTAATATGGTACCTCTTAAAATAAAATGTTATGCAATAATTATACATAATATCATAGAAAAATATTAGTAATAGGAATAATATTAACAATAATCATATTATTAGTTAAGAATAAAATGACAGCAACTTTCAATTTACCTAATGTATATATAAAGAGATGATTCACATATGCATGGTTATCCATTGGAAAAAATACTGAAATCCTAATTCTAGAAACATTAACAATGATTATCTCTCAGTAGCTATTTGTTTCTAAATTTTCAAATTATTCCAAAGAATATACATAACTTTTAGATAAAAAACAATACTTTTTAAAAATAATTAATTTAAGAAATAGGAATTATTTTGTGAAATATCTCCTGAAATGACTAATACACTAATTTTATTTATCACTTTAAAGCACACAGAGCATCTGCTTTGTGCCAGGCATTGTGCTAAGTTAGGAACTCATGACTAAGTGCAGGGAGAGAATAAGTATAGCAATAACAATAGATGGAAATTAGTGTTATCATAGATGTTCGGATAGCCCAAATGAAATACAGAAAAAAGTTTAACCTATTTTGAATGTTTCTTTTATTATAATAATTAATCTTGGATTTGATTATTTTAGTGTTCTACACTCCAAATTCTTACGAGTTTGTTCTCCAGTGCCCTTTGTTAATTTCATATTTTCTAAATTAACCCTAGACCTTTGCAATGCATTTCTCACCACACAGCTGAAAAGCGACACAGATTTCACAACTTTTCTTCTCACCTACTCCTTGTAATAGTGACTCGTTTGTAGCTCTCCTTTTCTGGGGGGATAAACAACAGTTTCTTTGGCAACAAATTAATATTCTTGTTGATACAGATTCCACCTAAATGCAGGGGCATATGATTTTACCATGAAAATTCGTTGGTTAAATGGGTATGTCTGTACTTTAACAATGAAGGGATAACTTAAATATATTTATCTAAGACATCCAATCTTCTTCACATCCATCCGGATTGTCATATTTCCTAAATTAAACAAACAAAGCGAAGAAAAAAGAGAGTAGTAAAAAAAAAGAATATTTATCCAAAACTATGGAAACCCAGAATTTCACAGTAAGATGTAGGAACTGTTTTGCTAATCTAAATTAGAGACTTCTTGAAATAGCATCTTTAAATTATTTATTTTCCATAGATAAAAATTTTTATAAAAAGAATAAAACATAACTTTTGGGAGAAAGGCATAACTATTGGAAATTTATATAAGGGTATGTCAGAATCATATTTCGTCAATTTTTTTCCTTATTTGAGGGTATTGTACTTCTGGGCATTTTTTTCCCTTATTAAGATATACGTAGTTAACAATCAATGCTGCATTTATTAAAAAATTAGATTTTGCTTCATTCAAAATCATCACTTCTTTTCCTATTCTAGGATAACTGTGGTTTATAAAGTTCACCCCAGGGTCTAATTCAAAAAAGACTAATTTTATCAGCTTAGTCATCCATTTTCTGTCAATCAGATTAAGTCCAGCTAGATTTTTTTTTTTAAACTTTCATCTTTGGAACTAATTATAGACTTACAGAAAAACTGAAGAAAGAGTAGAGGAAATTTCCATGTATCTCTCACATAACTTCACTTAATGTTAATATCTACACAACCACTGTGCAATTAACACAAACTAGGAAATTAATCTTTGCACAATTGCATTAATCAAACTAAAGAGTTTATTCAAATTCAAAACTTTTCTTTCACTATTATTTCATACTGCTCTAGAAACCCATTTAGAATTCCACTTTACATGTTCTTGTCTTTTCTTAATCTCCTATCTCCTCATTCTTTCCTTGTTTTTCATGACCTTGACACTTCTGGAAACATTGATCATGTTAATTGCTTGTTGTTGTTGTTGTTGTTACCCTAAATATCCCTTAGCTTGAATTTATCTAATGTTTTTTCATGAATGAACTAAGATTAATCTTTCTCACCAAAATACCATAGTAGGGATAGTATGCTGTTTCTATAATATATCCTAGAGGTAATGACAGTGATATCTTATTACTAGCGATGTCACCTGGCTGTCTTGCACAAAGTAGTTTCTCAAGTTTTTGCCACTGTAAAGTTACTAAAATTCCCATTGAAGTTAATATCTTGAATATACATTTTGAAATCAATATGATCATATTTCTTCTCTATTCCTACCTATTAATTTTAACATCCATCATTGGGTAATGTAACAGTTAATTATTACAGTGCTTTTAAAAATCAAAACGATTTTCTATTTCCCTTTTTCATTTTACCTTTCTAAGGGAAGACCAGACCCTTCTGCTCAATTGATTTATCAGTAATCTTTTTTACTTTATCTCATAATCTAATATTATTTACAAATATTTTCCTCAAATTGTTCCATCTTGGCAGTTATGATAATTTTGAAGATGACTCTTAATTTTTCAAATGAGACTATCATCTATATCTACCTTCAGAAACATGTATTTATAGTAATATGATGGATCCAAATCAGTATTATGCTGTTCAGACCATCACCGAGGCACTGGTGCCTTTTCTTCCCCATGCCTAGACCCTCTACCCCAACTCTGTGACCTGGTCCTGATGGACGGGCTCTCTACTGCTTTTTTTGATTACTGGGAGGACTAGTTCTTTCCACAGCTCTACCCACTCTTGTTATTTGTGTTTATAAATGCTATTAATTTTTGTATGCTAATTTTGTATCCTTTGACTTCACTGGATGATTTAATTGTTTGAGTTCATTTTATCATTAGTTTTCTGGAATTTTCTAGAAATTAGAGACAATTTTGCTTCTTTTTTACCCATTCTTATACTTTTAATTGATTTTGCTTATCAAATTGCATTGGCAAGCACCTCTCATGCAGTATTGAAATTAAAAGAAATAATAGGTGTAATGACTGATTCTGATTCACTGATTCGTGTATTCCTTGTAAAATAAAACACTAGCTTTAGACTATGCTGGTAAATCTCTTGTTAATAATATAATCATCCAATATTTTTCTGTGTTTTTTTTTATCAAGAGTGAATATTGAATGTTGCAGGTTTTCTAATTGTGAACTAATATTATTTTTCCTAAGATGTTATAAATATGGTGTGTATTGTTAATGAACTTTCTAATATTGAAGCAACTTTGCATTCCTGTATGAAATCTCAGTTGGTAATTATGTTATAGTTGCTTAATGTGTTGTTGAATTCTGTTTCTAATATTTTGTTCTAAATTTCTGCATTAATAAATATTAATGTAGTAATATCTTCTAATTTATTACTGCTTATATTTTTGTTCTTACTTTTTCTTCTTGATAAAGTTAGCCTGTAATTTTTACATGTTCCTTAATTATCTTTAATAAACCAGAGGTTTGATAATTTAGTTGAATCTTTTTTCTATAATTTAGTTGAATCTTTTTCTATCTTTTACCTCATTAGTTTTATTTTCCTTATTGTTTTTTTCCCTTGTATTCACATATGGCTTATCATACATTATTTTATAGCATTTTGAAGCAAAATTTAATTATTTTAATTTTATCAATGTGTTTAGAGAAATGTATTTCCATTTTTCAATAAAATTTACATATATCCCATAGATTTACCTATGCAATGTTTTCTGTCTTTTATAAATTCTTCAGCTTTGTTTTATATTCCCTTTTTCAACTAAAAATAGATCAATAAGTTTTAGAATTTTTACTTCCATGTGAATGAGTCTTTCTGCTCTACATATTCATTAGTTAATTCTAGTTTTATTACAGGTAATCATATATTGTTTTTGCTATTGCTCTACATTATTACATTTTTCTTGGTATGTTAAATATAAACAATATTGTGAATGTGTTTAAATATTGAAAAAGAATGAATTCTTTGCTATCAGGGTGTGACTTTTAATAGATATATACAAGATATATTCTATGTTTATATATTATATTTCATTACCTGTTTTTAGCCATTTAATATGCCTTATATTGAAAGTATAATAATAAATATCTTTTAAATGTTATTACTTATATCTCCTTTCATATATAGTATTTCTTATTTTAAAAGATAGTTGTTATGCTATTTGTTGCATGCATATTGATAAGTTTTATATTTTAATGGTAACTTGTTACTTTTCATATTAAAAAGTATCCTTTGGTATATGAATTAAATTTTATTTATATTATATCAACATCTTTTTGTTTCTATTTTGTCTTCCATTTGCCTGTTATAACTTTATCCAGTCTTGTATACTTAGTTCTATATTATTTTGCCTTAGGTATATTTCTTATAAATGATGCATACTTGGAATCTGCAATGTAAGACAAACTGAAAAATTTATACTTATATATTTAATTTTAAAAGAGGAAGGAAGGAAATTAGGAATAAAGAGAGGTAGACAGGTAGGAAGGGAATAAAAAGGAGGAAGAAACATTATTTATTTATTCACTTAGTCATGAGTCAGTTTAATTTTGGTTTTTCCCCCTCAGTCTTGGGTCACAAACCTTTGTCTTGGGCTTTTACGTGCTCTATGTCCCAGTCATCAATTTAATGCCTAAATCAGCAGGACGTGCTAGAAAATAATTTTATTTTAATAGGCAAGATAAGTCTATTCACACATTTGCTATTGTGATTGATATATTTGGTTCCAAATCGGTCAAATATTTTATACTATGTGTGTTTTATTTTATTCACTGTATTTTTGAATGCCAAATTTTGCTATTTGATTTTCATATTTTCCGGCTTTTAGGAAGGTTTGTATATTCTTTTAATTTTTTAATTTAGTAGTTATGCTCTTTTTAAGATACAAAATTACATGTTTTTAAATTAGTCATATATCATCTTGTTTATTAAGTTTTAAGCATCTTTGAATGTTTCCTCTTTTCTTCTTTCCTTTCCTTCCTCTCTTTTTATTGCTAGTTGCATGTCTACTTAATCTCCACATATAAAATTTTGAAAATAGTCTTCTACTCCCATCATAATTTTGCTTTAATGTACAATGTATACTAATATAGATACAGATAGTTTTAATTATTTCCGTTGTTTTTTTTTTTTAACTTTAGTCATTGTGATGAAATATCATTTGATTGGCTAAATCTCTACCTGTTACATAGGGCTAATTTGCTAAAATATAGCCTTTTGGAACCAGACACAGTCACTTGTTTACATATAATTTAGGGATTCTTTTGCACTGCAGTGGTATAATTAAGTAGTTCTAAAAGAGACAAACAAGTTTAAACTACTTAGTATCTGGCCCTTTAAAGAAAATGTTTATTGATTTCTGGTTTAGCATATTCATCAATAAGTCAATGAATATAGGATTCTCTGCGTTCTTGTATGTTGAAATCTAGCCTTGATGTTTGCGGTACAATTTCCCTAAATAGAGTCTACATTTCTCATAAAGAAAGGTTCCATTTTCTGTGCTTTTGTACTGTAAAAAGTATATTACTAGTCTAATTTTTTGTCATATTCAGTTATTTGATCCTCCTGCTTCAAGTTTTTGAGTTTATCTTTAAAATCAAATTACTTCAATATGTCTTGAATTTTTTTCATTTTTTTTTTCCAAATACCCAGTAAACCCTTTAAATTTTGCTTATTTTGTTTGTTTGTTTGTTTTCCATTTCTGGAATGTTTTAGTAAGATGTTGTTTTAAATAATAACTCTGCTCAATTTTTTCTTCTTTTCTCCACAAATGATTCCAATAATATAGATTTTTATTCCTTCCCTTCTATTTTTACTACTTTCTTTGTTGATTTTTTTCTCTTATGTCATTTTTCTTTCTATTGGTTACTTAATGACTTTCTATGACTATTATTAAAGCACACTGTCTCCTGGGAATGTTGTAATTTATTCTTTAATGCTGAGAAAACTTCGTTTTTTCACATCCATTTCATTTGTGATTCTAATAATACTTTCGTTTCTTGTATTTTTTTTTTTTTTTGATTTTTAAAAAAAATATTTCAAGGTCATTTTTAATCTTCCAGAATATCTGTGTATATAGTTGACCCTTGGACAACACAGGTCTGAACTGGATGGGTCCACTTACATGTTTATTTTTATCTATCCCAAGTTTTCGCATTCTAGAGTCAATCAATCATGAGTGCTCTTTGGTTATATACCTGGCATGCAGAACCTGTGGATACAGAGGGCTGTGTGTAATTTATACACACAATTTCAACTGCTGTGGATTAGTGCCCTAAATCCTCACATATCTTGTTCAGAAATTAACTGTATTTTATTATGTTTGAAATACAGAGTATAGTTTTCTTCTGCTTCACAGTTTATCATTTTAATTAGTTTTTCCATTTTTCTCAATAGTTCTCTATGATGCTAACATTGGTAAAATGTCATATATAGATTTATTTTATATGATTCCTAGTTTTACGAAACTTTCCTGTTAGTCTAGTAAAGACCAGCTTCCTTAGAACTTATTTCCTCTTTTTATCTGATTAGGGGCTGTGGTATTATTTTAATTTGGAGCAGTCTAAATGTCCCTATTCTTTTTTCTTCACTAGTTAATTACCAATAGGCACCTTTTCCTTTCCTTTGACTTTTTCCCTCTTCTCCAGAATTGGTGAGTTAAGACTTCCTCTTTAAATTGTGCTTGTTCATTTAAATTAACTTTTTTTTTAAATTAAGGAGAAGCTGTCTCTTTAAATCACATGCCTGGCCAATCTTAAGAAATTTGCATCTTTAATAATTAAGTACACTGAAATTCTTTCCAAGTAATCTATGGTCTGATATTTGTGATATTATTATTACTAATTATTACTATTATCTCTATTTTTAAGCATCTTCATATTTAGTATGGATTTCATCTTTATAGCTATTGTTCCATATCACTCTCTGCCTCTTCTTTGGCATTTAACATTAAATCTTTCTCTGTTTTCATGCTCTGCCAAGAAACATTAGGTTGGGATGGGGGTAGTTGAGAGCATATGAGAATTTGGTGCTAATATTTTTTTTCCCTCTTTTTCCTCATCATTATTTTTCAGTTTCACATTACTTCAGATAATACTGTAGATATATTATCATGTAGAATTTTGACTAATATGAGGTCATTTCTTAGCATTTGTGGGAGAGGATTTGGAGAGGATCTTGTGACAACTCCATAGTCTACAAACAACAAGCAGCAAAAATTCCTCATCTATGTTTTTATATCAAAATTGGTAATTATTTCTCATTGGCTTATATTCTTTTACAATAATTCAGAGAGTTAGAAGTTTAATTGTCCTTGCCTCAATGGCTTTCTCTAAAGATAAGGGTTTAAATAATAATAGGATTTTAAAATATTTCTACAAAAATTTAATTCTGAGCAGTATAAGTCTCTCTAATCATTTTATATTAAAGATAAATCTCTTCAAAAATTCTTCATTTATATTTTCAAGAAGTAATCATAATACTATTACTTAGAAAATTATTCATTTAAATACTGTACTTGCTCTTCTTTATCCAACAAAGATGAAATAATTAAGATGCAAAAATCACTAAGAAAATGTTAATTAATAATATAATATAATAAAGAAGTCAATGGAAACCTTAAACTTATCATCAGGGCAATATTTAAGAGAAAGCAAATAGGTTTCCCAGAAACCATATCCCTAAGCACATTCCCAAACTGATACTTCACTGGGGTAGAAATCCAGGGAGGACATACAGAAGGAAAGAGAAATAGTGAAGGTTTGAGGGGAGTGAAAAAGGAAACCAGTATATAAAAGAAGTATTCTAGATTGGTTCAATTCTTAAGAAAATAGGTTTTGATCATATAAAATCAAGTGTCCAATAAAATCCTTGCTTCTCATAATAATATAGAGAAAGGACGCATTTTTTTATACCTCTTGTTTTAACTGCATATTTCTCTCATATTATCTAGCCCCTCCCAACAGTACTGGAGAAGCCAGATGGTTCTGGATGCTTTTAATTTAATTGGATCTGAGTTCAAGATCTATATCTCTTGCTGCTTCTTTTGTTTCTTTTTCAGATTAATAGTGCAATCTGCTTATTAGTTATTTCACCATACAGAAGCACACCAACAGAAGTCAAGGTTTTATAACCTTTGGAATGACCTAAACCAAGCATAGATATAAAACATAGATGAGGTTGAACTCACCCAGAGTAATGTAAATTGGAACCTTATTTACAGTGCTTAATCTACTACAGACATGAAAGCATGCACATATACATATATACAGATTTGTATGTGTTGACCTATAATTTAATGAAAGATGTAATACGTAGTATTTCTCTTCGATACTCTATTGCTTTGGATTTTATAAAAAATGTTGGCTAAGTTTCCCAGTTAAGCATAAAGTGCAATTCTTCCTTAACCAGGCATGAGGAAATGCAATGAAAAAATAATTGTGTTTTCTTTCCTTACAATATAGTAGTTAGAAGATACAAATAACAAAACATTGTTATTTTATAGACCAGGATCAAGTCTTTTTTGAACCTCTTATAAGAATTTAAAGAATATATTGATTATTTCATTTCAATGTATAAGAAAAGAAGAATTTCACCTTTATTTTAATGATAATTTCCTTTTGAAAGCCAGAACAAGATGCTGAGCAGATTGCTATTTCCTTTTATAGAGCCATTGAGTGATTTTACTCAGCATCTTCTTCAATAGAAAACTCATTAACTTGACACACATGATAATTTTAAAGCTGTTTTGTTTTCTCTTTTATCTTTATATTCATCTTTATACATTGTGTAGACTGACCTTTTCCCCTGCATAACACAGAATATTATCAAATCAAAATTGAGCACTAGAATAAGGAAATACATCCTATAACTATTCTTTTTTGTGATTTTTTTTGATCCTGCATAATTCTACTTTCTACTTAAGATATTATGGAAATTAAAAGCAATCTTCTCAATATATCCTCAATATTGAAACTGAAATATATTTAAAATTTTGGAGGCACTGATTAATGAATAAGAAATAATTGTGATGATGTATTTGTTCAGAAGATGAAGAAAGTAGGGAAAATTCCCTGCACTTCTAGTGTGCAAACATTTAGGGTAAATTAAAATTTGATAGAAATAATACTGATGCAATTATTAGCGATGAATGATCTTAGAAAAAAAGTGATGATCAGAAGACTTTTAAAAATTGAAAAATGGAAGAAAAATCTAAAACCAAATAGTTCAAGAATTTTAATATAATATATAGAAATTATGGTGATGAAAATAATTTTGATAGTAAACTTTCTGTTTATATACTTATGTTACATACCATGGATATAATCAACAAGCATAATAAGTTGTTATTAATCATCTCTGGATGAATTTTTATGAATGAATAAATGAATAATTAAATTAGTTATTTAAATTTCCTAAATCTCTTTCTCTTTAGAGGTAAAGAAATAAGTTTAGCAACTGGACTTAAAGATTAGAGACATAGATGCTTCTTTTTAGTGATATCATTGAAATTTCCTTCACATAGCCTACAGCAAGTAAAATTTTAAATTCTTTTATTTTTTGCTAAATTTAGTTTTTCATGTCTTTTTTTAACAATATAAGTGAAAAGTGAGTTTCTATGGTTCCTTCCAGAAAAATTAACTTTTTTATAGCTTGTGTAGAAATTCTTTAGCTATGTTGGCCATATATCTTATTATCAGTAATCTTTGCTTTAGATAGCTCCTCTCCTGTTCTTTTCTCTTTTGTTTTCCAGGACTGCTATTACTAATTTAAGTTCTAAAAACTATACTTCATTTAAAATTTTTAAATTTTTGAATGAAATCCTTTCCAGTGATGATCTATTAAGGGTCAATATAGGCAAAATCTTTTGTCTTTTTTTTTTTTTTTTGCCTTCAGCAGGAACCTTTATTATCACAATACTTACCTCCTCATAGACATAGAAACTTGCATTAGAGTAAGTGGTAAGAAAGACCCACCTATGAATTTTTGAATCGCTTATTCCTGATCCTCTGTCCATGTTTCTCAAGCATGTGTCTGTTTTAAGACCAGTTAATCTTAAGTAAAATAAATGTGGACTAAGGAATGACTTTTTAAATCAGTATTGCTTCTCTTTTCAATCTGAAATTGTACTGCCTTTAGGCATCTTAACAATTTTTTTCAAGCACCATTCAAAGCTTCTTCTTTACTTACAGATAGAGAAATATCTGTGTACCCATTTCTATGTCCACCTTCTCTAAGTTCTCTCAAGTTACTCACTAAAAAACAGCAACAAAAATATTATAAAAAATTAAAGAACTTAGCAGCAAATGAAATAAAAGAAAGGTTACATTAATTAAAAATAAATTGTATAATGCTACTAGATGTATGCAAGTAAGAGTAGTATAGCAGAATTATGAACAATCACATATGAAAAATAACCATGCAAATCTTGTAGAAGAGGACATTCATAAGAAGACATTACCATAAAATAATGTATATTTCCAAATACCTTTCTCCCTTTGCACAGAAAATAGACCATTTCCAGTATGGAGAGAATAAGCTTTCAGAATATGAGATGGAGGAAAAAATTATAGAATCCACTAGCTCCTTCTAAGATTAAATTAATTTTACATAGCTTATCCATTGCCAGAAATGATTCATACCTACCAGATTATATTTCCAAATTCTCTTCTAATACAGAAGCCAGGATTTCTTTCTAGATATGTTTACCTACAGAAGTTCAGTTGTACATAAAGTTAGTTTTTAAGTTTGAGGATCTGTTATGATTGGTCTCACAGATCCCTTGTCTTACTGTGTATAATTATGTCAATTTATTGAATTACATCATTTATTTACATTAGATGTGGCAACAATGATGAATCTAAGAGAGAGAGAGAGAAAGAAAAAGAAACAGGGGATCTGTTTCTTATGTCTACAGAAGAACTGACATAAACTACTAGTCTCTAGAAATTCCCAACTGAGAAATTTAGACAACTCCATTTTACTATATTAAACAAATGGGAGGACAGTTTCTGTAGGAGAGAGAAGCAAATTGGTGTCATTGGAACATAAGAGAACACAATAACACAAAGCAACGATATTTTTAAAATCTACCTTTTGATTCACAGAAATCATTTTCTTAGCCTTGACTGAATCTGTTTTTTGTTTTTTTTTCTTACCTTTTGGATTAGAGTGCTACAGAAAAAGCTTCTTCTCTTTTTTTATTCATAGCTGTAATCAATCTTAGAGAACATGACTACATACATTAATAATGTAATCAGAAATGAATTCTAATATTTGCAAGTGATATAGTTCTGACATCTTAATCTTTGCTTTAGAAACCTCTCTTAGTTTTACATTTGTAATGCCACACATTAAAATAAATTCCTTGCCATTGACGGTCCTCCTCAATTTCACCCCAACCAAACATTTTTCTTTTTTTTAAAGTTATCATTATCTTATGTCACTTTAAAAAAACTCTACAAAGTAAAACTTCTTGATATTTAATTTGGTGTCTTTTTACTTATTTATCTTGAGAGAAAATTCACTTTGATCATCATTTCTCTTATAGACATTTGCCCTCCTTTAAGATTTAAATGATACCATTTTCTGAAGCCTAGAAAATTTTTTCCTTCTTTCCTCAGTCCCACATATATACAAATGTATATGTACATATATTTAAGGCCCTTGCAACTTTTTATCTTGTATTATAGCTACATAATTCATACCTCTTCAATTATATCTGAAACAGGGGGAATGAGGTACCAATTCAATTTTTTGCTCAGATCAAATCTATGCAGGAGGGATTTGAAGATAGTTTGAAAATGGGAGGCATGTTTATTTAGCTGAATGAAACTGGAGAAATCAAAGAAAAGAGGTGACCATCCCCTTTGATGAGGGTGACTTGTGCAGAATGTGCCTTCAATAAATATTTATTCAATGCATGTTTAGCAGTAAATATTCATCTAAAATAATAGCCATTAAGAAAAATAAAAGAAATAGATATTTTAAATTTTGAAGTCTACGAACTCACCCATATCTCTTTACACTGTAATAAGATTTATAAACCTGCAACTCCTACCCCTGGAGGAAACTGCAGTCACTAAGATGATTTTATTTTCTACCTCACTGTAAAATAGAATTAGGTTTCCTAAGACAGACTATTTTCAGAATCACTCTTAAAAACTTTTTCATATTCCATTAGTAAACCCCTCCCCGAGAAGATTTATGTATTTTTCCTGTATATCTCTCTTTTTTATACCCTTTCAAAGAAAAACCTCCTATGCTTGGATATTAATGCCAAGTCATGTAGTAGGTTAAACAGGATATTAGCATTAAAAAATAAACTTTTTTATTGAAAAATTCATTTTATGACAGAAGGAACTCAAATTTGCATATAAATAGGGACTATTCAAGTAAGATACTTCACTAGATTTTTAAAGCATGTGGTTTTTATAAGGTTGATAAATACTGCCACTATAACTGATTTTTTGGAAATAAGTCAAGAAGACTATATTCCAAGCTAGTAGATTTATTTATTCTGGAATTTTAATTGTATTGTTTTCTATCATTAACAGTCTCTCTTCGATATTAAAAGTATTTCAAACAGAGTGTGGTGAAGATTCATCTTTAGGCAAAATCTGTTAAATCCTAGATATGACTATCTTATATTAAAATCATATACTGTCAGTCACCTCCTAGAGTCTAAAACTGTGACTTTCTTTCTTAGCAGGGCTTGTTCCTCATAATATATGAAAGACAGGTTCTGATACAAATTATTTCCTGAATTAAATCATGTCCTGAGTGGAAAAAAAAATGCAGCCTATGACAGTTAATCAAACAACATGACATTCAGTTGTGGAATTTGACAATTAAATGACAGCTTACAGGAAAAAAAAAATCTAAAACTGGAAATTTTGATTCTAATTTGACTGGGACACTGGAAGAACATCTAGGAATGGGGAAGAGCATTGTTGATAGAAACCCAGATGGTGCGCAGTAACGAATGATGCTAAAATAACGAACGTTGCAATTGTCTTTTTAGAATGTTAAATTGTTGAAGTAGTCTCATGTAATAATAATTTTTTAGCTGATAACAAGTTTGATTAATAACTTAAAAGGATTCAGATAAGAGCCGAATCTAAATGTATGATTTCTTTTTGGAAGATCAGGAAACAGTCAATTACAGATTCCAAGAAATTTCTTTTTCTTGTATTAAGACCATGCTTGATATTGGATTAACAGATGAATTTTGAAAAAGGTCTATAAAAAGCACAGCTCATAAAGAAGCTGCTTGAATTTGGAGGCTTCTTACTTTCATTCTTCGTTGCATGAATGTAACATATTTATTTAACTACTCATTCTCCAGACATATTCATTCTTTAAATCTAAAATTTGGTATTTATTTATAATAATCTACAGTGACAATATATCTCCTGACAAAAGTATTTACTTTTTTAAAAACAGGGACTGGTGTGTCCTGGTGAAGCTGCGGATAGGTCAATTATCTCCAAAGGAGTGAGCCACAATTCCTGGGCTCTGGGGGGAAACAGCCACTGTGAACAATTAAACAAAAAATAAAATAGAGTGTTTCTTCCTCCTGTCTCTCTTCCTGCCTGCCTGCCTACTACTGCCTTCAATCCTGCCTGCATCTTTCCTTTAGATAGATTGATAGATTAGATATAGATTATACAGCTATAGATACTGATATAAACATCCATAGCTATAGATTAGATGTAGGTATAGATATGGACTGAGCTCCTTCAAATTGCATGTTCACAAGAAATCTCGTCCAGGTCATAAGAATATTTATGAAAATCCTACGAAAGTCTAGTCATTCCTATTAAACTTCTCAAATATTTTCATCTTCAAGAATAGAATGATGAGATTGATACCGAATCTTTGCTTGCCAATTCTTTCCTTAAAATGACCATAAAATCTCTTATTTTAGTAAAAAACTTATCTTTATGTTATTCTATCTCTACAAAAATACATATATATATATATATATGTACACATACATAATCCTTTTGTTGAAGTTTTTTACTAGCTAGGAGAAACTTAAACATGAATATGAATTTGTTCCCCTTCTTATGCTTGAATACATTTTCTTGCAAGTTTTGCCAATATTTATTCAGTATATGATAAAGTCAATTACTCTTTTATAACACAAGCAGTAATACATTTTTTCAAGTCAAAATGTCTTTGAATAAGAGAAGACCTGACACTAATTAACCTTGTATAGTTTGCCTGTACAATATTCTACCAAGTTCTGCCTGGGATAAATATTTAGCAAAGTGTATGTACTCTATCCTAACATGCTCAATAAACTCTAAGCACTCCTTTTATTCCCCCACTGCCTTCTCATACTGAGTGATGTACAAAAGAATACATACAATGACAGAGGGAAAAAAAAAATACCTGGGAGATATACAGGTTTAATGAAAAGTTTCTGAATAAATAAAATACAAAGATATTAAAACAAACTTCTCTATTTTACTTTAAATTACACTGTTTCCAAACCTTTATTTAATTAATTCTTACCAGAAGCCTGTACTGAGATGATTCGTTTTATTTTAGAGATGAGAAACTAAAATTTCAGGAATTTAATTAATTTCTCTAAGCTCACACAGTTAGCCAATAATGGAAGCAGAAGTGATTTAGGGTCTCCTATGCTTAAACCAGTTCTCTTTTCAATATAACAGCAATTGTCAACATGTGTTCTATATAAAAGTGTTATGGTCAGGAGAGGGGTAGAGGTCCCATGGAAAATTAAGTTTAACAAATGGTGAAATAATTCTTCCTGTGTTTGTTAAGTACAAGACTCTTCATAATTTTAATATAGCATCTTCTAAGTATCTAAAAAGGGATGCTATTACTGAATCTGCATTAAAATGCTTGCCAGGAATAATAACTCTACTTTAGAGAACACCTGGAACTCATAATGGATAAATGCAGATGATGTTTTCAATTAATATTAATTCTAAGAGGAAACAGAATCAACAGGTTAATGTTAAATCTGCCCCTTTGCTTTTAGTAAATGCTCATGTAATATATAAATATTCATTTTAATAACACAAGTGATACTTAAATAATCTGAAACTTCAGACTCAATATCGAGAACTCAAAATGCCAGGGTAGTTTGGGGTAAGCATAGATTTTCAACACTAAGTATTTTGAGTAATTCTTCCTTAAGTGAGCTTCACTATACAAGATTCATGATTTTTTTAAAATGGAATTACTCTCATTGCAGACTGCTCTCATTTTCTTGAGCTTCCAAAAGTCTTTTTTTATTTTAAAAGAAAAGAATCACTGCAGTGTATTGTATTGAATTACATCTAAAAATCCAAACCATTTCTGCAGCAAATTCTATTTAACTGCCCTAATATCACATTTTAATATGGGTTTCAGCAGCGAGATAAAAATTAAATGTTTGCCAGGGTAATGCATTAATAACTCAAAACCTTTAATTATAGCAGTGACCAATTTAATTAAACCCTACATTACAAACTGTCGGCCTTCATATCACAGACCCCTATGTTGAATGGTTTATAGCTGAACTATTAAAAAAAGTTATTCTATGTTGCATAATATGACACAGTTCTCTTATGAAAGAATGATTTTCGTTTTCAATTGGGAAACAAAAACACTCAATACAAATCCAACACTGACATGAAGGCGCAGTTTTATTTTTATTAAAATATTTCTGTACAATCCATGATGATTATTACTAGCCTAAATTGGTAAATCTTTTTAGAATAAAGCAAATTGAAAACAAAAATGGGATGTAAACGAGGTGTCTCCTGTGAATTTCCTTTGCCATAAAGGTGGAGAACCTGAGTCAACTTTTAAGAAGCAAATGAATAACCATCTACATATTCAAATATCACTTAGTTTTTAGTGATTCTGCTCCATGGGAAAGTCTCAAAATTCTCTTTTTTCTTTCTTTCTCCATGACTACCAAAGGTCTCAGGATTAAAACAGCAGACTGCAAATTGAGCATGAATTTGAATCACTGAAGGGCTTGTTAAAAACAGTTTGCTGGACATCTCTCAGAGTTTCTGATTCAGTAGTTGTGGGTAAGGTTCTTAAATTTACATTTCCAAATAAATTTGTAGATGAAGCAGCACCAAAGATCACACTTTGAGAACTCTGGGGATCACGAGAAATGTTTCCCCATTCTCTGAGGCTGTTCACAGACTAAATGAGGGAATAGATTAGCAGCAGGTATAAATAGAAAAGCCCAAATTTAATAACTTGCATATGGAGAATTTACGTGGCAATAAATTCTGAGGTAGCTAGGGCAAACCAAATACTTATATCCCCTGCTGTGGCATGGCAAAAGGATCTAGAATGTTGTGGGAGAGGCAAGGAAGTCACCATATGTCTAGGAGATTGGAATTTTAGAAGTATGATTTACATTGAATTAACTTCTGGATTAAGACCTTCCCAAACGACTTACTTCTAAGGAATAAGGAAACAAAAGACCATTTTTGAATTAGAGGAAGGGTGGAGTCCTAGGGGACAGCAGTCTTCTTTGATTAAGGGAAGGGATAAAAAGTTAGGACTCTTGTCTGTAGGATTGATCTCAGTTGCTCTTGGCTTCTTTGTGTCAGAGTTGGGCATCTAAAGGAGACTGATTTTAAGAGACCTAGGGTGTTCTTTTGGTCCCTACAGAAGCAAAGACATAGAACAAACAAATCAATTTTAAATACATTAAAGGAAGCATATATAGACAAATATGGAGATAAGACTGAGAGAGACAGAGAAAAGGAGTCTGGAAGACAAAGAAGTAAAAACTATAACCTGCCCAGAGAAGAACTGACTTTGTTCTAGTTGGTAACTTCTAAATCCTTGAAACTTCTGAGTGATGAGTTCTTTTTTTTTATTTATGGTGGGGTCCTCTGACCAATACATATAGTTTATGTTAAGAAGGTGACTACAGATTTAAACACCTTAGTTTTATAACTCTTAGTGTGGGCACTGCTTATGCCAGAAAAGTAACCATGCAATTTTAGATGGAACTTCAGGTGAGAAGATTCAATTCTCAGAGGGTCTGGACGCTGGAGTTTGGGTGATAATTCCAAATATGTAATACCCTGCGTATACTGCTACACATGAATGTTGGGAGGGTAATATACCCTGAGAGAAATCTAAATTTCACATTAGGAACCCTCCTATATTTTGCCATATAGGTCTCTTCTAATTTCTATTATTTTTCTCAAATAAGTCATATCTATTAATACAATAGTTCTCAATGCATCCAGTGAGGATTTTTTAGCAAATTATCAAAATTGAGGGTGGTTTTTGGAAAAAAACAAAACAAAACAAAAAAAACTAATCTTGAAATTGGTGTCAGAAATGAGGGCAGTCTTTTGTGTATTCTTCACTCTAGTGATACTAGAGATACCAAGTTCTGTCAGTGTTGGACAGAGCTGGTGTTCTCAAGGACTATGTCTTAAACCATGATGAAGTTTGACTAACTGTGGAGGTGTCTGTGGAGAAAATGAGAGACACACAAGGGAGAGGACAGAGGAGAAGGGAGAGAGGAGAGAGAGAATGAGAGAGACAGAGAGAAAGAGAGAGAGAGAGAGAGGGAGAGAGAGAGAGAGAGAGAGAGAGAGAGAGAGAGAGAGAGAGAGAGAGAGAGAGAGAGAGGAGACTGACTAGAGGATGCTTAGATAAAGCCAAGAGGGACTAATAAGACATATGTCTCAGAGATGGGCACTTTCACTAAAAGTATCTTTTTGTCATATATTGTTGATCTCCTTAGAACCATATCTACATGACCTAAGGGACAAAAGAAAACTTTATGGTCTTCTTTAGGTATTACCATTTTCAATATACCAATTTAATCTATCTCTAGATTTCTACAGGTCTTAGAAGCTACAGCTCTACACTCTATATGTTCTGATAACTGTGTTTTAAACTACCCAGGGATTTGGGAATAGTTAAGGTTCTATATGATTATATCAAAAATCTTAAATAATAGCCATTTCACATATTAAAAGGGAAATAGAGTATTCTGTTTTTTTCTTATACTGTAATCAGAAGACTCTCTCCCAGCTGCAAACAAGATGAGAGTGCCTACATAATGAGTCACCTTTATTATAGAGAGGACTTTTATAAGGAAAAGGTTATTGGTCATGCCTTACCCAGAGGTCTGGGACGCCCTGGGAGCAGTGCTGCAGAAACCCCAAGGTTCTGGGTTCAAGAGGAAGAACCGTGCAAACAACTAAATAAAAATAAAGTGCTAACAAAGGGAGAGAAAAAAGGCTGATGAGTCCTCAGTCATTTTTTTGCAGATGGCCTGTAAAGAATTAACAATAACTCAGTAGGAGCTGGCAAAGGTGGTATATGGTACACTCATCTGAGGAAAATCAAGAGGGAAAAATACTGCTAATTAAAATTTCCTTTTCCACCTTCAGTAGAATTCATTCTAACACCACTGCTTAATTGTTAAGTATCTTCAGAGTATTAAATGTCTCTAAAATAAAAAAAAGTTGATGTCTGACAAATAACAGTCATTTATGACAATTTCTTTGCAATTTGGTTATAAATGCCTTGTGATTTGCTTCCCCCATATCTTCAAGTATTTTTTATTTCTGTTGTTTGCTTACTTTGAATTGCATATTTTCTCTTTGACTATAGTTGTTTTGAAGTATAGTTTGAAATCAGAAAGTATGATACCTCCATTTTTGCTCTTTTTTCTCAAGATTGCTTTTGTTATTCAGGGTCTATTATATTTTGAAATCAATTTTTAATATTTTTGTTCTACCTCTGGCATTAAGAAAAAATTGATAGCCACATATAAAAAATGAAACTAGATCCCTATCATCAGGCACAAAAATTAATTAAAAATGTATTAAAGACTTGGATGTTTGACCTAAATCATAATACACATAAAAGAAAAGATTGGTGATTTGCTCCTTGACATTGATATTAGAGATGTCTTTGGTCACTCAACTTCAACAGAAAGGGAAACAAAACAAGGGTAACAAAGCAAAGGGAAATACATTGAACTACATCAAACTGGAAATCTTCTGCACAACTAAAGAAACTATCAACTAAATGAAAAAAACTTCCTACTTAATGGGAGATTTTTACACATTACATATCTGACAAGGAATATATCCAAAATATAGAAAGAACTCAAACAATTCAACAACACCATCACCACCAACCAACAAACAAAAACCAACTCAATTAAAAAAAATGGGCACAGGACCTGAATAGACACTTCAAAAAACATACAGGTAATTGACACATGAAAAGATGTTCCTCATCTCTTATTATTAGGGAAATACAAATCAAAACAACAATGAGTATCACCCTGCACCTGTGAAATGGATATTATTCAAAAGAAAAGACAATATGTTTTGGAAAAGATGAGAACAGAAGGGACTTCTTATGGACTGTATATGAGAGCGCAAATTGGTATAGCACTCATGGAAAGCAATATAAACATTATTTAAAATTATAAATAAAATGAGAAATTCCATATAATTTAACTACCCCACTTCTAGGTATTTATCTCCCAAATACAGAAATTTCAATTCAAAGAGATATACGCACTTCCCATGTTTATTTCATAATCATTTACAGTAGACAAAGATAGAAAAAAACCTAAGTACTCATGGGTATGAGTTGATAAAAAAACTGTGATATATATGTACAATGGAGACAGCTATTAAAATAAATAGAATCCTGTTATTTACAACAACAAGGATGAACCTAGAGTGTCTTATGCTTAGTGAAATAAGCATACATTTTACTTTCAATGAATAACTAACTTATCTAAAAAGGAATGTGGACATCTCTGGTAAAAAGTGTCAATTGTATGGTGAAGGACATAATAGGAATTTTAATGGTGAACTTACTACAGTATTCACCTGAAAATTTTATAACATTGTAGTGAAGTATTATTTCAATAAAGTCATTTACAAATAAAATAAATATCTTCACACTATGCTGCATTTGCTAAGCATGTTAAAAATCCAAGAATGTCAGTATCCTTTAAATTTTAGTTATTTGCATCAAAAAGATTACACCTGCAAGTTTATATGCAATCTTAATCCATACTGGACACCTTTATTCTCTGGTTTCTATTTTGAGTTTGAAGGAAATTACTTTTTTAGTGAGAAAGGTCAGTCTTGTCAATAGAAAAATAATTGTATTACATCGTCTAAAAAAGCTTGTTGCTTTATATAACATTTTGCTTCAAGTTGCTGTCTATACAGAAATGTGATTTCTTCCCTCAGGTTATATTTCACAAGTATTTAGAATATTAGGTATCTTCCTTTTGATGCCTGACATGAAAGCTTTACTGAGATAAAATGGGCCAAATCGACTAATCTCCTATAGCTATTTCTAATAGTCACTATGTACAAGAATAACTGAGAGATGCAACCCACTCTTCCCATTGGGAAGAGACTCCATCATCATCTATAGCTCCTTACATGAAGGATTCAATATCTGAGGTCATTCTGTAAATATGCCAAAATCATCTTTACTCACTGATCCCTTTTAGCAGTTGAAATGATATAGTGGGAAATATTGCAAAAAAGACTCTATAAGAGAAATTCATGTTTGCCCTGAGGATTAGATGCTTAATTCCCAACAGCTTTCTCTCATTGATGATTACTTTGCCTATGCATATCTTAATAACATTATTTGTGAACTAATTAATGATCAAGTATTGTTTACATTTCATTTTAGATTATGGATTTATATTAAAAACAAGTCATATATCACAAATCAGATGTGGCAATATAGCATACTGAAATATTATTAGAAATAAACAATCTTCTAGATAACTGAAACAGACAGGAAAAATTAAAATGGACTTTGCCTTATTTTCCCCAATACATATCTAGCTGTGACAGACCCCTACCCTTATTTCAAGCCTCAAATGCATTGCTATGATCAGCTATATGCCTTAAGATTGTTCTGCACACTACTTGCTGTCTAAACTTTAACATACTGACCCTGGGAATTATTGCACAATCCAGTACTCTAATGATTTATGTTCAACTAAACTATGAAAGCCCTATGGATGGAAAGCAGAATGAGATAGGGACACTGTATATCATTGCATTTTTGAGCCACTCAGGTATTTTCTTGAACAAAAAAGGAGACAGAATGGCTGGATTCACAATGTACACCTCCTATGAAACTGCTGACCACCACCTCATCAACACTGCCAATCTAATCTACCCACCCTACTTAAAATCTCCAGGCCCCAGATATTAGATATACTTATGGCTAAGCAGGTCCCATCACATGCGGACAACCTTAACAGATATTCTCTCTTTCTCTCTCTCTCTCTCTCCTATCTGAGATCATATCTAATTTTTGCTGCAAAGTCTTGTCTGAAGACTGCTTTGGACTTTGCAATTTCTATTGCTAACAGGTCCCAGAATCTTGAAGAGGCTACCAGATCCTTAGGGTGTTGGGAACATAACCATACCCTAAGTCCAACTGAAAAATTAATTAACACAACAATAACATCTCAAAGAGTAACGGGACCATTTTTTCTTTTCTAATCTTAAAAGGCTAAGGACAAGCGAACACCTGCTCTGTAAGATGCCATTGATCCAAATAAAACATTTTTTCCTACCAAGATTAACCACTTGCATAAGACTTACTTCAAGGCCCTTAGCTCACTTTGCCCATCAATCCAAAACTATATTATCATCAACTCTGCCTACCCTCAGCCAACTCCATAAATTCCAAGTCCTGTTATCATAAAAACCCATTTCTCAAACTCTCAAAATACATTCTACTGACTTGTCTCTTCTGAAACTCTACTAATAAATACTGTGTCAAGTTGGTGCTCCGCCTTGTAGCAAATCTTAAAAATACTTAATTTTGCTTTTGCTGATGATCTCAACAGTAAACAATATCAAAGAATTTGAGAATTAATTCCAACTAAATATTCTATTTCCATTAATTTATTCTTAGAAATAATTCCATTTTAAGATATAACCATATTAAATAGTAAATATTAATAGCAATGCTAATTATAATAAACATTCAACAACAGAGGCATGTTCATCAATTATCATATATTCATAGGTGGACTACTCTAACTTCATTAAATATAAATATTAAGATAGATATGTTATGATTATGCTCAAAAGGAGGGAAATAAAAGAAATAATTCTTGCTTTTCACTCTAACCATATTTGTCTTTCCTCAATTTTATACACTTCTGTAAAGTGCATCAAGATTTGGCCTACTTATTCCAATCAGAAACACATATAGATTATTTTGACTCATCTGTTTTAACATCTTGTCAAAACCCTTAGTTGGTGCTTTAAGGATAAAATATATTTGGCCACTTTTTTTTCTATATTTGTTTCCTATTCTTGAAGCCACCATCTCTCCAAGAATACTATAACACCAACTGGTCTCCTTCCATTCTTAACTCAAATTAATTCTCAACAGAGCATCTGGTTTGACAATTTACAAATGTAAATTTAGATACAGCTTGAACAACTTTAACATCTATTCATTGAAATTAGAATAAAATCCAAACATAATGTTCTTAGTATAGATCAATAAAACTCTTTCCCTTCCAACCACATTTAATCATTCTCTAGTTCACACCAGTTTCCCTGATTCTATTATAGGACACAGTTATGCTGCTCACTGTCCCAAGGCCAGTGTTAAAGGAAATTAGGTTTATTATTAAGAGGCATCAACTAAGGAAGTGGCAGTCCTGCCTGACTCAGATCCACTTCTCCGACTGAAGGAGGCACAGAGACTGTATAAACAAAGTATACTTGCAGAGTGCAGGAGCAAGGTAAGGGAAGTGAGATATTTGGGAAATTTCACAATTTGGTGATTGCAGAGAGTGTGACTTTAACAGTGGGGCCTGATAGTTTATTAGGTCTATCACAAGTCTCCTTGCCCCAGGGGAAGAAAACCATTTCAAGTCATCATCTCTGTATCTGCCAGTTTAGTTATCTGTAACTAGATTATATGTTAAATTTCATAAGATTCCTGCTTGTTGAGTGGTTACGTTCACTGGGTCCTGATTTACTTCCCAGTCATAGTTCCTTTTTCTGATTTTTTCCGTTAGAGTCAAGTTCTTTCTCCACTTGAGGATTTTCAAGTCCTCTGTATTCCATTAAAACACACTTCTTTAGCATTTACTTTTGAATATTTTTAGCGAAATAAGTTAAAACAAATCTCCCAACGGAGAAATTCTCTCCACAAAGGTAGTAAGACAATTGACCGCTTTTGTTATCAAATAGACATTAAACCAGAATGTGATACACAGCCCAAACAGCTGAGAGAAATCTTGCTCTTCGTACAGGTAAGCAGATACATCCTATATCATGGAGGTTTTCAAGATAAACAAGTTGTCCTCAAGCAGGAAGAAATAACAGCACAGTGCTCACATATACTTTCTTCTAACTTTACCTGGTAATTGGGATAATCATCTGTGTTAGTTCATTGACTTTAGTCAGAAGAACAACAAAAATTGCAGAGAAACTCATAGTTTTATCACCACAAATAGTTTTATAAGATAACTCACTAAAGTTAGGCTCCAACCATCTCACAGAAAATGGAAAATACCAGAGATACATACACTTCAGAAAAATTACTCAGAGGTCCCTGAAGAAGTTATTCTAAGACTAGAAGGTTGGAAAATTAAAAAAAAAAAAAATATATATATATATATATATATTTATTTATTTTCTAAAATATACATTTAAAAGAGATAAAGAAAAAATATTTACTTTTACGCTTTTTCCAAGATAAATATTCTAACAATGGGGAGGGGAGAAGACTATTTCAACAGGAGGAATTGTGTCTCTTAGTTTTAGTGTGTATTTGTCTTTACAATTTATTTTTTGGGTTCACTGTTATTTCTAAATATAGATACTATGCCAAATTGCTTTCATTTCTCTCTTTCCTTATTGGTCTTTCAAAATTTCTAATTATCTTTTTTTTTCTTTTCTATTAGTCATATAACCAAAAGAACACATATTACATTATGAACCTAGCCTGTTAAGCTTCAAGAAGTTAAGTTGTCTTTGCATCAAAAACAGAAAATACTTAAGTAAATCTGAGAAATAATGGGGAAGATCTGAAAATTTCTAGATATTGCTAAGATAAACTGAAGACATAAATAAGTCAATAAATGTTCCCTTTTCATGAGGGAAAAGATTATATTGTTGATAGAAATTCCAAATTGCTCTATAGTCACTAAAATTCAAATTAAAAAAACAATAGCTTATTAGTAGAAATTGATGATTCCTCTAAAATTCATGAAGAAATTCAAGAGCCAGTAATATTATCATAAATGTGAAAAAGAAAATGAGTGAATGACTAATGTTATTGTTTCACAATTCAATGATAGCCTAAATTGGCATTTCTGAACATAAAGTGCCAGTCTTACCTCTGATACCACATATCTATATGATCCTGCAAAAATTTTGCTTGTTTTGTTTTCTTTTTTCTTTCGTAAGCTTCATTTTGTGTCATATTTAGTACTCTACTGCCTAATCTATGATAATGCTTTCCAAGTATAATTTCTGTACAGGCTACTAAAAAAAGTAGTCTTTTTTTTTTTTTTAAGGAATGTTAAAGGTAGGAATGAAGGCAGGCAGGCAAGAAGAGAAGAGACGAGGAAATATCACTTCATTTAATTCAATTGTTCATCATTAGTTGTTTCCCCGATTGGTTGTTTCTTGAACCAATGACCTTAATATGCATGTGGAGTGAAACTAATTTAAATTGCTAGGCTGCCAGTATGTGCCAATATTTTACTTTTGGTGAATAACTCTGATCCAAATTTCCTCATGAAAGGCAATTTTCAGTTCTCAGTACATTTAAGTATAGTCTCTTCTCTTTCCTACTGGCTACAAATTTTCCATGTAACTATTTCAAAATGATCTATACAGAGTATTATGTAATATCTTTTATATGGATGTATTACTAATACTTTATAATAGATATTGCTTTTCAGTTAAAATTTCATCCAACGTGAATACCTTCATAAAATTTCAAACATGACCTTGTGAAATCATACTCTAACCAAATCATACATACTTTGGTTAGTATATTTGCTAGCAAAATCATTTTTATAATTTTAAACTAGAAAGTCAATCTCAAGCACATAAGCCCAATTCCTGTAAAGGTTCATAGAGGAGCCCTCTAGAAATTTTTCAGGTCTGGAAGGAGGAGACAATGTCACTTTCTTTTCACTGAACATTATTGATGCTGGGCAGCTATTCAGGAGAGAAATGGTTTCTTTAAATATAGACTCATATAAGTTTGATATCTTTCAGGTTCTTGGGAGTATTACTATTCTTTCTCACAAAAGAAGGCCAATCTTTTGTGATGTGTTGAAAAGGAAGAGAGTATTTGGAGTATAAATGCTACAAAACTTGAAAGAAATTCCATTCACATCACAATTAGACTATGGTCCATGCCTTCAAATACTATGTAGTCACCACAAATCTTGTTAGACCAAGGATCAAATAGGGCATACCTTGAAAGCTGACCCTTTTTTGTCTGTTGCTTTTAAGTTGTACTCTCTCTAGGAAAACTTCGCTACTGCCCTCCCGCTTTACCTTTCCTGTAACCTATCTGTTTTCTGAACCATATAGCATTTATTAAATGATTTTTTTTCATAGATAACATATGTATGTTTGAGAGGTTTATTACGCACATAGGAAAGAATACCTTAAATCTTGAAAAGTTAACTTCTAATTGGCCTATATGGTTTATTTCTCTTATCTGTAGTATGACATCTGAAATACTTATAAATAATATCTTAAAAATGGATACTCTATAAACTTTTATTTTTGCCATGACATGTTACAGAACACTTACAGCTGAATATTGTATTTAATACTAGTATTTATGAGACCCTCAAGAACTATAGCTCTGTTTACATGAGGCTATTTGATTAAGCAAAAATCCCAAGATGTCTCTTTTGGCCATGAGGAACTGCTGCCAGAATATTTCACAAGGGAGATTTCCTTGGTTTAGTCTCACTCACATATTAACAAGTATTAACTGAATTATTTGTTTTGCTTTTCTCAGGCCATTTATATTGGAATAAGTATATTCCATAATGGAAAACAAATATGTTGCTAAATATTTTTGTGCACTCTTTTGTTATTGGGTATGCATTTAAGCAATTACTTAAAATTAAATGTGTTAAATATAGATAATAATTGTGAAGGTTAAAAGATAGCTTGATATTGAAATTACTTTTTAACAGTTTGTTGTGCATATTTTTTGCTTACTTTTACCTACATGAATGATTCTCAATGAATCTCTAAGATTCAGAGAACACATTTCAAGTTTTTAAGACACTACTGGAGAATGAAACTTTACGTTTATAAGACAAAACCTGTGAGCGGGATTCTGGACTATCTACCCACTTCTAAAGAGCAGCTATGCTTCTATTTTCTCACATTGGAAATTTTTTACAGTAGGTGGATAAATACTGGGATACTAATAATTATATATTCATTATTTTTTTCAAAATATATGTTTTTTAGGACTACAAACAAAGTTTTGGTTAATGGGAAAATTATGTATTTCTTTAGTCTCCAAAAAGTGCTTTATTACATATAGTAAAAATGAAAAGCATTTACATTCATAAATAATGTTTTGAGTACTATTTCTTAATAATCAAACTTAGATAACATTGATTATTCACTTTCTTTAATGAAGCAAGTTAAAAATGTTTAATAAGGACATAAAATTCGGTTTGGGTTTAAAACTCGCTTGACAAGGGTTTTTATTTTTTTATTTGAAACTGTTAAAACATCTTACATTTTTCTTTTGATCTTATTGAGTCTCTGTATTGCTCAGTTCTTCATTTCCTTTTTCTATCATTCTACTAAAGTAGATAAATTTAGATAATAAATTAAATCTTTAATATCCAGTTAATATCATTATAACTTGTATTTTCTGGGTTTAGAATTTTAGTTCTACTACAATAGCTGACTATAGATGAGAGCTGTCTATTCTCATCATTAATAGTATTTACCAAAGTTTTATTTGCATTTTGCAAAAGTACTGAGATATCTTTGCTAGTGAGAAGTTTTTGTTGTTGCTGCTTTTATTTTTGAATTTCTAAAAGAGAATCTTCTTTTCTATTTCTGATGGCATAAGACTCATGAAACACTGCCAATAAGCATTTCCCTAGGGAAACACTTTTATAATGAGGCCTCATTTTCAAAGCTTTTCTTCTCTATTACAGGTAAAACAATTGTGATAGTTAGTGAAGATCTATTCACAAAGTAAATACAATAATTATCTGAATGCAAACTTCATTTACTCCACTTATATAAGTTCTACTTTCTATTTAACTTGCACATATATAATAACTTTCAGCAAAATCATCATTTCCTAAACTTTGGAGATTAGCATAATTAATTCCCTTTAAAAACTGAAATCATATACCCACATTATATAATCAGTGGTGCCCAGAAAACACTGAATCTTTCGAGTATGACAAATAAAAAGAACTAAATAATTTCAGAATAAAGGACTGTCCTTTAAATGTCATTAGCTTAAATTTAACAACATTTCATTACATGGTTCTTAACAATTTTCTTATTTCACAATGCATAGAATGTCTATTTCCAAAACAGGATGTCATATATCACTGATGTAGAGTAATGGTCTCTGAAGTCTCTTATAAATCAACCAAACAGTAAACAAGAAATACATGTGCGTTAGGAGAAATATCAGAACTTGAACTTAAATTTAGTTTTTAAATTTGAATCTTTTTATTCAAGCATTATTTATCATATAAAATATTAACTACACCAGGATCAAAGTACATAAATAAAATTTTAAACAAATAAGTAGAATTATATTGGGAGTAAGAAATTTATTTTTAAGTGATAAGATGCACAATCAAGTGGATTCGTCTTCATGATTCCTGTAAAATTTTTACTGTATGTATAGGAAATACAAGTCATGAAATAATTCCTTGAAAGGAGACACAAAGAGAAGGGAGAAAGAGTTCCTCTAAGATCTCCTTTACCTAAATTTGGATTTGAATCCAGGGATACCTAAATGTGTCTTTTTCTACAGTGAGCTTTAATATTGCAATTTAGTTGTTGGGAAAAAAATACACCAATGATTTTTTTAAATATTCATTAAAAACAATAATGAAATACTCTGATATTGATTGCCATATTGAGTCAGTTAAAACCATATTGGCTACAATGATAGGTGTTAAAAAAAGGGCCTTGAAAATGATGACAATATTGTTTTCCCTGTGTCAAGAGTGTCTCAATTAATAAACAAAAAAATAACAACTTATTGGGATATTGCATGGTAACGTGAAGTGGAATACTTAACAAAAGTTTCTTTGAAAAGTTTTATTATCATGTGAACCTTTAAGAAAGTAGAAGATTAGGAAAAGTGGAAAATTAACAATGAAATTCAGTTGTCAGAATAAAACTGAGCCTTAACCGATGTGTCAATTAACCCTTGATATAGGAGATTTGTCATTTTTTTAATAGAGAATAAGGTTAACACGAGAATAGTTAAGTAAGGAATCAAAGATATATGATTCCCAAAATGATTTTTTTATTGTACTATTTTGTAACTCTATCACCACCTCAAAATAAATACACACATAAAATAAAATCAGAGAAATAGAAAGAATATTAATTACCAACTCAGTGAGTTGGGCTTTGTTGTGTGTGTACATTTATACATATTCTCAGATGAAAATGTTGCAGAATAAATAAATTAGTAATCAAATTTATCAAAACTACCAGTTCTCTACCTTTCCCAAAGCTTCAAAATATAGTTCTACTTAAAGGGAAGAGTAACATATTGAATAATTGAAATAAAGGAAATAGTTAAAATAATGAAATTGACAAAATTAATAAAATAATGGAGCAAAATTTTTAAATCTTGATTTGGATAAACATTAATAACAATACTCTCATTTAACTCTAAATATAAGTATGAATATTTTATATTTTAATTTGAATATCATAATTTCATATTTATATGAGAATATAACTTATTATTTTTCTCTTTTTAAAGGATATTTTATTTATCCTTTACTTAAAGGATATTTACTTATTTCATGCTTTCAAAGGCTGCATAATATTCCATCTGACAGATATTAAAAATTCTGTAAAAATTTCAATTGGCAAAATATAGTCTTCAAAATTTTTAATAATTGTCTCTATTATCTTTTTTAAATAGTAACTAGATAAAATTAGAGTTGTGTAATATGAAGTCTAAATTCATTCTAATTTCAAGCTTGAAAAGGGAAAGTTTTAAGCAAATAATAGACATTTGTCTCAGCACTGGCTGAGAACCCAGTAGAAGTGAAATAAAGGAGAATAAGTAATACAAATCTAAATATATGCTCTAAGAAGGACAGATACATTAAGGGCCTATAAGTTTCTCTCCTTTGGTGCTAGTTTCTATATAATATAACTCAGTTATTTATTTTTGTAAAATAAACTATTTTATGACAGTTTTAGATTACAAAATTATTGTGGTGATAAAACATAAATTACTCTATAATCTGCATTCAATGTCCCCTCCTTATAAAATTGTATTTGCTTCTGATTTGGTACTGTATCAAATTTCAACAGATTTAATTACTTTTAATATCACAAATGTATTATCTTACCATTATGTATGTTTGTAGTTCTAATCAAGGTATCAGCATTAATGTTTTCCTCTGGATACCAGGGAAGAATCTGTTTCCTTGCCTTCTCCAGCTTTTAGAAGCCAAATCCATTCCTTAGCTCATTGTCTCTGTCCACCTTCAAAGACAATAACATAGCATCTTCACTGAATATGGAACACATTCAGTCACTCCTATGTCACTTTGACATACACTATCATTTTGTGTATAGTCCTGAGCACTTTCTGACAAAACACAAGGTATTTTGGTATGAGGATTATCCTGTATATTTCCTTCCCTAGTTCCAGAATGAGACATTTATTCAAGTACCCTGGTTGGTTCTTTTTATTGATGAATAGTATTAGGAACCGAGATCTGGATACAAGGTATGCTGTTTGATACTGGAATGTTGTTGTTTCTATGTCATTGAAGCTAAGGGCAAAGAGATATCTGTCTCTGTGTGTGTGTGTGTGTGTGTGTGTGTGTGTGTGTGTGTGTATACATATACCCACCTGTGTACATAAAAATATTTTATATGTTACCATCAATGGAGATATTAAACTAAACATTAATTCATACCGCTGTTTCCAATTCTAACTGACTACCAAATCGATTATTCTAGGCCCCACACCTAAATGATATGCAACCTTATACTACAACAGTAAGGAAACATGATACTCACCATGTGACATTTAGTTACTTAACTGTTCAATTCCAGTATATTTACATGTCTCAGAATTTTTAACCCATTCTCTTATTGGATATACAACTCTTCAACTAGACATGACATTTACGTACAGCTCCTTTTGCTTTAAAACTTTTTATTTCTACTTATTTAGTTTAGCAACTTATTTTGCCAACTCCTTTAAGTCTAATGTATTTATAATTCATTATACTCTTTAGTCACATTCTGTCTTCTATTCGGATCCTCTGACATTCTGTACTATTGTTTTGTTTTGTTTTTTAATTTTGCAATGTATATACTTTGTGGTAAATTTCTACTATTTTTGATAAATCCTTGCAGTATTGATACAAAGTAGATTCACCAACATGATTATTATATTCTTTTCCTATTTAACCCTCTCTTAGACACAACTAGTAACTATTAATACACTTACCATATCATCATTTTAATCTATAAAATATCTTCATCAAATCCAAGATCATGAGATTTTTAAACTATGCTATCTACAAGAATTTAATAGTTTTGTATTTAATGTCTGTCTATGATCCAATTTGAGTTATTTTTTGTAAAGTGTTAGAACTATGCTTAGGTTTATTTTTTTAAAAAAAGGAGAAGTGCAGGTAGCAAAGAAGGCAAGTAGGCAGGCAGGCAGGAAGAAAGAATATGAAGAAGTATCTTATTTTATTTTTATTCAGTTGTTCTTGTGATTTACATAGAATGCCCTCCTTCAGAAGCAGTTGACCTAATCATTATTCCACCAGTGCACACCTAAGTTTATGTTAGCATGTTGATATTCAAGTGTTCTAGCATGATTTGCTGAAAAGACTATCCTTTCTCCATTGAATGCTTTTTTTCCTTATTCAAGGATCAATTGATTATATTGTGTGGGCATATTTCTGGCATCTCTATTCTGTACCTTTTACCTATTTATCTAGTTTTTCACCAACATCACAGTGTTTTGATTATAGTGGTCTTATTTTAAGTCTTGAAACTGGTTACTGACAGTTACTCAATTGTGTTCATCAGTGTTGTATTGGCTATTCTAGTCTTGCTTTTTCAAGCAAACTTCATAATCAGTGTTGGTATCTACATAATAACTTGCTGCAATTTTAATGAGATCTGCTTTAAATCAAAGATCAACATCTTAATATTTGATCTCAATGAATACAGACTATCTGATTTACTCCTTTACTTTTTTACATCAGTGTTTGTTTCTTCCCTAAATATAGATTATAGGCATATTTTGTTAGATTTATACTTATATATTTCTTTGTTTTGTTTTTGATGCTAGTATAAATGTGATTTTCATTTCAAATTCAGTTTCCATTGATGGAATGAGAGAAATTAACTTTTATGCTAGTTTATTATCCTGAAACCTTGCTATATTGCTTAATTATGATTCCATATGATTTCTTATTTTGAATATCATGACAACTGTGAATACCTATAGTTTCATTTCTTCCTTTCTGATCTTTGTAACTCTATTTTCTTCTTGCCAAATGCACTGATAGAACTTCCAGCATGAAGATTTTTACCATTAAGCATGATATTAGGTATACTTTTATAATGTAAAATAAAATTGTAAACAATATTCCTTGTTTCTAGTTTCCTGAGTGTATTTTTAACCATGAATGGATGCTGGTTTTTATGAAATGATATTATCGAATTATATTGTATTGTATTTATTTTGTCTATTGATATGATTTATTTCAATTATTTGCTATGTATTTCACCCTGAAATTTGCTGAATAGAACTATGCCTGTTACTAGCTTTTATCTCATACAACTAAATTTAACTTATTCATGGAAGAAGAATCAGAAGATGTTGGCCCACCTTTAAGACCAAGTTCCATTTACAGGAGGAAAACAGCAAAAATTTTAGAAAGCATATTAATGACAGCAATTGAATGTTAATACTTCTACTGATTCAAATCATGTCATGCTTCTGTTTTCAGAAATGACATGAACATGACCAAATTTGGGTGTTAATCAAAGGAATCATAATTCTAGATTTTGCTATAAAGAAACTCTTTGTTGTAGCAGTGTTTCTTCTTCCAAAGTATTGTAGGAGAATGATAAATTCACTGCCAGAACAGAGTTGATAGACATATACATACAGCCTAACCAGATAATACAAACCAGGAATAGAGACAAGAGACAATCAAAGGTCTAATTTACCTTAATGGGATACTAATTTGGGATGAGAATGTGTGCACTAATAAGTTGTTCTCAAAAAAGAACTGCATGCTGAATTTTCTTAAATAGAAATCCTTCTCTCCTCTCCACTGACTCCTACTCTGTATCTCCTAACTGTAAGTTATCTTTTTATTGTCTAACTTGATTTTTGACTCTTAAAATCAGCCTAGAATCTTATATAATGTGCCACACACTATGATATGTTACATTCATCTTTCCTCCTTCACTCATTTAGTTTAGTTGACTTCCAGGCTATCACATAATTTTCTTTTCTTACTTTATTTAATATTCAGGGATATTTGTTGACTCTTATTCCTATCACCATCCTATTATGCATGTTAGAGGACAGTCTTTGGACTTCTTTTCTATCCACAGTCACTGTGTCACCTTTTATTCAGTTAGATCACTTTATAGTCAAATATTTGTCAAGAATCTCAGAGTTATATCATAAACCTAGCTTTTTCTTCTTAACGTCAGATACCTACATGCAACCGCTACTTAAATCTCCACTAAAACACCTAACCTCAAATGCACATGTGTGCATAAATATACATACACACACATCACTATTTTCTTGATTTAAACTGACAACTTCATTTTAAGGGCTCATGATAAAATATTTCGCTATCTTTAACTTGTCTATATTGCTTGTATCATATCTATTTGTTAAGAGGTCCTATTGAATTTACTTTATGATACAACCATTACCTACTCCAACCAGTGAAACTCTGTTCAAATCCATCCTCGATATAGTTTATATAATAACCACCTTAAATCACTCTTCTTCCTCCCTTGCTGAAAAAATATTATCAGAAGTTATATAAGCCATTTTAACATGTAAGTTAGATAATATTAGTTTCTTATTCAAATCATTCAGCTCTCTCACATTTTATTAAGATTACAGTGGAAAGTCCTTAAACAGCCTATAAAGCCCTAAATTACTTGGCTCGTATTTTGTCTCTGATCCCCTCTCCTATCTGATGCAGTTTTTATCACATGATCTCACTATTGCTGCTCAAGCACACGAGTCACATATACCTCAGTCATTTTGCTATGGGTGTCCCTTTAATCTGCTCTTTTTCAGAATACGTATGTCCTTATCACCTGATTAATAAGACAGTCTTACATCATATCATTACATAAACCTGCAACTTATTTTTATCTACATATTCCTGATTCCCTTCAACCTACTCTATTTTTCCTCATAACATTTATCATTTTAGCATACTATTAGATTTAGTTTTATTTGATTTAAGCTGTTTTATATTATCCTCCTATTATACCCCAATGTTTCCATTTTAATATAAAGTAGACATTTAGCAAGAATTATGATTTCTTTTCTTTCCTATGACTGAAAATTCTGCCTAGCATATAGTATAAACTCAATATGTAATTGATAATTACTACTATTTATATATATAATGTCTGGTATAAAAACTAAACCATCTATATGTATTTAAAGAATAGATGATTGTCAGCCTAATATTTACTAACTTGATATCCCAAAGCAAGAATGAATTCCAGGAATATTTACCTTTCTAAAGGAGAAAAAATAAATCCCTGAAATTTAAAAGCAAAGCAAAACCAAAAGCTTTACCTATGAAAGATTTGAGTAAATCCAAACATTCCATAAAACAACACAAAAAGATAACAGAGCAACAATAACCAAACCAAGCTTTAATCTTCAAGCTCATGAAAAATTCACTATGACATGCAAGCAATAGATTCAGTTACATTAATGGAAAGCAAAAAAAAAAAAAAGAATGGCAAATTATCCCACTGAAGGACTGAATACACAGGAATATTTTAATAGGAAAAATCTTATAAAGTTACAATTTTGCAAAATAATTTTAATGATTTCTCTGAGATTTTAATTCCACATATTCATGAAGTATAAGGTCTAGGTTATTTAGCTTAGCAATTGCAATAAATCCTTAATAATGAAATGCTTTATAATGTTAAAAATTGCATCTGGAAGAAGAGTTTGGAAAAATAGGATGTTTTCAAAATATTGTTTTAAGAATTTAATAAAACAGACCGCAAATACTTACATGTTTTCACATATGCACAGATACTCACATTTAGGTATAATTTCATTACAATAATGAAGAATAATTGATCACTATATGACTCAGCTTCTTCAGAATTTCACATCATTAAGATAGCACACACATAAATAGAATGCATAGCTCTCTTACTTCAACAGGGAGTCAGAATGAACTGGCACACTGGGTCTAAAACAATTTCTTACTATTTACACAATTATTCTGATAAAGATAGAGAGCCCTGGATAGTCACCACTTGCTACACCTTGAACATAGACTACAATGTGTCAGAACATAACAAAATTAGTATTATAATATATTTTACTCTGTCATTTAATTCCCAAGAACACTCTCAGACTCCTAGGCAGCATCTCATATTCTTCACATTAATCCTTTGTATGTCTTTGTACAGCTATTATTCCATCTCATTTTCTATTCTTCCTCAAATCCTGAAACCATTCTCTGAAATTCATGGTTCACTGTGAGCTATGACCCTTATTCCTTCATCTTATACTCTAATTTCCTTTAACTTTTGCTCTACTGGAAACCTGAATCTACTCAAAGATATGGTTAACCCTTACTACTATAGCTCTTATTCTACTGGACCCAGAGGTGATACTACTGCCCTTATCTCTCTGTCAAATTCAGACCATTCTAACATTTCCAAAAATAAAGCAGGAAAAAAAAAAAGAAGAAAAGGAGGAAACAAGGAGGAAGGAGGAGAAGGTGGAGGAGAAAATAGAAAAGAATATAGAAGAGAACAAAAGAATAATTTATGAGTTAATATCACACTTTTTGTTGCTATGTTCTGTTTTTAAATTAAAAAGAGTTAATGTGATTATATTTATAACTGCATTGGGGAATTATGGAGAAAATCAAGATGCAGTTGTTTTTAAACATAATTTTTAATCTTTTAACCTGCTTTTCTTACTTAATATATTAGGGTAACATTTTCTATACCAGAAATTGCAATGATTGCATATAATTCATTATATGAAACTACATTTAATTATTTAACAATTCACTGCTTTTCCTATTTTATTATTAAAATAATGCTTTTAAATATGTTAATAAGTATATTTTTGTTTATATTCTTTGATATCAGAATATTTATAATATTTATTGATATGTAGTTTGCAACTTTCTCACTTAGTGCCTATGTTCTATTTATTAAGAAAAAATTATACTCTAGATCACAAAGAACACGTCAACATTTTTAAAATTGACATTCAGAAACTACATTCTACAATAACTATATATCTAAATTAAAATATGGTTTTAAAAAGTATAAAGAACAGGCAAATAAAAATAAAATAATATTCTATCAGATAAGTTTTATTAATACCATAATTACAGATGCCTTAGAAAATAATGCAAATCAGAATGTTGTGAATCAAGATTTATACCATTGACCTAGAGTCAAGATAGAATAGAATTATGAGTTAGGATTTTTGTTCAAGAAGTTAAAAAAAAGAAGAACATAAAATATAAAGATATAGACTTCAGATCTGCATGACGTCTATGGTTTGTAATTTTTCGTTAAAATGAAATGAAATAATTGTTTTACTTAAATCATTTATTCTGTTTCAGAGGCTTTAATGAACATTATACTTTTCATAACCTTTGTCAATGGCCCACATAGACCTTCAGTTTTAAATTACAAAGCATTAAACGTTATTGGATACATACTATAGAGATTCACTCGGTCAGAATATTTTAGTTTTATATAGGAAGGCTGTGGGATAATTTGCAAATATGAATAAACAAACATCACATATAAGACAAATTGAATGTCAACTAAACATTTTGCAGCACCTTGTAAACTAAAATCATACAATCCCTCTTGGATTCATGCCTCCATTGTGATTAATTGGAAGTAAGATGAAAGTACATAAAATGCTTACAATGAGAGAGGGTGCCTCTGACATACACAAGGGAAATTGTGAACTTAGTCCTATTATCCTGCCATTAGTCTTTTTAATGATTCTGAGCCACAGCTTCTTTCAGATAACATCTGTTTTCTCTCTATGCTTGAGCTTTGAGAAGTCTAGTGGAATTTTGATTTTTTTAGCCTTTTATTAAAGTTAAGCCTAGAAATAAGGGAAAGCTAAAGGAAAAGGATTAGAGAGGTTTATTCAACAATGTCAGAGAAAGAAAATCCCTGCTGACTGCCAGATATATTAAATTCCTGATCTTGCAATTGTATGAAATTATCACTGGCATTATATCTATGTCAATTAAACCTAGTGCTGAAGAAAATGATTTAACTAGCTCCCTCTTTCAATGTCATTCAAGAACTCTAATTAGTTTGAGAGGTGTATTTCTTTTTTAAGTAGTACTGCAGTCATCTAGGTCTTATTCAAGTGCACCATTAGAGCTCATTAATATGTGAGTATTTAAAAGACATTTGTGGACTTCGGGGAGGGTGCTATTCAGACATGTTTGTTCATGAAAACTATTTTACATAAAAATGTTATAGTATTTTCCATAGGCAGAGAAAAAATATTTCTTCAGTCTTATAAGCAGATTGGTAATATTTCTCTTTATATTTCAGTATCCCCTAACTTTTTACAGCACACATATTTGTGTTTCCTATTTCATTAATAACATTCAGAGACAGAGGTAATTCTATTTATACTCTTGTATAAGCAAAGAAAAAAATGATAAGGCACAAAAGTTGAACTAACTTACTTAAGTTTGTATAACACTTTCTTTTCTCCTGCTTCTCTCTTCTATTTTATTGTTGGTGACAACTATAAATTAACTGACCTGAAAATAATATATTTGTAAACCTAGAAACGGATGGCAAATCCTATTTGGGAAAACACTGCTGTTCCAGATTCATATTTTTACATTCTTTCACTGACTCACCTTTCCAATGAATCCCAGTTGACAATACTCTTTTGTGCTACAATCATGCCTTATCAAAAATTATTATCAATCTGAGGATAGGCAGCTGGTCTTACATTTCCAGCTCTTCCCAATTCAGTACTGGAAATACGTTGGAAATCCTTTATTATGTATTAACCCCTTTATTTTGTACATAAGGTAGCCCAAAATTCAAGTAAAATTTATCTTTGTTTATATATATTTTACTAAGTAGAAATACATGTGAACTATTTTTAATTTTTTATATAACCAGAAATTAACAAGCAAATTCTGCTTCTCAAATGCTAAGTGACAGAGATACAGGGAGACCTATGAAGTAAGCAGATATTAACGGGTCCAGTATCTGATATGGCAGAATAAGTAAGCCAATAATTATAAAATGCAAGGACACATGACAAAATTGAATAAAACATGGAATGAGATAGAAATTTAGGTTTGTGATCTTAGCCAAAGAAGGATCAGATTGAGGGTAAAGGGGATGGGCAAAGCAGGTACCCATAAAAGAAGATATACAGTTACATATCACAATTTTATTTAAATTTGTATGAGCCTTTCTAACTCTATGACATATGAACTAAAATGTGTCCCCAGTACTTAGAAGCATACCTAGCAAACAGTAGGGTATACAATGAATATTTATTAGAGAAATAAAAGTGTGAAAAATTCAATTAGTTTTATCTTATTTTTAAGTAGCATTTATTTTTCATCACACACTGTTATTATTTCTAGTCTACTAAAAAGTAACTTATCTATCCTAACAAATGTTTGAATATGTTCAATATAGATTTCAATTTTTCAATTTATCTTTTAAATGGAATGCCTATAGTTTATATTCTTGTTATAGAGGTTTTTAAAATTAATCTATCCTCTGCATTGGTATTTAATAAAGGGGATAAAAATGGCTGAAATTAACCATTTCTTTTAGGCACTTATTTCCAAGACTTTTGGGATTTGGAGAAAATTAATGGAAAATGTTCTGATGAAAGTGTGCTACGGCTGGATCCCAATAGATCTAGTGCAACAAAAAAATTAAACATGAATACTTTAGTAATGGTATTTTTCAAAACTGTAGAATTATTCAGGGGAACACACATAGGCAGGCATATTTTAACCATTCATTTATACAAAACTTTTACATTTTGATGTATTCTGTGTTTATTTTGATCAAAAGTAGGTCTTTCATAATATGGAACAATACTGTGACTGAGGGGAAAAGAGATGCAATGTTTTTATTAGAGAGTCATTTTTCTTCTAGCAAGTTTTCTACCAGAGAATCATTTACAACTATTTTTGTAAAGATAAAAAAATTAACATAGGATCTTAGGAAAAATACTAGAAATGCATGGATTATCCTGAGTATGTCTCTAAATATGTTAGTTAGTAAGATGAGGTAGTTATTATGAGAATCACTCTTCGTTGAGGACTTGAAAGTTTTGTTCACCAGGTCAGAGAGTCAAATTTGGTTAAGTACTGGTACAGAGGACTATGAACTAATTCTAGCTCTTTTTAAATCCACACAGAAAAGAAATAGTATTCTTGCCCCTCCTCATGATGGGAGGAATGAATTATATGTAGAGTTGAATAATGTAAAATAGTAGGATTGAGAGAGCTTCTAGAAGAACAAAAAACATGCTTAATATTCCTCATGAGTTTCCTAAGTAGAAGTCTTTCGAATCAAACTCAGTGCATCAATGCAATTTTTTCACAGGGACCTAATGTATATTAGGCTTCATGCTGGGAATATAAATAACATTACAAAACAAGAATTTATTAATTTGGTCTGAGGCAAATATAATTCATATATTTGTAGCTTCTTTGCTTTGTGTATTTATTCTTATTTCATTTGCTAGAAGTGTCTGAAGAAAAATACTGCTTAGCTGGATTGTCCTTACATTTATATTTTCTGCTTAGCACTCTAATAAACACTGATTTAAAAGTTCTCAGGACAAAATTATAGAAAAAATAAAGAATTTACTCTAACTGTAACCAGTTAGATTCAGACAAGCCTCTTAGTAATTACAATACCAATCTATTTATTTATTAATTCAATCATTCAAGAATCATAAAGTGAATACCTACTCTGTATCTAGCCCTGTGCTAAATATCATAAATAAAACAATTAACACGAAGACTCTTGCTAGCACCCACATTAAAATTTAACTAAAAAGGTTTTTTAGATAATAATGCTACTTAGAACAAAATATTATCTACTTAATTTTAAATGTAATCTTAGAATGTCTATTAATTATTCTATTTGTTTTGTGTGTTAAATGTCAAATTTATAATTAACCAATTTTAAAAGTCCTGATGGATTTTATTAGTACATCAAACATCTTAAATTTAAAAAAATAATTAACTGAAGCATTAAAACAAGCAATTTGGAAACTCGTGGAGAAGTTTAGTTTAGCTTCAGAAATAAAAAAAAATTAAAAAAATAGGAAATCATATTTTCTCCTCCTTTAAAGGGTAATCATCTAAAAGCTCTCTGGTTTACTGCAGATTAGCATGAGACACCTTTAAAACCAATTCATTTTCTTTCTATCAAATGTAAGAGAAGCATGTATGTGCATGTGCTTATTTGTTTATCTGTTTAATAGCCCCTAAAATAAAGAAATATGCTTTATACAACTTCAAAGTCTGAAGAGGGACAACAGTAGGAAAAGAATATTTAAAGTAAACATATTAAGTAAATTCAGGAATTAAAAAAGGAAAAAAAAATAACAGTAAGTACTATTATACAATACTTTTCAGTCACAAAAATAAAAACCCACCCCAGCCTCCCCACTTATGTCCATTGAATGCTTAAATAAATCTTTAAAAAAATGAATCTTATATGATGAGGATAAGTTACCTAGCACAAATGGCAGGTTGTGTACTGAAATAAGAATAGGAATTTCTCATTCAGTCTAATTCTAAATTTATTTTTATAAAAACAGGTACAGAAAAGAAAAAAGAACTAGCTATTAATCCCAATTTTGATTGAGGAAATTTTCCTATTAATTATGAGGCATTAAATAAAAATACATATCATTTACTGAAAATGCAGAAACAATTCTCAAGAAAAACATTTAACATTCTTAATGAAAGGTAAAACTCCAGTAGAATGACCTCAATTAATTAAGAGGAGAAAGGTGGGATCAGAGAACAAAAGTAGTGACATGAACAGAAAAGTCGAGATAAAATACCCCAGAATGAGATAGGAAGTGAAACTCATGAAATAAGAAAGAATCTTCAAGAAAGTAAAACACAATAGTAAAACCGTGATGTACAGTGGAGAGAGTAAAAAGTAGTTACTTTCAAAAATCACATCAAATGTGAAGGACAAACACAAGAGTCTACAGAATATAAAAACGGAGGATTACATCAACATAAATTTATACATTTAGAAAGATAAGGAAGCTGAACCATCGCTGACAAGGACAGGTGTTTCTAAAGAACAGAAGAACAAATAGAGAAAAATAATTAAGACCTAAGGATAGGATAGTATTTCCTGGGATGAAGTAACTTCATGCATACTATTACAAGTATTTATGATGTTCCAGGAAAATTTTTAAAAAGATTCTTCATTAAGAAACAGTGGAATTTATTGTGGTGGTAGTGGTAGTGGTGATGACAGCAGTAGTGGAAGAAAAAAATTAAAATCCTAAATGCATGGAGACACTCAAAAACAAAGGCTAAATTACACACATAAATCATACATAAGACTTCTTTCCAACCACAAAAGCTAACAGACAATTGATAAACATTTGGGGAGGGAGCATATTTGGAAACCATTTCACCCAAGCAAATTACCAGAAAATATTCTTCAATAAAGAACAACTTATTAAGTAGTACTCAATTACCTTATTGAAAAGAATCAATGGAAATATATAAGAAATACCTGAAAGTTTATTTAAACTTACTTGATACACTGGCAACATCAATGCTATACACAAATATGTAAAGTATTTTGGAGATTGCTAAAATAGTGATGAGACTAAATTTTTATTAGTCATTATAAAAATGAATGAAAATATTTTTATGAATTGAATGTTTTTAACCTTTGCTCCCCCTCCAACTATACATATCGAAACCCTAACCCACACCCAGTATGATGGTATTTGAAGATGAGGCCTTTGGGAAGTGTATGGGTTAGATAAGGTCCAAAAGGTTGGGCACTTATGCTGCATTGGACTTCTTAGAGGAAGACATACCAGATTTTTCTCTGTCTCTCTCTCCCTGCCATGGGAAGTTACTATGAGAAGGTGGGCATTTGTACTGAAAACATGTCTCCCTAGAATACAAATTAACTAGCACCTTGATCTTGGACTTCCAGCTTCTAAAACTGAAAAAATTAATTTATTCAACCAGTCTGCAGTATTTTGTTATGACAACCCAAGTTAAGACAAATATTAATATTATTATTTATAGAAAAATTATATTGTGTATGTCAGTTGAATAACAATGATTGAAAATGAAAGAACCATATTTTCTTTGTCCTATGCAAGTAAGTTGATGGGCAATGGAAGACAAAATCAATTTCATGAAAAGGAAGGAGTAGATGTAGCAGGCAGATTTAATAGCATATATATGCATATAAATATGTATATATGTAATCATTGGTAATGGACTTGAAAAGTAAAGGCATGTTATTAAATGGAATGGATTCATGCTGAGTTAAGAGGCATTTACTCATTCAACTTATGAAGCATTGTGAAAGCAAATACAAATATATATTTTTTTAATTTAAAGTAATTTTATTGAAGAAACATAATATCATAACATTATATAGATCTGCAGTGTGCATTATGGTAAACCCACATCAGTATATAATACATTATAATTATAATATATTAAGTTCACCACCATTTCAATTCTTCCCTCACAATACAATTGATTCCCCTTTACTGAGTTTGCCTACTCACTCTCCCCTTTCTTTTCCTGAAACCAATGATTTTCTTTTATTGACTGAAAGTTTACTTTTACTTGACTTAGTTCATTTGTTTGCTGGTTTCTTGATCTCTGTCTTTCTCTTCTTGTCTCACTAAGCATTATTCCCAACACCCATCTATGTTTCTTTAAATGACAGGATATCAGATTTTGTGATAGTCGAATAGTTTTGTGTATACACACCATTGAATTTTCCATCCTTCCCTTTAAGCCTGTTTATCTTAAGTGAGTCACCTGTGAACAGGGTATATTTTAGTTTTCTTTTCTAATTCATCCAGTCACTTTCTTTTTCAGTTCATTTACATTCAGTGCGGTTCTTGATATTTGAGGGTCTGCAACTGCCATTTTGACTCTTGCTTTCTATTTTTCTATTTATTGCTTTGCTTAGTTTTTTTTGTAAACTTATTTTTTATTTAGATATATGAGCATATTTTAATAATTTTTCTAGGGTGGTCTCATGATAGCAATGTCCTTTCATTTTTGGAAAACATTTATTTCTACCTCGTATATGAAAGTTTTGCAAAACGTAGTATTCTTGGTGGCAGTTTTTATCTTGGGCATATTCAGAATATGTCATCTCATTCTCTCCTGACTTGTAGAGTTTCTGCCAAATCTGATGGTAGTCTTATGGGAATGCCTTTCTATGTTACTTGCCTCTTTTGCCCTGATCACTTTCAATATTCTTTCTTTGTCTTAAACTTTCGATAGCTTCACTACTGTATGTTTTGGTGTAGGGCTTTTTGCATTTAGATAATCAAGAATGCTCTGTTTGCTTCACTGACTTGCATGTTCATTTCTTCCTGAGATTTAGGAAGAATTCAGTAATCCTGACATACTTGCAATAGTTTGTAAGCAAACATTGTTGATGCACCCTGGTAGTATAGACATTAAATCTGCAGTTCCAGTTTAGTTCATGCAAAACCCAAGTACCTGAGTTTTCCACCTGGGGCCAGAAGGAACGATCAAAATGGACAACTAACCAAATAAATAAATACTTTTTCCTCTACCTTCCTGCCTTTTGCCTAATTGCCTTCATTTCTGCCTTCTGTCCCCATTAAAAACTTTAAAAAGGTTGACTAACAAACCTGACTGTAAGTCACCATTATTTCACATGGGCAATGTGCAGAAGAACTGATTGTGGAAATTGGTCCCATAGAAAATACATTATAAGTGTAAAAATGGAAGCCTATTTTTCTGATCAGCAGATTTACTTGGCTGAGTGTCGAGATCAGGAATACTAGTAACAGTTATTTTCTTTTATATTGAAATCTGCCATGCAAACATGGCTACAAAATAGTGTTCAGAGTGTCTGGGAAAAGGACATATGGGGATGAGTGTCTACTTGCCCATTGTACAACTGGAATCAGCACTGTACCAGGGCTATCCAGCTTTAAAATTTGCATTTTATCTGTTTCATCGTTTGTTCTCTGTAACTCATAGGACTGGTTATTTCCATCTTTCAGGGGCAACTTTTCTTCCTTTACCACATGTCTGAAAACCTATAAAAATATCCTCTGATATTAGGAGGTCTAGATATAAATTTTATTTTCAATGTAGATGAGGATACAGCATTTTATATTGCAATTTAGTTGCAATTTATATATTGTTTACAACTGTGTATTACTGAGGGCTAGGGTAGTAGTAGATGCCATGGAGGAAGGATGTGCATTAATCAAGTTGGTTAGTGCTCCCAGAGTCCCAAAATGTTGAGAGTGCTACAATAGTAGTGATAGGTAGCTAGCAGATATGAGTGCAGGAAAAGGGAAATCCAGAGCCAGAAAATAAAAGATCAATGTAACCGATTTAACCCAGCCATTAGCGCTGAGCCATGGTAATGGGCTCCAGCCCAGTTTTACAGATCAAAAACCAGGAAGCCAGTACAATGAAGTTTAAAGTACAGGTAAGCTGCCAAATCCAAGTCTATGTGCCAAGGCGCAGGGCTACTGAAAGGAAATCACTCATAACAGAGCTGATACAAAACCCTCCAATCCATTCAAATAGAGACCACTGATTGGCCAGTAAGAAAATCTGTCCAACATCATTGGAATGCTTAATGACAGGTTGGGGATTGAAAGTGAGCTGATAGATCCCTCAAAACTGAGATCGCAGCCCATCAGGATCAACTCCCCTCTGGATGACCCACTCTCTCTTTAGGAGGGTCTCTTTCATTCTTTCTAAATAAAACCTCTTTTGTTTCACCTGGTTCTTCAACTTTTTACCTCTTATAAACTGTCCAGGTCATGCTCTGAGAAATTCTTTTATCCAGAGACACAAGTCCCCAGGACAACTGAGGAAACAAAGGCACACACACATTGTTCACACTGTATAAGCGGCGTGAATGTAGGGCTGCAGCACATGGGAGACCATGAGTGCCCATGTGGGCTTCTGATGGTGATGCTGCTTAATTTGGGGCTTAATGACATTTTCCTAAAATAACACTAGAGAGAGAGAGGAGTAAGAAGATTGGAACTTGCAGACAGAATAATGAGTAAGGGCATAATTGAATAGATCTATTACCCAAACACCATGTGGAAAACTATTTGTTCTTTTGAACTTAAACCAGAATAATTAAACCCCAAGAGAAAACAAGTAAATATTCAAGGGTACATGGCTAACTCCAAGCTAAAAAGTCATTATCTATGTGAATTGTAGGGACCTGAAAAGATTATGAAAATTAACCAGGATCTAAATCAAAGTTTGCATGTCAAAAGCAGACATTGTTTATTTAGAAGCCCAGGAGACTGGTGAGCTGTGGGGAGGAGGATATCAAATGGGACTAAGAGGTTAGATACAGTTAGTTTCTCAGAGAAGTAAATCATAGTTGACATATTCTGTGCTCTGTCAATATTTTTACCTTTTACACATCTTTATGAGATGGCGTGACATATGCTTAGAAAATTTCTCCTTTGCTATTTACTTTTCTCTTCTAAAACCAGAAGAGAACCAAAGCAAAGATACTGCTATCTGGGGAGTTAACCTTTGAAGTTTTCTCTACAAACTGCTCCTATTTCATATCAGTTCTGAACTGGACCTGTATAGTCTTCTGAGTTACTGTTAGCTTCTGAGTTACAGAGTTACTGTTAGCTTCTCTTTTTCACTTCTGTGATAATGACAAGTAATGTCAATTGGAGAATCAACTTCTGAATAAACACTGGCCTTCCAAATAAAATAATTTTGCTGCTTTTTTTCCTGGCCTCTGATGGAATAGAACTTAGGGTAACATTCCTAGTAAACTGAATGCCGAATGTAATCTACATACTTTAATATAAACGTCAGTTTTTCACTTCATAATCTAGTAAGAACAACTCTCATTCAAACTGATCCTAAGATTTCAGCTTCTCCGACATATGTAAAATAATATACTAAGAGTATATATTTGTAACTCTTTAAATAATTGATGAAACTTCCTATTTTGATGCATAATATCTATCTCACTGAAAGTATTTCTACAACTTCTATTATCATCTAAATGGTGATGTCTATATATTTCTACCTGTCATTCATTTACAGAATTCAGTTGGCTACAGGATATATAAACATGTATACTGCGCAAGTACACACACACACACACACACACACACAGACTCACTGCCAAACAACCTCAACCATGTAAAATCTCCAGCGCTTTCCTTCTAAGAGCACTGCACGGCAGTACTACATTTTAAGTGATGCTATTCAGCTACAGCACTGAAATCAAAATGATCGACTCAAAATTTTTTTTTCAATTTTTTTCTCTCTGACTTTCTCCAGTTCACATTCACTTATTTATCTGACTTCACTCTAGGATTGCAAAAATTTCAACTCCTGACTTTTCTCACTAGACTCTGACTATGAATGCAGGTTGTCGTCTTAACTCTCTACCACTAGGTCTCTCTCCTCCACGTCATTCTATCAACTCCTGAAAAATGAAGCCAGCTCTACCACTCTTTTGATTAACACCCATCTAATTGTTACAGAATACACCAAAATTTCATAAAGTCTCCCAACCCAGGTTTGTCCATGCTAACCATCATGTTGACTGAGGTGGGGATGAACTGATTTGCTCGCTGATAAATCCATGACTTTCAAACACTGTTCCCTAAACCTCCAAAACCCCAGTCACCAATTCTTTTCCTTCCCCTCCTGTTGCCATATCAATGTCAAAATACTATGTATATTTGAAACTATTTGTTTCTATCTGTCCCTCATAAAACATAAGCACCCCAAAATGATTGGTAACATTATCCTTTTCTCCTACAGAATCCCAGAAAATAGCACTCATTTACTAGTTGTTGGTGGACTTGAACTCAATAATAGGATACCTTACTTATTTCATAACACATAAAACTCTTTGTAAAGCATCTAAGATTTCATTAAGCATAGGTTAGCTTATCCAGATTTTGTATTTCAATATGTTTCCTCATGTGTTCATAACATAATTTGAAGAAAGAGAGGCATTTTGTATACAAGGACTTGCAATATAACACTTGTTTTGATAAACATAACATGACAGATATAGAATAGAATAAATTTGTTTGCACGACTGGAATTATACCCCAAAATTTGTTAATGAAGCATTGATATCAAGATTGAATATTTGAAATCTCAGAATCTATCTTTAAACCCTTTATACCAACACTACCACCCAAAATTTTTGTCTCCATTATCTTATGGGTATTGTTACCTAATCTACCTGTTTTGCAAATTGCAGGTGTTGATGAAGCATACCTATTTTGATTGAACTGTTAACCCTTGGGAGAATTTCACTTACTCTCTCTTAATGGCATCTACGTTTTTAGATTATTTAGAGTCTTTGATTATTTAGAAGAACCCCTTATGACTTGTCAAGTAAAATGACATGATTAATGCTGTATTTTATATTTTCTTTAATATGATTTTACAAGTGGAAGGAAGCATCTGGATTTAATCATAAAATTACAGTGAGCATCAGTGGTGCATGCAAAGTAGCTCAGACTAGTGCTGGATATAACATTTCTCCTGTGTTTACAGACATTCACTGGCTATTCTAATTTTATAGACTTTCAACTTTTTACCTTGTCTGTAGAAATGTATAGTTAAGAACACAGCTAAACATGGCTCAAGAAATTAGGAAATACTTTAAATGACTCTGATTTTATTTTATTTTAATTATATATATATACACACAAACATATATCAGTATATGTACATATGCAGAAAATAGAAAAATATAAGTGTATATGTCTGTATATATGTGTGTGTGTGTATTTTACATTAAAGTGAACTTTTGTGTAACTTTCTTGGCGAAAGGAAACCCATGAGGATTCCCATATTTCACTATAGTGTTGGCTGCCATCTCTTCCTCCTCCCCCTACTTCCATTTTCTCTATCTAAAGTCATTTTATTTTTAATATATGTTAAAAGACACATATAATTGTTGCTGGGAATGCATGAAAAGAATAATATTTCCAAACTCATACTTCCTTCCTTCCTTTCTCCCTCCTTCCCCCTCTGTCTCTTCCATCCTTTCTTCATTCCTTCCATCCATGTACTCTAGATATATGTTCTTTGCCAGGTATTTAGTTTGTGAGTATTTCTCTTTTAGTATTTTTAGCTTTTCAGAGATTTTCAGATAGAAAAAATTATTTTGATGAAGACTAGTTCATCCACAGTTTTATCTTTAATGAATTATCCTTTTTGGATTAGTGGATTAGTCTCGTCTGACAAGGCTTGACTGACAAGCCTTCAATCCTGGATCCAACACATTCTCTTTATAGTTACTTCTAAAAGTTTTATAGTTTTACATTTTAATATATAATTCACTTTTAGTTAATTTTGCATGGCTTGAGGTTTAATTTGAGGGTTATTCTGTTTTGTTTTTTTTCCCATTGTACCTATGGATGTCTAACTATCACTAGGTATTTAAAGATTAGCCTTCTTCCTTCAATGAATTGCTTGTACAATAATGAGGTTGCTTTTCTTATTAAATATCAAAAATATCTACACTCTGAGGATAAGATTGCCTAATTTGCATAGCTTCTATTTTTACATTTCAAATTTTATTCACTGTTTTGGAATTACTTTTGTAATGGTAAAATAAAATGTATTAAAAATAAAAGGTAATAAATAAGAGAAGCTATGATTACACTATTAACTATATTTTAGCCCTTTAGATATGCTTCAATCACTGACTTATCATTTAAATTATGAAATTTTGATAAACAAAAGTGATTTATTATTCAAGTTGGTTTAATCCAAAAGATTTTTAGAGAGAACATTTTCAAAATATTAACAATTTAAATTTATATGATTCTTCTCAATGTTTATGAATGTCTAAGATTTGGGCATTGCAGTATTTTTAATAACTCTAATAAGTTCTCTAAACTTATCTGCAAATGGTTTCATTGATGCAAAGGAAGCAATTTATGTAGTTTTGAGTTTAGTGCCTGAAAACCTAAACACAATCCATTAAACAGAAAAAAGGCATATAAAAATTAAGAGTTGAATGTATCATTAGAATGACTACAGCAATGAGGAACTAAAAAAATTAGGTGGAGCAACATATTCTTTTTTTTCTTTTTAATGAAACATACTTAAGTTTGCATTACCCTCATAGATTTCAATTAATCCAACACAAAAGCCTCTCCATGAATGCCCATGTGAATTTTTTCTTTTCATTTTGTTCACTTCAACAACAACAACTAATTATATGAAACTTCAAGTGAATAAGGGGAGGCTATTATCTTACAAATACTTTTTAAGAAGGCAACACTTTCTCAAATTAGCTTTGAAGCACTACTAGCATTTTTTTCCATTATCCCTAAATGACTCTGCTTACCTTCAAACCCTTTATGCAACTGTATTTTCTTACTATATTTGCAAGCTATGAGGTTCTTAGATCTACTAATAAGATTATTTGAATGAATTATTGCTTACTTATGTTTACTACATATTTTTGTTTACCATATTTTATATTCACACAGTAGGTACTATTTAAGAAAAGTCCATTAAACTTTTGCATATCTAATAATCCAAATAGTAGCATTAATTATCTAAATTCTAGTATTGTTGAAAGGTTTATATAGGGTTATTTAACCTTCACTGAAGTAGGGTTACTACAATTCTTCAAGAATTGTCTGAATTTAACCTTGTATGAATAAGAAATTGAGAAGAACATTTGCGCATTTTCCAGTATTAAATTATGTGTACAAGAATGGGATGCTAAAAAGGAAGGCTAATTAGATTCAGTGACTAAAATATGGGAACTCTTTGGTTTGATTCAATCTGTTGTATCATCTTCACTGTATTAGAATAAGACCACTGAGATTGTTTTAATGGACAGCAGTCTAGCAATGTCCACTTCTGATATTTTAAACATCCTATCACTCTCTGGACCCCTTGAATCTGCCTTTTTCATTTTCCAACTGCTCTTTAACTTGATAGAGAATGCTTATATCCTGACATATCCATTTTCCCATTTATTTTCTCTATTTGGGATTTATTGTCCATCTATTAACTTCAAATCCCATGACAGATTTGTGACCTCAATTCTTTCCTAAGTCCCTAAGTTCAGGAAGTTGTTGTCCTCTATTTTTGCTTCCATACACTCCACCTTTATCAATCCAAAACTCTTAAAAGATCTCCCTTTGCAATTTACTTGCCCAGCAGTGTTATAAGAGAATTCTAGGAACATGTGGATTGGATATGAAAAAAAAGTATGAGCAACAATACTAACCTGATTCTCTCCAATGACCAACAATATCTCTGTGTGATGATTCACCAACTTTTAAAACCTCTTTTTTTTCTGTTTGCAACCTCCATACTCCACCTTATACTCAAGCAGAGAAAAACATTTTTGTGGTAAGAGATCATTAAATATAACCTCCACCTCTGTCCCCTAACCTATTTTCCACAAATATCTGTATCTTCAGCTAAATTTATGTCCTTACCACCAGAAAAAAAAATGTCTGCTATTGTGCACAAGTCAGTAATATTACTATTTTCTAATAAATCATGGTCGACAATTCTTTATCTTGAATACTACAATTTCATATTTATTAATATTATTTCCCCTGAAAAATTAGTGGAACATATATATTTTTTTCCTTTATTCTCAATCACTCATCAGGCATTTTTCCTTTCTACCTTACCTTCTCTGAGATATAGAATGGTGTTACTTACCTTTCATATTTTATTATTATAACGTCTCATGGTCTCCAAATCACTTCTCTAGTAATGGAATCAATTTTGCTTTTCTTAAATATCAAGTCACTTTTTTGTTTTTTTTTAAGGAAAGGTGCAGGCCGGAATGAGGATGAGCAGAGACAGACAGGAAGAGAGACAGGAGGAAGAACCACGCAATTTATTTAGTTGTTCATTTTGCCTTTCACTCTGGCCACAGGTCTTGAACCCGGGGTTTCTAGGATATGTGGCCTGTGCTTTTGGTTGAAGGCAGCCAATTAAACCACTATTCCACTAGGACATGCAAAACTGCTTATTTTGTTTTTTTATACAGCCCCAGTCTCCTTTTATTGACCAACAATTACATTCTCTTTAGATTTCTGTTCTTCTCCCTTTTGAATTTTAATTCTGAGCATTTTCTCGTTATAATACATACACTGATGATTCACATGCCACGACCATCTGAAGAATAGTAAAATTAGTATTTTCAGCACTGAATGTTCTTCTGAGATTTGACATATAGTCAGTCACCTATTATACATTTTGATAAATATGATTAATTCAAACATACCATATTCAGGGTGGATTGAATGAAACAGAGGACTCACCTTCTCACTATCTCTGCCCTGAAAAACAAATAAACAACAGCTCCTACTCCTACATTGTATATTCAGAGTGGCAAAAACTTCTCTCTAGTCATTAAAGTAGAAAACGATACTTGACTTCTTTCTCTTTATTTCCCATATCCAATCAAGAAATCTAAATTGGTCAATAATTTTAATAACATCTATTTTTTTCTTACTTTTAGTCAAAATGCTTTAGTTTCATTCAGCATCTTTGTATTTTCAAAGCATGGAATATAATCCTCATATGTCCTCTAATCTATTCTTATTTCCATTCAAACCATTTTCTACCATATGCAAAAATATTGCTTCTACTAAAGAGAAAATATTATCATGACTAATATTCCTGTTTTACATTTAGAAATGAATTTTTCTACTTAAAGAAAAATTAAAATGTTTTATTGTGAATTTAAGTGCATCTAATAAATTTATGTTTATCTACAATTCAGAATAACATCTTAATCTTTATCATGAAATATCTTGTATTTTTCCTGCGTGAAACTTCTGTCCTCTCTAAAATGTGTTAAACACTGTCAAAACATTTTTGTCATTTAGTAATACACTATTCTTCATACTAGCAATAACATTGCCAATAACAGCTCACATACTTATCATTTTTCCACCTTCTACTCATAGCATGAGGTACTACCTCCTCAGAGGATAATTCTATGATCATCCAAAGCCAGATGTTTTCTGTCTCTCCCCATAACCTATCTTATAGCATTTCACATCCTTTATATAAAACTGCATCTTTTTGTTCTATCTCTAGAGAAGGACAAAGAATTTCAAAACAGGACTCATGTTCTACTCATCTTTGAATGGCTTATACACAGTACAGGGTCTCAATTATTGTAAGCATGCAAGTATTCATTGATTAAATAAATGAATATATATCCTCTGACCTAAAGTAGATTATTCATTTCTTATGATAGGAATTCACATAGCTGCCAGAAAATGAAGTATGTACAATATCAGTTTCTGGTTTTAGGCTCCTCTATTCACTATTCCAAACAGCTCATCTATCTGACACATTAATTCTTCAAATATATTTTGTAACATTTCATGACCTTCTTTTATATTCATTTTTTACCTTTCTATGATAGTCTCTTAGATTTATTGAGCTCCAGAAGATTCTTCTCCTTCTTTCTTTAAAACTAATACATACTTATGGATTTTGATCAGTATGACTCCTAGTCGATAAGCTTATTTTTAAATTCTAGAGACTTTTATGTACTAACTATAGAAAGTAAATGAATGAAAGGAAAAGTTTTAAATAAGGTTTCTGAATTCAAATCAATTCACTGCACAGCATAACAAATTCACCCAAACTACTCACTGTTACTCATAGCCCCTTTATTTCCTATAACTGGAAAATCACTTCCACTATCTTCTCCTGTCTGGGGGACTGGGAAAAGTAACTTGCTAATTAATGACCTCACAATGTCCTCCAGTTTGAACAGTCACTTAAATTTGCAATCATTTCAGATTCATAGTCCCCTTTTGAGTTAAGTAGTCTCCTTTGATGATTCAGTCTTTTCCAGGTGAGCGCTCAGATTACCTGTACTGTCTGCTCATTTACTGGGTGACTGGAACAGGGGAGAAGGCCACAGAATCCTGGATGTTGAGTGATTTTTCTTCTCTGTACTGACTTATGCAGACGTGGTCACTGGATTTATGATCACCAATTTGCAACCCGTTAAATATAGTATTTGGGTCACTGTAACAGTACCTACTTGCCATGGTCTGTGGATTCAGAAATTTGCATCAGAATACAAGTATCCACACTTTCCACCTGTTTATTCTACCCCAGACTGCGCCCTGGTGTTCAGTCCTCTTAGCCCTTCCATGTTCCCTCACTGTAATTTATAGGAATGTTTGAAATACTTTTATCCCTTGTATAGAAATTGCTGAGCCAGTAATACTTTGTAAGACTATCAATTAAGCCACATTTCACAGTAAATGATATACTTTCTCTCCCAAGACATACTGGATGTGACTTAAAGGTTTGGAATTTCCAAAGCTATGTCCCAATGTGTCATTATTTGTCTGATTTATCTGATTTATCTGATTTATCTGATTTATCTGATTTATCTGATTACTGTTATTCTAACATTTTCTTTCTCCAAGTTTGAAGGCAAGAGAAAGAGATCAAGAGAAATATGAACAAAAATTGTATATCTCTTATCTTTACTGAAGTGCTCTTCTGTGGAAATTATCATCCTTACCTCCTCCACTCTAGAAACACTGACCCGAAGCTCTGCAATTCTAGATCCTGGTATGTCACTGGCATACTAAAGAATTTAGAATTTCCTCTTTTTTTCTAAATAAAGAATGCCTCTAAAATATTAGCATTGTTTTGATCATATAAGAAGTATCTGAGACTTATAGGTAAATAAATCCATTTTATTTCTGCCTGGTATAAAGTATTATTGATACAGTAGTACGTAATTACACACAAAAAGTGTATAGGATGCTAAAACAAGTGCATAAACACTGAAAAATATATCCTCCTAATATATGCATTTTAATGACTTTCATATGCTTGCTTCAGACACAGTGGTGTCCTTCAAGACAAGGGTACGCATTCTCCCCATCTTCTGGGAATATTGTCTGTTAATGCCACAAGAATGAGTCTATCTTTATCAACTGCTCTTGGCTAAGGGAAGTTATCTCAACCAAGGTTATGTACTCTCCTTTATGGGAATGTAATATTATTCTAATACCCATTTCCAAAATGTATTTTATTTTTTTCCCACATACTATCAAGCAATTTTCAGACAGCAGCTGAATTTCCTATAATCTAACTAAATTCTGACAATGCTCACCTGGAGAAAGCATCAGATCCCAGAAATCAAGACACCAAGCTTATAAATTATTAAAATTATATACATTTTCCTCAAACCCCTCCAATACTAGTCACAGTTTGGGTTGTCATCTCTGCTTCTGATTTACTCATTATAGAGCTTCTAAGCACATTTGTTAAGTTTGATTAATATGACATAGCAGCTTAGAAAAGAGAATAACATTTTACTTACTGAATTGCTGTATTACTGTAGTAGGATACAAGGAGGGATAATAGTCTATTGGAAGAGATGTTCAAGATATGGGTAGAGAAGTGGAGCTTCCGTGCTTTCTAAACACACAGCTCTGCCCAAATTTCCATGTTTTACCAATTTGGAATTCTTCCAAACCCTGTTCCTTTGGGTTTTTAGGAAGGCTTCATCTAATAGACATGGTTGATTAAATCATTGCTATTGGAGACTGATTCAGCCTCCGGTTCCTCTACCCTCATTGGAGGTAATAAAGTGGAACTGAAAGTTCCAACTCTTCAATCACATGGTTGAACCCACTGGTAACCAGGCCTCATTTGTAAATGCTTTCCCAAATCATCTTATTAACATAAACTCAGGTGTGGTTGATAGGGGTCCCTAAAGTATATTAAGGCACCTGTATTACTCTTATTAGGAAGCTCCAAGGGTTGTAGAAGTTCTGTGGCACAAAGTGGGGACAGACTAAATATATATTGAATCGATATCATAGCATTTATATTAAATGACTGTCTTACGCAGAATGCCAAGCTCTAGTCTTTTCGTTTCGGTTTAGAACAATTCTGAGTGACCACCTGAGTTGCAGCTGGAATTTGATGAAGTTACGAGACAATGTACATCAATTCCACCTTTCCTTTTGGAGAACTCCACTTCTCATATTTCCTCAGGTGTTGTTCCTGATAGTGCTACTCAACAAATTTCCTGCAATTAAATCTCCATTTCTGTTTTCCAGAAGACCTGGCCTATGCAGTTAGAATGGGGAATTTGGAGCCAATTAAGTCCCTGATACGTGGCAACTGAATCCCAGTAAAGTGTCTCCTCTAACCAATCCACCACTTTCCTCATTCTCCCATGTACATTTTTCCTAAAGGCTCTCCCCAATAATTACTTCATGCACACAAAACTCTTTCAGAGTCTGTTCTCTATGGAAACTCATCTTTGACAATATAGATGCTCTCTTTGGTTCAAGGCATAGTGAAAAAGAATAAAATATTGTAAATACAGAAAATTAGATAATAATTCCTTAAATATCACAGTACCTAACACTTTGTCAAGCAAATTGATATTATAAGTTTTGGTTTGATCTACTTGAGTAAGTAATAGGGAAGAAAAAGACATTGAAAGAAACCAGGAAGTAGTAATTAATAAAGATTGATTTTTAAATCTTTAACGTTGACTTGGATTTCTGCATATTAACCTGTACCTCCTCTGCTGAACTTCCTACTAATAAATAAATAGGCAACAGAGCCAATTGCAATTTAATCTGCATATTTCTTACAAATATGTATATATATATATATGTATATATATATATATGGTCACATTGGAAACACTGAAAAGGTTATTTTGAGGGAGCGTAAGATACAGGATAAACCACTTTATATCTTCAAAAATACAAGGTTATATAACTTCTGTAAATTAGTATCAATATGTCTAAAAGGATAGAAAGCAACATAAAGAAACTGGCAATGAGTAAAAATAAATTTGAATGAAATAAGACATATTTGAAAATGGGACAAATGTAGAGAATCAACATAGCCGGTAGTGAATAGTTTATATAATATTAAAAAAAAAAACTTGTTACATGGAAAACAAGATCAAGGAAATTTTCCGGTAATATTTGGAATGAAAAAAAGTGATAATAATAGTTACAGAGGAAAATGAGGATCATTTGTGAACCTGAATGTCCAGAAAAGAATGACAAAATACAATGAAGTATTTTATAATAAAAAAAATTATTAAATGAATAGTGACATGTGCTGCTCCTGGCAAAATAAAATCAGTACACAAAAATACATCTAGGCTTATTTTTGCAATGTTTCGTAGTTATAAAGGGGTGGTGGTAGTGCTAGAAAATCAGATTACCTTTAGATTTATTGATGCAACACTCTTTCTGAGAGACCTTCAAAACACTTACCCAAACATGCTCATTTTTATTTACAAAGATATTCCTACATATGCTAGTTTACAAAAATATCAGTTTTTTTCCTTACTTAAAAACTTGTATTTTAATATATATTCCTCTTTTAAATTATTAAACTTAAGTATAGAAGGAAAATATAAATATTAGTGATAATACAAACTTAATAAAAACTGAGAAGCAATGCTTAAATAATTACTTTAAATTCTGTTACAAAAATAAAGCCAAACTCTTAGACATACTTTTAAAGAAAAATATAGATATGTACTGTCAAAGCTAATGTAATAAAATTACACAATAATTCCTTATTGAATGTCCATAGTATTCAGGCAGAAGACACATACATCTTATATAACTTTCAGTGTGATATTGAATATCAATTTATATTTACATTTTATTGGTTAGTAAAGAAAGTTGACAAAGATATGTTTTCCCCTAATAACCATAAATAAATGACGTTTTAAATCCAGAGTGATCTGGAAAAAAATCTCATAAATATTCTATTTTATTCTCTGTATCATGAACCATAAACTAACACTCACATGAAAAAGCATCTTTAAAGAATGATGTTCTTCACATATGAAGGATTTAAAATAGCATCCCCTCCAATTTATCAAACACATTTTCAAATTACTGTTAATATCCATACTGTCTATATTTCCTTAGTGAAACAATCTTATTTCATTTCAAATTTCTTAGCTTTCTTATCGCTGGATGTAAATTTTCCAATTTCTTCCTTTCTAGAGTTTTCCATTCTCTTCCTTTTTAACATTTCAGTAGTGGTCAATATCATTCTTTTCAAGAATCTTCAGCAATAGAATAAAGTTAAAGAGGTGTGTGTCTCCCTGCTTATTTTGTTTCTACCTGCTTCTATGTATTCTCTGAACCTTATGAAGATCGAATCTTCCAGGCACAATATATAATTATCACCCTGTCCTATATTCTATAATCTCCCCTAAAGGCTTTCAAGTCAATGAGGAATTGCCACAAACTGATTTGTCAATCATTCTTAGATCTAAACCTGAAAATAATGATATGTAATGAAAGTGCATGCAGTTTGAAGGTAGACAGGCTGGAGCTATAACTCAGAATTCACCATTTATCATCTGGATGACATTCAAGAAGTCATTTGAATGTTTTTTGTTTTAGTAATTAGATTTATTAAATGAATGCAGTGTCTACATTATAGTTTTGGTGATGACTACCTTTTATAACTTTGATTAGTTCTCATATTTTGAGATTTAGTAAGTACTAGTTAACTTCCAAACTAGATGTAGCTCTCATTTCTGAAAGATTTATTATCAAAATAAGTGTGTGATATCTAAAGCATTTCAGAAATAGCAAGCACTGTGTTAGAAAGATTAATTAAATTTCTGCTTTATTAATAGTTGTGTTAATTTTATAATGGTAGAGTATTCAATATACCATGAATGATTTTTGTTATTTCATCCTATCTTTTTCCTCACATGTATATAATAAAAGCCAACATTTAATAGTTTTATCTACTATTCAAGAAAAATGCTTATTATTCACACTATCATTTTGAAAGATAATAAAATTTTTAAAACTGAACTTTGCAAGAAAATGGAGATAGCAGTTTTCTTTAAGGGAACAATTGATATTTAGTAAAGGTTTCAATAGTTTTTCTTTGCTTTTAAAATGTGAAAATGACATTTTTATTGCACTAATTAATAAAATACAAAAATTTAGTAAGTATATGTATATGACTATAAATAAAAATACTTTTGTATGAACTTATTTGTGGAAGTTCATAAATATATAGATAAGTAACTAGACAAATCAATAGCACATGTTAGAAAATTAGAGAATATTACTAATAATACATCCTATTGTTTATTATCAAAATTTTGTTCTCTGCTCTTCAATGATTAGAATTTCTGAGCCTACTTTGGGAAGAAATAATAAGAGGTTGGAGACTGAATTAACATAGTTCACTGATGATAATATTAAAAAATATATATACTAATTAATGTCTACTTTGTGTTATTTAAAAACAATTATCTTTCCTCTGTAGATGAGATATGGAACTGTCCCAAATCTAGAAAACAGAAGAGGAAAAAAGAAATCACAACATTATGGTCAACACCAAAATGATCTAAAAATAATGTAGATATTTTTACTAGAGTTTGACTAGGGAATTAAGAGACTAAGAAGATTGCATCCTTTAAGAGGGAATTTGGATTATTTAGAGATATTAATATGCCTTAAAACAAAGTTCTATCTTTTCTAAAGTGGTTATTCATCTAACAAATCAAAAGCAATATTTTAATTATGAGTGGTATTTATTTCTGGATTCTAATCAGTATAGCTCAATTGGCAACTTTCTTTTGTCAGAAATATGCTTAAGTAAGGATATTTTGAGTAAAGATTTTTTGTTTTGTTAGCTTCTTACATTTATGATTTAATTTTGAGGAGGTTAAAAGAAAGTCAGTATATCTGAACACATAGGCTCAAATTTGAACATATAAGGTTTCTCACAGATTCCTTAGACAATGTATTTGGTTGCTCATTCCAAATTTATAATAAAACATGGTTATAAACATAGACAGTAATATGACTCTCATGATATTGAATTCTTACATAAGTAATTGAGGAGTTAAAGTAACTGTATAAACCATATAAACTGATTCTGTTATTCCACAGAACCTTTGCAGTATAGGCAGGTTAGGCAGAGGGAATAATTGTTCATGTGATAGGTAAAGGCAATAAATAAAATACTAATAGAGCAAACTCACCAAAATTAAACAAACTGGTAAGATTTTAACATGTTTTATAGTTTCTCAGATTTTTGTTTAGATCTCTAAACTATTAATTCATTTCTGATCATTATAATGATCAGATTATAAAAACAATTACCCAAATTAATAGAGACCAAGATTAATTAGAAATGCAGACAGTTAAAAGAAGTTTTATTGCATCATCTCTTGGAGCCAGGAAAGATGCCCTGGACTTGAATAAGATGAACCACTCCTGAGAGAGGAATTTGCCAGGCTTTGGTTGCTGAATCTATTAGGTGTCTCAGTGGGGCCTACAAAATTATTTAAATAATTTATCTGACAAAACCAATAATTTTCTGGTGTTATTTTTCTATTTGAAATTAAAATCTGAAAAAAATCTATACAACACAAATTTCAGTAAGCTCCAAGTGGGAAAAATCATACAAACAAAATTCAGATTTACACACTTCATGGGGCAACTCACTTTCAGTCCTTCATAACTGGTAGTCTTCTGATAAGTGTTGACAGTCTTTTTTTTTTTTTTTTTTTTGATGTAACAGATTTAACAGAAAATCGTTTAAATAAAAATGGATATTTTTCTCATAAAGGAGGAAATGTCTTAGCATTTACAGGTCTGAAATTGCCTAATTTAGTGACTCCACAAAATCATAAAGTACCAGATTATTTTTGTAATTCTGTTATGTCATCCTAGGATATTGTCTGAATCTCTACTTAAGGTCAAAAGATAATATAATAACAGACCTTAGCAAACATTCTCATGCGATGAGAGCAAAAAAAAATTCAATATGAAAATATACCGTGCCCTCAAAAATCTGTTTGTGAATAAATACAGATCCAAATACATTTAAACGTCATAACTTCTACTAGTCCATCTTAGATCACAAAGAGCTTTAATACATTTTTTTAAATAGAAATAGTACAAAGAAATTTTATGGAAATCTAATGCAATTATAAATTATAATAAAATACAAGAGAAATGATACATATATCTACAAAACTATAAACACACTTTAAAATGATCATAGGTTAAACTAAAATTTCAGAAACTAGAAAATAAAACACATGTCATAACCTTTGAAACCTGACTGTAGAAGAGTTCTGAGGTATACCGATAACAACTTTTTATAATACTCAATAATAAAACTTAAAACAATGAATTAGATATCTACCCCTGGCTATGATGACTTGATTTGTATCAGACTAGTATCCTGGAACAAGTACATAAATTGATAATATACCATTAAAATAAAAATTTCAACTATTCCAAGGCACATGATAATAAGTTAAAGATAATAAGATAATAAATTAAAGAATGGAGTAGGAAAGAAGCAACACACACTATCTGTATCTCTTTCCCCTTATAGTCATTTGCTGATTTTGGAAGCAAAATTTTGTGATCTGAAAGAAGGCAGTATCTTAAGAGTTTTCTCAAAAGTATAAAATGTCCAAGGAAGAGACAATTGGAATCTAAGTTAACTAAAGCAGCTAGATATTTGGAATTTGGAGACCAGATGCTGCAACCAGAGAAAGGGGAACTACAGATATGCATAGAAACTTTTATGCGAATCTCTATAATTTATTGTAAAATTTTACACAAATGTTAAAAATGAACACAAATTTTGTTCACAGAACTGAGGAGGAAAAACAATGAATATATGGACTTGACAAAAAGATATGTACTTGAGTAAATGCTAGTATTTTATTAAGATTTCTGATGAACTTTAAACTGATTAGATATGCTACTCTCCTTGTCCCTCAGACACAAAGGACTTCAAACAAATTCAGTTGTTCATGGGATCAATTCTTTATCCTATTCTCAGTGCCACAGAAGCAAGCACTAACGCCGCTTGGGAGACATATAGTACCATTCATAAGCTATGCAATTTACCACAGATAACATCTAAAATTAAATCTAGGAGTGGGCAACATGTTTCATCACTTGAGCAATTTAAATTTTAAAACAGTTATATAATATACGTATATATATTATTATGAATGTTAATAGACAGATCATAGATCATATTTCTTGGGACTCGGCAATCTCTCTTGATCACTCTTTAATGATTCCTCCAGCTTTTTAGACATAATTGATTCTTCTTGACATTTTACTCCTTAGATTTGATAATGCACCTCCTCCAGGAGATAGTTCTGAGCAAAGGGACATGGGAAGTAAAAGTATTTATTTTTCCTTTGTCCAAAAAATTACTTTAGTCTAGCCTCAGTTTGGCCGTGTGCATTTCTAGGATGGATATATTTGTAGTTTTAAGGGTTATTGATAAATCAATAACATTCTTATCCCTTATCATTTTCTTAATTTTCCCTGCTCTATGAGAACCTCTGTGCATTTTACTTAACACTATTTCTCAAAAATTTCATGACAAATCTATATATAACATATATATCATATATATATTATATATATGTATATATATATATATATATTAGGCTTATAAAGAAACAAATAACTTTTGACCTAGAAACTAATTTTCTTCAATTCTGGGAGGTTCACTTTAATTACAATTATAATACTAATATGTATTATTTCTTGCTTTCTCTTTCCTTTATATTTTAAATTTTCCTCAATCTATGAGCTACCTGATGAACCTCATGAAATGACTGCCTAATTTTATGGTCTTTCACCATTATTTTTCATTTCTTTGTATGTTTATACATCTTCCTTAGGTGTAGACTTCCACAACTTCATTTTATGACTCTTTTGGCTAAATTCTATTATATTTTTAGTTTCTAATCTTTAAATTTGACTTTAAAAATAGCATCCTCTTCTTTCAGAGGTGTAGTATCTTCTTTTTCTAAAAAAAAAAAAAATTTTCATAATTTTTTTCATACCCTCCACAAAAATCTCTAGGTCCAGCTGAATCAATTTAGACAAATAAAATTAGAATTTTGTTCTATTTTTTTTAAATTTTAAAATTAAGTAAGTCTTTTTCTCCTGGAATTATAGCTCTGCAGGCACATATAAAAGGAAAGAAAACACTAATATCCATCAATCATTCAGACATGGAATATAAAACTCAATTCAATCTTGGCCAAAGAGAGAGTGCAACTTAAAAATTTTGAAATATTTAATCAGCAGTTTTAGTTTGGCTTGGTTTGGTTTTTATTGAGGCTAGGCCATATGAAAATGGATTTAAATCAAATTAGTCTGGATCATTATAGGTAAAATATCTGGATAACAATAGCATTCAATCTACAATTTCTTTTACTAAGTTGCCACACAATGGGCTTATAAAGTGGAAATATCAACACAAAATAGTTAAATAGCATTTTTTTTTAATGTAAAATGATGAATTGAGGTCATAGAGGAGATATTTTCCCATATCTTTTAAAACATGCCCCATAATATATTTTGTGTAAGTTCAGTTTCAGAATGTAAATCCAGATATTTTCATATTTTCTACAGTTTAAAAAAAGCCCTAAAAATACAAAAGCTGTTATGCTTTTTACAACCCCCCCAAGTAAACGCTCTTAGACATAGTTTCTGCCTACTCAATGGATTTCTCTGTATTCGAACAGACAACTTCTTTCTTAATTTCAGTGACCCTTGGAGTGCCTATCACAGGCAACAATGCTGTGTCCTGTGGGGAATGTTGTTGCTGTTCAACAGTAAATGTTCGCATAGCTCTTTTTCATGATGAAAACACCTGGCAGAAAATAGCTTCAGAATATTTTCCAATGCTACAAATAAATAACTACCTGAGGACTTTGCCTTAGGAAAAAAGGACACCTCAGGAAAATAGTCCGATGTGTCAATGTCTTGCACTTTACTATTGCTGTGCATCACATTTATGAAGACATAATAAATAGTCGTAATAGAAAAAGAGTTAGAATAAAATAAAGTGGTCCATCAAGTACTCAGTTCAAGTTTATTACTGCAATGGACTTGGGTTATAATTACCAACAGAGGAGAGAATAACTATAAGTTATTTTAATGTAAAAAGCATATTATACTAAGCCAACATAATAACACAGTTTTTATGAACCACAGTAATTACACTGAAGAATCACACAAGCACATTTTCCTAAAAGAAGAAGGTAGGTGTTGATAAGCTACTATGGAATTTTACAGTTGCAATGAACAAAAATAATTGTCATGGCAAAATAACAAAAGTGCATTAACTTTCACTGCAATGCTTGAGAGAGATTAAATAATAAAATTTAAAAGTACTTATTAAATAATAAAAAGGTTTTACTTCACGCTTAATATCTGTTTTTGATAATAAACAAACTTGTTTATTATCCTTCACTAGGTTGTTTCTGTCGTTAGGAATGGTTTTCTGTTATACTTCAGTGAATTGATATAGAACAAAATAACTTTTAGTTGAGTGTTAATTTAAATATCCACTTCATAAAACTCTTAAGATTTGATCTCAAGCCACTATTATTTTATCACTATATTTGATTTCACATTTGGAAGCTTATAGAAAAGTCAGATGTTATCGCCAGTAATTTAATACCTGTTAACTAATTAAAGCATATTAATTCTCATTTGATGGCAAATGACAGACTGTTAGAGAAAGAACACACATCAGGGATTATAGCTTGATAGGAGAAAGTCATAAAATAGCAACAACAAGGAGAAAGTGTTGTTACGTAGACTATGTATACAGATTTTGTAGTATGTATTGATGGGACATATTAATAATGAGAAAAAACACTGATATAAAGTAGCTGAATACATTTGAATACTAAAAAGAGTCAACGTAGGAAAAAAATACTGTTTGGATATAAATATCAGCAAAACTTTTTTCAGACAAAATGATAATTAAAGTCTAAGACATGACAATTCAAAGAATGCATTGTTCAGACATTCTTGAAGGGAGGTCCTGAATAGAACTCGAGAAACTATGCAAACTAAAAATCATCAAAAAAAAAAAAAAAAAAGTGCTGAGGGAAAGAAAGTAGAGAAGTGAAGCACTTGTCTGTTTTACTAGAAAACGGCTTGGCTTTAGGGTTGTTCCTCCTGGAAGATAATGCAAGATAATGCATTGTGATCTTGTGCTGGCTTCCAAGAGTTGGGATTTTTCCAGCTTGTGACTAGGAGGCAAACATAAGAAGTTGGCTGCATTGGTTGTGCTCTCTGGTCCTTGCCTCTGCCAAAGAGGTCTAGTCTATCTCAACAGGCGAGGATGGGGGTAACAGCCAGAGCTGAGATGTTCAGTCCAAATAGAGTCAAACATACCTTGACAACACTAATTTCTCATTTTTGATTCTTTGTATACTTAAAATGCAGATATTCCACACCCTTTGAAAGTTCAGGTATGGCTCTCACTTTTATGAAAGACCTACATAATTAGTACCCGTTTTCACTAACAGAAAGAAATCCTAAGAGGATTTTCCCCTTTTAAAACAAAAGTCTAAAAGCAAAAACAGCATTGTGCACTTGTTTTGCATCAAGCCATAGCAGCTACTGCAGGCACCCTGAGCAGCTAGACTGGTGCTGCCACACTGCTCCACAGGCGACTGTACTAGGCATCAAATGGAAGTTGAGGAAATTGATGCTGAAGAGGTTTTGGCAGCCCAAGAACAAGAACTAACAGATAAAGAGCTGATGCAACTGCAATAGGAAAGGCAGCAGTCAGAAAATGCAATAGCAGGCAGTCAGAAAGCAAATATTTCCAGGACTGAATGTGAAGCAGTTGCGTGAGATTTTCCTTAAGCTCGACAGTGCTACTGTGATCACAGAAAGTGTAACTTTAATTTTGAAAAGTCATGTAGGTTTAGGGCAGGTTTTCAGGATGTTTTGGGTGTCTAAAAAAATGGTATATTAGAAAACTATGTGAGGCTAAGCTGTCAATAATATCATATTTCAAGTCTGCCATATTAGACACATCAGCTACAGGAGATGATGAACTTCAACCTTTGACAGTGAGGCATAGAAGGTATAGTGACTTGCCTGCCCTGATAGATTCAGAAGATGAAATGCTAATGGATGACTGTCTTCCTCTCTCTTCTAGATCCTAGTACTTCTTAACACCCCAACATCTGACCTGGTCTAATATACCATCAGAATCACTTCTCAGTCTTCCAGTTCGCTTATCATCCTCTACTTCTGCAAGTAAAATCAAATGTAAGTGTAAGTATATCATTTCTGCTTTATACAGTCTGAATATTTAACATATTACCACTGATTTTGCTAAGTATTAGTGTTATTCTGGATTTTGTTTTTTGGTATGCTTTGTTATTTGAGGTCTGGGCGGTCATTTTTTTCTGTATGTAGTAACAGAAATTGCTTCTTTGTAACTCACCATTTTGACTTATACAAGGTTTAACTGGAATGTTCTCTTTTGAATAACAGGGGGAACCTGTATCATAAACATGAGAAAATATGGCACATGGTATATTTACTGACTTATTCTCAATTTCTCATACCACTAGATTAACAGAAATTATAACATTATCAAAACCATAAAATAGTAACATTTCAAGGAAATGTATGCAAATTACATTATGTTAAGATATACTTTTACTATCCACTGTCTCTGCCATCCCTAATGTCTTCTGATGATGAGGGGGCAACAAATCACTAATGAAATGGAAATGGTGAGGAGGGGTAAAATTTTATGAACCGTGTCTAACTACAACAAGATAACTGATAAGTTAGTGAAAGAGAGAATACTGGAAATATTACTATGTATTTGATTAAAGATAAAATACTAAAGATAAAAAAATCATTATATTGTACCTCTAAGAAATGGAAGTCAGTTAATTCTTTATATAGTTTACCTGTAATCACATTTATGATTTCTTTTTATTCTGATTACATGTTTCCTCTTTCTGTTTCAACCATTTCTTCATTTCAGCTTCATTACAGTTTAGAGTATATATCCAATATTTATTTTCAAAGCATTTTGACAACTAGAATTCTTTAGAGAAACAAAATATAACTTCATTTTCTTCTTCCCCAGTAATGTTCCTAAGAAGGAAACATTTTTACTGCGGCAGGTCGGATGGAAGGGAAAAAAACTTTCCTAAATGAAAAAAGACTATGAAGAGCTCATATGATTATGTGTTCAAAGCAAAGACTATTTTATTAACCATTGTTTGTGTAATAAGTATCAAAGATTTATACCACAGGGACTATTTAAACTGTTTAGTACATTTCCCCCACATATATCCTCCCACCTGTTTTAATATTTGTAAGAACAAATCATTATTATATTAGTACCTAAATACAAGACTCTGTGGTAACAATTGCTATAAATGATTTTATTTTTATCAGGATAAATTTATTCAAAGGCATAGTGAATTTGCTTGAGATTATTTGCATCTATTAATTTATCATTCTTACACTGCAGGGAATAAAAATTAAGATTTAAAATTCATGTCAGCATAAATAGAATTGTCCTTTCATTTAGATTCTATTTTTTCTGTACATTAAAAAAAGAATTTTGTAACTGAAAATGACATATTCTAAACACTATTTCAAAAATATTTGAGGACCTACCTTTGCAGGTGCTTCCACACACTCTAGAAATAGAAGTGAACAAATTGAGATAGAGATCTCTGCTTACAGTGGGTAAAACAGATAAAAGCTAAATAAGGAGAATATTCCAGATAGCAGTAAACATTTAGAGGAGCATAAATCAAGAAAAGGTGGTATGAGTTTTGGAATGAGGGCAGGGGTTCAAATTTGAACAAATATGTGAAAGTAGAAAAAAAGCTGACCTAAAGGATAGGTCCTTAGGCAGCAGGAATGAAGTAGAAAAATAAAAAGAAGGCTGGTGTGGCTAGAGAAAAGTGTAGGAGGAGACAAAAGTAGGCTATGAGTTCAGAAAGATAACAGGGTTTTAAAAATATGATTGAAATGGGGAGTCATTAGTGTTCATTAAGAAAAAAATATCACCTTCAATTTATATTTTCATAATATTAAATCGCTTCTGAGTTAGGAGTAGACAAAGGATTGGAGTTGATAGAGGGGAGGGATTGGAAGAGACATAGTTCAGGCTACTATAATAATCTGACAAAATAGGAAGATGGTTTACACTTTGCTGATAGCAATGGGGTGGTAAAGAGTAGCCAATTTATGACCATATTTTGAATTTTCCAGTAACATAAGACTAAGGAACCACCTGATTTCTTGAAACATAATCTAATGGAAATTTCTAGGCTGAATCTTCAGTAAGTAAAAAGATAAGACTGAAATAGGAAAATATTGACTAGTCTTTGAAAAAAATGCATATTCAGCTCTCTCATAATGAAACACATTTTGAAGAGGGTTAAAGAAAACCTGTATTTCAACTACCCTGCCATTCAATCAAAAACAAAATTGGCAAGAGATAACCTACATACTAGAAATGAACTGGTTATCATTCCAATTATACAGTCCCTTATCTTACATTTTACTTAAAGTATTTCAATGAAAGCACAGCTTACATAAAAATGAATAAATATATGTGTATAGCTCAATAAAATTTTCCATATTAAATATCATTATGTAATCACCAATAAATAGAGATCAATATAACCAGTAATTGTGCTCTCTCCAGGCATTTTCAGCTCTAAATCAACTAGTTTTTATTATAGAACATTAATTATATCTGTTTTTATATATTATATACATGCATGTACATGTATGTCCTCTTCTGTGCCAGTTGTTTTGCTTGGTATCACATATGTGACACTAAGCAATTTTGTGATATAATATATAGTACATCAAAACATATTCCAAATGACTGAGGTAAAACTAAGGGAAAGATTTGTGATATAAGAGGCCAAGATGCTAACAGTACTATTCCTACTAAAAGGTGATTATATTAAGTTTGATAAAAGATGCAAGCATTGAATTCCATGACAGAAATTGGAGAAGAGCTCTCCTTAGTTTCATACTAAGTGCTTTGACAAACAGGTGCAGATGAGATCAAAGTGGAGTAATTCCTATTGCTTCCATCTGAAGCAATGTCTTCCTTGAGTAATTCCTCTTGCTTCCATTGGAAGCAATGTCTTCCTTTCTTTACCTAATGCAATGGCTTACTAACATCACCAGTTTCTAGAGATAAGTACCAGTAAGAGTTGATGGTGGGAAAAGTCAGAAACTATTCTCAATCTCCAACCTGAATGGGGATCATTTGAAAGTAGGAAACTGGTTCATTAAATTATACTCTGAAACAAATTTTGACAAATTTCACCTATTACTAGTTGGCTAGTTGAAGATGTTGTGACAATAGAATTTATGATGCCAGAGCAGAGAGGAAAATAATATATTATCAAAATAACTCATATTGATCTACTCAATAAATTCCTTGGGCTCAATAAAAAAATCAGATATTCACCTATAAATATTATCTGATAGACAATAGTATTAAACCATTAATAATACAGCAAATTAAAAGAAAATTTTTTCTTGATTACTGATGAGTAGACACTTGGAAAAGAGTACAGAAATTAAACTCTTATTGAAGACATTGGTGTTACATCAGATTTTTCTTTGACACTTAGAAAAAGATAACTAAATTCTAAAAGTCACTGAATTCATTATATAAAGGAATTTTTAGGCAATGCAAGCATATGAAAAAAGCAAAATTTTCTAAGGATCTACTGTAAAGCAGTGGTGTTATTGTTGATAACACTGTGCCATAAATAGAAGTATGAAGTGAGTAAAAAATTGTTTTCACCAAAACAAAAAAAAAGAGAGAAAGATAAATGTTTGAGGTGAAGGATATGTTAATTAGTAGATGGTGAAATTTTTTCACAATGTGTGTGTGTGTGTGTGTGTGTGTGTGTGTGTGTATATATATATATATATATATATATGTCAAACAACCATAAAACACATTTAAAATATCTTACAACTTCATGTATGAATTTTACCTTATAATTTTGGATAGAAACACAGTTTTTCTGCAGGAGAATTGAGTGTTTTAAGCAATGCTATACAATGCCTCTTACACCTTTCTTTTATACAGTCTTAAAATGCCTAGGAAGGCAATTTTATAGAGACAAGTAAGTAAAATAATTATGCATTCATTAAGTGTTTCTACTAATAAATAATGAAATTTCCTATGGGGACAGTATCATGATAAACCAGATTGTCTTATTAGGTGATATATTTTGTTCTCTAACATATAGTTAGCTAATAATAATGTTGAACATATACACATTCCATACTCACACAAATACAGACCCAATATATAAGGTGAAGAAAATAATACATTACTCCTAGACTAATAACTTACTGACTGTTCAGAGCCAAGGGACAGGTCGATACAAGCAGCAGAGGGGAATTCTTTGGTTCTTACTATAAATAAATCATAGTGTGAGAAAAGATACCCTGTAAAACACTTAGTGAGAAAAAGTCATTTACCAGATCTTCACCATAAAACTATATGTAATTTTAATTGAACTGAAAACCAACTAAACCTACTCAAAGAAGGTGAATAAAATAAGAGTTTTCACTTAAGGACAAAAACTACATAATGAATTTTGATTATCAATAATGATAATGTAGATGAAGGATAGCAAGACTTCAAACATATATACCTTCTTATGCTCCCAACAGAGTAAAGATGTATCATTCTCCCTCGCCTCTCATCATCCACAACATACTATATTTTCCTGACTTCTTCTTTGCTTGGAGTGAATATTTGATCAACTTGTTCCTATCCCTAGAGACTGCAACCTAGAATCCAGAATTCTGTTTAATAAACATAGTAAAATCTAATCATAAAACTAGGAAATGCACCTGTATTTCAATGCCAGATTTTTACTAAGGTTGTCCAAATCTTCTAGCCTCCTCTCAGTAGGGACAGTGTCTCTGACTTTCCTTTAATTTTATTTACATCAGTAAAGTTTCATGGATACTTATTTTATTCTGTGACAATAATCACATAATACTCTGTCATTTTCTTGCAGTAATTGCCCCAGCATTAGTCATTTGTAGTTCTTTCAGACAACTCATATTTCTTTTGACATGTTCTCATAATTTTATGTGTATATGAGTTTGTGTGTTATGTGTGCGTGTAGATATGCTTTTGACTACTTCATTCATATCTGACACTAAAGATGCTCCAAGATTATCTTGTGTCTTTCCTAGTTAAATCATAGAATCGATCTTTTTTTACAAGGAGTACTGGCTCTTTTTATTTGAGGATGGTATTAGAAAATAAGATCTCAATACTAATTGTACTCATTGCTGCTAGGTTATCATAGACTCTCTGCTAACAGAGAAGAGAAATACATGAAGGCATATTAATACATATATACATATTTATATGTTTTAACAACAGTATCTATAATAGTTCAAAAATTAGTTCATGATGATGTTTCTATCCTGTCTACTGCTACATAGGAATTCTAACAATTTTTATTGTTTATCTGCAATCTTCCACTGCAACAGTGAGAAATTAGTCCCCATTATTTGCCGTTCAGGTAAATTTTCAGTTCTGGATCAGAATTTTTAAACAGTATCTCATTGATCATTCTTTTTTCAGAATCCACTGCCTATATACAGTTTGTCTTGGTCTTATAGAATCACTCATTTCCAAATTTACCCAGATTCCCACTCTTTTCTCCCAGTCCCTTCAATAAGATTGCTTCATGTATTTATATTACAAGCTTGCTTTGTCATATTCTTCATTCAATCCTAGAGACCTCCCAATCTTCTAAAAGCTTTACCAAAATCTCCATACATTAATATTCAATCACTCTGTGCTGTAAATTCCAATGGCTTTTGCCAGGTGTAGTGTCACATAATTATCATTATATTAACAAATATTATAGTTTTATTTCACTAAAAATACATTGTACATCACTTATGTGAACTTTCCTTCCTCCACTTTAACCATTTATAAAAATTTATATAATTTTTTCAGAATGTTATATAATTGAAATTATATAGCATGTAGCATTTTCATGTCTTTTTCATTTAGCAATATGCACTTAAGGTTTATAATGTCTTTGTTTGTCTTGATAATTTCTACCTATCAATGAATATTTTCCATTGTATGGATATACCAACATTTATTTACTTATGCATGTATTGTGGGGCAGCTTAGTTGCTTCCAATTTTGGTAATTGTGAATAAAGTTACCAAAACATTTGTGTGAATTTGTTTTGTGAGGACATGAGTTTTCAGATTAGTCAGTGAATATATACAGATATGATTGCTGGTCATGTGTAGACTGCATTTAACTTTGTAAGAAACTGCTAAACTGTCTTCCAAAGTTCTGTACCAGTTTGCATTTCCACTATCAAAGACTGAATATTCCTACTGCTTCTCATCTGCAGCAGCAAAAGGCATAGACTTTTTTCACTCTTGGTTTGTTTTGTTACTTTAGTTTGTTTTGGGATTTTAGTCATTGATTAGTGGTTAGTGTATTTCATTGTCACATTTAATTTGGAATTCTCTAAGATAAATGGTGTTGAAAGAAAATGTATTCTATCTTGATAATGTCTTATTATGGCTACCTATGTATCTTCTTTGGTAAGGTATCTGTTCAGATCATATGCATACTTTGGGTTTATTTGTTGTCTTATTTTTTATTTAAAATATTTTGCATTTTAAATATCATATGATATGTGTTCTGCAAATGCTTTCTTTTCAACTATAATTTGTCATTTTATCTCAATATCATTCTCAAAGAGAACTTTTTATTTAAGTGAAGTTTAATTTTAAGACTTTTTCACTTTTGTGTTGTGCTTTTGTGTTGTGCTTTTGTGTTGTAAGAACATCATCAGGCCCGCTGGCTCATAGATTTTCTCTTTTGCTTTGTTTTACAAGTTGCTCTTGGTTTTTTTTTTTTTTTTAATTTTACAGTTAGGTCTATGATCCATTTTGATTAAATTTTTGTGAAAAGTGTGAAGTCTTATTATCTTTTTTTAACTGAATATAATTTATCCAGTAACTATTGTTAAAATAAGTTTCCATTATCCATTGAAATCTTTGCTTCTTTGTAATAATGTGATGTTTATGTATTTAGGGTTTATTTCTGAATCTCTTTTTTGTTCCATTGACCTATGAGGGAATCAAATGACTTTCATACATTAATTTTTTGTTCTTGCAACTTTTCTGTGCTTGGTTTTTAACTCCAGTTTATTTTGTTGTTTCACTAGAATTTTCGGTATAAATAATCATGTCATTTACAGATAAAGGTATCTGTATTTCTTCTCTTCCAATATGCATGGCTTTTATTTCCTTTTATTTTACTATTGCACTAGTACTTCCAATAAGATTGACTAAGAGTGGTGAGAGGACATCCTTGTTTTGTTCCCAGTCTTATTTGCAATTGCAAAATTTATCACCATTAGGAAAGCTATAAGCTGTTTGCTTTTGTACACATTCTTAATGAAGTTCTTAGTAGATTTCTGAGAGTTCTTATGATGAATGTGTATTGGATTTTGTCAAATTCTTTTTCTGCACCAATTGACATTATTATAATGATTTTTTTTCCTTAACCTATTCACATAGTACATTATATTAATTGATTTTTGAAATGGTGAATCATAAATGCTGTCATGAATGTTGTCATAATCTTGATTTGATTGCTTTGTATAATTATTTATTTTCATTTTTAATTCAGATTGGTAACATTTCTTTGAGAATTTTTGCAGCTATGTTAATGAGAGATATTGGTTGATAGATTTATTTTCTTGTAAGTCTCTGATATCTATATTTAAGCAATGCCAGCTTCATAGAATCAGTTAGGAAGTGGTGCCACTGTTTCTATTTTCTGGAAGAGATAGAATTGGTATGGTCTACTTTTATAGTTGGGATAATTCACCAATGAAATCATGTAGGCCTAGTTCTTTCTTTTTTGGAAGGTATTTATTTAGTTTGTTTTTGTCTTAGTTTATTTATTCAATGTTCTTTAATAAATATGGGTCTATTCAGATTATTTTTTTCCAACAGTTTTTATAATTTGTATCTTTCGAGGACTTATGTACCAGATGTGACTAAGAATTTTTGAAATTTTCCAAGCACAAGTACTTTTTTAGCCATTTACAGCAATCTTCTCTACTGCCATTTATTACTTTTATCAAAGTGTTATAACTGTTTAATGTGAAATGTCATTGGCTAAAGTAATGTTAGTTGATTTATCTGGGCAAGGGAAAAGAGTGAAAAAGATGTTATATATTTGAGATGAATGTGACTTCACTATTTTTCTAATAACATATTTTACCTTTTGTGTCATTTTATCTTTTTCTTTTATTCTGATAGATAATCAAGATAATATTCTAAAACTCTGCATATAAATCTAGCTTCTGATTTGACATGTCCTGAAATACAATCATCGATTTTCAAAAGCAACAGGAAAACTTTGGGCCAAAGCATTCCTGTAACGTGTTTCCATGATAGGTTCAATTTACTGTTAACTTAAATATTATACAATGTGCTCTGATTTCTAATTCCCTCCAGTTTTGTGAATCCAATTTTTTTAATTTAATTCCAGAAAGCAAGAACTCGCTTATTTGGGTTTGGTAATAAAAAGAATGGGCAATGTGGACCAGAGAATTGAATTTTATCCTTTCCATAATAATTACAGAGTAAAATAAATACAATAGGAACCCCTCAAGGACCAATTTATAAAACAACTAATGTTTAAAAAACCTCAATTCTTGTATCAACATGAAAGAGCTAACCGGGTTCCTCAGATTCATTAAAAAATAAAAACTTTGTAGCTAGTATCTAGTATGATGTGCTATATAGGTCTTAAGCTTCTTGTATTAGAGGTGAAAGCAGAGTTTACTTAGTTCCTTATATAAACTGATGTTATAGAGTCACATTTATCTATTGCCCAGCTCATTATCAAATCTGTTTAGAATTCTTCTTACTATAACTATTAAGATTAATTGTTCCCATTGATGCTCGAGCAACACCTATAGATTTGTCAAAATTAGACTTTGGCTGATACTTTGTCTTCACTCCTTCATGCTGTTACCACTTTATCTCAGTTGTATTCTAATAGCATCTTTGAAACATGTTATACCTCTCTGATATGATACTCATTCTGTGATTACATTTAAAAAGTTTAAATCTTGGTGCATCCTTGTAGAGTAGCAGTTAAACCTTTGGATGAACGTGCATCCCAAGGACCTGTGTCTGTGTCCTGAGATCCTGGGGAACAACCAAGATGAAAAACAAAAAAAATAAATAAATAAAAGTGTTTCTTCCTCCTCTCTCTCCTGACAGATTATCTCTGTTCACCTTTATTCCGGTCTTCATATTTCTTTTTCTTTTTCTTTTTAAAGATATAAACTCAATATGGTTCCAATGAGTGGTACATACAAACACATGACATACAGGATGCAAGCAATTAAGATGTATATGAAAATCCATTATTATGTTTAGTACAAAATTATCTGGAATCTAGATGGACATCAATATTCAAAATTCTTTATGGTTCAGTTGCCCATTTATTTAGGCACAAAACAGACATTGGGTCCTTAAAATGAGAGAGAAGATTTTTCTTCTTAGGATGTAAATGTGCTTTTATATCCATCTTATTTTTTAAGAAACAGTGTAAATCTTAGAAAAACTGTTATTTTAATGAACTGTGTGAATTCAGCTTCCAAAGATGCAAGAAAAAGGCGGACTGAAGCCAAGAGCTATAATTAACTGCATGCTTATTTGCCAAAATAAATGTGTAATTCTCACTTCTTTCGCTGAATGGAGTCACTGGGACTACTATCATTAGACTGACATTATAGTCCTATCATTACAGAAATAATATGAAACAAGCTCTGAAATCTACTTTTTCTCTTAAATTTAGGGGTAATTTGGTGGTAGAAGCAGAAGCAGATGTTATTTTTAGATGTACTCCAAAAATTGTATATATTGTATACAGTGATACCTATATATATTTATAAATAAACATAATACCTGGTCATTTTGAATAGTGACAAGATAAAATGATAATTTACATGTGCTTAACGTATTTTATCAGACAATATGATTAATTTTTATTACAAATCAAATTGGTGCAATAAAATGAGTCTGCTTTTATAATTTACTTACCATTCTGTAATATCTAACATTGAATATTTGGAGTGTCTCTTACAACTTAAAGAATTTTCTGCAGAGCACTCCTTTCATAATCTGCTAGGTCTAGGGCCATCTCTTTTGTCTTTCTCACTTCTAATTCTACTCCTATCCCATAGAACTACCACCTAAGTTTTATACAACACTAAAACCATATTACCAGCCCAGAGACTTCTCTTGGGTGATCCAGAAGCACAGAAAAATCTGCAAGTCTTTATCATATGTTCCCTTCTTAGCTGAGGTCTCAGTGGATCAAGGATACACCTCCAGGAAGATGCAAGATGTATTCTAGGATAGAGCCAACCACTCAAAGATTTACATGTATATGTGTGTGTATATATATATATATGTATATATATATGTGTGTATATATATATACACACACACATATATACACACATTTTATATATACACTTATAACATATATGTATATATTATATGTATGTATATATTATACATATATGTATATATTATACAAATGCACACATACACATGTTTTTAACTAAAGTAAGAAATATCTTTAGATTATCTTTATTTTGGTTAAAAGGTATGACCATCTTTAGTAAATGTTGCTCAGAGGCCTTTAAAATAAGAAATAAAGATTGGATTTGAAGTTGAGAAGTTTATTGGTAATTTTGAAAAGAAGATCTCAAAGACAGTGGGTCAAAACTAGATTAATGAGGTTTTAAAACAGTGGAAGATAAGTAAGTAGAGATGGTGAAAACATTTAGCAAGATGAGCAGTTTTATTATGAAAGAAAGGGCATAAGAATAGAAGCAACTAATAAAGAGCCTAAATTTAAAAGAAATTTTCCCTTTATATCATATATATTACAATTATTATTGTATGTTTTCAAATAAAAAAAATGAAAGGAAAATAAATTATACTATAAAGATGTATTAATTACAGAAAATGCTATTTAGTGAGTACATAGAAGCTGCCATTATAAGAGGAAGGAAGTCTATGGATATGTTAAGAAAAAAATGATTTTAAAAGATATTGGGAGGAAGATGAAGATACTCAAGAAAGTAGAAATGGTAGATTAATAGACTGAAAGTTACAATGGGAATGACATATTAATGAAATTGAATTACTAACGGAAGAAAGGAAGCAGTGATCGGCACACTTACAATGAGATTTTAGAGGTGAACCCACATTAAAAATGCTTAGGTGAAGTGAATGTGCAGATGGAGATTAGGGTAGATAATTAAAGGTGAGTAACTCAGGAAACTGGTGAGACTGATGATGAAATACACAAAAGATTATGATAAGAGCAGAAACAAAGATAAAGACAACAATCTGGTACTAATAATCATTAAAAAAGGATAATGATGTTGGTAACTGCCTCAGAAAATTAGATTGCTTTTTAGGAAAGGGTAGAAAAATTCCAGCTGGAATAAGAAGGACAGCTGCCCACTTCTAGCCTTAATTATATTTGGGGTTCATGTGAAAAAAGTAAACATTTCTTGAGTGGACTATAACAAAACAGTATAGGAGGGGAAGGCAAATTTTCAGAGATGGAGTCAAAGATGTTATAGATTGCACTCACCATAAGTTACTAATCAGAATATTTTGGAGACTGTTAGGAACTGAGTCAGATGATCAGTTGTAAAGTCTGAATGATTAAGTAGAATTCAGGAGAATTTTTCTTTTGAGGGAGTTTGAGATGATCAGAAAGGTACATGGTGATAACATTGTCAGTGCAGAGTTCTTGTGGGGCATGACTAGTAAGTGTAGCCTACTTATCTCTGTCAGTTTATAGTGACGGTGTTGGCAGTGTGAAAAGTAGAAATTGCACTTGCTTTATATATATATTTATATATATACACACACACACACATATATACATACATATATATATATATAAATCTTTCCCAAATAGGAAAACACAGTCTGACCCCATTTTGGCTGAAATGAGGAAATCGGAGAGTTAGAAGGCAGTACATTTATTTCATTGGCACTATGTAATTGGCTTCTCTATGTTCTGAGGAAAGGAGAGAGTGCTTACTTCAATTCTTTGGAGAAGCTTTTACCTTTTGATAATTCCCTTAACATGAGTTAAGTATTCATTGTACTGCTGGATTGTTCCCTAGTGAGCCTATCAGAACACAACTAGATTCTCCTCTGGTAGGGCCTACTTGTTCTCTCTGTAGTCCTTTTGTTCAAAAGGTAATCTATGATCATTTCCTATCATTAATGGAAAATTCACACTTTTTTACTCAATAAATTATAGAGCACAACTTAATCTTCACACCAAAGCTGCTTGCTCTACCTCATTTTCACATCAGATCAATTCTCTTCTTCCAGATTTCCCAGACAGGAAAACATGCCATCTATCATTGCCTCTGTTTTCATAAACCCACTTGAATGCCGCTAAACGTTCAACGAGCGATTCCTTCCTCGGACTTCAGAGTGGAGAGTGGCAACCCCCACGACTTGCCCATACTCTACTTTTGGGAACAGTGAAATTCACAGCACAACGGCAACTTTACCAAATAAGTTATCTTCAACCAAATATCTTCCTATTTTATGCTCAGGGATGTTGGTGTATTCTAGCATTATATAACATAATAAAAAACAAAAACAACAAAACATTTTCATATCTGTGCACTACATAGTATCCTTCATTTTATCTTTATCTTTTTTCCACATTTTGACAAAACTTTAATTTTACTTTACCCTTATTCTTTCTTATTTTATTCTTAAAGTATCAGTTAGTAACATTCTATGAGAATTGTGTCGTGTAGAATACCAGCCTGTGGCAGGTTTTCAGATCCAATTGTGGCAATATAAGAACAGTGTAAATAAAAGGAAATCTAAAGCTAAATCTAAAGATAGTGATAGATTGGTATAAGATTAAGAAGGTGAGATTTGTAGGTTATAGAATTCATATATTTTTCATAAATTTTATATTTCTGAGATCCTGACTCTACTAGAAATATTAGATTTATAGATATATCCATATTTGTATGAAGCAAGGAAAGAAGGGAGAGGAGGAAGGAGAAGGAAGGAAGTAAGGGAGGGAGGGAGGGAGGGAGGGAGGGAGGAAGGAGAAGAGAGGAAGATATTTTTATTTATGTGTAGTTGTTGCCTCACCCCCTTCACCATGGGTGTTTAAATCCTGGTCCCTGGACTTTTTATGGTCCATGCCCCAGTTGCAGGCTTAGTGTCTGCGTTACTAGGCTACACCATAAACATATAAAACTTTTTAAAATTCTAATCACTTCCCATTCTCTGTATATACACACACACATAATGCAGGCTAGTTAGTTTTAGTTTTGGAGAAACTTGGAAATTATTTCTCTTCTCCTAATTTTTAGGACTTTATTTTTTCAGATTTTAATACATGTTTTTACTTTTCCATATGTTTTACTTACTTTTTCTGTTTCATGAATAAAGAACATTTTAATATTTTACATATGTGATACATATTTTATTCATTTTATCTCTCAATTTGCATTATTTATTATAATTTTAAATCTTCACTGCTTATATTTAACATTATCTTTCCTTGTTGAGACATGTCTTTACATTTTTTTAGAGCTAGTTTAAACCCTCGCACAGGTGGATCCTAAAAGCCTCTACTTCTACTATAGATAGGACCAGGGAAAATGAAAACCCATATTTTCTAATATAAGTAGTAAGAGGTTGAGAGAAAATAGAATAATAAAAAATAGTCATTTTATAATTTACACAAAGTTATGATTGTACTTACCCTTTATGTAGACTTATTTATCAAATTAATTTAAGTAGTTTAGAGAAATCTTCACAGAACAAAGGAATCTTATAATTCTATAATACACAATATTTGAAATGACTAATTTAGTACAAAATCATAAATTGCTACAGAGAAAAGTCTTTTTCAACAAAAAGTCCTCTGAATTTACTTTAAATTTGAATCTTGTACTAAACACATAAAATAGACTACTTGACATTTTGGTTTCACTTTTGCTCAGTTAAATTCCATCAAGAGAGGATATGATTCAATGATATGCATTTGGAAACATTTTCACTAGATAAGAAGTTTTGGATGGATTATATTTCTTGTTGCTTTCCTAATGGAAAATGAACTGAGAAGCCAAAATAAAACCATCAAATCAGATTACTTCTGCTTGAATGTTGATAATCCTCATCTTTGTTGTCCTAAAAGATATATCTGTGATTTCCACAATGCTTGTGTCCATGCAAATGGATGAAATTTTAACAGGATTCTGAACTCCATTGCTCTCCCAATTCTACCCTTTTGATAGTGATAAGTCCAAATATCTCACTTCCATTTTTTATCCAAAAAGAAAAAAATGATTATAGTATAAAAAAATTGTCACTTAAAATGATTTTTTTTTGATAATCACTATGGTGTGGACATAGAGAATATCATGGAATTATTTATGAAAATAAAAGAAATTTACACTCATAAGTCCGAGAAGAGAGAGGCATAATATCCCACACAGAGGGCCACAAGTGAGAATCACCAAGTAGGCTCAGCCAAGCAGGTAAGGAGCTGAGAGAGTGAGAACATGTTGGAGTTGGGGTAGAGTACAAAACCAAAAGGACTGAGGGGATTTTATTACTAAGTCAAAATTGGAGGAGGACAAAAAAGCGAACTTGTGGCAGGTATCAAGGCTAAGAATCCTTATCACATTGACGTACCTAGTCACTTAGATGGGATGCTCATAACCTATTTGTGAAGATGTTGAGGTATTAGTAAAATACAAAGTTTAAAATCATTTACAATACAGACATGTACATTTCTAAAGAAATTTACAATTAGAGTGAATTGGTTCCAATTTAAATACTTGAGAAAATTTTCTATATCTGTAATACAATGAGTTTTCTGACCAACAAATCTTATTTGATTTTCCACAATGATCATTTTATTTCTTCTCATCTCTCCACTCTATTTGCCTTTTATAGCATCATCTTCTTTAAAAAAATTCATTTTCTAAGAGTATTTTGCCACTATTTAAGATATAAATTACACAATACCTTGCTTGTTTCCCTTCTACTTCTGATCATGGTCATTCACATTGGCTTTAAAACATATTCTTATTGAAACAAAACAAAACAGACAAACAAACTTATTACACTCCTAAACTCCATTCAGTTATAGACCTCTTTTAGACACACTACATAAAAAACAACCTTTTATATTACAGATTAATTTGCCTATTTGTATTCACTTTTTTGTCATACTATTATCATCAACAATTTACTGATTAATATTTTTCTAAAGTCACCAATCCCTAGGTCTAGCTTTTAAAATGAAATACAGATTACCATTGCTAGCAAAAAGTAGACCAATCCTATAAAAACCTTATGTAAACTGAGAGACATAAGGAAAATTAACAATTGCCATTAATTTACATGGAAAATGTTTTGAGGTTTTCCAAACTGAAAAAATAATCTAACAAATCATATCAAGTAACACAGAACACCTAAAAAACTACGAAAATTAAAAGTACAAATGACGTGATAATTGTGCAGTAAGTAAAGTAGTTTCAGGAGAAGTAAAATAGTTCTACTCAGGTGGTTCCCTTCTGATTTCTTGGGGAGCATATCAACTCTGGAACATACTGCTGCTAAAACAAGTACCTAATGCTGTGTTTGCTTTTTACCTTTTACTATAAAATGAAAAAACTCTTTAGATTTATTTTGGTTATTCCAGAAGTTACTAGTGTAGTTCCTTTGTAAAAGCAAAGTGGTGTAAAAGGAAATTTTTTTAAATGGGAATATTTATACTACACTGTCCATAACAATTGTAAAAATTACAATACCTCATTTGACTTATTTCAGTAGGCATAATATCCATTGGGTTCATCCCAACTGGTTAAAATGGGCACCTAGTTTTAAGCTCTTGATTATAGTGCATAACACTGCCATAAGCATAAGGATGAATATCTGTCTTTGTTGTAGAGGGTTTTTTGTTTATTTATATTCATTTGGGGGGGTAAGTGTATAGAAATGAGTTAACTTGATCATCTGAAATTTCTGTCTAATTTCCTATGGAATCTCTATATTGCTTTCCATAATAGAGATAAATAAAAACAAAAATATACTTTAGACTATGAGACCAACTTAGTGGTTACCAGAAGGGAAGGGAAAATAGGGTAAGCGGGATCAATTCTTTGGTGAAGCATCCAACTGGAATTTTAGTGGTGATGTTACTGCAATATATACAGCTGTTGATATAATGATGCACATCTGAAACTTATGCTATATCCAATGTTATTTTAATAAAATATCTATAAAAATAATAAAATATTCTGTCCTGAGATATCTCCCAACCAATCCCTTTTCTTGCAGATTAGACCAGTTTCACCATGTGTATCCTCTTGTGTAACGCTACCAGAATCTGCAGCCTACAGACAGATTACCATCACTGGGACCCTCAATAAATATGTATTTTATATATTTAATTTTCAGAATGTAGTTTTGAAAGCTCCACTTCTTGAAAATACCTTTTCTTAAATATCATGACTCAGTCTGTTACTGACTTAGTTACTTTGTAATCTCGGTACTTCTCTTTTCACTTTCAAGATTCAACTCTGTATTATATTGTTTTAAGAACTTAAACACATTAAACCTTCTCTTTTAGCTCTCTGGTTACCTAGGAAATTTTATGTAAGTCCATAGTTTTAATGATCACATACAAATATTGAAGTACAAAATTATATTTCATCTGAGTAATTTAAGCTTCAAATCTCTCTCTCTCTCTCTCTCTCTCTCTCTCTATATATATATATATATATATTCAATTTATTTATTAAAATGTCTACTTGTCTGTCTCAGAAGGGATTTAAACTTACCATTGCCAAACAGAAATCATGGTTTATTTTCACCCAAACTTGTTCGAATTCTTCATTAGGGAATTATCCTTCAACACTTTTAAAAAAATAAGCATTGATTTCTTATATTTTAACATTATCCATATCTGGAATTCCTTTTGAATCTTTTCAGTATTTTATTATATTTTATTGTAGTAACTTTAATGTGTAAAAAATGTCTATAAATGCAGGCTTACTATTCATCATGTGATTTTATATATATATATACATATATATGTATATGTATATATACATATAAAACCACAACCACCACCAAATATCTAATAGTCCTCCACTAATGAAATAAGCATGGGGGTGCATAAATCTTTGTGAATTTGCATTATCGTATCTTTTGGGTACATACCCAGAAGTAGATAGGCGAGATCATATGAGATTTCCATCCTCAACATTTTGAGGAATCTCCATACTGTTGTCCATATGGGATGCATCAATTTGCCCTCCCACCAACTGTGTAAAAGTATTTTCTTTTCTCCACATCCTTGCCAACATTTGTTGTTTCTAGACTTTTGGATAATAGTCAATCTCTCAGGTCTATGGTGATGTGTCATTGTTTTAATTTCGTTTCCCTGATAGTCAGCATGTAGGAACATCTTTTCATGTGCCTGTTGGCCATTTATATAACCTCTTCGGAAAAATGTCTCTCAAATACCTCTTTCCATTTTTTAATTAGATTGATTGCTTTTCTGTTACATAGTTTTATGAGTTCTTTATATATTTTGGATATTAAGACCTTGTCAGAAATATGGAATCCAAATATCTTCTCCCAGTTAATAGGTTGTCTTTTGTTTTGGTGATGTTTCAGTTGAGAAATCTGCTGACAATCATGTGGTGGCTCCTTAGTATGCAACTAGCTTTTCTCTAGCTGCTTTTAAGAGTTTTCCTTTATTTTATATTTTTGACATTTTGATGACATTGTGTCTTGGTGTAGGTATTTTTGGGTTTCTTTTGTTTGGAATTCTTTGAGCTTCCTGGGGGTGGAGGATTCTCTCAGCTACCTTCTGTTTATGATGGAGACCAATGTAATTTTTCCACAAGGACTCCTGCTTATACCACCAGGATGCTGATCCTCCTTTCGGCCTGCAGCAATACTCTTTCCTCTGGCTTGGTGTTCATGTCCTGCAGGCAGTGGGCAGCAGGGCATGTGTTGGGATGGGGGGAATCTTCTGCTTTCGGAGCAACGTCTGGGAGGCCCAGTTTCCCCTGAAGTTCTATTCCCTTTATAATGGCCTGTATCCCAAATATGAATCGTCAACACTAAACCCTGATGTTTTTCTAACCCTTTGTGGTTGTGATTGCTTCTACAGACTCTATAGACTCTGGGCCCACTTTTCCTCAGTGTTTAAGTCTGGAAAATAAGGGAATTCCTAGTTGCTCTGTGGGGAGGAGGTGGGACTTGCTCCTGCTAGATCACCATGTTTACAGGAACTCCTTTGGAAAATATTTTGTTGGAAAATTTTTACATACATGTTCACCGAAGATATTGGTGAGCAATTTTTTATTTTTTGTGATGACGTCTTTGCTTTTGGTATCAATATAATGTTGACTTCATAGAAAGTGTTTGGAAGTATTTCCAGTTTTTCACTTTCCTGGAAGAGACTGAGAATAATAGGTATTAATTTATTTCTATAAGTTTGGTAAAACTTACTAGTAAAGATATCTTAGGTGGAGTTTTTAATTTTGGGGAGACTTGATTACATCTTCAACTTCTTTGCCTGTGATTGGTCTGTTAGATTTCCAATGTCTTCTTGATTCTGTCTTGTTAGACTATTTTATTCTATAATTTATCTGTGTCCTCTAGTTTGTCCAGTTTATTAGTCTTTAGCTATTTATTATCATTTCTAATGATACTTTTTTTTTTTTAGTATCTATTGTACCTTATCCATTTTCATTTCTGATTCTAGTTATTATGTATTTTTCTCTCTTTTTCTTAGTGCCCCTCACCAAAAGTTTATCAATCATGTTTATTTTCTCCAATACCAAATTTTGACTTCAGTAATGTTCTGCAATATTTTTTATATCTATTCCATTTATTTCTGATAGGATTTTTATTATTTTCTTGCTTCTACTGACTTGTTTCAGTTTCTTTTTCTAGGTGTTTAAGTGTAGAGTTAATGTTTTTTATTTGAGTCTTTGTGTCTTAAAGTAGGTCTTACTTGTTATGAATCACCTCTTATAAATTTTTGCTGTATCCTGTTAGTTCTGAGAGTTCATGTCTTCATTGCTGCTTGTTTCCAAGTATTTTTTAAAAATTTTTTCCTTCTATTTCTTCCTTTATCCAATATTCATTCAGAAACATGTTATTTAGCCTCCACATGTTTTGGGATTTTCCAACATGTTTTTTGTGGTTGATTTCTAGTTTTATGTCACTATGGTCAGAGAGAACACTTGGTATGATTTCAATCTTTGTAAACTCATTGACATTTAGTTTGTTTCCCAGCATATCTCTGTCCTTGAAAATGTTTCATGAGTACTTGTGAAAAATGTGAATTTAGTTGTTGTTGGGTAAAGTGTTCTGTAATAGTTTGTTAAAATCACCTGCTCTAGTTTGTCATTTAGCACTGTTATTTTCTTGTTAATTTTGTCTTATTGATCTGCCAATTGGTTCAAGTGGGGTGTCAAAATCTCTTATTATTACATTGTTGTCAATATCTCTTTCTACTTCTGTTAATTGCCTTACGTACTTTGATTCTTGCTTGTTTGTTGCATATATAATAAGTGTTATGTCTTCTTGATGAAGTGACCACTTACACATCACATGCATTCCTGACTTTTGCTACCTTCTTAAATTTGAAGAATGCTTTATTTGATATAAGTATGCCTGTTTCTGCTGTTGTTTTAGGTTACCATTTGATTAAAGTATTGTCTTCTAATCTTTGACATTGAGTCTATGTTTATCTTTAGAATTTGGATGGATTTTCTGTATGTAGAAGATGAGTTATAGTTTTTAGTCCATTTGGTCATTCTACATATTTTGGTTAGTGAAACTAATCCAATAACATGGTGATTATTTCTATGTAGCTAGCTACCTGTTGTCATTTTGTTATTTGTTTTCTGAGCATTGTTGTAGACTGTCTACGTGCATTTGTTTTTTCTCTTATTCTCTTCTTTTGTGCTTTAAATATATTTTCTGGTATTGTGTGACTTCCTTTTCAATTTTCTTCATTTTTTACTATGGACTTATGTTTTGAAGTTATTCTGAGATTTCTAAGTTCATAATATTTTTAACATGAAAGCAAGTTCATCTGAAGTTCATTCTAATAGCCCATTTACTCTCTCCTTACATTTTATTTTTTTCATGTATTGCTACTTATATGTGAGGTTTCTTATCATGCTATAAAAGTGTCTTTAGTATTGGTGGTTTAATTTTTATGGATTCTTTCACCTTTTGTTTTAGTAAAGCTCATTATCATTCCTTCAGTTCTAAGTAATAACCTAGCAGGGGAGATTATTCTTTCTCTCAGTACTTTGAATATATGTTTCATTCCCTTTGGCCTGTCAAGTTTCTTCTGATAAATATGCAGATAATCTTATTGGGTGTCCTTTGTATATTACTTTTTTTCTCTAGTTGCTTTTAAGATTCTCTACCTTTGTGCCATTGCAATTACAATGTGTTTTGGTGTATGTTTTTTTGGATTTCATTTGTTTGGAACTCTTTAAGTTTCTGGGATTTGGATATCTGTTTTGTTCCAATTTTAGTGAAATTCTCAACTATTATTTCTTCCAACAGATTCCTGTCCCTTTTGCTCCTCTTTTCCTTCTGATGCCTCATGATACATATGTTCTCCTTGATGTTATTTCTCAAGTTGCATCTTCTTTCTTTGTGTATTTTTCTTTTCCCCTTTGCTGGCCTGCTTGGGTGCATTCTACTCTGCTATTTTCTAGCCCATTGATTTAATTGGCAGTTTCTTCAGTATACTGTGAGATCCTTGATTGTGTTCTTTTGCTGAAGTGTTGTGTTCTTTAGTTCTATGAATTCTGTTTGGAACTTCCTATTTTTTACTATATTTATTGCAGTTTTTTAAAATTTTTATTCCTAAGTTCTCCTGATTTCAATAGCATCATCAAAACTCTTGCCTTCAAATCTCTTCAATGTGGTTTACCCAATTTGTTGCAGCCAGATTTTCCTCTGAGGTTTTGTTTTAGTGCATTATTTATGTTATATTTCTCTGACTTTTCATTCTGTTTGGTACTCTGCATTTATTTCTATGTGTTTAGCTAAATGAATTTACTTCTCTCTCCTTATTGTATGACCTAACTTAATATCAGGTTGCAGATCATAGAACTGGGATGTTGGCTGAAAATATTGGACTTTCTATTGTGTGATCTCTGCACAAGTCAGAATTCCCAGAGCTCTGGGATGATCCTGTATTGTTGCTTGAGAGTTCCACCTTCAGGATGAGAATTGGAGCAGGGAATGTAGAGATTTCCCCTAGGGTCACAAACATGAATAATGAAGCACAAGGAGAAAGACACTGGGGAGGTGGGCCAGACTATATGTAGACAATAGTCCTGATACTACTAGTGGGAGGGATTTAGATACCTCACATGGTCCTTCCATGGAGCCAAAAGAATATTACCTCTTAGCAGCCTCAGCAGGGAGATATGAAAAGCTGTTTAACAGTAGCCCCATGTGAATCCATGCTGCTTTTTTTTCTAATCTTTTCTGATGATCCTCTCTGAGAAAGCTGCAGAAGTTTCTTTGTAGAAAATCCCTCATATAAACCTGGGGATTTGGTTACAGCCAGCTGCCTTAACCCTCAGCAGACAATTGCTGCCTGGAAGACTATAGAGCCAGGGAACAGTAACTATGCACACAAATTGCCCTGCACCACAAGCATGCTAACAGTGTAGGGGTGAAGTATTTTGTCTTTGGGGACTTGCAGTAATATGCTTACATCTAGTGCTTCACAGACAGATGAGCACCAGTTTCCTGGCAGGGTCTCAATTCATATGGAGGTTCTTACATATTCCCCACACTGTATTATTTGTTTCAACAAACAAAAATCTTGCAGTTAGGTCTATTCACAATTATCTATTGATTCCTCATGTTCTATCCTGTGGTCTTTGCTCATCAAATTCTTATTTTTCTCCAAATCAAAACCTTTCTATTGTCCATGCCAGGTTATGTGTGCTTGCAGGTCAGCACTCAGATGTTGACGTACCTTCTGAGGACACAAGTCCTTTAGCGGTGGGAAGAATCTATATCATTGAACTCTCCTGGTAAACCCCAATTTAAGTACTATTCCCTTGTCAAGAATTTATCAAGATGTATGTGCCTTCTCTTGGCAAAGATGCTGTTCCCATTCTTTGAAAAAAAGTCATAGTTGTTAAATGATTGTAGTTTTGTTGTGTCTGTGGGGAAGGGGCAAGTTCTAGATCTCTACCATTGCCATCTTTGAATGTTCTCTGTTCACTATTTTAAATACTCATCAATTTCCAC